>CM072515.1:51807033-52074533 GCA_036898135.1 Oncomelania hupensis | reverse complement strand
GTGTTTTCAACAGCACTTTGCTTGACCCCATAATAATCAGACTGCAAAGAGTAGAAGAAGAACGTGCAAAATTAGGAAGAAGAATGAGAAAGAAAAAGAAGACGAAGAAGAATGGGTTCATGCGGTGTACAGTTAGATTATAATTTTGAAAAGCGCTATAGAAGAACGATTAAATAAATAAAATAATCTTGAAACGCGCGCGCGTGTGTATGTGTGTCTGCTTGCCTGTCTGACTGACTCATTGTCGGCCTGTCAGTGTGTGTCTGTGTCTCTGTCTGTCTGTGCCATAAGGTGGGGAGAGGGTATTTTTGTTGGGAACAAAAAAAGTCTAATTTACTTTGGAGTTAAGGCTATTGATCACGATATTGAGCGGAATTGTTCTGACAAGGACTGTGGGGAGTCACTGTGGACGCTGTCAACATTCTCCTTGTGTTCAAGCTCATCCCTTCTGACACGTTCAAAAATCGAACTCTGAAATTCGCACCCTTCCCATTTTCTTCATTATCTCCCCTCCCACCACACACACACTCACCCACACCCACACACACACATATATTGAAACATTTTTACTTCAAACTTTCTTCTATGAATCACTCGCTCTTTGGAACTCTATTCTTTAGATTATCAAGGCAAGTTACATATTATTTTGCAAGCGTTTGTAAAGCATGCAAAAATATCTGTTCAATTCAGCTAAAGGACTCGACTTCAGAGAACTGCTGCTTTTAAAGTCCCTTCTCGTGATAGAATTAGGAAACTGTTTAATTGGACTTCCTGGACAAAGTCATCCACGCCAAACCCCCAACTTCGGGTTCGGTTCTTCATTTTTTAATTAATTAATTAATTAATTTGTTGGGAAAAGCGCCTTGAACGATCGACACGGCGCTATACAAGTCATCATCATGAACAACACACACAGACGCACAGACACAGACACAGACGCATGCACGCACACACACACATTTCTTCCTCCTTTCTTTCTTTTTATCGAACATACCATTGTTTATGAAGCCAGCGGCAATTGCTATTAAATGAAGACAATTATAATGGTGTAGGGTTTGGGGGTATTTAGACACAATTATTCCTCAATTTTAGCGTTTTTATTAAAGAAATGTCGGAGAGGGAGTTGAGGTGGCCGTATAAGTAATCCTGAAATGTTGCACGGGGCAAGCTGACATCCACAAATGACTTTTTTCACCGTGACACCTTGAGGCAGTGGTAAAAGAAGTACAGGAGAAAGAAGTTAGTATCTTGCTGATAAAGAAGTTAGTATCTTGCTGATAAAGAAGTTAGTATCTTGCTGTTAAAGAAGTTAGTATCTTGCTGATAAGGAAATTAGTATCTTGCTGATAACGAAGTTAGTATCTTGCTGATAACGAAGTTAGTATCTTTCTAATAAAGAAGTTAGTATCTTGCTGATAAAGAAGTTAGTATCTTGCTGATAAAGAAGTTAATATTTTGCTGATAAAGAAGTTAATATTTTGCTGACAAAAAATTAGATCTTGCAGATAACGGGGAGGTACGTGGGTGGGTGGAAGTAGGTAAAAAGGTAGGTAAAGGTAGTCCCATGGCATTGTGGACGTAGGGGAGCGTGATGTTGGAGATCACACTTATCTTGGGCCAGCGTAATGAGGGTGATGCCCATCTCTCTCCCTCGCTGCTTTACCTTCCCCACCCTTAAGAGAGTAGGTACTCAGTCACAGTTGAGTCAACTGGGGGCGTTGTTCTTTGTCGCTTCACGTTTTGCGGTCACTCATCCAAGTGCTAACCACCCGTTGGGGTCATGAGCAATCTTGCCACTGTAGATTGTTCTAACCTATAAAGGGAAAAGTGAAAGCCCCAGTTGAAAACCTGTCTTTCCTTTATAGGCATGACCGATTCACTGCGGCAACAGTTCCCCCCGTTGGAGTGCCGGGGGTTTCAGTATAAATAGTATCCCCACTTTATGGAAATTTAGTGCTTTAAATTCCCACTGTCGCTGTCTTCCTCATTTACTCTTTCCCGTTCCTGCTCTGTCCTATCACTCTGCTATACTATCTTCTTCTTCGCTGGATCAGTGGCCTACCTTTTTTCTTGAAAACTCTTCCTGAACAAGACTCCTTGTTTGTGTATGAGGTCTGTTGGATCAGCTTGGGAGTGTTGAACGCTTTCTGCCGGGTGGTCACTAGGGCTTCCTATGATGTTATTATTTAGCAATATAGGCATTTTATATGTATATGTTTTGTTGATAATTTATAATGATGTTTGTATTCTATTTTGGTTTTGTAACCGGGGGTTCGAGTAGTTGGGGTAAAGCCTCAGCCGTCCCCTGCGTGGGATGTCTTATTGTAAAGTGACTGGCCGGTGGAGGGCATTCAATTTTCCCACTAGGGTTGTTTCGGCAGATCTTTTATGCGGATCGGGGGTTGTCCGGTCCTGATTTGGCTCGGAAGAGTCCGCTGGACCTAAAGCAACAATCAATCAATCAATCAATCCAAGTGCTAACCGCACTGGAAGGTGCATAACTTGCGACACAGTGGGGCCGGGTAGCTCAGTTGGTAAGAGCGTCTTGCTAGTAACCGAAAGGTCGCTGGTTCGAATCCCGGATTGTTCAACGTGTGATCATATTATTTTCCCCTTTACCAACAACTGGCCCGCTGGTGTCAGTATAAATCGGTCCAGTAGTCACCTATATGCGAAAGTGTCGTGTGACTATAATCTACAAACAACAACAACGAGTGCTCCAACCACTGCGCTATCCGACACCCCGTGTTTATTCTCACAGCAGTCTGTTGTCGGCGATGACTTTTATTCGGTGGTTTACGTGTTGTTTTTTTGTCTCCACAATGGCACGTAAAATCCTGGTCATTTTTTTTTTGCAAAAGGGCAGGTGACAGACTTAACGATGCACATATTTCACTCTCTAATAGGCTTCTCGTCTTTTATGTAGTCCTGCGAATAATAATTTTGCACCTTTTATAAATAATAATAATACAAATAATTGAAAAAAGTATACTAATAAATAAATATACTAATACATATACTAAAGAAAAAAAAGACTCAAACATAAACACACTAATATATAAATAGACCACTTCGACTGGAACGTTAAGAGTTGTGTGTCTGTGTGTATCCACATGTGTCAGTTTGAAGAGAGGAAAGAGCATGGGCATACGTGCTGACCTTTATGTGATGGGGTTTTGATCGTTTAACATTAAAAAAAACAGACTAGGAAATAAAGCCATAATGTAAGTACTAGAGCCGTGGTTTGCTGTGAGACATTCAGCACTTAAATAATCACTACTCATTCTGATAAGAGTATACACTTAGTCTGTCCTCGCATGCATTCCAACACATAGATCCTGACGCTCATGAACACACCCAGCAGGCAATAAGTCCCTTCACACCCCCTCTTCTCCCTCTCTCTCCTCCCCCCTCCCCCAACACACATCATGACATGTATACAACCGCTTTGGCGAGAATTGTGCGCAGTTGTCTGGAGCGTTAGACCACGCGCGCTAAGGCAGCAAGTTGACGCATAGGCTGTTTAAATAAAACCTTGTATCGGCCAGTGCATTGAGCAGGGAAAGCGCTATATTTTAGTTAGTTATTGTGTATAGGGTCCAGCGGAAAGCGCTGTAGGTCAACAATAAATCATTAGAAGATTGTAGGGGGAAAGAGGCGAAGCTGATCCAATGCACATTTTCATTAAAATCAGCGAATTTTCCAGAAGCGGGCCCTGGCTTATTATATTATGCAACAATGGGGTCTAAATATGAATTAAAAGGAAGCCATATTTTCGGACTATATTCATTTAAGTTTAAATGGGCGCTAAAAAGGAGAGATCCGTTCGTGATGGGTTATAAATCTGCACATAATGCTTGATTTAAGGGAAGAGAACCTCGGCCTTTCAGACCTTAAGGAAGGAAATGAGCTGATTTGAAAACTGCATGATGGATGGGCTTGTTAAGAAGGATGAGCATGAAAGGGAGTTTTTTGTTGTTGTTTTTTTTCCACGAGAAATATCCACCGGCGTTATCTCCCCTCACGTAGACTGCTTTATTTTCGGAAAAGCTGAGCAGCAATTGGAATTAATTTTGGGGATTGTGGATGAGTGCGGGATAAAAAAAAAAAGGTAATAAAAATGTATGCAACCCTCACAAAACAGGCCATGAGAGAAGGGATGTCCTTAACGTGCCACTCTTCTCTGCATAGAAAGATATAGGCAGGGGATTTTTGTCCACAGGGTAAGGGGAAGAGGGGAAAGGGTCGCATGAAAGAGAGGGTAGATGGAGGAGGTGACGGCGAGGGGTTTTTGGTGGGAGGGTTTGAGAGGCGTAGCTGGCTGTACGTGACAAAACATTTCTTTTTAAAATAAACCACAATGCATTCTTCTCTAAATTTCATAGCAATATATTTCAAAGCAAACACGCAGGAAAGAGGTAGCGTGGGTATTTATGAAATGGCTCCAAAATTGTGCCCGTACAATTGCAGCGCACGAACAAAAATGTCATCATTGACAAATTGGGACACCTATATGTAAGTAAATAATTTAAAGAGGGACAACATTAAACAAAAATGTCATCAGAGACAAATTGGGACACCAATATGTAAGTAAGTAATTTAAAGAGGGACAACATTAAACAAAAACATTGGAAAGAAAATATGCAGGCAGAAATAATGAATTTTAAATGGGGGACAAAACACCGTAGGACAGTAAAGAATAAAAAATGATGGAGATACCAACAAATTACGTTGATAAATCCTAGAGGGTGAACCGCCCTTTGAAAACAATTGAACTACCTAGGCGGTAATAATGAAGTTTGAAACGAAACAATAATTCAAACTAACAATTATCCGAACAAAACCTAGATCAAATAAGTTGGTAATTTTGAGGAAGAGAGAGAGAGAGAGAGAGAGAGAGAGAGAGAGAGAGAGAGAGAGAGAGAGAGAGAGAGAGAGAGAGAGAGAGAGAGAGAGAGAGAGAGAGAGAGAGAGAGAGAGAGAGAGAGAGAGAGAGAGAGAGAGAGAGAGAGAGAGAGAGAGAGAGAGAGAGAGAGAGAGAGAGAGAGAGAGAGAGAGAGAGAGAGAGAGAGAGAGAGAGAGAGAGAGAGAGAGAGAGAGAGAGAGAGAGAGAGAGAGAGAGAGAGAGAGAGAGAGAGAGAGAGAGAGAGAGAGAGAGAGAGAGAGAGAGAGAGAGAGAGAGAGAGAGAGAGAGAGAGAGAGAGAGAGAGAGAGAGAGAGAGAGAGAGAGAGAAATTCATCCAGAGAAATTCATCCATTCACTCATTGAAGTAAAAGCAGTTGGCTTGTGATGTAATTAAAAAAATTGCCACAGAACTGTCAATCCTATCCTGTCCTATGCCGTAACGAAAGTCGTTGGACCACCACAGATGATCGTTTAACCAGCGCACTCCCGTCTTTCTCTGTCTTCAGCAACCCTTATAGCTTCGCTTTGTCAAGCCAGTTCATTCCCGAATGTTGTCATCCCAACTCTCTTTCTGTATCTCTCTTCTTCTGCCTCCTTGCACCGTGCCTTGCAGGATGGCCTTTCTGCAAGACCAGGTGGTCTGGTGAAATGGTCATACCATCGGAGTTTCCATCTCTTCACCATTGCGAGCATGTCATTGTGTTGTCCAAGGGCTTGTGTGATTGTCTGTCGCACTTCGTCGTTGGTGATGTGCTGGGTATAAAACAATGCCCAGAAGTCTTCTGTAGCACCTCATCTCCATGCTTTTTTTGTAGGTCTGTGTTTCGCAAGCGTACTGGATCTGGAAGATGAAGATGACAAGGGAGCGCAGCAGCCTTACTTTGGAATGTAGACTGATGGTCATGTCTTTCCAGAAAGGCTTCAACCTTTATCAGGGCAGCAGTTGTTTGTGCAATTCTGGAGATGACTTCCTGTCGCGACCCATTGTCTGGTACAATTGCTTCTGGATATTTCAAGCTATGCACCGTGTTGATGAATTGACGTTGGACTTTGATGTCCGTGTTGATGCCATTGGTGTAGTTGGTCATCATTTTGGCCTTCCCGGCACTTATTTCCATTACATAGGGTCTGCAGGTGGTGTCAAGCCTCTGGACCAGCTGTTCAAGTTCTTGTTCCTCTTCTTCTTCTTTCCCTCCGTGGGGTTGCCGGGGATTATTGCAGTATAAATAATATCCCCACTTTTTGGAAATGTAGTGCTTTAAATTCCCACTGTCGCAGTCTTTCTCCTTTGTTATTTTCCATTCCTAATCTGTTCTATCAATCGACTATACTAGATTCTTCTTCTTCGCTAGACCAGTCACCTACCTTTTTTCTTGAAAACTCTTCCGCGACAAAACTCCTCATTTGTGTGCGAGGTCTGTTGGGTCAACTTTGGAATATTGGACGCTTTCTGCCAAATTGTCACTTGGGCTTCCTATGATGTTATTATTTGGCATTGTAGTCATTTTATATGTATGCGTTTTGTTGATATTTTATAATGATGTTTGTATTCTGTTTTTGTAAACGGGGGTTCCATAAATTAGAGTATAGATTCAGCGTGGGATGTCTTTATTGTAAAGTGCCCGGTTGGTGGAGTGCCTTCAGTGTTACCACTAGGGTTGTTTCGGCAGATCTTTTATGCGGATCAGGGGTTAGTCCTCTTTCAGTCAAGTTGTGGTCTTGATTTTGTGGTCCTGATACGACTCTTTGCAGTCCGCTGGACCCTGTAAGCAATGAATAACTAACTAACTAACTATCTTCTTCTTCTCTGTTCTCGGGACATACTAGAACTCATGTGTCTCCGTTTGGTGTGTGGTTGTAAAGGTCAGAGCAGTGCTCTGTCCCTCTATCCAAGACGTCTTGTTCTTCTGCAAGGCGTATGCCAGACTGGCTTTGGATAGTGGAGACCTTGAGTTGTTTAACACTTGTCAGCTGCTTCACCGTCTTGTAGGCCTTCTGACTGGTGTACTTGTTCAGACTGTTCTCTGTTCCTTGCATTGACCTTCTTTCAATTCTCCTTTGCTGTTCGCATGCCTTTTCGGATGGCATTATTGATTTTCCGGCAGGCATTAGCTTCCTGTGAGGTGTTCTTATTCTTTTTCTTCGCTCTTCGTTTGTCACCCAGGTCCAAAGGTTCAGGTGTGATCCATGGCTTCTTCTTTGGACGGTGCTTGCCAAGGATCTCAGTGGCGGCATCTGTCACAGCTGAGATGAGGGTAGTGGTCATGGTGTTGACGTCAACTTCACCAGCTCCCAAAATGAGCAGTGGTGCAAATTTCCCTCCAGCTGTGGCTTGGAATATTTCAGCCACCTCCGGGTCTTGCAATTTTTTGTTGTTGTTGCATCAAGTTTTATTCATCAGATTAACATAAGTTGTACTGATTGCAGTTTGTCTAGGTCGAACTTCTGTCAGTTGCACTTTGCTGTGTTTAATCTCTTCAAGTAAAGCCGGAAAAACATAATCACGAGATCGTGGTCACTTCCGATGTCTGTTCATGGAAAAGTGCGTATCCTGCCAATGTTGACGCTTGATATGAAGCTTGTCATCACCACGATGTAGTCAATCTGGTTGTGATGCTCCCCGCTGGGACTGTGCCAGGTCCGTTGTCTGGATTTGTTGTGGAGACCAAGGGTGTTTAGCAGTATCAGATTGTTGTATCATTCGCCTTTGTCAATCGTTGTTTCACCTAAGCCTTTCCAACGCAGTTCGCTGATACCTAAACTGATCCATCGATAGTGGTCCAGCTCGCGCGTGGGCCAGTCTTCTAATTTTCCATCAGCAATTAGGGTCCTGGCATTCCATGTTCCTATGAAAACATCATCATTATTATCATCATCATCATCATCATCATCATCATCATCATCATCATCATCATCATCATCATCATCATCATCATCATCATAATTACCATCATCATCATAGAACTGTCAATGCAGTTTATTTAATCATCCATTATGCTGCCTTGACAGGGTTGAAGCTCATTTGGAAAGATAAGACCATCAGTTAGCACTGCGCATCCTTGTCATCTCCATCTTCATATACGCTTGCGAAACAGGGACCCTCACACCACACTTACAACGAAGAATACAAAGCATAGAGATAAGGTGCTACACACGACTTGTGGACATTTTCTATACCCAGCACATCGCATACGACGAAGTCCGACAGACCATCACACAAGCCATTGGACAACACGACGACATGCTCACAGTGGTCTACAAAACGGAAACACAGAGAGAGAAAGAGAGAGAGAGAAAGAGAGAGAGAGAGAGAGAGAGAGAGAGAGAGAGAGAGAGAGAGAGAGAGAGAGAGAGAGAGAGTAAATAAACACAATATAAGGAACTGTTTGGGGGAAAAAACCCAGAGGAGCATGTTTAATTTTAAATGAGAAATAAGTGCAGCAATGAAAAAAAGAAGTAACCAAGGAAGACTAGAAGAGGTACATACGCATTTAAAACAACCTTGAAAATATGTATAAAGATACGAAATACACGAAAATTGTTTTATCTCACTGTGAGAAATATAGGCAGAGAGAAGTTTTGAGAGTTCTTGAGTAGAATTAAAATCTATTGTACATTAAGCCATGGTCACACAGCACTCCACGTCTTAATCACGTACACAAAGTTCGGAAAATCTGGTGGACGTGGTCGTGCGTGGTAATTTTCGGTCAATTTTGGTTTGGCGGTGCTTTGGACGGCTGAATCACGGCCAAAGCGCGTCCAAAATTTGTTACCCGTGGAGTGGACGTTGTTGTTCGCGTTGATGTCGAGGTTAAGACGAGCTACGGTCGAGGTATAGACGTGGCAGGACGCGGGGAGAAATCTGAACGGCATCGGACGCGGCAAAAAGTTTTGAACTGCTCAAAATTTTAGCCCGCGCACAACCACGGGTAACACACGCGGTAAAGACGTGCAACACACGTGAAACACGCGTGGTAATACGTGTAACGGCAGTGATTAAAACTTGGGGAGACGCGGTAAGACGCGAAAGTTTAGCGTTCAGTCACGGCCAGAGCACGGTCATTGGAAGCATGTACCGCGTTGGAATCACGGGAAATAGCGTGTGTTTAGCGGCTTTATCACTGACAAATGGATTTTTCCACGTACATAGCACTACCTAACGACGTCTCGAACACGTTCGAAAGACGTCCTGATCACTGCCTAATCACTTCTGTATCACTTCTGATTTTCTTAGACCTCGGCACGTGCAGTGTCGCCTTTTTCCCTCTCGTGAACATGTGCAAATTTATTTTTAGGCTTACACGTGGCTGGACGTGGTTCCAGTGCTTCAGCAGTGGAACAGCCGCCGACGGCCATACCCCGTCCAAAGCACGGCCAAACCAAAATTGACCGAAAATTACCACGTACGACCACGTCCACCAGATTTTCCGAACTTTTTGTACGTGATTAAGACGTGGAGTGCTGTGTGACCGAGGCAAGATCTTTGCCGCGTCCGATGCCGTTCAGATTTCTCCCCGCGTCCTGCCACGTCTATACCTCGACCGTAGCTCGTCTTAACCTCGACATCAACGCGAACAACAACGTCCACTCCACGGGTAACAAATTTTGGACGCGCTTTGGCCGTGATTCAGCCGTAAATGGCTGTGTGACCATGGCTTAAGATTGTATGTACACTAGTGTGTTGTATTGCATTGTGTTGTGTTGTATCACACGAAGGCGATAGAGATTAGCGCTACGCGGGTAAAATATTACCAATAATATCTTGGTCAACATTCACTCCCAAATACACACGCTCACGCCTACCCACGCTTGCACTCACAACCACATCTACACCCACACCACTAAAAACACACACAACCACACATCACACAAACACACACACACACACACACACTATTGCACAAATTTCCACAACTTTATTACGCATTAAAGAATAACATTATTGTCACTAAGGAAACATTTTAAGGGTTGACACCAACCCATCCTGACCCCTTACTCCACACCTATGGACTAGAGGCTATTGTAACAACGATCGATAGACCTTTGCTGTTATGTTCTGGAAGTACCAGGAATTAATCAACTCTTTTAGGGTCATACGACGTAGTGTAAACATGTGAATAAAAAAAACTGCTGCAGTTATTGGTATTTCACGTTTGCTTTATTTCCCCTACGATGATCATCCTGCTTATACTCAGGAACTCACCCATCCACATAAACGCATGTACACAAATCTTCCTTCTCTTTCTTTCTTCACTCTCTTCACATTGTAGGGATCAACTTACTTTAACCATAAAATATGAAGCAACAAATTTAAAATTTACGGGTTGAAAAATAAGGTGAGGTAGGGAGGAGAGAGGGGTGGCTGATATTTCAAGGTTGCTTTTTTGCGTGTGAAAAGATCCTCCAGCTTATAGTGCATAATAATTTATGTAATAATAATTTATTTGTTATAGCGCAAAACCAAACATAAAGCTTGCTCTAACCGCTCGCAAGCATACACACACACACACGCACACACACACACACACACACACACACAAACGGTCGCAAGGATAAATATCTAAACAAACTCAAAAAAGTCCATAACTTATCTCTCTGCAAATAAGAGGACGAAGAAGCGCTGAGGATTTGACTAAAAAAAAAAGGAAGAGGAGAAGAAGAAAGAAAGGTCAATAACGAGGAACGAGAAAGAGTAATTGATGGATGATGATGATGAAGATGAGGAGGGGGAGAAGGAGGAGGATGAGAACAAGAACAATAAGAAACGTAATCAAAGAGGGATCAATTTTAAAAAAAAAGAACATTTGAAGATAAAATGCAGGATAAATCAACAAAAGAAAAAAGCATTTTTTATTAAACTAATTTTAGGAAACGATCATGCACGTAAACGCGAAGGAAAAATACATTACTTTTTTAAAGTAATATGTAATAGACGTAATAAATATTATTTAAAAACAAATTACTTGAAACTATATAAGACACCATTTGATTGACTGGAAGTTAAAATACCTTGTAAGAAATCGATCAAGAAACACAATTTCCAATAATTTAACCAGGCACTTTCTTCTTCTTCTTCTTCTTCTTCTTCTTCTTCTTCTTCTTCTTCTTCTTCTTCTTCTTCTTCTTCTTCTTCTTCTTCTCATCCTCCTCCTTTTCCTCCTCCTCCTCCTCCTCCTCTTCTTCTTCTTCTTCTTCTTCTTCTTCTTCTTCTTCTTCTTCTTCTTCTTCTTCTTCTTCTTCTTCTTCTTCTTCTTCTTCTTCTTCTTCTTCTTCTTCTTCTTCTTCCACCGCATTAGTTCTGTGGTAGAACGTTCGCTAAGCACACCGATGACCAAGGTTGGAGTGCCATGAGGAGCAAGATTAAAGTAACCATTGTTCACTGTGGAAGTATGATTGTTCTGGTAGTTCTGGCTTTTAGTTAGGTACTCCCCCCTTTTTTCTGGCAGGGTGGTTATTCCAGTAGGCCATATCACTAATGGCGGGTGTAGTCGTTAAACCTCAATATTCAATCATCATCATCATCATCATCGTCATCATCATCATCATCATCATCATCATCATCATCATCATCATCATCATCATCATTATCATCAGTTTGATCATAAGGGATTATTATATACGAATATATGCGCCTTATTCCTAGATCAGACTGGAAGGGCGGCGGTCTGTAACAAACATATATACACATGGTTACGTTGCACAAGCTGTTTATATAGACGACACGCACACATTCATCACACACAAACGTGTGGTGTAAAGACAAAAAGATCGCTAAAGTCAGAAAATCGAATTTTTAAGTTTGAAACGTTTGATTGGCTGCATCCAGGCTAAGTCAAAAAATCTTTATATATATATATATATAATTTTGGAACGTTTGATTGGCTGCATCCAGGGCCATTATTGAATGGAGGGAGGAAGCTGGAGTACCCGGAGAAAACCCTCGATGACCTGAGACCTTATCTTTCTTGTTTAAACTTTGCTTCTTCTTCTTCTCCTCCTCTTCCTTGCAATCCTCCTCCTCCTGTTACTGAACTCATCCTTGCTGTCGATTCACTGTCTATGTGTGGAAGTTGTATGGAAAGCGTTTATGTCAGATTCTCTAGTTTTAATGTTCGTTTATCACACTAAAAGCTTTGAAAAGCGAATGCTAACTCTGAATTGTTTAACTAATAGATATGTTGACTTCGTACAATTGTTGGCATTTTATTACAACGAGGCCTTCCCAAAAGAGACCATACACAAACAGGTGAACTTCTTTTCACGCCTGTATTGCTTCACATGTTCTTGAGGCATATGCGTCTATTGCAAGTTCTATTCAATTTGGTCTATGGCATATTCATTCTGTAAACATCTTTGCCAATGTATTTGATATTTGTTTTAAAGACAAGAATCTTTTGTTGAATTCTAATCAATGAGGCATTATGTGATTCAAAAATTCCATTTGATTATTTCAGTGACGGAAAATTGTGGAAGATATGTAACCAAAGCTGTAAGGAAGCTATTTGATTTTTCTTAATTCCTTTTGATTATTGTAATAGAAGAAAATTTTGAATATTGTTACTGAGTCTAATTTCAGTAATTCCTTGAATGTGTTTTTGTCACGCTTTATTGTCCCTTTTTATCGAGAAATTCTGGGCCGCCTCCCCCGGGGAAGGCGTAGTCGCAGCCTGTGGCGCCCCCAAACCCAACCTCTCTAATATTGATTGTATTTTTGAAATTTTTGCTGGGGGAGCAAACAGAGTTAACTCGAGAAAACCCCCGAGACGTTGCCCGAGCTAGTCGAACGTAAATAATATTCGGAGAAACATAACGCCCAATGGCGGGATCGATCCCACACCTGTCAGGCGCCATTGGTTTCTAGCATTTGGACAAGGCATGTTAGTCCCGTCTTAGACCGCTCGGCCACAACGCTTGCTGACATGTTATTGAATCATTCCTTTCGGGGAGTTTAATTGTTGACAAGTTGTGATTCTTGAATTCGCAATATAATTGTTTCGATGAAACGCGTTGTTGCCATCTAATTCCTCAATCCGAGGTAGAACGTCTTTTCAGTGCACCTTGAGAGTCAACACATTTTGTATGGTATGGAACATTATGTAATCATATTTTAGTATTTGAAAGAATTTAATTTGTTTATGGGGAAGAAGGTGAGGGAAGGGGGGGGGGGAAAGAGAGAGAGACGGAAATTTGCCGACTGTTTGAAGAATCGGTTTCGTCAAATATATTTTGGCATGCATAATGGAACATAAAATTGCTATGTTCAGTTTTATTACAAACTGCCAACATTGCTTTGTTCGGTTTTATTACTTTGATCTAGTTCCTGTGCGAACTGGGAACATTGTCCAGCTTAGTCTGAGTATGAGAGACTGTCGACGGCTGAGCGTGTAAGGCAGGTACAAAGGCATGCATGTCAACATAGGGCTACACAAAGCTTCAGTGTTTTTAGTGAATACACATTTCACATGTCAAATGCAACTACGACACCAATCAAAGCCTCTGCGACGCCAAAAGTACTATACAATTGCCTACACAATATGCCGTAATAGCTGCCAGGTTGGATGTCGCTACATGGTGAAATGTAGACGACGTCACAAAACGTGTAAATTGCCCCTGTAAATGGCTTGAAGCACACGGAGAATGAATGACCGACATTTGGCCCAGAGATGATTCTGCCAAAAGATTGCACACTGATGTTGCTGTGGGAGAAAAACAAAGGCTAGGAGCTGAGTCGCCCAGTATTGAGTGATATTTGAACGGGAGATAATCCTATCAAAGCGCGACTGTAATGTAGCAAGCATCTAAGTAAACCCATTACGACTCTGTCACAGGGTTAATCATTCGTATACAGAAACATCCAATAGGCAAGGCAAGGCAAGGCAATTCCAGAAAACGACTAAGTCTCGGGGTTTAGGAGCGGTGTTGGCTAAATTCATCTGTAAACATAAAAATCCAAAAACGCTTTTATCCTGACAATTTTGGATATTAGATGATATTTTAAACACCTTTGGTCCCAGCGGGCTTTCCAGCGAACACGTGATTTCTGTTCTTGGGTTGTGAACATGCTTCGGGGGCGAGGGAAGAGGGTGGGGGAGAGGGGGGGAGTCTTTAACATGATGAAAGTGATTTTGCTGCTTTAAACTCGGAGCCGCCATCATTATAGATTGCAAAGCATACATAATTTTATTTCAATTTTATTTTGAACACCAGCGTAGATTTGTAATAATTGCTGGTAACATAATTATACAGAAGCAAAGTTAAGTAATCTTTATTACAGGTTAACGAATTTTTTTTTTTTTTTTTGGGGGGGGGGGGGGCAGACAAGCTTAAAATTCTGGGCGGTCAAAATATTAAGCCTGGTTGTTCTTACATACCGCACTATAGGCTCATAGAGATACACAAGGCGGTGACATTTGATCAACTAACTTTACATAAGACGCCAACGCGGCATCTCGTGCATTATCAACGCCATGGACCACCATGCCACCTGTGTTGGTATACTTACTTCATCATGTCACCCGTACAGTCCACAGAATTGCCGGTTTTTTTAATATGTCGCTTGGATGGCACGAGGGTGTGTTGGCGGGGCTGGGGAACACCATCGAAAGGATCGTTATGGAAACGTCCATTCTTGCGATTCAAATATTTGCGTGTTATATAAGAACAATTAATAACTGTACTACAATATAATAATTGTTGTTGTTAATGTAACATCTTCTAAAAAAAAGTGTGAACAGTCCGTTAAGCACAGTCTTGTTCATGGATAACTATAGCCCGTAAGGCAGTCCAGTGCAGCATGCCCGAAAAGTTGACCGAAATCTGCGTATCAGCCATACTTTAAGCATTACGCCTGAACACAGCCTATATGGCTGATAGATCACCGACTCTCAATTTGGGCCTCATCTTGGTGAGAGAAAAAATACGTTAATAAAAGAAGCCACCAACCAACCATCAGTTTGCGCAGAGCCAAGGGGAAGGTCGAAACGAGTGGCAACAGGGCTGTTAAGCAAAGATTTGCTGTGCGCATTGCAACACTGCAGCATGCAAGGGCAGCCTGCTAGGTCCCCCAGCGGCTGCAGGTATTTGTCAATCTTTGCCCAGTCGTCGACTGATTAAAATGCAAAAATTGAGATTATCTGAAATGGGGATCTGGCAGCTCCCATTTCGCAGGCAGATCACACCCAATTTACTGCTGATCGCTGACTTTCTTCTTCATCTTCTCTCACCTTTTACAGCTCCTCTCTCCGCTCCAATCCGCCCCTCCCCCCCTACACACGCACACCCACACCCACCAACGAAATAGGAGTGAATAGCAAGGCTTTGCAGCTGTGATCTGGTTCTACTTTAAACTGACTTGTTGACGCCAAAGTTGCATCTTGCTTGAGCGCGTTTGCTTCTTCGTTTGTTTTTGTTTGTTTGCTTTGATTGCTGGATATTGGTGGCCAGCGCCTTGAGAAGCTCTCTGAGCTTATAAGTGCGCTTTATAAGAGTAATTTCTTTCTTTCTTGGGGACAATAGAGAAGACGTTGTATCCGACTTTGCATCAAGGCTGCGATTGCCGCTGCGTTTGGTTCATGCTGACCTAAATGTTATCAATAATGAATGTTTTTTTTTGTTGTAATAATGAATGTGTTGTTGTTGTTGTTTTAACACTTTATTGTCCCTTTTCATCAAGAAATCCTGGGTCGCCTTCCATGGTAGTCGCAATCTGTGGCGCGCCCAAATCCAACCTACCTAGCAGTAAGTGTGTTTTTGAAATTTTGCTGGGGGAACGATTCGGAGTACCCGAAAAAAATCCTCGAGACGTTCCCCGAGACGAAAGTATATAATATTCGGGGAAACATAACGCCAAGATGCTGGATCGATTCCACACCTGTCAGGCACCATAGGTTTCTGGCCTGTGGACAAGGCAAGTTAGCCCCGCCTTAGACCACTCGGCCAAAACGCTTGCATTATATTGCTTGACATCAAATAACGTTTTTTTTTTAGTAGGGTTAGCCATATGCATACGCGTCTCTTCTTTGCGCTTTTCTTTTTCTTTCGGTTGTTCTTTCAATCATTCTGTATTTCTTTTGAGGTTGAATAAACTAAAGATATGTTGTCAATTAAGATGTCTGTAAGACTCAGATGACGACGATGATGATATTGGTGATGATGACAAAACATCTGAATCTGACATTTTAGTATGATGTTAGCGCTGCCAATGTTTTGGGTTGGACAAAGTCTTAAAAATGAACTATTTTCTTTGATTAACTTGTACAATAATAATATTTTCTCTTTTATTCTTGTTTTAGCTTCATAAGTTAGGCTATGATTGATGTATGCCTGGACATTTTTATTTATTGCTTATTTATTTATTTTATGTAATGTTTTGCGCCCACGCCAAATGCAATTTTCTTCTTTTATAATGTAATGTAAACGTTGGACAGTAAAGATATATTATATATGATGATGATGATGATGATGATGATGATAATAATGATAGCTACTGTTCAAGTGTTGCTTCTTATAGGTTGATGTTGATAGTGATGATGATGATGATAACTATGACGTGGGGTTTTATTGTTGCTGGGCTCTGCACAATGGAATGCTGTAACCCTCACGCCTTATTCTATGTGGACCGCTAGTGAGTCACCCGGTGAATTACTTTAATCAGTGGTGTTCCTAGGATTAGAGGGCAATGGGACAAAATGTCCTAAATCATAAAACTAATCGGACATCATGTCCTGACTACATAAAAGCAATAGGACATTCAGATTGTGAAGCGAACCGATTAATGGTGCTTCTTTAGAAGACAGTGACTGAGAATAAATATGAATAAAGTAAAACAAAAACTTTGTTGTGTAAACAGTTTAAAAATGTGTTATTTTGAGTGATAGCGTGCTCTTCTTTTGTCATTTGAATGACTTGACACTTCTGTTCGTTTTCTACACGAATAGGTGTGAGCAAGGCGTTTTTGTGATCCTCTGTTCATGCATGATCTAAAAGAGCGGATTTTCGAAAGTTACTGCAACCATTAGTAAATGAATTTCTGGCAACTCCATCTTCTAGGCAGATACTGCAGAACATGAGCTCCTTTTCTCTGTCAAAACGAAGCCAAGGGAACATGGTAAACCAGCTCTGAACTAACTTTCTACTACTAGTACTAGCCCCTACTTTCGTTTCATCGCCTTCTTTCGTTTCTTTCTCACCTCCGCCTTCAACCTGATGAAGCCGAGGGCCCTGCAAACTGAATATCAGCAGACTTGTCACAGACAGTTGTCTCTTCCTTTTTCTTCAAAAACGAGCTCAAAACAGACAGCCCTTTAGCAACACAAAGCTTTTTCTTCGGCGGCATTTTGAGCGTAGTAAGATCTTGCAGAGGAAGTATGGTGTCGGTTATTTCCCTTTCAAAAGTGTCGAGAGTTGCGGCCCTTTTGTTGTTCGACGGAATGAACTAAATAGTCTAGCATTGTCCACTATTCAAACTCGTTTTAACGGCTTTGACACTCCAGTTTGTACAGATGTTTCTTGCAGTGACCGCTCTAGTCATAATACTATCGGACAATGACCGCTAATTTCGCAATAGAATCGGACATTTGACGGGACACAGGTGTTTCCATTCGGTCATTTTCCAAACGAATCGGACCATGACCGATGTCCGAGGCCTCGGGACATCACTGTTTAATACATTTATTTGTTTAGCTCGGTCTGTGTTTAGGCTGGGGTACAGAGATAGATAGAAAAATGGTAAAAGATCACTGTCACACTAGCTTTCACACGGCTATGAATCATATGTAGTCCAGCCACTTGATAACAGTCAAAATCACTCATTTATTTCTTCTACTCTATACACGATCTTCGAAGTACGAATCTAACTTAAAAGTTCAATTGTCACTGCGAATGGTTCGCTCGCTGATAATCTAGGCAGCTACTTTTTCTTCATAGGGCACTGGATACTAGCGTTCATGAAGAGTGGACTACTGTGGTCCTTTTGATACAGTTTTAGTGCACTGTTTTCTGGGCACTTAACTGAATGGATGCGTGGGTGAAGCGCTGCGTTGAGGTAGCTTCTGGTACACGCTGGGTCGTCGTGTAGTCTTTGACTTTTCGTACGACGTTTGGGGCTATCTGTGCACGATACTGTAGATGCCTCGGCAGCCAACTCGAATCGTAGATTAGGTTCTATTCTGTGTTGAGTTGGGCTTACGATATCCCGCCTGCTCGTCTGTAACATATGAGACGAAATTCTGCACACCCCTGAATTATAGGTCTGTGCAGAGCGTCTCACTGAAAGCCAAAGTAGCCCTCAATGATAGCTCCACATCTCTATGCATAAGCGACGAACATTCTGCTAAGTCGGTGGCCCACTGGAATCTCTACTCCAATTTCCTATACATACATAAATATAAATCGTGGCTAACTATACACATAAAGAATTAATAATATAATAAACATTCACTGGTATAGCCACTGGTCTGCAAGCATACATATAAGTTAAACAACAGTGGTTCCGTCAAGTATACAACATGGCGTCCCGGTCGTGCTTGACACGTGTTCGGCTTCTCCACGTGGTAAGGCAAAGTCGGACTAACAATTCAAATCTATGCATAGCAAATTCCACAAACATAATTTCAACAATAATATAAATACATCACGATGAAACAGAAGTATGTTCATTTACCTGTTCGACAATGTCAGGCCCGTGGCTTCTTGATTGAATTCAAATATTCAACAAGCACTGCTTCCCTGTTCTTTGATTGAATTCAAATATTCAACAAGCACTGCTTCCCTGTTCTATCAGTGGAGATATTTCTCTGCTCGAGTGTAACTGTGTACTGCTCAGAGCTTTCCACACAACTGACTGAATCAGCCAGAACCGGTCCTAACCACTCTACCTGTGTCCCGATTGGCTGAAACAATCTAAGTGGCTATAAAGTTCAAAACTCGATCGTAGGTTGCGATGATGTCACTAAACGGCTCGCGTCAGCTCGCAGTGTGTGAGTGTACACATCAGTTATACCTCAATCGTCTGCTATAGACTACAGTAACCTTCTAAGTTTTACTACTGCTAACCAAGCAAAAGCTCAAATAGTGAGGGGTAAAAGGGTCTGCTTGTGACAATAACCGTAGACTTTCACGCTACAATAGCATGCGCAGTGCAGTGGGCTCTTATATAACACTGATATAGCTTAGCCAGTGCGGGTTAGTCTCTGAGCAGATGAGAGTTGGATAGGCGGGTGGGTGACGGGGTAGAATAGGAAGGTAAGAAAACATTCCAGCTAAGCACATAACGGTGGGAGGGTGCCTTGTAAGTATGAGAACACTGCCTTCATGAGGAAAACGATGATGTTCGCAATTCAGGATATGGTGTCATCGCTCTTCTCTGTTGTTGCACAGCTATGGAGCATGCAGTGTAGTACCGGGGACGTTACTTGTGTATACCTCACTGTAAGATCCCAACATTAAGGATGGTGATGATGATCATAATAATAATAATAAAAGTAATAATAATAATAATAATAATAATAATAATAATAATAATAATAATCATAATAATAATCATAATCGTTATTGTGTTATTCTGCTGCGATCCCTTGTCATCTCCATCTTCCTATACGCTTGCGAAACGTGGACTCTCACAGCAGATCTACAACGAAGAATACAAAGCATGGAGATGAGGTGCTACAGAAGACTTCTGGGCATTTCCTATACCCAGCACATCACCAACGACGAAGTCCTACAGACCATCACACAAGCCATTGGACAACACGATGACATGCTCACAGTGGTGAAAAAACGGAAACTTCGATGGTATGGCCACGTCACTAGATCATCAAGCCTTGCAAAAGACCATCTTGCAAGGCACAGTGCAAGGAGGTAGAAGAAGAGGCAGATCGAAAAAGAGGTGGGAGGACAACATTCGAGAATGGACTGGCTTGACACTGAGCGAAACCATCAGGGTTCCTGAGGACAGAGAAAGATGGAGTATTCTGGTTAAACGATCATCTGTGGTGCCCCAACGACCTCAGAGTTACGGGATATGATAAAATAGGATTCTGTAAGCTGGTGTTGGAAAACGTTTTTAAAAAGTTGGTAATTATTCGGGACCCTTTGCAACTATTCGAATTTGATGATTTGAAGGCGAATGCCCCCAATGAGAGCTCGGAAATTATCTGTAATTCAATCACCCCACTTCAAGGTCCAGAAATTTTAGTTTTTAGAAAAAGTTCAGAAACCTTTTCTTCTTCTTCTTCTTTTTCTTCTTCTTCTTCTTCTTCTTCTTCTTCTTCTTCTTCTTCTTCTTCTTCTTCTTCTTCTTCTTCTTCTTCTTCTTCTTCTTCTTCTTCTTCTTCTTCTTCTTCTTCTTCTTCTTATTATTATTATTATTATTATTATTATTATTGTTGTTGTTTTTTAAAATTAATTAATTACTTTATTTATTTATTTATTTATTTATTTATTTATTTATTTATTTATTTATTTATTTATTTTTGTGTTTCAGGGTTTTTGTATGAGCCAGCTTTCCAGGGCCAAAAACGAGCGTTCGAGTCGGCGGTGGAGACGGTGAACTTGGAGAACAAACTGTTGACACAGTTCCTAATAGTGATCGATGAAGACAAGGTGCAACCAGATGACAGCTTTGGCGCGCAAAGGAAAGGTGAGGAATACCTTGTTTTCATCCTTGTCGTCCGTTTTTAAACCGATATCTTACGCTCCTTCCGCTGAACGAAATTTCTCCAAATTTGGCGTATACGCCTTTTTTCTTGTTGTTATTTTTTTGGTTCGGCATTGTTTGTTTTTGTTGATTGGTTTGTTTGTTTGAGTGTAGCTTACCCTGTGATGATAAGAAAACATGTCCAGCAATGCAACTTTCGATAAAATGTAATATTTTGTTTTTGATGACCGGCCTTTATCTGCCAAAATGAAGTTGTGAGTGCTATGTTTTGTTCTTCTGGTGAATAGCAGTCTGCGACAGAGGTGTTTGTTGTTGTTGTTGTAAATAGGAACAAACAATTCAAATGCCGAATTGTATTTTACTAAAATGCGCGATTGTTCGTTTCTCGTTGAAGACACACACCATTCAGTAATATAATCGGATTCTATCAAGTCGCGCGAGTTTTAGTTTCTGGTTTAAGAAAGTCAGCATAGGGTTTAACCGTCTGAGCGAACAAAATGTTGTGAAGCGGGATTCGATTTTAATTGTCGGAGGGCTGGAATGCTGGTCTGAGAATAAGATTGAGGCAGTTTCTTTTTTTTATGTCTTAAGAACACTTCACTCAATAGCATAATTTGATTTTTATCCTCTTAACTCTAGTCCAGTCTCTTTTGACAACTAGTTTGACAACCCTAACCCTAACCCTAAGCTCTATCCCAATTACCCGCTAAGCTACTGATCTAATGGGAAGAATATAAGAAAGGTAACGAAGAATAGGGGGTTTGGGGTTGTTGTGAAGGGAAGAAAGAAAATAAGGAGCAGGAAAGAGGGAAGAAGAAAGAAAGGAAATTCGTTTCCTTTTGTATATTTAAATATTTCTTCCTTTATGATTCACCTTGTGAATCATCTGTCAGCTGGTCCCAGGGGTTTGTCAATTCGTGCTTTCTTTAGTTTGATTTTTTTGTTTCAGTCCCTCCGCCATCTCCGCTGCTATCGCTTTGTTCATTTCTCTAAGTCACACTCACTCCGCCTCTCTTCCTCCCCTTCCCCCTCTCCCCATCCCTTCCATCACCCTTTGAGATTTGTCTTTTTTCTTTTACTTCTCTCCTCTCATTTTCACCCTCGATTTATTTCTTCTTCCTGCTTCCCTCTATCTTCTTATTGATTCTTACACACACACTTTTTTTTTTATTCCATTGCTCATCTCTCCCCTTTACCCCTCTCTCCCCTATTTTCTCCCTCTCTGTCATTCTAAAACAGCCCTTGGTTTCAACCTGCCCCTTCCCTACGTCCTTCCAGCCCGAGTCCTTTAAGTTTTCTTCGATTTTGGGATTCTATTTGATCTTTGCAGTTAGTTGTGTGACTGGGCAATTAATGTCCGAACGTCCGAAATGACTGTTCCGATAAACTACAGATTTCCGGTATAGAGACTCGGAAATCAGTTTAGTCGATAGTTGTCTGTCCCATGCGGTTTTGTGTTTTGGGTTAGTCCAGGTTAACACAGTAAATTAGATTTAAAGTCGGTCTTTGCTGTGATACTGTACTACGAAGTCCACGTTTTTCAATCAATAGAACAAGTCAAGTGTTTGGCAGTTGGGTTCTTCGGTGTGTGCAGAGAAGTTTGTCGTTAACTGGGGAAGCAGTAAATACAGAGGGCCACCGATTCCCGTGCCTCTCCCCCCCCCCACCCCACCCCACCTTCGCTCCATCGTCTTATTGGTAAAACACATGATTGCATTTTGTCCTATTTCGATATTTATTAATTTGTTCAAATAATGTCATTGTTACACGTGTTTTCAAATCTAAACAAAGTAGAAAGCTTCACGCTGCATCAGTTCACTCCCTGTGACTTAAAAGTAAAGGTGCCCCCGTAACATTTCAGTCGTTTGGGAAGGAGGAGTTTGGGACCTCCCTTTGCTGTAGGCCAGCTTAATGAGGGCCGGGCCTATCTCCTCTCCCTCGCTGCTTTACCTTCCCCTGTTCTAAACAGATCCAGGTCCATTGGAACTTAGTCCTTTTATGTCCCCATTCACAGCGGGCTGGACTGAGTGTGTCGTGCGCTTCTGACTAATTTTTTGGGGGTGGGGGGTGGGAGGGTCGTTCGGTGGTTGCCTTTCAAGCATGGTAACCCATCCAAGTACTATCCATTCCCGACGTTGGTTAACATGAAACATTGCTAGCCTGTGCCCAAAAGCACTGCACTACTGCGCCACTCTAACATGACTAAGTTATGAAATAACCTCAGCGGCAAGGTAAAGACAACCCTGGCATTCTATCCATTAAGCAGAAGACAGACTCCAATAAACGCGTGCGCAAACATTTAAATCGTTCGGCGTGGATGTGGTTCAGTCGGGGTTAGCTTAATAATAATAATAATAATAATAATAATAATAATAATAATAATAATAATAATAATAATAATAATAATGGATGCTATACGCGACTTATTACTATTAAATCAGACTCAAAGGGCGGCGATCTGTAACCAACATACATTGTCACACGTACAGACACTCCTACATACACGACAAACACCCATCCATCACTCAAACACATGGTAAAGGCACGTCGCTATTTAGAACAAGGAAAGGAAATCGAATTTTAATTTTTGACAATTTTAGTCAGACTGCATCGAATACCATTATTGAAGGGAATAGGGAGGAAACCGGAGCACCCTGAGAAAACCCCCGGTGACCTGAAATGTTTCGTAGCTAAGTTGTAACACGTAAGTTGGTCCCCTGCAGGGTTAGAACCCGCGACCTTTGGTCTAGGAAAGCAGCTCACTACCCACTGAGCTACCACACCATCCCCACCACTAACCCTTATCAAGCTGCAAGTTGGCGTCCTGGGCCGCTTCAGTCAGGTCATGTTTGCCACCAGCGCCTTGAGCACCTCTTAGGGCTCGTAAGCGCGCCATACAAAGAACCCTTCATGCTTATTTGCAGCACAGTTACGGCGAGATAACGTGATCCCGAACTGTGATCGGATCGTATGCGCTGACAATTTGAGACGTGGGACTCGGGCACTGCCATTAGGACCAACTTCACATCGATGAAGTCTGGCAAAAAGAAAAGGACCCCCTAGGGATGTTTTCACTAGACCTGCTCCCACTTGCTAAAACACTTCTGCCGTGTCATGACAAAACACTGAAAGTCCAAAAAACGGTAATAATCTGAAGATTACGACGAGACGCATTTTCAGTTGTGAAACTTTGAATGTCAAATGTCCTCCATGCGAGATCCGGACAAGAACGCCATCCATCGCTAAACAGACACAGAACAGTCAAACACCAAATGTCGATGTGTTAAAACTAGCATCACTGGGCTCGCTTTGTTTTGTCATCACTCGGTAGTCTAGCTCCACAGGGGTGGCAAGAGAAAAGCCGACTCTTCTGTAATTAAGACTGAATATTTTGCTGAAGTATTTGCCTCCTCGTCAACGGGACACACTTTGTACTACAATCTTTTCAATAGAATTCTTGTTATGGATGACTGTATCCGAAGTATATATAAAGATATTTTCATTAGGATGGGTCCATTTTATAAACTATATAAATAGGTCTGGTGTTGTTTTAAGGGCAAATTGAGAGTCTCCTCTCTGAAAATCCTTACGGGAAGAGAGGGGACTATAAACTGATAAACATAACTTAAGGGCAGCAATTGGCTTGGTGGTAGAATGTTTGCTTTGTGTGAAGGAGAACCTGGGTTTGCATCTTGATGTTGACGGAAGCTTATTAGCTCAGACGTCATCTCTCTGTAATGACGTTATACGCTGTTGATTCATTCATTTACTCATTACGAAGGAGACTACGACGACGAAGAAGAAGTAGAAGAAGACGCAAAAGAAGAATAAGAAGAAGATTAAAATACTTGACACTACTTCGCTCACAATGTACTGCTGTATAGCTTTCAGTCATTGGTACAGGTTGACCAATGAGGACGCCGGTCCTGCTTGGCTTTGGAGACTAGCAGCAGATTGATCATCCTGCTTATTTAGTAGACTGTGATCGAACCCAGCCGTCATCACTTCATCACACTGCTTTGAAAGGAAACAGACTGAATGAGTACATGTCTGATTGTAAAATAAGGTGGAATGTTGTCTGTGGTTGTTGAATAAGGTCGTGTTTTTGTGTGTGTGTGTATTTTTTTGCTGTTACTGTTGTTGTTGTTACTAAAAGCTGTGTGGTCTTTTCGGATATATCTTAATCCTGTGACTTAAGCTTACTTTGAAGGGGCAGGTTTGGGTGGGGGAGTGGGGATTTTACATGTCCTGACTCAACAATTGCTGCGAGGTCTTTTCAAGAAATTGCTTTTGTCGCTTTCTGACATTTGTGTTCAATACTTTTCATCAGTTTTCAATAGCAATCTCGCATGTAAGATTGGAGAAGTAATTTGGCAAAAGCAAGGTTAAGTCTTTCGATGGACAAATGTGTGCGGAGGGTTGCTAAACTAAGCTGTTTTGTGGTGACAAAATAACACACCGACACGTTTTGGAGGATAAAATTGATATTTGTGTTTTGATGTCTTATTTGCAGATGTTGATGCCTTTGTTGTTCTGATCTTGCAATCTAAGGATACCTGACATCCAAAATTCACACCGAAGATGAGCGAGCGTTGTGGCTGAGTGGTCTAAGGCGGGACTTGTCCACGGGTCAGAAATCAATGGCGCCTGACAGGTGTGGGATCGATCTAGCATCTGGGCATTATGTTTCTCAGAATATTATTTACTTTCGACTCGGGCAACGTCTCGGGTACTTCGGCAAAATTTTAACAACAACAAAAATCCCAAATAATATTAGGTAGGTTGGGTTTGGGTGCGCCACAGGCTGCGACTAAGCCTTTCCATAGGGGAGGCGGCCCAGAATTTCCCGATAAAAAGGGACAATAAAAAGAAAGAAATCAAATTAAAAAAAATCTAATTTCATACTGCTCTCTATGAGGATGTTCGAAGAACATTTTTAGACAAAATAGATTGTACTGCGGATGTATTTTCGCTATTAATTAAACTTTGGAAATTTCTGGACAATTATCATCGACGTTGCAGTCATTTCGCCAAGCGGGAAAGTCTTTCGATTATAATAGACTTTGAGAGGGTTCGTACACTATAACAGATTGAGTTTGCTGTTTACAGAATTTCTATGGCTTTCTTGTCTCGCCTACTGTAACTTGCACTGGCCGTGTAAATAGACGCACGCACGCGAACTATAGATGATCGAAGTTGCCACATGCAGTGTGCCTCCTCCTGTTTACTCCTTGGAAGGCTTCGGTCAGAAAACTCTTCGTTAGTACAGTGTAATTAGACGCATGCACGCAATCTTTAGATGATCGAGTTTACCACATGCAATCAAGATACATGCTCTAATTTTACTCGCACGCCTACAGCAATGTGAGTTTATGTATTCAACACCCGAAATTCAAAGTGTCTCCCCCTCCCTCCCCCCCCCACGTAATCTCACTCTCTTTCTCTCTCTGATCATTGTGAATACTTGGCAAGTTCGGTTTTAAAAAGCCAAAACACTCTGCTCGCTTCTTTAGTCTAACATGCTAAGTGCGGTAGATTGGTTTGTTGTGAAAGTGTGCATGTAAGTGCGAAAGGCTGTCAGCTCTGCATGTTGGTGTCACGCGTAATGGAAACGAATGCTCTTCAAGTCACGCTGAACGTGAAATCAGCAGGATCCCACTTTCGTTTTCTATTTCGGTCTTAAATCACAATATAGGAAGAAGGAAGAAGGGGGGCGTGCATACGAGGAGCTGGAGGAAGAAGACGGAAACTATGGGAGATAACCTCCTGGAGTAAGAAAGGAGTGTGGATTAGGGCACTGAATAGAATAGCCTCAACGTTTCCCGGCGTCTCGTAAGAGGCGACTAACAAGGGTGATGTCAGCACGGCATCATTGGGCGAAAGTCTTCTACACGAAGTCACCGACCAGGGCGGAGGAACCTCACGTTACTACAGGTTCAACGACCACGTGCTCGGGGCCAAAGCGAGCGACACTGAATGCGTGGATTTCGGCTGTGGCCAACAGCCTGGAGAGGATTGAGCCCTGCATGATGAAAAGAAGCATTAATTCCAAAGCGGATCGGTCGTCGCCCGGGTCACCAAGGACCGCGCCTTCGTTGGCCACCAGGACGGAGATAATAAGTGTGCTACTGATGGACAACTTAGCAAGATCCGCACGAGAGACAACATCGTCATAGGAACCTGGAAGGTCAGGACCCTAACTGCGGAAGGAAAATTAGAAGATCTAGCCCACAAGCTGGACCACTACCGATGGAACATTTTAGTGGCTGGCGGGAGATTTCAGTGTTGAAGAGCTTCGGCTTCCATTGTTCGAACTATTTTTGACCATTATCACATAACCCCAGCAACACTGATCGATTCGTTGGAGGCTAGCTTGAGAAATTACAACAGAATTGTTTTCAGTTGCTTTCTGATCTTCGGTTAGTTTGTTATTATAAGAGAGAGTGGAATTCATATTATTTATGTATTTATTTATTTATTTATTTATTTATTTATTTATTTGTTTATTAAAAGGTTCAATAATCTAGGTTCGGGATCTGAGAAGCTCGAGAAAAACGTTCGTAAAAGCGTTCTTGAACTTCCACCAACCTTTCATTTAATTAAGACAAGCCTGAGATATAAGCCTATATCTGTGGAAATAACGCTTGTTAGCTCCTATAGACAGCGCTCTCTCTCTCTCCCCCCCCCCCTCTCTCTCTCTCTCTCTCTCTCTCTCTCTCTCGCACGCGCGAGCCTGTACGCATGCACACATTCACACATACACAGTCATCCACCCCATCCCACTCTATAACGTACGTATACTCTAACTCCCACTCTCCTAGTCAACCCCACGTCTCGCCATTAAACCTAAAGAATGTTTGTAAGATTGAACCCCTTTGGATATAACCTTAGCTGGCCCCCATAGATTAGTCTCCTCTCTGAAAATCCTTACGGGAAGAGAGGGGACTATAAACTGATAAACATAACATAACATAACATAGATTAGACTTGTGCTTAGCTGAAGGCCGTTTTCCCTTGCGTCGTTAGCACAAGGATGGACCACCCTATCACCCCACAACGATTATCTAAGACTGTCGAGTAATTCGTCTGAGACAGGCGTGCATCTCGGACGTTTCTGATACTCAGAAGAGCAATGGAATCGACCTCTGACCCCCCAACTGCCCATCAGGCTTAAGGGGAACTAAATCGCTCAACTATTCAACTTTCTTTTTCAAAGTTTTCTCCCTTTTGTTGTTGCTCGACATTCCTGACCCATTTTCAGTTTAATGCCATTTGATCACTCCAACCTTTTGAATGATGGACGTTCTTCTTCTTACAAAAAACAACTTGGAATCTTCGATCAGGGAGCGAACGAGAGAGAGAGAGAGAGAGAGAGAGAGAGAGAGAGAGAGAGAGAGAGAGAGAGAGAGAGAGAGAGAGAGAGAGAGAGAGAGAGAGAGAGAGAGAGAGAGAGAGAGAGAGAGAGAGAGAGAGAGAGAGAGAGAGAGAGAGAGAGAGAGAGAGAGAGAGAGAGAGAGAGAGAGAGAGAGAGAGAGAGAGAGAGAGAGAGAGAGAGAGAGAGAGAGAGAGAGAGAGAGAGAGAGAGAGAGAGAGAGAGAGAGAGAGAGAGAGAGAGAGAGAGAGAGAGAGAGAGAGAGAGAGAGAGAGAGAGAGAGAGAGAGAGAGAGAGAGAGAGAGAGAGAGAGAGAGAGAGAGAGAGAGAGAGAGAGAGAGAGAGAGAGAGAGAGAGAGAGAGAGAGAGAGAGAGAGAGAGATGTAATGTTATATAGTACATGACCTGCAATGAAGCAGTGAAGTAACGTACCTTGTAATGTAAGTTATCCTAGAAAAGGGAGGACGAAAGATACAAAAGGAAATAAAGAATGGTTTAACTAAATTATGAACGTTTGCTAAAGAAGACAACACCTTTCAGCTTATTCATCTTTTTATTTTATTTTAAAATTACTCGCAAATACGCAATGCAATTATTATTTTTCTTTTATGACATTGTCAAGCCAATCAAAATGTTGTCTTATGCCAGCATCGTTGCAAGCTATCCAAGCGGTGCATGCAGTATGTACTAAAAGGCTATTCCGTTGGTTTCCAATAAGCGTGCCAAAACGAACTGCGATCGTACGGTTTCGTCCTATAGAATGATTATCATCGTGTCTTAGTCCCTGTGAGTTAAACCAAGCTTAGAAATAAGGTTTTAAAAAAAAAGTAATGTACTTTATTTTGACACATTTAAAAATTCAATCTATTTACATTCAGAAAATGTCAACTTTCCTATACTTGTAAAATGTTTCTGGGCGCCAAGAACAAAAAGGAGTTAGGCCTGTCGCTTTCTGCCAGATCTTAAAAGGACATCTTTATATAAAAAAACCAACAACTAGTACTTTGCAAAATGACGTATTTTTCCCCCACAGATATTTTAATAACGACAAATATGCACAGTATATGCCTGCCTCGGTAATTTGACTGAATATGGACATTCTTTAGATGATGTATTACATCATTCACAGATAACAGCAGTTGTGAAAATTATTGCACAGACTCCTATTGGTAGACTTTTATAGTTTGGTGTTAAATCCTTCTTCCCCTTTCATTCCATTTTGTTACAAGGTTTCTTAATTGTGATTTTATTTATATTGTTGTTGTTCTTAATTAATGTCTAATATCACCTGAATGTGTGAACAGACAATACATGAAATATTGATTGCCTGCCTCGGGTCATGCAATGGACAGGTTATTTTTTTTCGATCTGATTAAGTATGACAACAAGAAAAGTAAAAAAGAACCAACTTAACGAGGGGCGGGGGAAAAAAACACTACTTCAGAAATATAGAAAAACAGCGCACATTTGGTAATTCCGGTCTTTCAGAGGTACCCAAAAACGTTGAACGTGTTCATAATTATAAATAAATAAATAAAATACAATTCAGGAGAAATAAACAAATTAAATATTATTATTATTATTATTATTATTATTATTATTATTATTATTATTATTATTATTATTATTATTATTATTATTATTACCACCACCACTACAATCACCACTATTATTATTATTATTATTATTACCATTAATATTTTCATTATTAATATTGTTATTATTATTGTAAAAATATTCTCTTTTCTTTTTTCTTTTGTTTTATTTTTCTTTCTTTCATTTGTTTTTCCAAATTAAAAATCTACAAATTTCGTGGTCAAACATAATGTTAAAGTCACAAGTAGTAAATCTAAAGATTTTTTTAAAATATAATAATGACATTGTTAATAAATCTAACGACTCACCGACAAGTCGTGTCAGGTTTGTAACCAAAAAGGACATCTGTCTCCGACAACGTCACAGACTGGAACGTGTTTTTTTCAAAAAATATTATCAGAGCAATGGTTCCAAACTTTCTTTATTTTAGGACAGAGCCAAAAAAAAAGTGTTCTATGTAGTCTATATCGTTACAAAACGAGCATAGCATAGAATGTTTTATGCCCATTTTATTCAGTAGAATCTTAGTTGGGTAAATATCGTGTAGATTTTTCCAGTGAAAGAGTCTAGAGTCTGTCTTCTTTCGTGCTTTTAATTATCACTCTCCAGTGCGACGCAGCCAGAGCCAGATTGTATTTGCGATGCCAAAAATGAATCGCCCATAGTCTAGTTGAGTTTCTACAGACAGTTGACGTAAACACCGCGCAGTCGGCATTGACCGTAGAATAAGAAAGCGCGTCCGCGCGGTGTCCGTCACTCTCTCCTGCAAGCCTCTTTCTTCGTGTGCGCTAAGAGCAGAGCATTGTATTCAAATAAACGATGGGGGCGTGCGACCCGCTACCTCGGACAGGCCCTCGTAGGAAATTAATTCACCGTGAAAAATAAAAAATTAAATTTGCCTTAATCCATTGTCGACACAATAAAAATTTCTTTCTGTTTGTAATTGTGTGTTCCGTAGACACATGTTATCATCCTCTGAAGATGTGTCATTTATTGTACATATTTAGCTTTTCTTGGTTTTTAAGCCATGTACATAATGCTTGGCTATTCCAGAAACAGTGATTAATAAGATAAATACAATATTATTTCGATTTCTTTGGAAAAAGAAATATTCCCACACCGGGGCTTTTGTGAAAGCAAACCGTGAAGTGCTCTGTGTTGCTCCAGACAATGGTGGCTTAAACATTATCAATGTCAGAGACATTCAGGCATCTTTGTTGCTGTCTTGGGCCGTTAATCTGCAGTAAGCTACTGGGCAGACGTGGAGTGTTCTTCCTTGTTTTTGGTTCCCTAAACTAGGAACTAATTTGTCAGGTTGTATGGCTAATGTGACGCCTACCGAATGCTTCTGTTAGAAATAAGGTTATAAATCCCGTACTGGAACTAAACATCACGTCATGAAGATCAGCTAAAAAGGGTTCTACGTGTAAACCGTTCAAAGACAAAGGTATAGGAAAAGGTGTTGGAGCGCTTAATTGGGTAAAGATGTCGTTGAAGAGGGACTGTCACACTTCTTTTTAGCATTTGCCTTTTTAGATTTTTTTTGTTATACCACGAAGCTATTAGTGAGAAATATGATACTTCCGGTCTTATTGAAATACTGAAAGTACAGTACATGTCTTCCTGCAGTTAAATGTTATATCTTTGTATAACACAGCTTACAGATTGCTATATAACTTGGCTGGGGGGGGACCGGTACGTCTTAATAAAGATTTTGAAGGTTTGAACACTTGCTTTAAAGTTTCAGATGGGGGGATATGTAAACTCCTGACGATTGTGTTTGGAGGTATGAGTTTTGAATCAACGATTCCTGCATTGTAGAAGCGTGCAGCCCCAGTCCCTATATAGTTTAGATGTATATGGTCATGTTGTGAGGGGTCTTGCCCAAGGTGAAGGTCTTCTTTAGGTGCCCGAGGGTTGTGTTGCCTTGGATGACCTCCAGCTCGTAGTCGCCATGGAAACCACGCACTGTGTACTCGCTGTCGTCAGTCAACGCGATGACCTCGTCGGAATGCCAGTGGCGGTTGACTAAATCAAAGACGGCCTGTCCAGCAGCGTTGATCTGTGTGACGAAATAAAAGACAGGTGTTTTTACTTCAGAACACCGACAGTTGGTAAGACATACGTACTAATAGACACCGATGGTGACCGAGCGGGAGGTTCCTTGTGATCCTCTAGCGAATGGGTTGTTCATTACATCGATTGTATGACATCCAAAATGAATTCATTTGTAGACGAATTACTATTCATTCTAGACGTGGAAATGGGGATCTCTGCTCATTTTGGAATTTAATGTTGTATTGTAAATAAAAGCACTGGGAGTGGGTCAGACACCGCGACAACGGCTTAGGTCACGGCTTACTTCTGTCCATTAACAATGATACTTTTTTTTTTTTGGCTGCACTTTATTATCCCTTTCTATCGGGAAACTCTGGGCCGCCTCCCCCGAGGAAGGCGTAGTCGCAGCCAGTGGCGCGCCCAAACCCTACCTACTTAACATAATTAGTGAATTTTTCAAGTTTTGCTGGGGGAGCAAACCGGAGTACCCGGAGAAAACCCCCGAGACGTTGCCCGAGTCGAAAGTAAATAATATTCGGAGAAACATAACGCCCAGATGCTGGCTCGAACCCACACCTGTCAGGCGCCATTGGTTTCTGGCTTGTGGACATTCGGTTCATTGCATGCAACACCCCTGTGTGGGTGCCGGGGATTTCACTTTCTGGAAATTTAGTGCTTTAAATTCCCACTGTTGCTGTATTTCTCCGTTGGTTCATTGCATGCAACACCCCTGTGGGGGTGCCGGGGATTTCACTTTCTGGAAATTTAGTGCTTTAAATTCCCACTGTTGCTGTATTTCTCCGTTGTTCTTTCTCATTCCTACATTGTTCTATCAATCTACTATACTATCTTCTTCTTCGCTAGACCAGTCACCTACCTTTTTTCTTGAAAACTCTTCCGGGACAAAACTCCTCAGTTGTGTGTGAGGTCTGTTGGATCAGCTTGGGAATATTGAACGCTTTCTGCCAATTAATGGTCACTGGGGCTTCCCATGATGTTATTATTTAGCAATGTAGACATTTTATATGTATGTGTTTTGTTGATATGTTATAATGATGTTTGCATTTTATTTCTTTTTTATAAACGGGGGTTCGATAAATTAGAGTATAGCATCAGCGTACCCTGCGTGGGATGTCTTTATTGTTCAGTGACTGGTTGGTGGAGTGCCTTAACAGTGTTACCACTAGGGTTGTTTCGGCAGATCTTTTATGCGGAAAATGGTGAGTCCTCTTTCAGCGAAGTTGTGGTCTTGATTTTGTGGTCCTAATTAAGCTCTTTGCAGTCCGCTGGACCCTCTAAGCAAAGAATAACTAACTAACTAATTGCATGCAACGGAAATAAAATTTAAGCTAGTTGAAATAGTTTAAAGTTTAGAGCATCATCTTATCCTTGCACACACGCACGCCAACACACACAACACACAATAAACATGGGAGACCATAAAAAAGGTGAAAAGCTTATCATTGTCTTACGTGGCAATTGTTGCCTTCCACTAGAGAAGCTCCCTTTCCTCTCCAGTGAGACTGGTCCCAGAATCCCCAGAGCATGATGCCCTGCACGTGTGGGTGGGCGAAGAGGGCGTTGAGGGCGCTGAGATAGTAGGTGGCGCGCTTGTGCTCGTCAGCCGCCACAACGTCCAGTTCTGTGGCCCATAGAGGCACGCCCACTTGCGCCAAGGTGTCCAGGGCATGCTGGGAAGGGGGATAGAGCAATTGCATGTGTTATTTTGTTATACATTTTGTTATTATATAGCGCTTCTCCAACTCCTAGAGCTGCTCAAGGAGCTGGTTCCAGTTCACCAAGGTTTTCTGTAGAACACTTACTCAACCTCATGTTTGATGTTATTATCAGTTTTATCCCAAGATGTCCAGTTCCCATGAGGATATGGCAGCCAAAAATGTGTATGTCTGTCTATCTATCTATCTATCTATCTATCTATCTATCTATCTATCTATCTATCTATCTATCTATCTATCTATCTATCTATCTATCTATCTATCTATCTATCTATCTATCTATATCTATCTATATCTATCTATATCTAGATCTAGATCTAGATCTAGATCTAGATAGATAGATAGATAGATATAGATAGATAGATAGATAGATAGATATAGATAGATAGATAGATAGATAGATAGATAGATAGATAGATAGATAGATAGATAGATAGATAGATAGATAGATAGATAGATAGATAGATAGATAGATAGATAGATAGATAGATAGATAGATAGATAGATAGATAGATAGATAGATAGATAGATAGATAGATAGATAGATTTCCCTGCTTATTGACGTCACGTAGTAGTGCCTTTCTCCTTTTAAGAGCATCAAACATAGTCGTGCATCTTTCAAACCACTCGCATATGAAAGCCATTATATCCCTCAATGTTGCAGTTGGGCTCAAAATGAGTATGTACTACTAGTCTGTGTGTACCAAGTTGAAGGAAGTACCTGGCAGGGAAAATGTTACGGCTAAAAGATAACATAACAGCGTACCTTGATTTGTCCTGGGTTTGGATCGGCCTCCTCACCGAAGTGACACTGGCAGCCCATGCAACCAAGCCCCACGTTGTTCTGCTTAAACCACTGACCCTGCTTTAGGTAGTCCTGTTCACACAACACATCATTCATGCATCGTTAATAATAATAATTTAAAAATTAATAATAATAATAATAATAATAATAATAATAATAATAATAATAATAATAATAATAATAATAATAATAATAATAATAATAATAATAATAATAATAAATGGACGTTGTATAGATATAGGCGCTTTATTCATAAATCAGACTCAAACTGCAGCGATGTGTAATTTACACGCTCACATGCAAACGCAACAGACACCCATTCATTATATTCATACATGTGGTGTAAAGGGGGAAGAAAACCGATTTTTTTAAAAATGTTATTTTATATTGCTTGTATTCGACACCATTAGTAAGGGATCGAGGAAAATGGAATACTCGGCGAAAAACACTCCTAAACCTGAAAAATATCGTAGCGATGTCACTTCAGTTCACCCCCCCTGCAGGGATCGAAACCGCAACCTTCGGCAGATGAAAGTAGCTCTGTATATAATAAACTGTGCTAAGCAGGCCACCCTGGTAGATAAACTACTTACATTGGTCGACCAGCCACCAGCAACTACGTTATAGTCGTTGAGGCAGAGGACGGGTTGTGGGTCTGCTCTGTGGGCGATCCTGAAGAGCTCCAGGTTGTAGTCGTTGTCGCCGAGCTGCTTCTGGTACCACTGGCCGTGAAGGTTCTCGTTGTTCACGTCCCAGTGCTCGCACCTTGATCAAAGAATGATTGCATGAAGGATCGATTGACGGTGGCTCTTCTGTAATCGCTTTTTTAAAATGCACATTTCATTTTGAAGCGAACGCTTCGCTAAACCCATCCGGCACCGTAGCTCACTGCTGTTTACTATTGAACTCGTCACTCTTTATCAGGTGCTTTTTTTCATTCATTCTTTCTTTCTTTCTTTCTTTATTATTTTCTTTCTTTATTTTATTGTTTAATTTATTAAATTTATTTATTATTTTATTTATTTTTGGGTTGTTTTATAATAATTTTATTTACCGTCCTCCGACTACCGCCACTCCGCTCTTTGCTAGTCTTCAATGTATCTCTCTCCTCTCCCACCCTCCCCTTTAAATGTTTTACACCAGTCTCCTCATAGAAGAGTTTATTAGTTTCTTTACGCCGCATTATTTAGTTTAAACAAAAATCTTTTCGATGTGCCTTTAAAAAATAAATTTGCAGCGTTTGATGGAATACACAGCAGAAACTTCCGAAGCTTGTGACGCCACGAAGGTAGAGAGAAGGGGTAGGGGTGGGGGTAAGGGTGCGGGAGGTAAGTTAAATATAGGCGCTGTTTTGGGTGGCCTGTACACTCTCGGCAGTTAATATAACCGACAATCTTTTAGAACGTTCGGACGTTTATATTCGAATGGACAACATAGTTTTGTCGCTGGTGTGTTTTCTTATTTCATTATACCGTTCGTCTGAAGAACGATAGATGGGGTTTACACACGCCCTTTACAAATGTAAACGTCAACAGTAAAAACTCACAATCCCCTGAAGTGTTGCATGGTATCTTGAATGTGATGTGACACTGCGTTTCTCAAAGCATCGCCATGCAAAGCCTTCACCCAGGCCTGAATGGTGTTGTCCACAGACCACACTAGGTTATGGCATCGTATTTTGAATCTAAGACATGGACACACACACACATCCTCCATCATCATTATAATCGTGACTGCAGTTGCTGCAGCTTCATCTTCGTCGTTGTTGCCGTCGACGTCGTCATCGTCATCATCATTGTAATTCATTTTGAGATATAAAAAAAGACATGTTGCATTGTATTGTATTGCATTATCATCATCATCGTCGTCGCCGTAGCCATCATCACCATCATCACCTTCATCATCACCATCATCATCATTATCATCGTCATCGTCATAATCATCGTCACTGTTTTAGCCATGCATATGGCGTCGCATTCTTTGATTAATCTTTTTTCATGTAAGTTTCGGCTTCAAAAACCTGTATAAAGTTATCTGCGGGCTTGATCTATCCTTTATACTTTTATAGGAAAAATCAATCATATCTTTTGTATGAGTTATCGAAATGCAACCATGCGTCGTCGTCGTCGTCGTCGTCGTCGTCTCTCTCTCTCTCTCTCTCTCTCTCCTTCCCTCTCTCTCTTCCCTCCCTCACTCTCTCTCTCTCTCTCTCTCTCTCTCTCTCTCCCCCACTCACCCCACACTCACTACTTAGCATAACTAGGGACCTTATCCATACCCCTTGGCACGCAATGCATGGAAGGCAGTCAGCGGAGGCCCATAGTTTGTTTGTCCCTGAAAACGATCAGAAAAACGAGAAACTCAACACCAGTTTAGATCGGCCAGCTTTGTTAGCGTCTACACACAACTGTTCTCTCTCTCTCTCTCTCTCTCTCTCTCTCTCTCTCTCTCTCTCTCTCTCCCTCTCTCGCCTTCCCCAGTTTTTCGGTAAAAAGCAACTAGTGTAAATGGCAGGTCATATTTTAATAGTCCTAGGAGAATTATACAATAATGTTGTTCAAAGTGGTTTTCTTACCCACTGTAGATACGTTGTTGTCAAATACCAAATAATTACTAAACACACAAATAAAGAAATAAGATAACTAAGAATGTCAAAATAACCATAAATACCCAACCTAAAATACCAGACTATCTACCATGTATAATTGTTTTGATAGTTCACGTCGTCCCAGCACTCCACTACTTTACCGTTCTTCAACTAGGAAAATGGGATTCTTCCAGGCAAAGTTAGATTATCCTCTAACACTGGCTAACCATGCAGACAAACGACACCTTAACTCTCGGTTCTCAATGAATATATAGCATTAAACTTTAAAGATTCAGCAGAACACTGCTTTGCATTGTCACCTTCCTGTTGCACTATCGTCTGCCTGTTGTACTATCGTCTGCCTGTTGTACTATCGTCTGCCTGTTGTGACCGCTCATTTAAATACCTGTTGTGATATTGCCTATAACCTGTTGTGATAGTGCCTCTCACCTGTTGTGATGTTGCCTCTCACCTGTTGTGATATTGCCTCTTACCTGTTGTGGCTCAACGGCGGGCCACTTAAGAGCGTTTTCCGGCACAGCCCAGTTGAAGTGCTGGTGGATGATGTCCCTGTAGCACTGAGGCGTATTGTGGTCGTTGTACTTGTACACGTTGACCGCGGTACCAAACGGGAATGACCCCTTCGTTTGACGTACCTGCAGTGCAAAGCTAGCATGTCAATTATCAATGGTAATGATATGATACTGTTAAAGAAATGGTATAGTATAGTATAGTATACCAGTATAGTATAGTGTAGTCTAGTCTAGTCTAGTCTAGTCTGGTGTGGTGTGGTGTGGTGTGGCGTGGCGTGGCGTGACGTGACGTGGCGTGGCGTAGCGTAGCATCGCATAGCATAGCATAGCATAGCATAGCATAGCATAGTATAGTATAGTATAGTATAGTATAGTATAGTATAGTATAGTATAGTATAGTATAGTATAGTATAGTATAGTATTGTTGTTAAGGGTATGTAAAATTGGAATCTCTATACATTCAATTCAACCTAACAAATCTTTTTTATTTTATCTCGGGCTACAAAAAAGAACCACGGAAGTGCGTACACAACTACTGAACGCTCACCCAAGCCGCCCTACAAATACGCACACATTCAATCACGCACGCAGCACTCACTCGAAAGGAAACTGAGTAAAACATAAACTGCAGGCATTCATAATGACAAAATAACGAAACAAACTGGAATTTATTTTAAAATGTTATGATAGATGAGGCAGAATAAAATTAGAACATTTTCAAACAAGATCTTCAAGCAGGCACAAATACTACTACCCAACAGCCAACGGCCAAAAGAAATTTCTTCAATCACCCGATTATTTCTAAAGGACAATAAATAATCATTATTCTTGGGTTATTAGGAATGCTTCTTTCTAATTGTTATTTGCCATTTGGGAGAAATACATTTTCAAATAACGGTACATTCGTGGCAATAGTTAAATCTTATAACGTCCGACCACATTTATATTGAAAATTATAAAACCCCAAACACGGACGCCTCCAAACAGTTTAAGAGTGTGACAAGTGGGTTTTAATGATGGTTTTTTAAAATGTGCATTTCATTTTTGCGTAAGCATGCTCTTATGTTATTGGACCAATCAAACACCAAGTCAATAAATTTACCAAATAGTCTATAAATCATTCAATAAAATAGATAATGAAATAAAGAAATGAATACATTAAAAAAAAATACTTAAGCTTACACGAATTTGAAGTGGTTCATCATAAGAAGAACTGCGACGCATACGCTGCACTCTGCAACATATCGTTTTTATTGTTATTGATCATTACAATGACAATTATGATACTAACTTCAACGATAGATGTGATGATGAAGAGGAGGAGCACGAACGGAGCTTGGAAGAACAAGAAGAAGAGGAGGAGGAGGAGGAAGAGGAGGAAGAAGAAGAAGAAGAAGAAGAAGAAGAAGAAGAAGAAGAAGAAGAAGAAGAAGAAGAAGAAGAAGAAGAAGAAGAGGAGGAAGAAGAGGAGGAGGAGGAGGAGGAAAAAGAAGAAGAAGAAGAAGAAGAAGAAGAAGGAGAAGGAGAAGAAGAAGAAGAAGAAAAAGAAGAAGTACGCTTAGTAGTAGGTTGCTGATGTTTAATTACAATTCCTTCTTTTCTTTTCGTTTATCTCTTTTTTCTTTTTTTTTAATTTTTATACTTTTTAAATTTATTTATTTATTTGGTCTTATCATTTCGGTGAAAAAGACATTAAAATCAAACAAATAGTAGATTGATATAGTAGCATAGTAAAGTAGTAGTGTTAAAATGCTTTTGCATCCAAAACGACGTGCTGACAGGTGAAAAGATATCTGCTTCGGTAATGTCTTTATGTAGCCTATTTATAGCATAAGGATAATGGGGGATGACAGCGCCTTGAGCTGTTCTACTCTCTGAGCAGCAAGACAGTGCTACTGGAGAGTTTTCATTTTTAGTTTAAACACTGTATACTTTGTCACAAACGATCGACCAAATTCCCATTCACATTCATATATATATAGAGAGAGAGAGAAAGAGAGAGAGAGAGAGAGAGAGAGAGAGAGAGAGAGAGAGAGAGAGAGAGAGAGAGAGAGAGAGAGAGAGAGAGAGAGAGAGAGAGAGATTACTCTTACTTGATATGAATGTTGCTCTTCCTGACTTTGTCGATCATGGCCTGATGATCCTCCTCCGCAACCACTACCATCACTAACACCGTTAGCGTTAGTACCGCCCACATCTTGCTAAAACTAATTATATTGCAGATTTCACCTGGAATAATGAACACTCTTTCTCATGAACGATCTTTATAACTGTGCAGAACATACACATATTTTGAACTCAGCTAAATATATAATCCCAGACTTATCTGGGAATACAACAAAAGTTCTAGACTATACAAGCCTATTTTGACCGCAACCGCTTTTTTCTCTGCTTATCACTCCATTATTTTGGTTACGTACTAAACATGTCTTATTTTTTCTTATCGGACAATAAAGTTTGTATCGTATTGTTTGGTAATGTTATGTATTTCTCACGCTGAAAACGTTCTCATTTACCTTCTAACCTTAGGGAGATTTGTGTGGGGATAGGGGGTTGGGGTTGGGTGATGTGGGGATGTGCACAAATGCAAGGACGGGAACGCACAACAACTCTAGTAACAGTTGTTAGGAATAGATTAGAAACAAACCCAAGACAAGTTAAATTGCGTGTACACAAGATAGGAAAGAGTACATTCTTAAAATGCACGTAAGTCGCAAATATAACTCAGTGATTTTACTGTTGTGGGTTTCAGAGTACAAGATAACAATAACCGAACAAAACTAATAGTGTTCGGCACAGAGAATTCAGTTAAAGCTAATTAATGTTTTAAAGTAAGACCTAAAGCAAGTTTTAAGAGTGGTGCCTGGCCTAATCAAAGACCCATTGTGGCGCTAAGGTACACAATTACATTTAAATGTCTACAGAAAGTAATAGTAGAAGGGCACTAAAAATGGACGGTGAAATGATTAATAATACACACTTCCTTGGTCCATGACTGTTATAATACAAGTATTGTCTTTTCTCTGTCCGTACTTTCGACGTCGTCTCGTCGTCATTGTTGTTTTAAGTTTCTCAGCCAATGCTTGACAGCTGCTAGGAGCAGTGCCACCCAGCACACGGTAGAGAATGTCGGGTGTGGTTGGGAGGGGTCAACAGGACCTGTAGTGCGTGCTAAGTAGTATACCTAGTACTGTTTTGCCTCGGACACGAGCGTAATGATCTTAAAAAGTCCTTCCGATGTTATGTAATGCATACGTGCACCGACTATATCAGACCTCGGCTTATACTCTCATCCGACGTGCGCCTAGTTAATGAGAATTCCCCATGTCTAAAGAATCTTCACATAGAGATAGTTTACACTTGCGGAAACTAAAGATTTTGCAATTTGCAACGATATAGGTTTAATATTTGTAGGCCTAATTTTCTCCCCTCCTCCCTCCCCCCTACACATAATAATAATAATAATAATAATAATAATAATAATAATAATAATAATAATAATAATAATAATAATAATAATAATAATAATATTATTATTATTATTATTATTATTATTATTATTATTAATTAATTAATTAAGTAATTAAGTAATTAAGTAAGTAGGTAATTAAATACCTAAAAAATAAACACACATTTTAAAAAAATCCTTTCAGCTTAGCATAATGGTTGACACCTGCTGGTAATCCAAACCGTGGCGCTGGCTATATTATTGTGAAACTTTCACAAGATTATCTCCCGATCCCCGCTCGAATGTTCCTCATTGTAGCAGGTGTTGGCTCTGCTATTGTGAGAAAGATGGGCTCAAAATGTCTCCTTGTACTTGTTGTAACCAAATTCCCAATAAGAAGAGTTAACGTACAAATTTGAGACACATCCTTGTAGTGCTGTAATCCTGTATCTTTGTGGTCAGTCACGTAATGTACTATAGGGCGTCTAAAATTAGGCAATGCTATTTTATTTGATAATGTCTTAACGTACTGGTCTTATCGGTTTGTTTATTTTTACTGGCTCGGTCAGCCGGAGTGTCAGGTTTAAGTTCTGTCAGTGTATTTCATTGTAGTCGTTCTGTACTGTATTAAATTGTATTAAGCCATGTTTGTGTGTATGTTAAATTTTTTATTTTACATATCTTTAAAAAAAAACTTTTAAACTTTTGTTTAGTTGTACTGCACATGTGCACAAGTTAGTCCCGCTTGGCCACAACGCTCGGATGTCAGTGTTGATTTTTCCACATGTGTCTCCCATATTGTGGTACGCATCTTGGCCAGCTTGGCATTCCAGTCGCCTTGCACTATGATTATGTCCTTCTTCGGCACTTGGTCAAGGACAGCCTGCAGGTTTTTATAGAAATCCTTCACATCGCTGTCGTCATAGTCTGATGTTGGGGCACAGGCCTGAATGATGGTTTTGTTGAAATGGGCTTGCTCTCAGACGATGGTAATGAGTCTACTGGAGACTGTGCGGCAACCCATGACAGTGGTTAGAATGTCTTTGTGGACCAAGAACCCAAAGCCGTGTTCGTGCCTGTCATCTCTGCTGCTGAAATAAAGCTTGTGGCCTTTGTCGGTCGTTGTTTTACATAGGACGTTCCAGCGCAATTCGCTGATACCTAAAATGTTCCATCGATAGTGGTCCAGCTCATGGGCCAGTTCTGTTTTTTTTTTTAATTACTTCCGTATTTAGGGTCCTGACATTCCAGGTTCCTATGACGATGTTGTCTCTCGTGCGGATCTTACTAAGTTGTCCATCAGTAGCACACTTATCATTTCCGTGCTGGTGGCCAAAGGAAGGCGCGGTCCTTGTTGACCCGAGCGACGACCGATCAGGTATGAAGTGAGTGGTTCTTTTCATCATACGGTCTTGGGCAAGAAAAACCTGGCGGGGCCAATCCTATCCAGGCTGTTGGTCACAGCTGAAATCCACGAGTACAGTTTGGCTCGCCTTGGCCCCGAGCATGTGGTCGTTGAATCTATTGTAACGTGAGGTTCCTCCGCCCTGACCGGTTACTTCTGTGTAGAAGACTTTCGCCCAGTGATGCCGTGCTGACATCACCCCTGTTGGTCGCCTCTTACGACACGCCGGGATACGTTGGGTCTTTTATATTCAGTGCACGAACCCACATAACTCCAATCTCTGCAATGTCATCCTGATACCTACAGTATTTTCGGACCACCAGAGCTTGTATTTGAAAACAAAATCACCGAAATTCCTTTCTATAAGTTTTCCTCTGATATCTACGTACTTTGGGTAGCACATTGGCGGAATCTGTAGAACGCTGTCGTGGCTTGCAGGAGACCCCTGTTCGATTATAGATCACTAGTGGTTTTGTACCCTGGCAAGCCAGGGTACAAAGGTTGCTGTTTAAAATGTAGACAGAGAGACAACTGTTGTCTGCGAGTTTTTATTGGACAATGATACATCCCCATATCCCCCTTGATACCTCACCACACCCCCCCCCTGGTATCTCCCCGTCCCCCCCATGATGCCTCACCATACCCCCTTGATACCTCCTCGAACCCACTTGATACCTCCCCATACCCCCTTGATACCTTCCGTACCCTCCTTGTAACCTACCTGTACCCTCCTTGATACTTCCCCGTTGATCGTTTCGCAGGTATGGATGAAAGGAATCGACGTTGTTTGTTAAGTAGATTTGTGTCCCAAGACACCGTGGCGAAGGAATCGACCATCACCCCCTTATATATACCCGTATCCCCGTTATGCCTACCCATGCCCCTTTAAACCTACCCTAGCCCCCTTTTACCTACACGTACCACCCCATCCCGATCCTTGGTAATAATAATAATAATAATAATAATAATAATAATAATAATAATAATAATAATGAATATAGAATAATACAAATAGAAATCATAAAAAAACCAAGGTTTTAAAATAAAATTTGATATAAGATATTATAATTATTATTATAATAATAATAATTATTATTATTATTAGTTTATAAATAATAATAATAATAATAATAATAATAATAATAATAATAATAATAATAATAATAATAATAATAAATAAGTTAAAAGTAAAAAGCCTAAATTAAAAAGAAAAATATCCATATTGTAGTGTAAAAAAAAAAAAATTAAAAAAATATGGCCCGCGGGAGATTTGAGCTTGGGTCGCTTGCACGGTAGGCGAATGTCTTACTAAGTGAGCTACCAAGGTTTCATATAAAAACCATCAATTTTTTGGTCTATATGGGAAAACATGCTGAAACCTCGATTCGATTTTTAATTAATCAAATTTAATTAGTTAAACACAAAATTTTGTAAGATTGGTGACATGAGTGCAAAAGTGTTTTGAATGGAAATAAAACAAAATTTGCGGTATTACGGAACGGCACGTTCTTGACACGGGTTGAGAAGCGCGCGGAATGAGGCTAATGCAGTTTGTGGACATTTTGTTTATTTATTTATCTCAGAAACGGTTAAACGTTTGGTAAGGAAATGTCTGCTATAACGATTTCGCGGGTTTTGAGCGCACAGCAGGCCGATCCGCAGCGCCCAGCACCTGCCCAGATCAGCGTCCATACCGGACAAACTTTACAGTAGAGGCGAAGAAGGACTTCCGGCTAAGCAATTTATATATATAGATGACGGAAGATCTGTCTCACAGGCAGCGACTTACTGAAATCACCCTTTATCCGGTGTTTCTCTATTTCTTCACCCCCTCTCTTCACCTCTTACCCCCAACCACTTCCATTTCACTTCCGTGTCGCATCAGCGGCCAGATATGGAACCCGGCCATTGTCAAGTGACAGGATCAGAAAACGCGGGCAGATTCAGCTGCCCGGGACGCTATACAGAGCGCTTGATTTCAGCCAGGGCGCCTTGAACACCGTTTTGAGCCTGTAATTACTTCAAAGGCTTTAAACGTGGAGTTACACTCTGATGATTGGTTTTAAACCAAACAATCTCAACGCAGTCAACATAAATTGAAAACAGTCAACATAACTTGAACACAGTTCAACGCAGTTTGATGATGATGATGATGATGATGATGATGATGATGATGATGATGATGATGATGATGATGATGGTAATGATGATGATGATGGTCATAATGATGATGATGATAATGATAATGATGATGATGGTGACGACGACGACGAAGACGTTAATGATATGGATAGATCAAACCATATCGGTCAGTCCAAAGCTTTAAACCGTGAGTTACAATTTCAGGTTTGTTTTAAAGGATACAAATCCTGTACGTCTAGACTATGGCTGAACACAAAGGCGGTTGTATACAACCCTCAAGGGACAATACATTTTCCGGCTGGATGCGATTAGATGTCGGAACTATGTCGTAACTGTGACAAAGACTGACGGACTGGGGTTCACCTTCCTTATCTTTTAAAACCCCGTCATCGCTCTAGAGGGTTAAAGAAGTTTCAAGATGACGCGGATAAAAAAAAAATAGCTGCGGGGAAAATAGCTTGCTGAATGAGATGAGTTTCTATCGGTAAGGCTATAGACGACTGGATTTTCTTCATACATATATAACGTTGGAAATGGGTGTGCGGTGGCGAGGAGTTGGGTGGAAATGCGCGAGGAGGGTATGGGGAGAATTGGAGAGGGAGGGGGGGGGAAGGGGGTAGGGCGCTGGTGAACTAACCAGAAAATAGCAGAGAGATGGAAACTTTGGATGAGCTGGTTGCTTTTCAGTCAGGCTTAACCATATTTTAAGATGGCGCGCGAATAAAAAAAAGCGTCTGATAGGAGCTAAATGAAAATGGCTTGTCAAGGAGAGGTTACAAAACAGAGTTAGCAAAATTTTTTTTTGTTTTTCCAGACTTTTCTGGGATTACTTTCAAATCGTTGTGGATGAAAAAGGAGGAGGGGGGGGACGAGAAATAGAGACAGAGAGAGATAGAGACAGACAAAGAAGAGAGGGAGAGAGGGGGGGGAGAGTAGGGAGAGGTTGAGAACGAGCCAAATGTCGGCCTGTCTGACTGTCGTTTGTTTGGTCTGTCGGTCCGTTGGACGCCAAACGTCAAGAACCTCTGTACGGAAGTTTACCAAATATCAGGGGAACATTTCCTAGGTTAGTGGCCTTCCTGGCGCGCGGACCCCCGTTGGGGTGCCGGGGGTTTCAGTATAAATAGTATCCCCACTTTCTGGAAATTTAGTGCTTTAAATTCCCACTGTCGCTGTCTTTCTCATTTGCTCTTTCTCATTCCTGCTCTGTTCTATCAATCTGCTATACTATCGTCTTCTTCGCTAGCCCAGTCTCCTACCTTTTTTCTTCAAAACTCTTCCGGGACAAGACTCCTTATTTGTGTATGAGGTCTTTTGGATCAGCTTGGGAATATTGGACGCTTTCTGCCAGGTGGTCACTAGGGCTTCCTATGATGTTATTATGTAGCAATGTAGGCATTTTATATGTATTTATGTTTTGTTGATAATTTATAAAGATGTTTGTATTCTATTTTGTTTTTGTAAACGGGGTTTCGATAAGTTGGGGTGAAGCCTCAGCCGTCCCCTGCGTGGGATGTCTTTATTGTAAAGTGACTGGCTGGTGGAGAGCTTTCGGTTTTACCACTAGGGTTGTTTCAGCAGATCTTTTATGGGATCGGGGGTTGTCCGGTTCTGATTTGGCTCGGAAGAGTCCGCTGGACCTAAAGCAATAATAATGTAATGTAATGTAATGCCTGGCGCGCCATCCTATGTACTCTACAGCGAAAGTCACGATCACTAAAGTCTGTTGTTTGGTAAACACGTTTTGCCCAATACCTCCAAAGCGGCTAAAGCGATGTTGAGTTTTGCTATACAGGTTTACTTCAAATCATGGGCCATCCTTCAGTACCAGTCCGATTGTCGGTCCGTCGCTCCGAATTCCGAATTGCACTGTTTTGTTCATGACACACGTTTTGCCTTCTCTCAAGATTAAGTGAACCGAAATTCCTTTTATTTACTTCGCGGATACTTTAACGTACTGCTAATTATGTTGGATCATTGGTAATTGTACTTTCTCAAAGGGAAAGAAAAAAGAAAAGAAAGAGATTTCTCTTAGATAGCGCACTTATAAGCTCAGAGAGCTTCTCAAAGCGCTGGCCACTACTATCCAGCAATCACAAAATAGTTTGCAGGAGTCAGGATTCGAACCCACGTCGCCCGAGACGCGCGTACACAAGTCGAGCGCTCTGACGACTGAGCTATCCCTGCCTAAAGGTCATTGTGATTCACCATTTTCTAAACTCCTTTTGCGCTGTGTTTAAATATGGTTTGAGCACGTGTTGCATGTTTGTTTGTTGGTTGGTTGGTTGTTGTTGTTGTGCTTGAAGTTAGTCAAATAGTGACCAATTCCACGTTGTCCTTTTGCTTTCTTTGTGGCTTGTCTTAATGGGAAGGTTTGTGGAGGCTCAAAAACGTTTTTGTCGAGATTCTTAGATCCCGAACCTAGGTTGGTGAACCTTTTTGACCAAAAAAAAAGGCGTACGAACTTAGGTTTGAGATCTGAGAATTTCCAAGAAAAACGTTTTTGAACCGCCACGAACCTTCCAGAAACCTTAAGTTAGGACAGACTATTAGGATCAAGCCGAGTCACAACGATGTAAAGCAAGAGAATTAACATGTTTGTGGACAATGCTTAGTTTTCGATTATGTATGTGAGTGTTTGGAACTACATTTCAATGGCTTTGTCATTATTATTATATTTCGCGTATTAAAAAAATACGACTTCAGAGAACATAGCTCAAATAATGGTTTGGCGAGTGAGGATGTTTTATTGATAACATTTTACAGGATTTCAAAGATAAACAAAAGCGGATGGGAATCACCACCACAACCACCACCATCATCATTATCATCATCATCATCATCATCATCATCATCATCATCATCGTCATCGTCATCATCATCGTTGCCATCATTATTACATTACATTACATGGTTATTGCTTTAGGTCCAACGGACTCTTCCGAGGCAAATCAGGACCAAAAAATCAAGACCACAACTTCGCTGAAAGAGCCATCATTATTACAAACAAGGACGACAACAAACAACAACAACAACAACAATAACAACATCATCATGAGCAAAATTTTTGGGAATGGGAAGTTGTTGGATGAACATGATGGGTTTAATATATGTGTGGGAAGGAGAGAGCGGGATCTTAGCATAAATCGGGTTTTAAAAAAGGTCTTGTAAGTATTCTATATCTCATCTTGAACTATTTGGGAATGGTAGTGGTGGATCGATGGAATGTATGTCTTATTGTTTCACGGCTTATATGAAAATACTGTGGGTCGGCGTAATAATGGTAGTAGCTTGTTAATAATTGTGGTCTTGGTAATTACAGATCATAAATATAAAAAAACGCTGCGGAAATTGGATTCGGAGATAAAGACAGCCTTCGTCGACGTCGGTATTAAACGATCGACCTGAATTGACAATGTTAGCTCTTTCCGTTACACCAGTGATGCTCTATGTTGGATTTTTTTTTTCGTTGTTTTGTGTGTTTGTGTGTGTGTTGGTTTTGTTTGTTTGTTAATTTTTTAATTTAAATTTTTTGAGAGGTGGGTCATGTTGACGGGGATAAAAAAAAGAATTCAAACTAAAAAGTGTACATGTAAAAAAAGAAAAGAAATGAAATGCAAACGTTTCCTCGTTGGAAGGAGGAAAAATTGAAATTATAGAAAGGGGGACGGAGAAATGAAAGAAAGTAGGAAAAAAAGGTATGGCGTTTTCGTCCATAAAAAAATACAACACACATTTCTGGAGTCTGCCTATCTTAGACCGACTTGCATTATAGAGTCTAGTGCACGTGTCTCTTACTGTAGGCCATTAGATGTCTTTGTGCACCTTTGAATCCACCGCTGTATGACAGCTGAAATATCTCCTACCTTGTAGTAAAACAGAAGTGATGTCTGGATGTGTACTGGTCTTTTGGTATCAAGTTCTATGGCAAGAAAACGTTTAAGGCCTTAATTAAAAAGGACAGCGTACATAATCTCAAACTAAAAACGGCATGTGTTGCGCTGAAAGAAAGAAAACGAATTCCTGTTCGTCCTTCAGAAAGTTGGGCTACGTAATGGTCTTTTTTTTTAAAGTGCAATGTACATGGTATTTGAACTTTAAAATTAACAAGACATAGATTTAGAAGAAAAAAAACGAACTCTATTTTATCCTGGCCTTGTAAAACGTTGATCCCTGTAACCTGTTTACTTGTAGGGCAGTGCGTTCCACACAGAGTATCTGACACTTCCTAGACCCGCGCTTGGTAAACACGGAGATAGGTTTACAAGATTTCAAAGGTTTATTCAGGCTCTCAGCCCAAAGGGGATTTTTAGCCGACAAGGGGAATGGGAAGATAATTTCAAAAGCACAATAAACACAAACAGTTAATGCCACCTCAAACATTCAAGGCAACACATTTAGAAAACTTGTAGCACACAAACAAAGCATATGTTGTAGAATATTATAAATCGTGTCCAAAATGAAAAATTATCACAAGAAACAACCAAATTTGAATATGTATGCATACATAATTACGACTGACATAACAGAATTCATCCAGAAAAAAATGAACATAGATCATTACACAAGACGAGATCACTTACGTATGAGCAGGACCGCACTTAAACACATACCCGACAGGTCTGTAGCAGAAGAAAAATAAATAAATAAATAACAGAACCATTGCGCTAAATGTTACTTAAATAATGACATCACATTACTAATATAACGGCTCAAGTTCATCAGTATTTTATTTGACTTCGAATTCATTAGTTGATTGAATTTAAATACATTAGGATGATATGTAAGGCGCCTTGGCAAAAGAGAAATCCTGCTATATTTTAGTAAGGGTTACGTACAATTAAATAGATGGTGACATTCGTAACCTAGCTCATTTAGATCACAAATGGGACAACAATCTGTTCTGGGTAGGTCAGTATATCTCTGGGACTGAATTGAGAGTTTATGACATTTAAGCCTAAATATGAACACATTTCTGCGCAGCGTCGGAGATAGAACTACATTTCAACAAATTTCTGCGCAGCGTCGGAGATAGATTATAGAAATATTATTTTCCTAAGCAAAGACTTTCTTTAAACAGAAAATAGATAATGCAAATATTTTTATCGTGGATCTCCTGCAGCCACGATTGCAAAAAAAAAAAGTCTCTCAAACGTCGTTTGACAAGCGTCTTAAATTGAGTTAAAGAATAATTACAGTCATTGGTCCATATATATGAAAAACCGAAATTATTTAACAGAGATTGCACATAGTCTAACCAAGGCAGCTTAAGTGTTACAGTATAGACAGTGGGACAGTTTGTACATCAAAGTCTTCTATCTATCTATCTATCTATCTATCTATCTATCTATCTATCTATCTATCTATCTATCTATCTATCTATCTATCTATCTATCTATCTATCTATCTATCTATCTATCTATCTATCTATCTATCTATCTATCTATCTATCTATCTATCTATCTATCTATCTATCTATCTATCTATCTATCTATCTATCTATCTATCTATCTATCTATCTATCTATCTATCTATCTATCTATCTATCTATCTATCTATCTATCTATCTATCTATCTATCTATCTATCTATCTATCTAGTGGGACAGTTTGTACATCAAAGTCTTCTATCTATCTATCTATCTATCTATCTATCTATCTATCTATCTATCTATCTATCTATCTATCTATCTATCTATCTATCTATCTATCTATCTATCTATCTATCTATCTATCTATCTATCTATCTATCTATCTATCTATCTATCTATCTATCTATCTATCTATCTATCCCGTAACTCAGAGGTCGTTGGGGCACCACAGTTGATCGTTTAACCAGCATACTCCATCTTTCTCTGTTCTCTGCAACCCTCATGGCTTCGTTCACTGTCAAACCTGTCCATTCTCGAATGTTGTCCCCCCACTTCTTTTTCTGTCTCTTCTTCTGCCTCCTTGCACTTTGCCTTGCAAGATGGTTTTTGCAAGGCCTGATGCTCTGTTGACGTGGCCATACCATCGGAGTTTCCTTTTCTTCACCACTGTGTGCATCTCATCATGTTGTCCAAAGTCTTCACTGTGTCCATAACCTTTCAAACGTAAATACGTCCTCTGTTCTCAGAATACCTAGTATATGACCTTTTACCTTAAGAAAATTTACTTTGCAGACTTAAAACCTTTTTCTTGTCAGAAAAAATGTCAACTTTGTACAAAAGGACTAATATGTATAACCATTATAGGCATAGTAGACGTCGTATGCTTTTCTGTACGGTACATGGAACTATGGGGTGACGTCGTATGCTTTTCTGTACGGTACATGGAACTATGGGGTGACGTCGTATGCTTTTCTGTACGGTACAGGGTATAAGACAGTAATTTCAAAGGTGCATGTGTGTGTGTGTGTGTGTGTGTGTTTGCTCTAATTAAATCGATCTTGCGTTCCTGAAGATAGCTAGTACCATTTGTGATACCAACAAATGGTAACGTGTTTTTCACCATTTTGGTTACCCATCTAAATGAAATCGACCTTGCCTTATTTTTTTTATTTATCTAGTCTAGTTTTCTCTCTGTTTTATGACTGAAAAAATAAATATTATCATATACTAGGTATCCGCGTTCTCCAAGTGAGCTTATATAATATACTATATTAAGATTCCATCCAAGTGGCTCGATGGCAGTGGATGTTTTTTTTTACTCAAATGTGAGTCTGTGTACTCACCCCTCTCCATCTCCCCTCCACCCCCAACCCCTAAAAAGAATCCAGAATTTTGCAAAATAAGACCTAAACGGTCAAAAATGATATCGAAAAAATGTCCGTCCGTCTGTCTGTCCGCCTTCCACCGTCTGTGCAAAAACTTTAAAGTGGCAAAGTACTCAGCCTATTTCAACTATCACAACCAAACTTGGTAAGATTGTATATACCCAGAAGACCTCATAAATGTTCAGTGAAATGAATGACTTCACTTCAAGGTTAAGGGTCGTCAATTGTTAGTAAAACAAAAGACAATGTTTCACAAAATTTCACTTTTTTTCTAGGTTCTTAATATTGAACTTATGATTCTTTGATATCAATGAAACACACATTCTATGGAAATTTGGTCAACCTCATTCCAAGTTCAAGGTTACTGGAGCTGTCCAAAGTCGGTTTGTTTATGTACTTTGAAGTGACCTTGACCCTAAACTATAAGAGATATAAAGTCCAAACTTGTTGTTTTTAGAGGTGATAGATTGATCTTTTATATATGTTCCGGTTTTGCCTTGATTTTGAAGGTCAGTGTCATTTTAGTCCTTGCACAAAAATAAAAAGGGTCATCGTGCAGTGGAATGGCTGTTTATTTAACCCTTAGTATGCAACAGCATTGGATTATTTGATCAGGCATGCAAGAAAGATCAAGTGAGGGTCAAGGTCATCCCAAGGTCAATGTCACTGGAGATCAAGATCATTTCAAAGTCACCGTTTTTTGGCATAATACAACTTTCGCTGTAGGTTATTTGATAGTTCATGAGTGTATTTGGAGCCAAGAGCATAGAAAAATCGAAGTCGGTATTACTTTGCCATTTAATGTCACCATTTCCTTTTTTTTTGGGGGGGGGGGGGTAAGGGGGGAGGGCATTCATTTTTATGTTAAATATTGCGTGTTCAATAAGGAGCATGTGAATCATATGGGCTTTGCCCTTCTTCTTCTTCTTCTTCTTCTTCTTCTTCTTCTTCTTCTTCTTCTTCTTCTTCTTCTTCTTCTTCTTCTTCTTCTTCTTCTTCTTCTTCTTCTTCTTCTTCTATTACAAATAACTAGTATTCAAAGTCAGCGTGGTTCTAAACGAGTATTAAACACTACATCAAGATTGTATTGAAGTCAAAGACCAACGTTAAAAAAGTGTATATCCGTTTTGTGGCTTGTAAAATAGAGGGAAATCACCCTCTGTCGCTGTCTCCTCTTCCAGTCCACCTCTTCACTCACCCACATCAAGCCCTCTCCTACCCTTCCGCCTTCCACCCCAAATCCCAAACCTCTCAGTCCATTCCGCCTCTCCTCCCCACCCGTAAACCCCTCAGGTCCTTGCCGACTTCAAAACTTGATATACTGGGGGATATTATCGACCTTAACCCAGCATCTTCTAGTCTGTTTGAATGTACTGAAATGGCTGCCGGCGTTGGAAGATTGGAAACAGTTGTTTAAAATATGTCTTGTGATGGGTATTCGCTTATAAGAAGGAGAAAAACAAGATAGGCGAAAGAGAGAGTGAATGAGAGAGAGAGGGGGGGAGAGAGAAAGAAGGGGGAAGGGGAGAGAGGTGGGTGGGTGAATAGAACATCATCTCTAGGGATGAGTGGAGAAGAGGATATGGGGTAAGTAGATAGGAATTACTTAAGGGGTCTTCAAAGACTAGTCCTGTTTTTTAAAGCAGATTTGGCTACTTTTTTTTCTTCTTTTTTTAATCGCAGTTTTCCTGGTGTGTGTGGTTTCCGGTGTAGCAGGCCAGATTATACCCCGCCTCCAGTATACCCAGGGTATAAACTGGCCTAGCCCAGACTATGCCCCCGTATAAACTGGCCTAGCCCAGACTATACCCCTGGGTATTATCTGGCCTAGGCTCGTTTAACCTTCTCCTGCCCATTATAACCCCCCCCCCCACTACGGAAGACCTTATTCTTCACGTTACTCTTTAATTTATGTGTTGTAATTGTTCTGATGCACTCAGATAGATAGATAGATAGATAGATAGATAGATAGATAGATAGATAGATAGATAGATAGATAGATAGATAGATAGATAGATAGATAGATAGATAGATAGATAGATAGATAGATAGATAGATAGATAGATAAATAGATAGGGTTAGGGTCTTTTTAAGTTTTTTTTTCTTTTTTACACGCATGATAAAGGCTGTTAGCTGAGTTCACTCAGGTGTTATTTTTTCTTTTATTTTTACACGCAAGCAAAAGGCTGTTACCTGAGAGTTGGTCACGCAAACGGTCATGTACAACAAACCCATGAGTGAAATCTCTTTAGGTGGGGGTATATTCCGGGCGCGAGGGGTATGACCTGGCCTAGGCTGATCTATACCCAGGGGGTTAAACCCGCCTAGGCTACATTATTCACACTTTTCTGCTATCCTATGCACCAACGGGAATCCCCTCTATGAAAAATACTTCCGTTTTTTTTTTCTCCGCGTGTTTTATATTAGTGAGTTATTTCCAAATATTCAAGAATAATAACATGTGTCACTGGCCACCTGTATCGTACCCTCACATATTTTTATTTTTTTTGCTGCAGTTTATTATCCCTTTCTATCGCCAGTGGCGCGCCTAAACCCTACCTACCTAACATTATTTGTGAATTTTTGAAAAATATTCGGAAAAAACATAACGCCCAGATGCTGGCCCGAACCCACACCTGTCAGGCGCCATTGGTTTCTGGTTTGTGGACAAGGCAAGTTAGTCCCGCCTTAGCCCACTTGGCCACAACGCTAGCCTAACATAGTCAGTTACTTCGTGTTTTGTGAAGGTTGCGACGGCGAAGCTATGGAAAACTACAAGAGTTTTCAGGTCCTGTTTCACTTTCTGTCGATGATCGACGCACCTCCGAAGTCGCCACAAATACAGGCCTCTACGATTGTTTTTTGCATTCTTTCACTGAGCATGTACTTCCTCCACCGTTTTTATACTTATCCCACTCGTTTTCTGGCTCTAACAATCGTCGTTTTCGGCAATTTGCCATATTTAAAAGTCACGCATCAAGCTTTGATAAAAAGCAAAACAAGCCAAACCGGAACTTGGTTTCATATAACCTCGTTTTAATTTATAATGGCGATACCCACGAGTTTTTATGAGAGGTGCCGGAAAGTTGTGAATACCCAGGGTATACAGTAGCCAGGGGTATATTCCGGCCTGTTACACCGGGATAGCATATCGGAGATCACTGTAAGCCTATAATTTGAGAGTGGCCTGGATCTAAACAAGGACAGGACGAAATGAGAATGATTGAAAACACATATAGCATGAGTTTAGTTTTTGTGCTGTATTAAGGTTGAGGATGAGAGTATAAACCGAGGTCTAGTCTGTGTCGCATGCATTCCATCATAACGGACTTTTAAGATCCTGACGCTCATGTCCTAGACGGGTGAGTGCCGGTGACGAGAACACACCCAGCATGTACCTTGGGTAAAGCGCTTCACTTGGGGCTGCTGTACTTTCGAAAATGAAAGTGCCCAAATTTCCCCTCGGTGATAATAAAGTTGTCAAAATAATAATAATTAAAAAAAATAATAAAAGGTTGTACATCATAAAGCGGATAAACGCACGGTGCCGCGGCGAATCGAGGCGCCATTAGAGTACGAACACTTGTCAAATATTTTTTGTTATTTATAAGGTTACGATCCAAAGAACACTCTCAGTGCGACATGGCAGTAATTTCATGGGCGCTTCGCTTGCTGTCGTTTCCGCCATATGAATACGTAGCCTTGTAAGAGTAGCTGTCATTTTTGAAAGCGATTTTGCCGTGGTGATGAAAAACATATAAAGTCGAACCAGGAGATTTGTCCATCTTCATAGAGAACGGGTCTTACATGTAAATATGTAATGTCGGGTGTCGTTAGATTGTGAGATCAAGACAAGTTATTCATCGAAACACAAAATAACGAAGATCATCAAGCTACAACATGCGTATTTTCTCAAGCGTAGCGTTGTGAACTTGCTTCATCACATCGCTGCATTCCGCTGACCAAACGGGTGCTTCGCTTTCCGCTTCCTGCTGCTCGAATTATAATAGGTGTGCAGTGTATTGCGGAAATAACTTATCTTAACATTAAAGGATCACGGCTTTAGGCGAATGTCAGCTTGTGTTATAATTGTCTGTGGGCTATTTCTAAAGTTGTTTTCCGGACAGTGTAAATTTGTATTTTTTAAATTTATTTTTTATTTATTTATTTATTTATTTATTTATTTATTTATTTATTTATAAGGCGCTTTCCCTCGCAGAGATCAAATCGCACACATACAACACTCACACACATCATGTGTACCGCACAGACACACACACAAAATAGCAGCAATATTTAAAAAAAACGCCTTTTAATTGTATGTGGCAGTAAAAAGGTATGTCTTCAACTTTTTCTTAAAAGAGTTATAGGATGTCGCATAGCGTACATCGGCTGGGAGGCTATTCCATATCAATGGTCCTTGAAAAGAAAATGATCTCTCACCACATGATTTGTTTGTAAATGCTTGAGGTTTTAGTTTCATGGTGTCATTACCAGAGCGGAGAGATCTTGAAGGTGTGTAGATATGGAGGAGGTCTGACAGATACCGAGGGGTGTTGTTTGATAATGCATTGTAGCACATGCATGCAACCTTATATTGTATCCTTGCAGAAACTTTGAGCCAATAGAGTTCTTTGAGAAGGGGGGTAATATGTTGGCGTCTTTGTGACCTTAAAATCAAGCGTGCTGCTGAATTTTGAACTTTTTGAAGTTTCTTTGTAAGGGAATTTGGGGCTCCCGCAAGTAGACTTTTTCCATATTGCAATCGCGAGAGCACGAAAGAGACTACAAGAGTCTTAGTTGCATCAGTGGTGAGGTACCAACGGATGCCTGAAATTCTACGTAGCTCATAGTTAGCTAGTTGACATACTTTAGAAGCTTGTTCTTTCATTGACAAGGAAGAATCGAACAACACCCCCAAGTTCCTGACACACTCTGAAAATACTATCGTATTCATATTTGGGGGAAATGGGGTGGGCATGGATAAGGGGGGTAAGAGCTTGCTATGTGTCGGAGTGTACATGAAATCTTGTTAACTTTTGTAGGAGGCTGCTGCTCTGTGCTGCGTGGGCGAGGGAAATGGAGGAAGGAGAAGAACCAGATGCGTCGGGATGTAAGGGGATACTATTAGCTTGTTTGGTGGGTGGGAATGGTTTGAGGTAAGGAGTTTGTAAAGAAAACTTTGTTATCCTGCTGAGTGAGAGCGGAGAGAACGAATGCTTTGAATATGGTGTTGGTGTGTCTAGTAAACAATCGCCGATAATGATACAAGGATTTCTTTCAGTCTGATTGTATTCTCTGCAGCACGTATTTGTTATTGACATACCCTGTTCACAAGCAACTTTAGTTAGCTGACGCCGAGACTATTTGGCTTTTGTACTTTGATCTGTAATATCCTGAACGCGTGATGTTGTGCTCGAGCACAGGTCTAAAGTTTAGGGTGCTGCTTTCTTTTACTATTCATTATGAATTATATTTATATAATGCTTTTACCGATGCGAACAAGTTTCCGATGGCGCTGTTGTGGAGGACTGCACTGGTAGCCTTGTCATACAGGCTTTTGCTTACTTCAATAATTTTAGGGTTCATGGTTGCCCACAGAGCTGCATGCCAGACTCGGTCAAACTCTTTCTTGAAGTCTACAAGCACATAATATAGATGTTGTTGGTGCTGTAGGTATTTCTTGCAGATTATTCTGAGGTTGAAAATATGTTCAAGGGTACTTCGCCCTGCCCTGAATCGGTGTGCTTCAAGGATGCCTACTCTCTCCAGCACTCTTTAACATCTTCTTAGATGTCAGATGTCCTTGCAGATCACGAAGGCACATTCGTCATGGGGGTAGAGCAATCTCCAAACTCCGTTTTGCGGATGACATTGATGGATTGGCTGGAGAGGGACAAAAACTTGAACAGCTGGTACAGAGGCTTGACACTACTTCCAGAACGTATGGAATGGAAATAATTGCAGAGAAGACCTCAATGGTGACCAACAACACCAAAGGCATCACCATGGACATCAAAGTCCAAGGTCAATCCCTCAACACAGTGCATAGCTTAAGATATTTAGGAGCCATTGTATCAGGCAATGGGTCCCGACAGGATAGAAGTCCTCTCCAGGATCGCTCAAACAACTGCAGCCCTGACAAGGTTGACGCCCATTTGGAAAGACAGGACCATCAGTCTACATTCCAAGGTAGGGTTGCTGCGCTTCATTGTCATCCATTTTCCTATACGCTTGCGAAATATGGACTCTAACCACTGATCTACAACGAAGAATACAAAGCATGGAGATGAGGTGCTACAGAAGACTTCGGGGCATTTCCTATACCCAGCACATCACCAACAACGAAATCCGACAGACCATCACACAAGCCATTGGACAACACGATGACGTGCTCACAGCGGTGTAGAAACGGAAACTCCGATGGTATGACCACATCACCAGAGCATCAGGCCTTGCAAAGACCATAAGATAGGAATAGGAATGCTTTTACAGCCCAAAGGACTGCGCATGGCGCTGGTCGAGAACATAATCTAACTCGAAGCGAGCGAATCGGCAACTTGCTGCTTGACGCGAACCGTCTAAACGTTTTCAAGACAATTGAGCGACCCTTAACCGCTGAAGGTGCTTGCTGGGTACGTTTATGATTGTGGTAATCATCCGCCGAGGATGTGAGCATCAGGATCCTTACAGTCTGTACAATGTACGATGAAATGCATGCCTGCGCAGACTAGACCTTTGTTTGTCCTCTGTTTCGTTTTTTTTGGTATGGTGTATCCTTGTTTGTACAGACAGTATGCACTCCAGGAGGTGAGATGCTGTGCACAAAACCGTTTTATATATATTTAATCTCTTTAGCAGACGTTTGTTTTTAAATGTCTAATAGTACCTGAATGTGTTAATAGACTAATAATAATAATAATAATAATAATAATAATAATAATAATAATAATAATAATAATAAATAACAATAATAATAATAATAATAATAATAATAATAATAATAATAATAATAATAATAATACAGAATGCTACCACGCACTTTTTCTTCAATCGAACTCTAAACGCGGCGATTTGAGGAGATCGCTGTTATAAATGTCGGAGTGGAAAATATTTTTTTTATTTTGTTGTTGAAATTTTAAATTTACTGCATCTAATACCATTATTGAAGGAAGGAAGGAAACCGGAGTAGCCGTAGAAAACCGTCAGTGTCCTGAAAAGTCTGGTACAATAAATGAAATCGTGATTGCGGTTTAGCAGACTCCTTTTAATGTTGTGTTTCAAACGTTGTTTGGTTGGATATGCTTATTATAGGAAACTTCACTAGACATCGTTATACGTAGGCTATATTATGTGGTGCTTTATTAACTCTGTCCAAATGTGCTATACACTTTGTTTAGTTGTGTATGGTGTGCGTAGTTTGCTTCCCTAGATCCTACATGTAGTTCGCAGCCATGTTGTCTGGCTTTGCAGTTTATGTTCCTGCTGATGTTGGTAATTAAAGGTACCATTATTACTTTGACGTAAAGATTCCCTTATTGTTTTATTGTTGTTGTTGTTGTTCGTCTACTTCGTCATCATTTTCCTCCTTCTCCGCCCCTTTGTCCTTCATCTTTATGATCGTCATCATCATCATCATCATCATCATCATCATCATCATCATCATCATCATCATCATCATCATCATCATCATCATCATCATCATCATCTTCATCATCATCATCATCATCATCATCATCATCTTCATCTTCTTCTTCTTCTTCTTCTTCTTCTTCTTCTTCTTCTTCTTCTTCTCCGTCTCCTCCCTGTGCTTTTTCTCCTCCCGGCTCGTCATTTATTCTTCTTCCTTCTTCTGGTCCTCTGTTCAGTCTCTTTGGTGTGAGGCATCTAGTGCTTGTTCCATTAAAATAAAACAACATACAAGGGACTTTTGTGTTCTTGTTAATTTGAAGACAGAAGTACATGTTATCTGTCACAGTCAAACATAATGGGCTTATATAATTGTACAAGAGTCTCCCCCCACCACTCCCCATATCTTTCCTCTCTTTTCCTCCCTTCCATTCTCCCTCACTCCAAGGGAGAAACCCCTCATATTCTCATTCCCGGTTACTACCTTTAAACTTAAATAAGTATGCCTATTTAAGTATACATACACATGGTTTTTGTTTTTCAAGGCAAGAACGCAAGCATTTTTTGTGTTTTTGAACGTCGTGTATATAGAACTGTAAGAACGAACTGTGAAACTACTGTATAGTTCGTAAGAGAAGCGGAAAGTTGGTATTGTGACTCTAGAACTAAATAACTCCATATTGAGATCTCTTAGCTTACCATACAAATTTGCTGTCGCATCATTACAATGTATATCTGCTGTAGACTATTTTATTGATTGTTAGAGCAGACATACTTATGAATACTTTACGATCATCATTTAGAAGAATGGGTAATTGTTTGATGATGCTCGATATTTAATGTCGTATGATAATAGCGTCAGTGGGTCATCGGCGTCAATCAAAATGTACAATCTAAATACATGTTCAAAAAATGATTATTGTCATTGTTGTTCTAAGTATTCTTCGAGACTTTCATGGCTACAGAAAGTGGGACATCGCTGTATAAACATGACGTGATGAAGCAGTTACTGCTGACATAAGGGACCTGATGCTTTGAGCGGTCCTATATTAGTTGTCCTAGATCACAACGCTTTGTCATCGATGTTAGACTGAGATTTCTTATTGCCTCAGTCTTTGCATCGCAGTGGCTGGGTATTATATTCTGATATTCAAAAGATATTCCACCGGCGTGAACCAATGAACTTACGTTGAACAAAGTATTGTGGAATCTCAGCACGTTCGCTTTGGTTAATCACAGACACTATTATCACAAATACCTCTCGGTATTAACATGACGGGATGCAGGAGTTACTGTATAACTGTATACACCCATATATATATATATATATATATATATATATATATATATATATATATATATATATATATATATATATATATATATATATATATATATATATATATATATATATATATATATATATATATATATATATATATATATATATATATATATATATATATATATATATATATATGATGTACAGAACTCATCTGTACAAAAACATGAACGTGCTATGTGACAAGCGGCAAATCTGCGTGTCCGGAGGGCAGGAGTTCCGCTGCCGAAAGGGCCGCCATTGAATTTCACACCCTCGTTAAACAAAGCGTCTTCCGCTGCACCGGTCCCGTAGTCAAGATGCAGCAAGTCACATAACGCGACTTGAAAAAATGCTATGATTTTAGTTGCTGATTTTGAAGTTGGTTTTGTATCACTCGGATGAATATTTGAAAACAACTTTTTAACTGCTTTGAATAGGAGCTATCTGCTGGGTCTGGCGTGCCAGCGACCTATATTCAAGTCTTCACGCTGAGCGGACATTGTTCTTACAAAAGTCCACCTTGCATCCTCTGTAAGTCTACGGAATCTTTGTACTGTCTTCAACTTCCTGCATTAGTGGCCACATCAACTAGTTTTAAAAAATCCGGTCCTTCATATAACAGTGTCGATAACAAGCTCCAAACACGCAGGCGTAAATACATGCCAATGGAGGTGGCTTTGTGGATGGAGAAAGTTGACGCTCGCAGCAGCTTGTGTTGCATTTTTTTAGCGGCTTTGAACTTTAAAGACTCTCCACGTCTCTTGATTCAAAATGTGTTTTGCTGTTTTAAACTTTGCATCTGAATATCGTGCATTGATCTTTCGAGACTCACATTTCTTTATTATGGTTTGTTTAAACAGCTGTAGTAACGAGTATCACTGTAAAGTTTTTTCGTAATATAAACTTAAATTCTAGTGTTTTACCAGTTTGGATGTTGCCGTGTTTTCATTCTGTTTATTTTAATAGTTTATTTAAATCACTCTCACTTTATTTAATTTATGGGGTTCGTTTCGAATCTTTATTATTGTTTTCCTAATTATAATTATAGTTTATTTAAATGATTGTCGTTTGACTTATATAGTTGTTGTTTTGTATATTTATATTGTGCGTGGTGCATTGAAGACATGACACTGAAGTCTCGTTAGTTTGTGCCTGCAGGCGCCCGTCCTCGTTACAGGGAAGCTCGCTTCGTGCACAGTTTTTTTTTTCACTCCCTCATTCACTCACAGTTTCCCCACTGGTAAGGGCTAGCATCATTCTGGTCTTTTGAGACCAGAAGCAGTTACGTTCTTGGTTTTATTTTCTTTCTGCCCCTCCTTGAATTTAGAATTCTAATCTTAGAGGTATTCTCATTGTTATTTTTTTAATTAGGTATACGTCGCAATCTGGAATGTTGAGACCAAAATGTGTGATATTGAACTTATAAAATTGTTTCCGATTTAATGTCGTCATTCATAATGACTCATCTCTTGAGACCGGTGAACACGGAGGCTCATTCAGCATTGGGGATAGAGCAGTCTGCAACCTCCGTTTTGCGGATGACATAGATGGATTGGCTGGAGAGGAACAAGAACTTAAACAGCTGGTACAGAGGCTTGACACCACCTCCAGAGCCTTTGGAATGGAAATAAGTGCAGAGAAAACCAAAGTGATGACCACCAACACCAATGGCATCAACACAGACATCAAAGTCTAAGGCCAATCCCTCAACGCAGTGCACAGCTTCAAATATTTAGGAGCCATTGAATCAGGCAATGGGTCCCGACAGGAAGTTTTTTTTCCAGGATCGCCCAAACAACTGCTGCTCTGACAAGGTTGACGCCCATTTGGAAAGAAAGGACCATCAGTCTATACTCCAAGGTAAGGCTGCTGCGCTCCCTTGTCATCTCCATCTTCCTATACGCTTGCGAAACACAGACCTAAAACGAAGAATTCGGGTAGTTTGAAAACATTGGCACTGAAGCTGAAAAATACAATTATTAACTAATTAACTACTTTTTAGACCCCAGATCCTAAAGTTCTGTTTTCCTTCCGACAATATTTTGCATAATGTAATGGTAGAATTTTTGCGGAATCTCGTACTCGTTGTTTTCCCTCACTCTCTACAGTTTTGTTTTTAGCCTTCTGTTTCTCATCATTCTCGCCCTCCACGTGTTTCAGAGCACGGTGCATGGCTACTGCAATGGTGAATCTATAAAATGGAGATCCCCTGTGTATACGTTTCTTCTACAGGGCGCAGGGCTAGGGGTACTGTGATGGATGGATGCAAAGCATCAGAGCTTGCTCATGGTTTAAGCTCATGTTCCTTGTGTAGTTTTTAAATGCATGTGAGGAACCGAGAAAAAGCTACTTATGTACAGAAAATTATATTGCTTATAATGACAATGTTTGATAAAGTACGTGTAACCAATTTCACCCTCTCCCACCACCCTCAAAAGGAGCGCTTAGTGTGTGAAGAAGTCGTGTAATCCTTACTCCTTCAGATGAGACTGTAAATCTAGGTCTAGTTCCTTCACCTAAGTATTCCATTGCACAAACTTTAATTTAAAGATCCTGACCCTGATGTCCTAGATGGGTGAGTGCCAGTTACATAAATACACCCAGCATGCACTAGATTCTTTCTGTCTCTCTCTCTCTCTTCCCCCCCCTCCACCATCCATTGGAAGCTCAGAATTGTGCTCAGTTGTGTGGGTAGTTCCATGATGAGCCTAAGTGGGTACCTCTAGCGGCTTGCGTTGGATCCTGTATTGGCCAGCGCCCCGGGCAGCTTGTTCTTCATTTCATGTGAAGCGTGGAACAACGAATCCGTCTTGTGCATAGCAAGAGAATCACATAGTTTAGTTAGGTCTGTGACCAAAATCCCTGCATGTGTAGTGATGGATGGTGCTGTTAGAGATCTATAGCCCTGGGTCTTGGGATTTGGCGTGCTGCAGCCTGCCTCTGTATCAGCACTTAAGCAGCATTTACAATATTAATAATAACTGAACATTTTTTCATTCCCACCCAAAAGCCTTAGGCCCGTTACAAGAAAAAAAACACGTAAAATATTTACATCAGATTAAAAGCAGTCAGAAGCCTACATTCAGAAAAATACTGTTTCAATTGTTGTTTGAATGTTGGTAGCGTAGCGCAGTGTATAACAGAGTATGGTAAGGAATTCCGTAACTGTGTACCAGAACAGAAGAAGCTTCTTGCTCCGTGTTGCTTTCTGTTAAAGTGCTGAACTTTAAACAAGCGTCAATTGAAGATCGTAGGGTGCGTGATGGTGTGTAGGTGTGGAGGAGTTCATAGAGATACTGATGAGCACAACCTCTGAAAATTTTAAAGCATAGACAGCATATTGTGCACTTGATTCTTTTCTCGACAGGCAGCCAGTGAAGCTTTTTAAGAAGAAGAGTGGAGTGATATCTTTTCTTTGATTTAAAAATGAAGCGGGCATCTGCGTTTTGAACTGTCTGTAGATGTTGAAGAACAGATGTTGGACAACCAACAAGTAAAGAATTACAATAATCAAGTCTTGACAAGATACATGACGTGATCAATGTTTTTCTTGCTTCTTCATTCAGGAAGTGGCGAATAGAGCTGATGTGTCGAATTTCCATGTACGCTATTTGACAGGTTTTCGTGGCATGGTGCTTCATAAAAAGATTGGAGTTCAGGTAAAAGCCAAGATCCACAACCCTCTCAGAGAAACAGATGCTAGCTGAATCAAGCTGAATGGATGAAGGAAGACTGTGACGAGAAAAGATATGCGAGGAAGAAAGAAGGACTGCTTCAGTTTTTTCTTCGTTCAGCTTTAGTTTATGCTCAAGCATCCAGTCTTTGACACTGGAGAAACAATCTTGCAGAGAGGAAACAGGCTAGTGACATTTTCAGGCAGATCGGATTTCTGCAGTTGGATATCATCCGCAAACATTTCATGATGAATGGATTGACTGTTTATGACTGCTGATGACTGAGCAGTGTATAGGACAAATAATACAGGACCTAGTACTGGTCCATGCGGAATCCCGTATTTCAGGTGTGTTCGGTCCGATAGAGCATCCTGGACTACGACAGACTGAGTTCTGTTTGAAAGATATGACTGGAACCATAACAGGACCGTGTTCTTGATTCCCAAAAAAAAGTTCCAGACGCGAGAGAAAAAAATTGTGATCTAGAGTGTCAAATGCTGCTGACAGATCCAAGAGGAGGAGAGCCGAGACTTTATTTTGGCAAGGAGGTCATTAATGATACGGAGAAGAACCGTTTCAGTTGAGTGGTTGGCACGATAAGCAGACTAGTATGTGTTCAGAAGAGGGTTTGATTCTAGGGGAGAGTTTAGTTGATACAGAACAATTTTCTCCATAATCTTTTACCAGAAAGGAAGGTTAGAAACGGACCTGCAATTTTTTTTAGGTCGTTCTGATCCAAAGAGGGCGTCTTTAAAAGCGGCTTAACCATTTTTACACGAAAATGCAGTTTCCCATGGAGACAATTCTACAATAGCACCATCTATCCTCCAACCCCTAAAACCCTACCTTCTCCTCGCACCGATCTCTCATGTTAGTTTTACGATACAGTTAAAGTTTGCTAACGCAATTGGGAACAGGTTCTTCTTTATTCAATCAGTTTTATTGGTTTGCAAAACTTACTAACTTTTCCTTCACCTAGATGGTTCCTGTTTTAAGTTATTGTATTACTTAAATACATTTAGAGTCATCGCTCTAAATGCTGTTCCACAGAATGAGGTGCAAACTTATTTCGTTTGACTAACTTCAGCATCATTTAGTGTCCCGGTTAATGTACTTTTTTTGGTGTTAGTGTCGTTAGTTTATTTCATTATTCTCCCGTTAGTACTGTTTGCAAAACTCACTAACTTTACCTCCTGTAGAAAGGGAACAAATAACTCAATGGAGATCTCCTGTCTAAGTACCACACTGCCTTATGCTTTGCCTCCACTCTATATTAAAGGACCCCAGTTGGTTGACATCACCAACGATGAAGTCCGATAGCCCATCACACAAGACATTGGACAACACGATGACATGCTCACAGTGGTGAAGAAACGGAAACTCCGGTGATATGGCCACGTCAGCAGAGCATCAGGCCTTGCAAAGACCATCCTGCAAGGCACCACGGTGCAAGGAGGCAGAAGAAGAGGGAGACAGAAAAGGAGATGGGAGGATAACATTCGAGAATCGACTGGCTTGACACTGAACGAAGCCATGAAGGTTGCTGAGAACAGAGAAAGATGGAGTACGCTGGTTAAACGATCATCTGTGGTGCCCCTACGACCTCCGAGTTATGGGATACAGGGTTCCCAGCGCGCGGTCAGTATAGGCATTTTATATGTATGCGTTTTGTTGATGATTTATAATGATGTTTGTATTCTATTTTGTTTTTGTAATCGGGGGTTCGCGTAGTTGAGGTCAACCCTCAGCCGTCCCTCGCGTGGGATGTCTTTATTGTAAAGTGACTGGCCGGTAGAGGGCATTCAATTTTCCTACTGGGGTTGTTTCAACAGATCTTTTATGCGGATCGAGGGTTTTCCGGTCCTGATTTGGCTCGGAAGAGTCCGCTGGACCTAAAGCAACAATAAATCAATCAATCAATCAATCAATTTGCTGTACAACTGTTGCTGGATAAAGTATGGGTCCCTCTTTTACTGTATGGACAAACTCACTTACAAGCTGGGACCTTACCTCCTCGCCGGCAGAACTTTGAGCTGTCAGTAGTATTGCAATGAACATTTGCAGACTCCATCTTTTTTGTGACGGTATTCAATAGAATTAAGGCTCGCTTAACGTGTAACTTCATCACAATAGTAGTAGCAATAATGGTTGTGTATGAACACATTGACTTTATACACGGAACATTACCGCTTATCAGACAGTAATTTTGTCACTAACTTCCGAGCACTTCTCTGTATGGATCAGCTAACAAGGATTTTAGCAAAATAGTTCTTTTGCCCAATAATGTAATTTTTATTTTTGAGGGGTGAAATGTATAAAAAAAATTGACAAGGAATAGAATCGCTGCGAATGTACTGCAGCTTATATCAATATGTGGCAATAGTTGTGTACATAGTCACATTATTTAACAATAGTGGACAAGATAATTAATTCAACATGACCTCAAAGCAAGGTATTTGTGTAGTTGAAAATGAACGCTAACAAGCGACCGTTCTTAAGGCAACCACTGAAGGACATAAAGAACGAAACTAGCTTACAACGCACACCAGTCCACCCAACTGTGAATAGGTATTTGGCTCTGTTTAGAACCGGGTAAGGTAAGATAGCGAGGGAGAGGAAATGGGCACCACTCCAGTGTTCCCGATTACGCACAGTAGTGCGTCAATTACGCACAAAATATGAAAAATGACGCAGGAAAATTTGCATATGTGCGTCCACAGGACGCACACATTTTTTGGGAATCGCTGAAGTCATAAATACGACCAACGAGTGGCGAACTAATTCACGGCATAATCAGAATCAGAACCCAACTGAGACTGCCATTGCAGACGATTAAAGATTGTGTCTGGAGTTGTCGTCCTTAAAAATCGCATGCGCGCGCATTGTAAACTTCCTCCAAGCAATACATTCACTGAACAAAAGAAATCTTCGTTAATCAATTTTTTGATTCTATCATACACGATCATGTCACTTCTGACTTGGTTGACTGGGCCCAAAACCCGTTCATCCACCGATTTGGGGACTCTCAAAATTTGCACAAGGACTCTTAAAATTTTATACCTGGGAGTCCCAAGGACTCTCATTTTTTGTGTGTGGAGGGAACACTGCACTCTCACGAACCTGGTCCCGAGGAAAGGGAGGTCACAAACGCCCTCTCCCCAGAGTCCGGAAGGTTACGGAAACGACTTTTAACAAAATACTGCAACATTTTAAGAAAATACTGCATGAAGACTTTACCTATTTTGTCTTCCACTGTACCATTCAAAAGAAAAAGATGACAATTCTACTATTAGAGACCTCAGTGTCGGACTGTACAATACTCTATCGTTATTTAGTGTGTATCGACAACCATAATTTGGCTAAAACGGTTACCAATCACGTGGAAGAATGGGATTCTAAAACAAGCCTGGGGGTTCAGATTTAATAGATGTATTTGCTAGCATTAGTAGAGTAGGGCCGGGTAGCTCAGTTGGTAAAAGCGTCTTGCTAGTAACCGAAAGGTCGCTAGTTCGAATCCCGGATTGGTCAACGTGTGATCATATTATTTTCCCCTTTACCAACAACTGGCCCGCTGGTGTCAGTATAAATCGGTCCAGTAGTCACCTATATGCGAAAGTGTCGTGTGACTATAATCTAAAACAACAACAACAACAACAGCATTAGTAGCCCAACACAGTTACCGAGAACGTGAAGGAAAAAGAAACAGAAGAATTTTAGGGCGAATGGGAGGGGGGGGGTGGGAGAAGAGGGGGTCTCGCTTTTTATTTTTTGCGAAGACGGTAGTTTAGTTCTTAATCATGTTAAAAAGGCAAATGTAACCATTATATTGTACAGGTTTAAATTAAATCGAAGTTCTAGTGGTGTTTTTTTTCTGCTTCGGTGGTCCGTATTTTTATTCTCATTTTGTTGTAGTAGTTGGTCTTTGAGCGAAGTGAAAATAGTGTTTCATCTCTTATGATAAGTGGTCCTGCGTTCGTATTATTTTCTTATCATTGCTGTTGCTCTTTAGTGTAGTAGCAATTTTCGGGCAATGTCGTCTAGACGCCTGTTGGTCAGCCTCGCAATCGCCCAATATCCATCAAAACCTTTGGCCTTGGTCCCTTGGTCAGCGACTGGTCAGCGATCCCATCAGCCTTTGTCAAGCGGCGACCATTCTGAGTATCACAGATGCTTTGAAACGGGGGGAACAGGGTTAGGGGGCGATGGGGTTAACTGTTGGGGAAAAGGTGGAATGTGTATATGTGCATCTATTTTAAACTAAGCAGAATGTTTCCAACGTTTTCCCATTACTGAGGGAAGTGTACACAAAGCCACAGTGTGGCCACTGTTTTTTTAAACAACGCGCTAGAAATATATTTTTTCCATGGTTATGTCTTTTGTCAGAGGACTTGACCCTAGTATCTTTAACACTTTTTGCAAATAGCCAATCTTACATTGGAGTTTATAGATTCTTCTGTAGATTTTGTTATTGTAGTACTTAAACGCACTAGTGCACACTCCTTATTCAGTGTGGATGGTGAAATTCGCAATACAACTGGACATTATCGTCAATTCAAGAAGCTCCCAATGGAAGACACTAGTATACAGCTCTTGTATTCCATGCTTAGCTGCAGATTACTCAACAGTGGACAGTGTACAGGGGTGGGGGGTGGGGAGTGGGGGTAGCTCTATTTTTTTTACATGCACACACACACACACACACACACACACCCACACGCCTGCTCAAAGGGAGAAGCGAGACAGAAGGCAAGACAAAGGGTAAGAGATAAAGAGATGCTGACCTAAAATAGAGAGAGAGAGAGAGAGAGAGAGAGAGAGAGAGAGAGAGAGAGAGAGAGAAAAGGAAGAGAGGGAGGGAAAGAGGAGTTTTCCTAATCAGAAGTAAGAATTTAGTTAATGAATACTAATATATTGGTAGAAGATAGGCATAGACTTTCAGTACAGCAAAAACCCACCCATCGCGCACTTCCAGCACCCCGTCCCCTTGTTAACACACTTTGTCTACTGTGACCCCCACTCACTTCCTGCACTCAGGCTGCTTTGAGTCTGTCCGTGTGAGGGACAGCAGCAAGGAGTTTTGCGAAGAAAGTGACCATTCACCCTGGCCCAGGGCAGTTTATCCACTTGCCAGGTAATGGACTTGGTCAACTGTCTCTGAGTGGACCTTGCCAACGCTATTTCCTTTCGCTGAAATAGTCGATCTTCCACCTCTTTCACTGTACCCCCAGTCCGCGCAGCGTAGCGGGGTCTGCTTAACCTACACCCATCACATATTGGGAGTAGACCTCAGCTGCGCCGTTTTCCATGTATTATAGTACTCAGTGTCTTTGACTGTACCAAAGATGCTGAGAGCAGCTGAGTCTGAGCCCGCGTCCACTTGAATAATACAGTTAGACACTGTATATAGGTTAAAATATTTTAAAATAACTTTGACACTTTTTTTATGTATGGTATTTTATATTTCTCCATTTTCGTATACGTGGAGTTTTATTTATTTATACGCTGATTTTGTGTATCTGCCTGCCTTGAGTGTTTCTTTTTTTTTTCTGTAACAAGATGGAATGATGTCTGCATAGTGAATGACCTTATTTGGCGCACTTGCCAGTTTAAAGGACTGTTCAAGGCGCTGCATGGCTCCTGTTGTATGGAATTCAAGACGCCAACATTGCTTAACGTTGAAGACCACTGACCGATCTAGCCGTCTGCTTGCGTCATTTAGTTTTACCCAAATGACTGGTTTCTTTAAAAAGTCGCTGAGACGACACGGGAGTGCGGTGATAGCGTTGTAGGCTAGGTGAAGCATCACATAAGGAGTCGTTATAGAAAGCAGAAGAGAATATCTCGTCTCTTTCAGGATCAGACCCGTATCGGTTTGCACGTCGGGCTCCAACACGTGGAGGCTATTTCCACTACCCGCATCAATGTGGAGGGAGGTCCGTGTGTTTACCTTCTGTGATTGTTCGCTCTGCTCCGGTTAGGCCCACTCTTTATCCACAGGAGTACTGACTAACTCGATGCTTTGCCGACACAAGCGGTCTCACTTCTATTTACTATTTTTTTTCCTTCTGCAATACACTTCCCGTTTGTTCCCTCCCTTGGACGGTCAGAAAAAAGCTCAAAACAGGTTTTTTGTACGCTTACAAAATCCACACAGCCCTATAAACGTGCAGGAGTTATTCCCCTTTGACGAATGGCGAAAGGTATCATAATAAGCGCAAATGCAGTTAACAACACTACTGACGAAGAACTGTTCATACGATCTGATCTAGATTTTCTTAAACAAGCTTTTAAAAAAAACGTGCACTCCTTTAAAAGACTAGGACCCTTTACAAAAGATTTGATTCAATTTGCATATTGACGTTAACGTAAAAGTATTATTTCATCAGTACCTAAGTGGGAACTAGAAAAAGCTAAATATGATATATGGTACTGTACTGAAAATAAAACCCAAAACCATCTGCTTACTGCAGTTGAAGTTCGATATCATATACTTGAGAAGTAGATGGATATGTTTTTCAAACAGATGAAGCAGGAGCAGTGTTTGTAATACTGGATTTAAATATATCAGAATCATATTTTTAGGGGAATAATATTCGACATTCACTGCTGAATTAATTGCGTTACTAATGGCTCTAAATACAACTTCTCAACTTGATGTGAGTATATTCAGCGTATGCGTAGATTCTTACAAGCATTGACTTCAGGTAATCATGGTGAAAGAAAAGACATTATTTTGGAAATTAAAAATATTATTCACAGTTTAATAACTAATGGCACTCACCTCAGGTGAATCTTTTTCTGGATTCCCTCACATAGTGGATTCCTTTATAATGATTGTTCCGATCGGGCTACAAAAACGTTGTGCTTCAATCATTAATTCTCAAACGATAACGATACCGTTGTCTTCTAAAGAAATTCAAACCTTTATAAAATCAATTAAAACCAAATATTTTTAAAACGGTAAATGCATATGCGGTGAATCTATTTCTCTGAAACATGTATTACTTCAATGCAGTGATATTCGTCCATTTTTGCCAACTGATGTTCATAGTATTGATTCCATTGATAACCTAAGCTTTGATGTAAGCGTTAGATTAGCAAAAGCTTCCATTGATTCTCAAGTGGCTTAGTTAAAATATTTAGGTAATTTATATGTATGCCTGTGTGTATGTATGTATGTATGTATGTATGTATGTATGTATGTATGTATGTATGTATGTATGTATGTAATTATGTGGTGCAGATGTGTGTGTATGCGTGAGTACCTCTCATATCTAGATAAAGGAGACGTTAATAAACCAACCAACCAATATGTTGTTTAGGTAAATAAATCATGATATAGGTACATGTAAATAAAGGTACATGTAGATAAGTCATAATATAGGGATATGTAAATAAGGCCTTGTTCTAAATAAGGAATTATTTACCTGTATAATGCATTATTTACCAGATTGTGTAAAATAATGTAATAAGTTATTTGCGAACAAAAAATATATTATTTAGAGAAACCTTGCATTGTTTGTAAAAAAATGATTATTTAGAGAATATGGTTCTATTTAACGATAATTTAGTTGAATATGGTAAAAAATACAACAACAAAACCACGAAAAATTCGATAATAGTTTACAATGGGAATTCCATAGCGAGCGTTGTGGCCAAGTGGGCTAAGGCGGGACTAACTTGCTTTGTCCACAGGCCAGAAACCAATGGCGCCTGACAGGTGTGGGTTCGATCCTGCATCGGGGCGTTATGTTTCTCCGAATATTATTTACTTTCGACTCGGGCAACGTCTCGGGGGTTTTCTCCTGGTACTCCGGTTTGCTCCCCCATCAAAATTCCAAAACAATTTCAAAAATTTAAAGAATTTCTAAATTTAAAAAAAATCACAACTAATGTTAAGTAGGTTGGGTTTGGGCGCGCCACAGGCTGCGACTACGCCTTCCACAGGGGAGGCGGCCCAGAATTTCCCGATAAAAGGGACAATAAAGCATTAAAATCTTTAAAAAATCATATTGCAGAGCAATGTATCACACGGAATCGTACTTTCTAAAAGAAACGTTGAGTGGTGGCCTTGGTGTATGTGTTATAGTCTTACTTAATCCTGGCTGTGAGAACGTTTGCTTGGTTACTTTGTGGGTTTGTTTGTGTGCATGCGTGCTTGTGTGTGTGTGTGTGGTGTTGGCGTGCGCGTGCTATACACGCTTTCATTTCACGTAGGCATATCACTTTGTCCTACTTGTTTTATATTCTGCTTACACTTTGCCCTAAACATCTTTGATCTGCAAGATAAGACGGTTTATTTTTTTTTCATCTATTGTTAATTAATGTCTTGTTTATCAAAGCGATTATTGATCAGACTAATATTATACTTTTAGATAATTTATAAACATACTGTGAACATAGTACGTCATATTGGACGTATTGATCCTTTAATGTCAGTGTAGTGACTCGTAATGCTGATCTATGTGTTTGGATTGATGATGATGATGATGATGATGATGATGATGATGATGATGATGATGATGATGATGATGATGATGATGATGATGATGATGATGCTGTTCGCAGCGAGACAGAGAGAAAGGAGGAAGTGCCGGAGTAGGAGGATAATAAGAGGAGGGGAGGGGGGGGGCAAAATAGAGACAGATAGATATAGGCAATGATAGAATGGTTTATGAACAAGAGGCTAAAATAAATGCAAACACGAGAAGGGGAATTGGGGGTAGGGAGAGGGAGGGAGGGAGGGAGGGAGAGAGAGAGAGGAGAGGAGAGGAGAGGAGAGGAGAGGAGAGGAGAGAAGAGAGAGAGAGAGAGAGAGAGAGAGAGAGAGAAAGAGAGAGAGAGAGATCCGTTGTAGGCTACTCACAATATCCAACGACGACTTTAGACCCTGGGTTTTGGAGTGCGGGGGTTGCGTCGGAGTTAATTTGTTTCCATCACAACTGCCATAAGCCTGTTTTATAAGATCCCTCCATTCCATTACAGCCTGGAACACCCTCTCCTATAGCGCTGTAATCTCTCTCACACACACACACACACACACACGCATACAACACACACGTTCAACCGTGCGCACACACACTCACACACACACACGTACAAACGTGCGCACAACACACTCACACACACACACACACACACACACACACACACACACACACACCCACACACACACACACACACACAACTGACGCTACAGTTCGTCTTCTTGTTGGTCTCCAGTGGCAGCTCGCCAAACCTGATTTCTTGTCCTTTAAATGAACAATGTCAATCACAATCACTACTCGAACGGACGGTTTGCCATGTTTTGTATTCGTAAATTTATTTTGTTGACTGTAATATAGTTAATTACAGCTGCAAGATAGGATGCGTGGGGCGGTCCCGAGCAACCTAACCTGTTTGAAACTAGTTGTTCATGATCAAAACGCCGTTGCGTGCGTTAAGTCGCAGGTTTTGTCCTATAATTCCTGTTGTCTCCGTCTGCGTATCATATCCCATATAGTGTACTGTAAGGAGAGTTTTGCTGCGATGTTGATGATAATTTTACGTTATCAGAAAAAGTCAAATTGACGGTGAAGAGAGTGACGAGAAAGTTGGAGGATGGGAATGAGTTGGAACGAGGAGCAGAGGTATAGAAACAAAATTAGACTTTTGGATTTTTTTTAAAAATATGGAAATGTAATCTCTCTATCTTTCTCTCTCCCCTAACTCCCTCCCTCCCCTTGTTTTTTCTTTTATTGCTGTGGCCGAGGACCAAAATAAAGGCAATATCAAAGACCGAATAGACTAAAGTTGTCCAAAATGCCAGATGTAATGACAAACTATTAGTGTTGCTTTTAAGCTAACGGGGACAAATGACACATAAGGTCAATTTTGAGGAGAATGCCCTTTTAGATGGACAATAAACTCCGAGATTACACTGTTAAAGGTGGTGGTGATGGTGGAAGTGAGTGTGTTGGAAGTGTACAGTTTCTTGTTGCAGTTGCTGGTGATGATTTTTTAAAAATTGAAATTGTGCTGTTTTGTTGTTCTTGCTATTTTTGTTTTTGTTACTACTGACGTCGTTATGCTATTATCGACATTCTACGTGAAAAAGTCCGATGGGAGAGAAATACATGTGAATAAAAAGCATGCAGTTAAACTCCATTTTTTCAGCCTGTCAGTCTGTCTCTCAGTCTCTGTCTCTTTCTCTCTCTGTCTGTTTCTTTCTCTTTCTTCCCTCTGTCTCTTTCTCTCTCTGTCTGTTTCTTTCTCTTTCTTACCTCTGTCTCTCAGTCTCAGTCTCTGTCTCTCAGTCTCTGTCTCTCTTTTTCTCTCTCTGTCTCTCTCTTTCTTTCTCTTTCTTTCTCAATTTCTCCCCCTCTCTTTGCATGGCCTTCGTGGTGTTAGGACGTGCGGATAGGACTCTCTCAAAATCGCCACAGCAGAAGCGGCACCAGTGGACCTTGTACTTCAAAGGTTATGCTGGACAGTGCGTAACGGTCGGCTGATCAACTTGACCAAGTTTGGAAACATTTTGAAATCTTAAAAAATTATTGGACTATTAAAACAGTTGGTTAGAAATCTTCTTTAGATTCCAATTGAAAAGTTGCCTTTTTTTGCACCTTGTTGCTGAGCAACTTCATTACCGTGAACACTTTCACTATATATAGGTATAGGTAGTCCCATAGCCTTGTGGCCGTAGGGGAGCGTGATGTTGGAGATCACACTTATCTTGGGCCAGCGTAATGAGGGTGATGCCCATCTCTCTCCCTCACTGCTTTACCTTCCCCACCCTTAAGAGAGTAGGTACTCAGTCACAGTTGAATCAACAGGGGGCGTTGTTATTTGTCGCTTCACGTTTTGCGGTCACCCATCCAAGTGCTAACCGCACTGGACGGTACTTAACTTGCAACACAGTAGCGAGTGCTCCAACCACTGCGCTATCCGACACCCCTTAACTTTCACTATACCTGTGTTAAATACACACTTTCTTCAACCGTGTGGAATATTTTCTTTTGTCGTCGCTCCGGGCAGGAGACTGAAACGAAGCGCAAGTGTTCTCGTGTATTAGAATTTTGCCACAACTCACGAGCTGTACTAAGTTTGTTAAAGACACTGTCATTTTTTTTTCTTGTGATTGTTCTTAAAATGCGTACTTGACATCTTAGCACTACTGCAAGACCTTAAGGTTTGGAGCGCAAGTTCTTACAGCAAGATCTCGTCTCCTGCGCGAAGCATGGTTTGCTTCATACTCATCTTTTTCTATGTTTTGGATTACTTATAATTATTTGCAATGTTCATTTTCATATTCTCGTGTTAATCATTGTCATTCCCTTTTCCTGTTAAACGAGAGCCAGTGGCTGTGTGAATTTTTTGTTTTATTTTATTTTCCCACGCTTCACGCGCGAAGTGTTTCATTTTTAAAATTTGTTTTATGTTGTGAAAGGGGCAAGTAGCCTAAAACATTAATAAACCATTCAGTCAGTCGGTCACTTTTCTCTCTCCCCCTCCCCCCTTCTCCTTCTCCCACCCTTAACCTACCCACTGCTCTTAAAGATGATGATCATCATTATCTTCGTCATAATCATCATCGTCAGTATCATCACTATCGTAAACAACAAATTGGTCGTCATCTTCATCATCTTCATCATTATCATCATCATCTAGTTTATAGAGCGCTCTTTCAAACTTACAAGTTATTCCGAGGTCATTCGCGCGCTTTCACACACACACACTCACACACACACACATGCCCACATCAACATCAAGAACAAGTGTGTGTGTGTTGAAAGAGGAGGAGAGAGATAATTATAACTGGTTCTTTTTTAAATTTTCTTTCGTCCTTTCTTATCGCCACTCCTCTTCCTTCTTTCGTGTTTCATATGGCATCAGACATCTTACGATAAGTTAAGTGAAATGAAAAAGGCAATATGATTTTCTTCATCAATCGTGCGAAAATAATGACGTTTTGCTTTTGATCGCCAGTGGTAATGAACAGGGCGGGTCAAGTTGCCAAGAATAAAATAGAATATGAATCCCCAGAAATCGCTTTGCTGATCACATCAGGGCTGAATTACTAAATGTTATTGGAGATGTTAATTATTAAGGAACAGGACGGCAGAGTAGATAAAAAATCGTGTTTTAGAGGTGATGGATGGAGTCCTGGTTTCCTATTAAGTTACCCAGGGACTAGACGGGTGAGTGCTACATTTAACAACAATCCCTGCCAGCGCTACTTCGTCAGTGGGATTAGGTCAACGTAAGAATGATACGGGACTGTAGGGTTTTATTGCCCTTGATCTGAGTTGCGCAGTTTTTGCGGCTGCCGGGCTTTCGCCGAGAAAGCAATCCCAATTTTGCCAACATAGGTGACGAGTATTATCAAAAATCCTAACTGGCAACTAAGACCTCAACAGGCCACAACAAATCGTCCAAGACAACTGTAATCGCTTGCCACGACTAATCATATTGAACTGTTTCCTTTTGCTTTAGTCTTTTCCAACTCAACTCAAGAGCCTGTTTTCCCCGTTTACGTTGCTCTTCATATTGTTGCTGTCCCATCTTCACACACTCTGTAGGGCTGTGTTGCATAGACAGAGACCACGAAAAGTGTAGGTCAAAAACCTTTTTCTTACCAGACGTTTATAATGAGACATCCTTTGATTCGATTTTATTTTTATTATTTAAACGTCTCTCCCATGCGGATAATAATTCCGATTGCCCTTGCCAGCGAAAGCTGTGTTGCGCCACCCAGGACAATAGGGAATAGGAACCAACTAACTTGGATACTTGGTTTAGGACCGCTTTACGCATCGGAAGGCTGTGCAGCCGTTGTCGTCGTTGTTGTTGCTTTTGCTGCTACAGCCGTTGGCGATGTGGAACTTGAAATCCGTCATTTGGCCGAAACTCCCTCCAGTCAAATTTGCCTTGGGAAGAGAAAGAGGGCACTTGCTAGAGGTAACTACGTTTGCAAAGATGATTTGCTGGGGATAAATGAAAATAGCATTAGGAGAGCCCCCGAACTCAATAGCCTCCTGATTGCACGAGCAGCAAGCCACGCTACGATTGTTTTCTCCGCTCATTTTTGCACACGGGAGTATCTGGGGCTGTTGAGGCACACGGAGTCTGAGTGAAAGCAAGATCACACCAAGCTTAGTACCAAGATAACTGACACTCTGCATGAATTTTACACTGGAGGACGGACCACTCCATGCCACGGCCGCTACGCCCTGCCTCTTCAGTTTATTTCCCCTTTCTGCCATCAAAAAAGGATTTTTTTTAGTCTGTTCTGCTCGGTAGTTTAGTTTTGATTACCGTCCCCTTCGCTCTCTCGTTCATATGTTTATTCTTGTGTTGACAAACGTCTGGCCAAAATGCCCCTCCACGCGCGCCACTCTTAACCCCCCCCCCCCCCCCCCCCCCCCCGGTCTCCTCCTTTTCGCCTCTTCTTATTCTTATAATATTATCTCAAACGTCTTGGGGGCCCAAACTCCACTCACCTCCTCCTCTTTCTTGCCAGCGCCCACCCCTACCTCTCCCTCCCCCACCCCCCTGAATAAACATCCAAAGTTTGTATAATTATTCTGCGTTGCTTCTACGTCTCCAGCTTCTGTAGTCTTAATTTTGTTTTACAAAATGTAGCATTTGGGTCAATCACAGCTTTGAAGCAGTCTGATACACCAAACGAACACGCACGCAGGCACACACACAAACCTATACCCACCCAACCACAATCCAATCCAACCCCGCACACTCAATACTGCAGGCACACACTACAGCCGCTCGGTTAATTCACAAGAACGTCTTGGAGCATAGTACTCATGGACCGCGGCGTTAATCTGTTGGGAGCCTGTGGCTTTATTCTAGAGGAGATAAAGGAGAAAATTTACTGCTATAGGAGACGACCTTTTGTACGGTCTTACCCGAAGTTTTATACACACTACTACTACTACTACTACTACTACTACTACTACTACTACTACTACTACTACTACTACTACTACTACTACACAGACACACATCTATAAATGTTTATGTTATCATTCGTATCTTATCGTGAATGATTGATTTTATACGTTTTTGCGCAATTTTGATCCTAAACCATAAAACGTACTTTAACTCAAAACGTTTTTGTTCCCTGTACTTGGCCTTTTAAATCAGTTCCTGTACTTCCTGTTATTCCTTTTTTCCTTTTCACTGCCCCTATCCCAATCCCCATCTTTCTTACCCATCCGCCTTTAATATTTGTAAACCCAACCTTTCCAAACGTAAAGTTCTTCATGCATTTTCTTCTTCTTCTTCTTCTTCTTCTTCTTCTTCTTCTTCTTCTTCTTCTTCTTCTTCTTCTTCTTCTTCTTCTTCTTCTTCTTCTTCTTCTTCTTCTTCTTCTTCTTCAAAGATTAGTCTTTCTAATTAGCCTAAAATCTTTATCCATAATTTTAAAAAAAGTGACACAGAGATTCTTCTTCTTTCACACGTTGTCATTTACTCCCCAACTCTTATTAACTTTCGTAACGACACAGTTTTCTCTTTTGCGTCGGCTGTTTTTCTTCAAACATCTTTGTTGACTCGTTCGTGTTATTTTCTTTTTTAATACCACTGGCCCTTCTTACTTGCTAACGTACTGCGATCAATACTCATTCTTGTCCAATATTGGACATTTTCATGCATTCCTCTTTCTTTCTTTCTTTCTTTCTTTCTTTCTTTCTTTCTTTCTTTCTTTCTTTCTTTCTTTTTTTCTTTTTTTCTTTTTTTCTTTCGTTCTTTTTTTCTTTCTTCTAGGCTACTTGTTGTTGTTGTTGTTGTCGTTGTTGTTGTTGTTGTTGTTGTTGTTGTTGTTGTTGTTGTTGTTGTTGTTCTTCTTCTTCTTCTTCTTCTTCTTCTTCTTCTTCTTCTTCTTCTTCTTCTTCTTCTTCTTCAATCGCACTAATTTTTGTTTTTTTTACTTGCTGTATCCGTTAGTTTTTTCCGCTGCCTTTTCAAACTGTATGCATTTCCCCCCTACATTTTATCAGGCGTTTTCTTCTTCTTCTTCTTCTTCTTCTTCTTCTTCTTCTTCTTCTTCTTCTTCTTCTTCTTCTTCTTCTTCTTTTTGTATCCTCTAGCTTCTCTTTTTAACTTCTTTGTCAAGCACCATTTTATCATCCTGATCCCCTCCAACATCAGGGCCAACAGCGTCTTTAACGATCGCATCAGCTTCGTCGTCATCCCCATCTTCCTTCTTCTCCACCCACTCTCCACAAACCTTAACCTCCTCCTTCTCCTCTTCGTCATCATCATCGTCATCGTCAACAACAACAATGACAACAACAAACAACAACGACATCAACAACAACAACGACAACAACAACAACATTAGTCTTGTTCGTAGTTCTGAAAGTGCGAATATAAATTGTGATCACCACCATCACCAACATAAAATAGCAACCATATTAATTCCTCCTCCTCCTCCTCCTCCTCCTCATCTTCTTCTTCTTCTTTATTTTCATCATCATCATCATCATCATCATCATCATCATCATCATCATCATCATCATCATCATCATTTCCTCATGTATTTCATAGACATCCTCATGAATATCAGATATTGTTGTGATTTTTTTTAAATTAGAGAGCACTCATACCCCCATTGTAATTGCCAAATCTGGATAAATAAAGTTGTTTGAATTGAATTGAATTGAATCATCATCATCATCATCATCATCATCGTCATCATCATCATCATCATCATCATCATCATCATCATCATCATCATCATCATCATCATCATCAATTTATAATAAAACTGTGAGGTACCAGACAAATGATAATGATGTTGCACTTGTATTTATAATGTGGGATTTCCGGAGATGTTTTCACAGTTTGTCAATCTGAGGAGTGACAACGCTTCGCGGTACAATGCATACGCTCCCTAGTGACCCGAGTTCTAGCTCCCTTGCTGTCGGATGGTGATAAGGGTGAGGAAAGTGGAATGAACTTTCTTAGTCAGTTATGACTTATTTTTTTAAAAATGGTTGAAAAGTATTTTAATTTACCGAAATGGTCCTATCTTATCATACCCTATCCCGTAACTCGAAAGTCGTTGGGGCACCACAGATGACCGTTTAACAAGCATACTCTTATCTCTCTTTCTGTCCTCAGCAACCCTCACGGCTTCACTCAATGTCAACCCAGTCCATTCTCGAATGTTGTCCTCGCACCTCTTTTTCTCTCTTCCTCTTCTTCTGCCTCTTTGCACCGTGCTTGCTGGATAGTCTGCAAGGCCTGATGCTCTGGTGACTTGGCAATGCCATTGTAGTTTCCGTTTCTTCACCACTGTGAGCATGTCATCGTGATGTCCAATGGCTCGTGTGATGGTCTCTCGGACTTCGTCGTTGGTGATGTGCTGGGTATAAGAAATGCCCAGAAGTCTTCTGTAGCACCTCATCTCCATGCTTTGTATTCTTCGGTGTATATCTGCTGTGAGCGTCCATGAAAGCGTATAGGAAGACGGAGATGACAAGGTAGCGCAGCAGCCTTATCTTGGAGTGTAGACTGATGGTCCTGTCTTTTTAAAGTAACACGAGCTAATTTTAAAGTAACACGAGGTCAAATGGAGGGAGTGTGGAAACTGGATGGCTAGGATTCAGCAATGTGTGTATGTGTGCGCGTGTGTATGTGTGTGTGTGCGCGCGCGTGTGTGTTTGTGTTGACTAGCAAATAGTATATATTTGCTCTTTTGCACAGTTCATCTGTTTTATGACTTTATCTTCTTATCCTTTTATTGTGATTTGCTGTCAGCTTGTTCACGTGTTCACTATGTTTTATATGTGCTTTTGTGTGTGGTGCTGCAGCATTGACCAAATGCATTTCTTGTGTATTATTCACTTAGTAATAAATGATCTTTTCTTGAATCTTGATAAAATGGGCTTCAGCCTTGTCAGGGCAGCAGTTGTTTGTACGATCCTGTAATGTTTACAATTCGTCTACCTGTGTATTGGTGTGTGTGTGGGTGTGTGTGAGTGTGTGTGTGTTTTATGTGAGCGCGTGCGCTTTCTGCTGATTACAGTGTTAAAATTAATTTGATTTTAATTTGTTGAAGCTCATATCTTAGTCTGTACTAACTGGTTATACCATGGAACATAAGACTGGTAATTTAAATATAAGATAAGATAAGATAAGATAAGATAAGCAGTGGGTCAATAAAATCTGATACTAAAACATATAACTTATTAAGAACAAATTTTTCAAAAACTTTCATCGTGACAGAGGTTAAAGCAACAGGGCGAAGATAAACTTTGACTGGATTCTTTTTAGGAACAGGTACTATGCATGACATCTTCCAAAGATTAGGTACAACAGACTGAGTAAAAGACATGTTAAAAAGAACAGTAAAAATACCAGCAAGTTGGTTAGCACATGTTTTTAGTAACTTAGGTGTAACTTTGTCAGGACCAGCAGCCTTTCGAGTGTTTAACTTAGTAAATGCTAAGCTTACATCCTCCTCACTAACTAATTGACTTTCAACCTCTCCTTCCTCCCCTTTCCTCCCCATTAATCCTTCCCTTAACTGCTCTCTCTGACTAGAAAAATCTTGACAGTCAAAACGACAGTAGAACTTATTGAGGTCATTTACATATTCTTGAGTACATTCCCCAAGTTGTGCACTCCCCCCTTTCTTACCTTTGAACCCAGACATTAATCCCATTCCCTCCCACACTCTTTGTATATTATTTTCTGTAAAATGTTCCTCAATTTTTTCCTTGTATTTTTCTTTCCCTTTTCGAATGTCCTTGTTTATTTCTTTCTGTATCTGTTTCTTAGTTTCTTTATCTAAATTGTTCTTGTAAGCCTGTTTCTTTTTGTTCAAAGTTAATTTAGTTTCCTTGGTGATGTAGGGTTTGTTGTTGGCATATATCTTCACAGTCTTTTTAGTAAGTAAGTAAGTATCAATTGTAAGTATGATAGCTAGGGATGCTAGAATTCATTTCAATGAGAAATATTATTATCATCTAAAAGTATATATGGATGGTCCTGTTTTAGAAAATGTTGATGCAGGAGCAGCTTTCGTAATACCAGAATTTAAGATATCAGAGTCGTATTTTCTTGGAAAGGTATATTCAACATTTACAGCAGAACTAATGTCCATTTTAGAGGCACTAAATACAATTGTTAATTTAGCACTTGACTTATTTAGAATCGTTTTCTTATTATTTCAATGGAAAAGACATACAATTAAATAAAAATAAAAAAAACTACATAAATAAAAACTAACTTGTTACAAAATGCATCACTTGCGTGCATGTCGCCTCACTGGTGCGTGAAAGGCTTAGGCCATTCTGTAGAAGTGAAGGTAGCCTTTTATCTCACCGATGGAACAGTCCAACAGCGCTATAAAAATGATCTTTCAGTCGACGAGTCGGCCTTTTTCAATAGATTATAATTTTGGTGTGAAGTGTGCATAAAATGACTATATTTCACGAGTAAATGGATTTAATGTGTAGCGGGAACCATGATATGTAGTACAAAAGCGCTATGGATTTACTACTAGACCCGAAACTTATGGTCAAGCGATGTCTGGTTTATCGTGTTTGTTTTAGCTAGATTTCTTTTCCGAGCTTCCTTCACCCCTTGGGGTCATGAGCAATCTTGCCACTGTAGATTGTTCAAACCTATAAAGGGAAAAGTGAAAGCCACAGTTGAAAACCTGTCTTTCCTTTATAGGCAAGACAGATTCACTGCGGCAACAGTACCCCCGTTGGAGTGCCGGGGGTTTTCAGTATAAATAGTATCCCCACTTTATGGAAATTTAGTGCTTTAAATTCCCACTGTCGCTGTCTTCCTCATTTACTCTTTCCTATTCCTGCTCTGTCCTTCACTCTGCTATACTATCTTCTTCTTCGCTAGATCAATGACCTACCTTTTTTCTTGAAAACTCTTCCTGGACAAGACTCCTTGTTTGTGTATGAGGTCTGTTGGATCAGCTTGGGAGTGTTGGACGCTTTCTGCCGGGTGGTCACTAGGGCTTCCTATGATTGTACTATTTAGCACTATAGGCATTTTATATGTATGCGTTTTGTTGATGATTTATAATGATGTTTGTATTCTATTTTGTTTTTGTAACCGGGGGTTCGCGTAGTTGAGGTCAACCCTCAGCCGTCCCTCGCGTGGGATGTCTTTATTGTAAAGTGACTGGCCGGTGGAGGGCATTCAATTTTCCCACTGGGGTTGTTTCAGCAGATCTTTTATGCGGATCGGGGGTTGTCCGGTCCTGATTTGGCTCGGAAGAGTCCGCTGGACCTAAAGCAACAATAAATCAATCAATCAATTCCGAGCTTCCTTCCTCCTCATGTATGACCAAATAACATAGGCGTATACAGTGTTAGTCACCTTCAAATTGCGAACATCTACACTTTTTAGACAGCGTGATACATTGATGTATAAACCTTTATTTTTCTACCAGCGTCTATGCGATCGACGTACCTTTTTGGGCGTAGATTTTTAGTTGTGTCTACATTGCAAGATATTATGTTAGCTATCAGTTTTGTATACTCCTATTCACCGGCTCGTGGAGTGGAAGTGTTATCGGACACGTTTAATTAATAGTTCACGGCAGATTTTATCCCATGACTGAACAAAACTGACAGCCTGTCCGCAAAGACCAACACCCTGTCGACAATTGCCAACACCCATCCTTTTGTTCATTCAGACCGCCACTACCTGAAACACATCTCTACAATGTAAAAAAAAGTGTGATTATTGATTTATAGATACTAAGATATAAATCATGTGGGCAGTTAAAATCGAGGAATGTAAACTATGAGGTCAACAAAACTGCCCGCAAATTGGGGATTCCTACCCTAAAGAAGTCCTCGAAAAGCTGGGCTGACTCTCCATAATTGTACCTCCGTGCATAGTATTTTCCCCCACCCCTCCAGAATGTTCTTTATGTTTGTCTGAGTCGGGCCGTTAGTAGTCACAAGGTGGACATAACAGTATATCATAGTGACACTTACTGTGGGACGTTCATTGAGTGCGCTCACATGGAAAACTGCTCTACGTAACCATTGACACTGAAGATACTAAATACAAAACATGTCACCCACTCTGTTGACTTTCACTCGACTCCTTCCATAGTATTTAATAGTGCTCTCTTGCCCGAGATCACTTTATTGTCTTCATTGAACGACAACTATAGGGCGCACGAAAGTTGCACAACCCAAAGGCGCGCGCGTACCGTTACTAAATAACCACATGTTACTCTATATTTGACTTTGTTGGAATTCTGTCATTGTGTTGCTGTCGTACTACAGGTACTTGAGGAGACTGGACGCTCGTACTTTGTCAGTAAGCTTACGGTGAAAGGCAGTGGTAATAGAAAGGGTTGGAAAATCGAACAAAATAATGTAATATGGATAGCCTTTGTGACAAAAAAATAAAGATTTGTCGCTTCTCTCTGTTACACTCGATGTTGTTTTTCTATCAGTAGTTGATTCAGCCCCGATGCTTGAAATCCTGATAGGTGTAACTCAGATTCGTTTATCCACGCAACTCGTTCAATCATCAACAAGGCAGGAGTCGTCGTATGAAGTTTTCCACTTTTATTCAGCATACATCAACAACTGCATTCAATCGCTTTTTCCACTCTCAACTTTCTCAACTCTAACACAACAGCTCTCTCTACTCAAACAGTGCGGCACAATATATAGTCTCTAAATACTCCAAAACAGGCGAGAATACCCCCGCACAACACACCACAACCAATCAGAAGTAATTTCATCATCACTGTCTCACGTCATACAACCTTATTTGGAATGGAAGCTTCTATAGTTACCACTAGAATTATCGATACGCTTCGATCGATAGTAAACAACCAACACTAGAAAATTCTCAAATAATATCGACCATCTAAAATTACCACCGTTATACAAAGCTTCTTCTAATTACTACGCAAAATCAAATCAAAGATAAATACACTCTATTATTGCATACATTGCAAAATAAAAAGACAGATCTATCGCGCGCGTGCCATTCGGACCGCCGCGCGAGTCTCAACGTAACACTCTCTCTCTCTCTCTCTCTCTCTCTCTCTCTCTCTCTCTCTCTCTCTCTCTCTCTCTCTCTCTCTCTCTCTCTCTCTCTCTCCTCTCTCGCTCTCTCACTCCATCTCTCGCTCTTTCTCTCTCCTCTCACTTGCTCCCTCTCTCTCCTTTCCCCTCATCACCTTCATTTCATGTTTGAGTTGTCTTCTCTCAGTGCCCTGAAGGGGTTTTAGCTCCATGCACCACCATCTTTGCGTTGAAATTTCCAGGTCATCGCTCAGAACAACAAAAACAAATATTGCCTTCATGAGGAACGCCATACTTAAAATGATGAAAAAGGAGGGGGAAAATTAAAAGGAAGAGAAGGAGGTTATACATTCTTCATCTTATATACACAACGTACGCATTCATCACTCAAACATGTGGCGTAAAGGCAGGGAGATAGCTATTAGAAGACGGAAGTAGATTAGTTTGGGACTTCCGAAATTTACATTGACTGTATCCGGTACCATTATCAAAGGAGGTAGGAAACTGAAGAACCCGGTAAAAACCCTCGATGACCTGGTTAATACGTTCAGTAATTCGTCCCGGGGTGGGGGATGGGATGGAACCCACACTCTTCGACATTAGAAACTTTGGCAGTGAAGCCAGCGCCTTATTTGGACCCCACAGACCATCTCTACCCTCACTGACAACTACGTTGTCGCACCACACACGATGTAGTATAGTGTGTAAATCATCAGCTGTTACACTGTTACCGCGGGCAAAATGTGCTCATCGCCATGACGAATTGGGGCAAAATGTACAAGACTATACAAGACATGAAGTGTTTGTTCACGGGCGAGCAGGGGATGACGAATGGTGATGGAGCTTCTTTCCTCTCCCTTTTTCTGACCCTCATGGGACAGTTATTGGCCAATATTTTGCCTCTCCCGAGACTCCCGGAACCCCATGCCCCATACCGAGTTTCAGAGTCGGTTGAGGCTTAAGCCACTAGAGGTGTATGTCTCGGCAGCTTCTGATGATCCTCGTGCCGCCCCCTTTATCCATGTATCAAGCGAGGTAACTGTGGTCGTTTTTTGCCGCTAGTGGCTTCCCCTTGTTTGTCATGGGTCCTGAGTGATGGAGTCAGCGAAGGCCTTTTCTCCCCTTGGGCACACAGCGCACGATTCTATTTAATATAAACATAACAGTGAGTGATTTGTAACGCACCTCCTTTCTTGTGCACACAAACGCACGATTACAACTAATTATAATGCAACATAACAATAAATGATTGTTACTGTTGTCTCTTACAACAATCTCCTGTTTCCATTCAATGTAAAGTTTAGGATGTGCACTTTTCCTGGAGTTTTCCTCTTTTGCCTGTTCCTTTTCTTTCTTCTCGATCTTCTTCCAGTTTTATTTTTTTTGGCACAATACTAACGAAGGTAAATTTTTGTTTTCAACAAGAGGTCTAACACTTTCGATTTTATTTCGAGTTTTGTAACCTTTTCTTTTAATTTGCCTTACTGTTGTTTCGTTGGATGGTTGGCCGATTACTACACGTTTGGTCGAAACTCGTTTCATCGAACCTTTGCTTCCAAATCACTCACCCTTCCTTGGCCGTGATGTGTTGTCAGTAGGCTTGTTTCGTCGACGCGGTTCAACTCTTTTCATCGACATGGGTGAATAGTTGTTCAGACGATCTGCAACGAAAGAGAGAGAGAGAGAGAGAGAGAGAGAGAGAGAGAGAGAGAGAAGGGGAGAGGCCGTGATGGGGGGGGGAAGGGGGGGGAAGGGGGGGGAGAGAGAAAGAAAGAAAGAAAGAGAGAGACGGTTTTTTTTACTGACAGGTCACAACCCCTGCAGTAATGCTCCAGCTCCCTATCCTCTTGCCAACAGGGTTTCAACTATAAACATTAATAACAACCTTTTTTTTCTTTGAATACAAATACAAAAAGAACAAAAAAAAGCATCAAGATTTCAACAACCAAATGCACAATCAAAAGGAATTTACCAAAGTTTTTTTCTTTTACATTTTCTTTTTCTTTCTTTTTTCATTTATGTAAAAAAAATCTTTTTTTTTTCTAAACATTTTATTTTTTTGCAATTTTTTTTCTTTCCTTTTCTATTAACTTTGATGATTTCTTTCGGTTTCTTTTCTTTAAATTCATAATTTGTTTATTCTTTTACACAAGATTACATATTATGCGAAAGACAAATAGAAATATAATGAGTTCAGGCTTAAAACGTTTTTTTTTTTTAATGTAAACCTGAGGACTTTTATTGGATCATAACACAATTAGCTTCCTTTCAACAATGTTTTTTTCCCCGTACAATTAACAGCAAAAGTCATAGTTTTCTATTTGGGGAAAGCGAGGCAATCCTAATTTTTTCTTTTTTCACAGTGGCGAAGAAGAGCCAACCCTATAGTTCTATATTCCCTCCTTGCAGAATAGATGTTGACGTTTCTATTTTGGCCTGTCATCTTTAATTTTCATTTACGCCTGAGCATTGAGGTAGGACTACTCACAACAGTTTTATTTGTGATTTCGATGTGCAGAGTATTAATCGAAAGTGTCTTTTTTTAACGACATACGTATTATTTTCAAGGTAGAAAAATAAAAATATGACGTCGAATGTGATTAAGATTGCCGAGGGCTTTGTGAGGATGGGAGAGCCATTAGATAGATTAATAGGCAGATTTTAAATGGAAAAGGCACTCCTGATTTGTGTACAAACATAAACCCACTTTTTATGAACTTTTCATGCGCTTATATATACTTACTTTACCTAAAAAAATATCTACTTTATATGCATGAACCCGCCAACTTTATCTGGAAAATGTACACCTCATTTAATTAAGGGAAAACTTCACTTTTAAAGAAATCTTTGCATGAAAGAATGCATCTACATTAAAGTAAATAGAGGCGACCGATAACAAAGTCTACTGAACACACTTTATGTGAAATAATATTTTCAATATAACAAGACGACAAAGGAGATAAACCAAGCAGCTTATACATGGAGATCTGTTTCGCTACAAGCTGCATCACTAGTTAAAAGCCAACAACCAAAGTATTTATTTTTTAAATACCTTAAATCAAAAAATCCAAGTACGCTAGAATCCGCAACTGGGTACGTAGGAAATAAGTGGAGGTTAGATTGCCCAAGGGTTAATTTAAGTCTTTCGGGGAGCGTTTGAATCTGTTTTCATGGCACGCGACTGTCTAGCTTCATGGGACTACTTCTAAGGTCATTGAGGTTGTTCCAGTTCTGATTTTAAGTTTATGCGCTTTCCCACTACCTTCTCCTTCTTTTTTTTCTCCTCCTCCTCCTGCTTTTCCGTTAATTTAGTCAACTTTCCTGCTTTATCCATGTCATCATCGTCGTTCTCGTGTATTTGCTCAATCATCATCATCGTCATCATCATCATCATCATCATCATCATCATCATCATCATCATCATCATCATCATCATCATCATCATATTCTTCTTCTTCTCTTCTTCTTCTTCTTCTTCTTCTTCTTCTTCTTCTTCTTCTTCTTCTTCTTCTTCTTCTTCTTCTTCTTCTTCTTCTTCTTCCTCCTCCTCCTCCTCCCCTCTCTCGATCTTTTATTATTGATATCTCATCGTCTTCTTTTTTCAAATTAAAAATGTTCTGCTCTCTGTTCTGTGCTACCTCAGTTGTTGTCGTTGTTACTGCCACTACTATTCTTTAATCCTGCAACGTCTGTCTTTGTGTTACAGTGTGCAAGATGGCGAACCAAGGCATCGCAGCCATGTTTGGACCTGTCACCAGTCAGAACGCAGCGCACGTGCAGTCCATGTGCTACTCTTTAGAGATCCCTCACGTGCTGTGGAGCTGGAACGCCTGGGACACGAAGGACTACTCTATCTCGCTGTACCCGGACTACCTCACCCTGTCCAGGGCCTACAGAGACGTCATCCAGTACTGGGGATGGGGACAGTTCACCATTTTGTATGAGGATAACGAAGGTCTGTGAATTGTTTTAAATTCAAAACTACATAATAGTGGTATAGTGGTAAAGTGGTATAGAATCTCAAACCAATTACAGTTGTGTCTTTTTTTTTTAACAAACTGTCGTAATATATATCCAACGATATTCGTTTGTTTTCTCTAGTTTTGAACGATTTTGAAATGAAGATAATTTGTTTTATTTCGGTTGAATATAAATAAAATTTAGCTCTGAATACTAAAACCGTCGCTCTGTCCTCTTTCAATCGTGATACACATGTATTTGAAAACATTAATATTTTCTGCCGTAATTAACATGTACATTCAAATTGACCTAAAACCGGCATTTTGTAATGACTTTAAACTTGCCATTGAAATTAACCATTTTTTTGTGCTCGTGCGGTACACAGCATTTGTAATGACTTAAGTAATACATTTATAGATTGAGTGGGGAAAGAATTAGCTTTGACAACCGTTTCATTCATAAATGAGTTCAAACTATATATATTTGTTGCCTCCCTTGATCAAACTATTCACCCAAGAAAAGTTGGGAAACGAAGTTGTCGCAATAAATTGCGGTCACGGCAACAAAAAAGTAATGAAATGTATTATACTTATATAGCGCATGCACCAACTCGGTGAACTACTCACAACGCTGGGGAAGTCTTACAAATTATAATCTTTGGGTGTGTTTTGTTTGTTTTTGTTCTGTATAGGTCTGACGCGAGTCCAGGAAGTGCTGAAGGCTTCTGGGGAGAAGCCGTCCAAGATCACAGTCCGCAAGCTGGAGCAGGTGAACAACGATTACGTCAATTTGCTGAAGGACCTCAAGGACAGGGGAGAGTACCGCTTCATCATCGACTGCAAAGTAGACAAAGTCCACAAAATTCTCATGGCTGTGAGTAGATGTAATACCAATTATTATTATTATTATTATTATTATTATTATTATTATTATTATTATTATTATTATTATTATTATTATTATTATTATTATTATTATTATTATTATTATTATTATTATTATTCTTGTGATAAATATGTTTTGCGTCACTTATTATCCCCCCTTTCATTGCTACGTACGTCATTATCATCTGTCCACTCGGATTTATGTATTTATATTCGTCAGTCATTTGGTCATTAGATCAGTCAATTTGTCAGTGTTTGTCAGTCAGTCAGTGGATCGGTCGGTCAATTAATCAATCATGTCAAACCAAGTATGTGTCACTGTTTCAGGCCCTGAAGGTGCGGATGATTTCAGAGTTGTTCCACTACTTTTTTACTACTCTGGTAAGTTATAGTTTGCTTGTGGATTTGAGTTGGGGGAGAAATAGTGTGATTAATGTATTTCACCGTTTACCCCCTTCAGTCGCTAGAAATGCCCAAACCACACTATTTTCATTACAGCGTGTAATAATGTATCACAATACAGGACGCGTTACACGTATAATGATGTTATTTCCATCAGTCGACTTTGAAAGTGGGGAAATGTAAAGGGTTCGCTGTTATAGAAATCCGAAAGTAGCACGAGAAAATCCTGGGTGGCCTGGCAAGTCTCATAGCTTTTATTGCAATGATTGGCTTGCAGGACCTGGGTCTTGTTGACCTTGATGATTTCAAGCATGGCGGCACGAACATCACGGCGTACAGACTGATCGACCCAGAGAACCGCCTGTATGTCAACGCTCGCAGCAGTTGGCTCATCCACCAACAAACAGGCGTCTTCTCGCCTCTCATGGAGTATTCTGACATCGAGGTGCGTACAGTCAGTCAGTTAGCTTATGGAAGATATATCAACAAATAAAGAGTCTACTCCGTGTTAGAATCCTCCAAATTCTTTACCTGTGCAACTTGTCCAGATTGCTGCAATGCTCGGTCATGTTATTGGTCACAAAAGTCTGTTTTCACAGACCATCCTACAGAACAGTGTAGAAAGGGGGGACTTTGACGTGGTCGACAGAGAAAGAGCTGGTTATAAAACATCAAGGAATGGACAGCAAGGCCCATGTTAGACTTGCTTACAAAGGCCGCTGACAAGGCTGACTGGAGAAGGCTGCAGCTTCGTCCCCATTCCCTTCTATCTCCCCCCCCCTTCCCTCCCCCACCTTCCTCCCCCAGGTATTAGATAGTAGCTAGATAGAGAAATACATGTAGATCGTGAGATAGAAAACAGTCACCATCGCGGACGTCGCACCAGAATGGTGATGGCGCAGAATTCTAGCTTGGGAATAAAAAGAAGACGAAGAAGGTATTGCATTAAGAAGGGCATGTATTTCCAACACTGTTCTAAGAACCCCAAATAGTCTAAATAGCCACAGTAACATTCCCACTAACGTGCATACAACTAAAATTATCCCAGTTTTTTTTTTCTTTCTTAAAGGACCCCAAGATCCCACTAAGATTCACAGTCAGTGTGACCCCACCGGAACAGGGTTACATTAAGCACGCACAAATATTGTCAAAAGCACGTTTTGAATATATGTCCATAAATTCATTTGTGTATGTGCCTAATAATAGCATCGAGGATGATGTTAAAAATAGCACTGCTTCAAAGTATGTAGAGTAAGCACAGTTGTTTGTTTACTCAACAAAGCAAAGACGCCTAAAATTTCCAGCCTAGCGGTCGGGTTGAGCAACGGTGATTACCCAGTGCATCATCTTTTTATGTGACAACAATGCAATTTCTCACGTAGACTCATTGTCACACAAAACTAAACAAACATCCTTGATACTCCGACCCTTTAAGTTTTGAATGACTATTATCCTTTCTCTTACTAGTGGAATTTTAGTCATTTTCTCTGCGAAAGGACTATCCATTCAGTGATGCTCTTTGTTTGCAAACTCATTCCGTTGATTTTCTATATTCTATTGTTTTAAACCAGGTCGACTGCATTGGACACACCTTCCTTTATTATTGTTTTCAAATGTATCGAGGACAGTAAAAAAATTTTTTTATACATTATTGTTTCTGTGAGTGTGAATACGCTTCTTCAAAGATGATTATACTGTTGGTTGTTTAATATATTTCAGCTTGGTAAATACATATAGTTTTGTCTTACGTTGGTGTGCTTTTTTCCCTCGCATACTTACATACATTGTGGACACACAGGGATTGATGAATGAAACCAGTTCTATAAACATGGTACGTTATACACAACAGAAAAAGTTCAATGAGAGGAAAGTGGTTGTCGTCGTCGCATTGTATTGGTCGTTTAGTAAGTGTGCAGCACTGTACTGTATGCTTACTAGTATTGCGTGTATAGTCGTTTGCCTATTGCCTACTGTCTGTACAGTCGCTTGCCTATTGCCCACTTCGCTATTTATTCATGTCTTTTTCTGATTGTGTCTTTTGTTATTTCTAAATAATTTGTTTTTCTTCTTTCTCTTCAGTTGACGGTTTAATACTTTAGTACAGAAATGCATTGCACCTCGATTTCCTTTTGCTCTGTGAGAGTGATATATGGGCTCGTTACAATTCCATTTATTATTATTATTATTATTATTATTATTATTATTACTATCATCATCATCATCATCATCATCATCATCATCATCATCATCATCATCATTTATTTATTTATTTACTTATAAATAAAGCGTTCTTTTGATTGCTTTTTTGGTGGTCTGTGCTTCTATTCATTTTATTAAAGGTTAAGTGAAATTCATCTTGAATTCTGTCATTGAAATCCTCCCTGAACACTCACGACTTCCCTTGCTTTCCACCGACTGTTTGTTTGTTTGTTTGTAGATTATAGTCACACGACACTTTCGCATATAGGTGACTACTGGACCGATTTATACTGACAGTTGTTGGTAAAGGGGAAAATAATATGATCACACGTTGACCAATCCGGGATTCGAACCAGCGACCTTTCGGTTACTAGCAAGACGCTCTTACCAACTGAGCTACCCGGCCCCACTTCCACCGACTGAATAAATCTGCATATTTATAGTTCAGGGTGGGGTGGGGATCAATAGGGGTGATGATGATGATTGATGGTCGATGATGATGATTGATGATGATGACGACGACGATTCAAAGATGATGGATGATGATGATGATGATGATGATGATGATGATGATGATGATGATGATGATGATGATGATGATGATGATGCATGTATTCATCCAAAAACGAATGCTAGGTACGCATAAGAAAGATGCAAAAAACCAAGTCAAACCATAGGAAAGGAAAAAAATCAAAGGGAGAAGGGTAAGAGGGGGAGAGAGAGAGAGGGAGAGAGAGAGAGAGAGAGAGAGAGAGAGGTGGGTGGATGGCAAAAGCTCCTAAAGATAAAATGTAGTTTAAATGAACAAAATGATAATAATAATAATAATAATAATAATAATAATAATAATAATAATAATAATAATTATAATAATTATAATAATCATAATCATAATTTTTATCGTAATAATAATTTTAATAATAATATAACAACAACACGCAATAGTAATAGTAGTAGCAGTAGTACTAGTAGTAGCAGCAGTAATAGTAGTAGTAGTAGTAGTAGTAGTAGTAGTAGTAGTAGTAGTAGAAGTAGTATTTTTACACGTTTTGTGTCGCAAAGTCACCACAGATACATTAACGGCCATTCAACCTATATAATAATATACATGAATTCATTATTGAAAGTGATTGTTTTTATTCTTGTCACACGATTATTACCTTAACCCCCTTGGTCGCTGTGGCGTTTCCCCACGTTCATATAAACCTTTTCTCGTTTCCTATTGTGCTTTACATGTTGTAAGTCTCATCGTTAATTCGATACAAAATTAGTTTAGTTAATGTTGACTTGATTTAAGTTCTTTTAGTTTGGCTTTGTTTGGATACTTTGCTAACTTATTTGACTTATTTAGTTTATGGTTGACATTTCTTTGGTTTAGTTTAATTGCTTTGTTTTCAACAAGAAGTGTAACAAATTTTATATTTCTTTAATTATTGCTATGCTGTTTTTAAAGAGAAATTTTGAGTTTAGTTTTGTTGTATTTTAGAAAGCATTGTCGCATATTGTATTTTGATTCTTTTTTTTTTTCTTCGCCGCAGACGGAAACTGCGTTGGCTTATGACGCATACTTGCTGTTTGCTCGCGCACTCCACGACTATTCGCAAGCCCAAGATGTCCAAACCATACCCCAGTCATGTGACAAGATCATCACGTGGCGTCATGGCAACAGTCTCCTTAACTACATGAAAGCGGTTAGCGTGTTTGATGATGATGATGATGATGATGATGATGCTGATGTTTGATGATGATGATGATGATGATGATGATGATGATGATGATGATGATGATGATGATGATGATGATGATGATGATGATAAATGTAAAGCGCCGTCCTCCAAAAATAGAGTTCAAGGTGAAAACAAAAAACAAACACACACTCACACACAGTTCAGCATTAAATTAGAAGAAAAAGTTTTTGTTTTTTTAAAAACACGAAGTACTGTACAGATAGCTACAATATGATTTATTGACCCTATTTTTTACCCAAGGAAGCGTGATATCATTTAAGATAGGGTAGAAGAGAGAAAAAAATACTGAATAAAAACCGTTTGGATGATTAGCGGACTGAACAGATGACTAAGTTGTAATATCGACGGACATTATTTCTGAGGCACAGCATTGGTGCAGCAGTAGAGAATCCTCGAAAGCCAGACCTTTTCCGCTGTGTGACGAAACACAGTAAGTTCTTCTTCTTCTTCTTTAAAAAACAACAATAACAAAACTAAACATCTTAATAAAGATCGCGATGAAACACTCAAGTGTGAACTCGTGAATGCAAGATGCCATTGTTTTGCGAAATTTAGACGAGTAAGTGATTAAAATACGAACAAATCAAGGCTAACAAGATACTAAATGTGGATTTCCTGAAAACTCGCTTTATGTCATCGCAAGGCAGGCTTCATCTTCGTGCTCTTTTTCATTCTTTTCTCACGAAGACAACAACGACGACGACGACGATGATGACGATGATGATGGTGATTGATGATGATGATGATAATGATGATGATGATGATGATGATGATGATGATGATGATGATGATGATGATGATATCACGCGTTTCTTCTTTAATTGAACCCAAAAAGCGGCGTTCTGAAGAGATCGCTATTATAGAAGGCAGAAGATAATTCCTTTTTTTTAAAGTTTAGATTGACTGCATCCATTACCATTATTGAAGGGAGGGAGAAACCGGAGTACCTGGAGAAGACCACGGTGTCCTGAAAAGTCTCGTACCTAAGTCGCGTAAATTCGTCCCATGCGGGATTCGAACCCGCGAACTTTGGCATAGGAAAAACTACTACCTCGCTGCCAACTGTGCTACCAAGTCACCACATGATGATGATGACGATGATGATGATGATCATGATCATGATGATGATGATCATGATGATCATGATTGCGATTGATAATTGATGATGATGATGACGACGATGATGATGTTTTTCCTTGGTGCAGATGGACTTTGAAGGGTTTTCGGGTCGTATACGATACGAGAACGGCAGAAGGATGGACTTCAACCTTGACCTTTTACATCTTACGTCCAACGGACTGAAACAGGTTTGCCTTAGAGCAGCGCGAGCCCCACCACTCCTCGCCCATCCTAACTTCCCCGTCCCGTGGCACCCCCCCCCCCACTCTCCCTCCACCCCGGGATGTGCTCAATGGTCTGAGGCGTCTTGCGATGCGCAGAAATCAGCAAGTGGGCCCCTTGAGCGGCTCTCTGGCTGGGAAAGCGCGCTATACAATCCTTTTTCTTTTTTTTTCTTTCCTTTTTTTCATCGTTTACTTTTGGTCTCTTTCTTCTTCTTCTTCTTCTTCTTCTTCTTCTTCTTCTTCTTCTTCTTCTTCTTCTTCTTCTTCTTCTTCTTCTTCTTTTTCTGCACCCGATACACATTGGTCGAACGCTACCAGAAGCATGCGTTATTAGTCGCCTCAACAGGCGATAAAGCATGCTCCCATGCTTCAGAGCACTGCTTTCTATACGCTTCAAGCTCTATAGTCAGGGAAAAAGCGCAATTTCACTGCAGTGAACTCATGAAAATAGAAAAATGTAAGTTTCGTCTCCTCTAGGGGACGAATTAGGTCAAACTGTATTAGTTTCTAGGTCAACTGTCTTTTACGAACCGTTTGACAATGTTTTTGAACCTTTTGTTGACGCCGGTAGTGTCCTCACTTGGTTTCATGCAATTTAAGAATCCAACAAGGCAATTGGGTTTTTGAGACGGAAAGAGCGGAATGTTGTAGAGCAACATTCTGTATATATTTACAGTGAAATTGCGCTTTTTCCGTCACTATAGCGCTTGAAGCGTGTAGGAAGCAGTGCTATGAAGCATGAGAGCTGCGAGCATGCTTTATCGCCTGTTGAGGCGACTAGTAAAACATGCTTCTGGCAGCCTTCGACCAATGTGTACCGGGTGTCTTCTTCTTCTTCTTCTTCTTCTTCTTCTTCTTCTTCTTCTTCTTCTTCTTCTTCTTCTTCTTCTTCTTCTTCTTTCTCTTCTTTTTTTCCTTCTTCTTCCTTCTTCTCCTTCTTCTTCCTCCTCTACTTCTTCTCCTCCTCCTCCTTTTAGTCTCTTTTATTATGTTTTTAAAAGTTATTATTATTATATTTGTAAAAAATTATTATTATTATGAGATCATTCTGCAAGGCACAGTGCTAAGAGGTAGAAGAAGAGGGAGACCGAAAAAGAGGTGGGAGGACAACATTCGAGAATGGACTGGCTTGACACTGAGCGAAGCTATAAGGGTTGCTGAGGACAGAGAAAGATGGAGTACGCTGGCTAAACGATCATCTTTGGTGCCCCATCGACCTCCGAGTTACGGAATAGGATAGGAAGGATTATTATTATTATTATTATTATTATTATTATTATTATTATTATTATTATTATTATTATTATTATTATTCATCATCATCATCATCATCATCATCATCATCATCATCATCATCATCCATCATCATCATCCATCATCCAGCATCATCATCATCATCATTGCATGTTGCAGTACGGTGTATGGAACAGAAGCAACGGGTTGAACATAACAGAGTCTTACACGCAAATGGCCACTGATGCGGTGTCCGCTCTCGCCAACTCCACCCTCAGAATTGCTGTCGTTCTGGTAAGTTATTGCGGTCGTCCTCGTCGTCATTATGGTCAGGTTATGATCCTTATCATCATCATCATATATATAGCTTTCATAATTGTCGTGGTCGTTATTTTCACCGTCTTCGTTATCACACTATTTTCGTCGTTATAGTCGCCATCATTGCCTTCATCGTCATGTTCATTATTTTAACCGTCGTAGTTCGTTTTATCGTCAACCTGGTCATCAGTATTGTCGTCATGGTGATCAATATATAAGTCCTGACACATCTCAAAAGCAGCGTTAAGTGGAGATATGACACATAAGGTATAAATGTTAAAATGAACTTTACCACTTACCGATTTTCAGAATTCACCACCAAGATACTATTTCTCCCGGAGTTCTGTTTGGATACATGTAATTGTTGACAAAGGTAGAAGTACTTCGTCAAGATGCCTAGAATAAATCTGGTACCTTGGAAATGTGACGAGGTAAATAAGGGCACGAACAATGTAGAGGTTCACCACAAACTACAAGCTTTTAGCAGTCTCTTTTCTTTTCTTTTTTAATACGAGTTTGTTTTGGTTTGTTTTTTTGCAATTTTTTAAGATGAGAGACAAGTTTAGTTTTTGTTTAGCGCATGTACATCAAACCTGACGTTCGGAAAATCGACTTCAATGGGCTTGTATGCAGAGTAAGGGTTTTACATAATCGCCATTCGTGTTAAGATTGCACTGTTGGTCTTGCAGGGAGAACCCTACGTTATGATGCACCCCAGCAAAGAAGGTGAATTCTATGGCTTTTGTATCGACCTGCTGAACCTTATCGCCGAAGTTAAAAAATTCAACTACACCCTGTACGTCGTCGGCACGTACGGCACTTTAACTAACGGCACTTGGAACGGCATCATGGATGAACTCATCCACAGGGTCAGTCTCTGTCTCTGTCTCTCTCTGTCTCTCTCTCTCTCTCGATTCAATGACATTCTGGTTTTTGGGCCAGCGCCTGTAGCGGCTGTATGACGGGTAGCTCCGTGTGTGAGCGCCTAGAACGAACGGATGGACACGAAGTTCAGATTCAATTTCGCAACTATTATAGACATTTTGTTATTTTTTGCTTAATTTCGATCTCGACCTTACACGTACTTTACTAAGGGGAAGTTTTAAACATACTTTTTGTTCATTTCAGAGAGCGGACATAGGTCTTGGAGGCATGACAATCACGTATGAACGAGAGCAGTATGTGGACTTCACCAAGCCTTACCTGACCCTCGGTATCACAATCCTATACCGTAAACCCATCCCCAAACCGCCAGAACTGTTCTCCTTCTTGTCCCCACTCTCTATTGAAGTAAGCACTAGGAGTGGGTCTTTGTAGTAGATTTTGTTTCTAATATAACATGTTATCGAATGACCGCCGTTCTGACGTAAGCGGGATCCTTTTTTTTAAAGTGAGCACAACTTAACTTTATTTATGAAACCCAGGTTTACATGTACCAGTCAACCATTTGACAATGGCCATACGCTGGGGTAACTCTTTCACCCCCAACTGATGTTTTAAAATCTTAAATAGATGTCAACACCGATTTTTTTAAATTCAAAACATTATTTAGTAAATGTAATTTTTAACCCTGGCCCCGAAAGTGACGTACCTGTACAGGGAAGTTTACGTACATGAAATAAATAATACACACTGTATATCACCTTTTTACAGGTTTGGGTGTACATGATCGCCGCCTACCTGTGCGTCAGTTTCATGTTGTTCGTGATAGCGCGATTCTCCCCCTACGAGTGGTGCAACCCCCACCCTTGCAACCCGGACACAGACGAGGTGGAAAACCAATTCACCATCCTCAACAGTATGTGGTTCACAATCGGCTCTCTCATGCAGCAAGGTACAGTTTCCATATTGTGCGATAACAAACCTCGCATGAATTGTTCTTGCTTAGTGCTCTTACCGTCTCTTAGAGCTGCGCTGTTGCATCGGTCTTGCATGTTCAGCTAGCCGTACATCAATGCCTAGTGCCTTCTCTTCTTGCTAATAAAGTGAATGTGACCGAATATTCTAGACTAATACGGTTGTGTCTAAATGCGAGTGCCTGTACTCGTCCGAGAGCTTCCACTGTGACCTATAACACGGAGGCTAATTGATATAGCGATTGTTTTAGAGTCTACTTTGAAACGCAAAGACAACCTTTAGATTCAAATTTCTTATGCATATCGAGACAGCCAAAGAAAGCATGTTTTATCATCGTCGTATACCGTAAAATGTACCCTGTATAACGTATTTCTACTGGTTCCAGGGTTAATTCCCTCTAAAATGTTTAATCTAATGAATAAAACTTGACACCACAAAAGTTTAATGTTGTTGTTGTTGTTGTTTTTGTAAACGCTCACAATATTTATAAGATACTAGTGGTTTTTGTACCCTGGCAAGCCAGGGTACACATGATGCTGTTTAAAATGTAGACAGAGAGAACTTTTGTCTGCGAGTTTCATTTGGACGATGATACCTCCCCATATCCCCCTTGATACCTCACCATACTCCCCCCCCCTGATATCTCCCCGTCCCCCCCATAATGCCTCATCATACCTCCTTGATACCTCCCCGAATCCACTTGATACCTCCCCATACCCCCTTGATACCTTCCATACCCCCTGCCTTGGTTCCTACCTGTACCCTCCTTGATACTTCCCCGTTGATCGTTTCGCAGGTATGGATGAAAGGAATCGACCATCACCATACCCCCTTATATATACCCGTATCCCCGTTATGCCTACCCATGCCCCTTTAAACCTACCCGTAGCCCCCTTTTACCTACACGTACCACCACATCCCGATCCTTGGTAGTAATAATAATAATAATAATAATAATAATAATAATAATAATAATAATAATAATAATAATAATAATAATAATAATGAATATAGAATAATACAAATAGAAATCAGAAAAAACACCAAGGTTTTAAAATAAAATTTGATATAAGATATTATAATTGTTATTAAAATAATAATAATTATTATTAGTTTATAAGTAATAATAATAATAATAATAATAATAATAATAATAATAATAATAATAATGAATATAGAATAATACAAATAGAAATCATAAAAAACACCAATGTTTTAAAAGAAAATTTGATATAAGATATAATAATAATAATAATAATAATAATAATTTATTAGTTTATAAATAATAATAATAATAATAATAATAATAATAATAATAATAATAATAGTAATAATAATAATAATAAATTAAAGGTAAAAAGCCTAAATTAAAAAGAAAAATATCCATATTTTAGTGTACTAAAAAAAAAAAAAAATAAGGGGCCGGGTGAGATTTGAACTTGGGTCGCACTGCAAGGTAGGCGAAAGGTTTTACTAACTAAGCTACCAACGCTTCCTAGAAATACCATCAATTTTTTGGTCTATATGGGAAAACATGCTGAAACCTCAATTTGATTTTTAATGGGAGCGCGCGGAATGAGGCTATTACAGTTTGTGGACATTTTGTTTATTTATTTATCTCAGAAACGGTTAAACGTTCGGTAAGGAAATGTCGGCTATAACGATTTCGCTGGTTTTGAGCACACAGCAGGCCGATCAGCAGTGCCCAGCACTTGCCCAGATCAGCGTCCATACCGGACAAACTTTATAGTAGAGGCGAAGAAGGACTTCCGGCTAAGCAATTTATATATATAGATTGTGTTAAAAATAGGACCTTCAGAAAGGCCTGTTTCGTCCTCAACCTGCTATTACTACTATTTTCTACTACTTCTTCTTATACTACTACTACTACTACTACTACTGCTGCTGCTGCCACTACTTGTGTACAGGTTGCGAGATAGCCCCCAGAGCGTTATCGACCCGTATGGTGGCGGGTATGTGGTGGTTCTTCACCCTCATCATGATCTCTTCCTACACTGCCAACTTGGCCGCCTTTTTGACCGTGGAGCGCATGGTGTCTGACATCACGTCAGCCGAGGACCTGGCTAAGCAGACAAAGATCAAGTACGGGACATTCAAGGGCGGAGCTACGGCTAAGTTCTTTGAGGTAGGGCTGGCGTGAATTAAAGGCCACGTCATTGTCACTGTTTGCTTATTTTGTGTCATTACCTGGATACAATCAGAGGGAAATGACCGACATAGTGTAGTTGAGCTCCGGTTCCTGTTCTTGTTCATTCTGACTGGAAGTTTATGAGAAAATAGATACAACCCTAAAATTGAGACAGAGAAAAATAATGCTCTGCAGAACGCGAGGCTCACGCACTTGTCTTCGCTGCATTGTAAGGGAGATAATGAAGATGATAATTCAAGGGAAGTAAACGGAGAGGATGGCTCCTCGCTTTCTTTTCCAGTCGATACAACTTTTTAGGTAGGTGGGGGAAGGGGTATCCGATGTTGATCATGCAGAAAAGTATGGAACGCCGAAAGCGTCAAATGCGGACACGCAATTGCATACACACCTAGTAGCCGATTGGTCCAAAACTTACACGCCAAACTGCGCAAGCGCAATAGACCATGCCCGGAAATACGAGGGGAAATGACTTTGGCGGGCTTGCCAGCATGTTGTGCCAGAGTTGTCTAACGTTCAGGTGGACATTCTTTGCAAACAAACTCAGTTTCTCGCCTACAATTTCTGCTATGTCCTCCATCAAACCTTCCAGAAGGGGCCGGGTAGCTCAGTTGGTAAGAGCGTCTTGCTAGTAACCGAAAGGTCGCTGGTTCGAATCCCGGATTGGTCAACGTGTGATCATATTATTTTCCCCTTTACCAACAACTGGCCCGCTGGTGTCAGTATAAATCGGTCCAGTAGTCACCTATATGCGAAAGTGTCGTGTGACTATAATCTACATACAAACAAACAAACCTTCCGGATCAACCAACCGACAGTTGATTTCAGTTGCAATCCTGGTTAGCTCCGCTACTTTGGCCTTGCACTGCCAGGCAACCACCACCCTCCTTTCCCGATGAAAAGTTTGCAGTTCGGGGTGGAATTCATAGTGCTGAGACGACATGTCCGCCCGGATAACTCTAGGTAACTAAAAACAAAACAAAAATACAAGTTACCTCCCATTTCCGATGTTTTCCACCGATCAGCTACTAGATGGGAGTGCAATGACGTGTGCATTTTCGCATACAATTGCACGCGCATTTGATGCATTCCGCGTTCATAGAAAAGATTCGCCGGCTGCGACATTACAATATCAGGCGATGAAGAATTAGTACTGTCTGAAGTAACACGAGGCCCGACAGTTGAAAATCTTTCTGTTTCAGTGTTAGACGAACTCATACGGGCGCTTTCCTCTTCCGATTCCTTTATTTTTATGAGCGCACTGAGCATGCTACTATAGCATTGAAAACTGCGCTATACATGACATGTACATGTTTTAAACGAACATTAGTTGGGGATTGGACAAGGACTGCCGTTCACACACACACAACACCACCTTTAGTATTTCAGGACTGTACGAGACTGACGTGTATACTTCCGTCTTAGTCTACTTGGGTCGTTTAGCAAGTTAGCGCCTTGGGCGGCCCGAGTTAGATCCCGTTTTCGGCCAGAGCCTTTCTAAGCTCTTTGAGGTAGTAATGCGCTATATAAGAGCAATTCAATGTATTAAAACATCTAGTAACCCATTAGAAATATAAATCGAAATACTACTTATGTTCATTCAATTCAATTCAATTCAACAAATCTTTAATTACCTCTTGCAAGGAATATTGCTGGAATAAATAAAAGACATTCAGACTTCCAAAACATAAGGTATAACTATAAAAATGCATGCACTCATAATACTTTTCAAATCTAACTCGGTCGCATCTCCCTTGCACACACATTTTATTTTACCTTATAATACTAACATTATGTAACATCAAAGTGCAGCACATATATAATTATTACAGTTTAAAAATTGTGTCATAAACACAGGTACATCAAGCACGCATCCCCCACGCATAGCCGCTGCTAAACCAATATCTTAATCAGGAGGTCACTGCAGTCAGAATGAAACTTGAACGGAAACGAAAATTAATATATTCATTAGTTCTTTCAATCTGACAGAATTCCCAGATGGCAACGTTCCAGCGGATGTGGAACTTCATGAGTACCCAGCCAGAAAACGAAATTTTTGTCAAAGACAACAATGAAGCCGTTGCCAAAGTCAAAGCTGGGGGCTACGCCTATCTGGGAGAATCCACTGCCGTGGAATTCGCCATGTACAGAGACTGCGACCTCACCAACATCGGGGGCAACCTCGACTCCAAAGGCTACGGCATAGCCACGCCTACAGGTTTGTAGTGATGGTGATGATGATGATGATGGTGATGATGATAAGGTGGAGGAGGAAAAGGAACAAAGACTAGACTTAGGTTAATAATCTCATTCAAAAGAGTATGGACACTTTATCTGTAATAACCATTATTGGTGAATGAATGAATTGCCTGCCAGCGGGTCAAATCTTTGCCTTAAAACTTATATCGTGGTTATTCACACAAATTGTTTTCTTTTCTTCTTGTCTACCTGATGGCCAGGTAATGTTCATTTGACGACGACGACGACAAACCATGATGATGATAATGATGATGGAGTCTTTGCACCTTGGAGCATAACGTTCAGTTACCTACAGCCAGTGACTGATTTTGCGTGTTTAGCCTGATAGAATTTTGTAAAACAATGTTATTCTTTTATGCAATACTATCATCCTGTTTCCCTTTATTTGCCCCACTAGATTCGCCGAATCGCGAGATCTTCACGACAGAGATACTACGACTGAAGGAGGACCAGAAGATACACGAGCTGTACACCAAATGGTGGCGGCGAGAGCTAGGCGCCAAAGAGTGTTCAGTAGAAGAAGGTGCCAAAGGATCGGCGTCAGAACTGTCCGTGGACAACGTGGGCGGCGTCTTCGTGGTACTGATGGGCGGAGTGGTGGTCGGCTTCTTCGTCGCCATGTGCGAGTTCTTGTGGAAAGCGCGCAAGAACGCCCGCAAGGATCAGGTAAGTAATTTAAACAATTTTCCAAGTATCTCGACAGCCGTAAAATAGTAGACTAATTTTACTGGAATTTAGATGGTGAAAATTGCAGGATAACATCTACCATGAGAAAAAAAACAACAACTAAAACTGAAATAAAGTCAGGGTGGAGGTGATTGATCATCGCCGCTTTGATTATCGCTGATCTTTCATTCAAAATTTTAGCAGCAGGCGGGAATTAGTATTTATTTCTTGACGCGTCATTAGCATCACACTAATTCTACAGAATGCATCACCTATAATCCTTCAATTCGCGCTATTTCAATTTTAGAATTGTTTTACACCACAGCAAAATTGAACCAAACCTCCGTTGCGCTGAATCCAAAGTACACGGGGGGTTTTTGCCCCACAAACACGCGTCATTGTGCATTTAAGTGGAATGATTGGTTGATGTACTTTACACGTGTGTTTTAATTTGTTGTTCTGCATGTTAACAAGAAGGTTAATAAACACAGAATTTATACTGCGAATGGTAGAGACTCCATGGTAATTTAGACGAGTTAATGGAATAAATTAAAAGAGAAAAAACAAAGAAAAAACAAATTTGAAACGGTCAAATTATAATTATATATTTGCAAAATGTCAATGTTATTATAAAAATATAATAGAATACAATATAATAGAATATAGGCATGTAACAATACATTATTATTGTTATTATTATTATTTGTATTATTATTATTATTATTATTATTATTATTATTATTATTATTATTAATTTTTTGTTTCAGTCTATTTACACGATTGGACGTGAATATTTCTTCACCATGTGTGGTTTTTGTGCAGCAAACGCTGTGCTCAGAGATGGCGGAAGAGTTCAGGTTTGCTGTGCGTTGTTTCGGCTCCAAGAAGCCGGTGAAGAAGTCGGTGCAGGAAGACCTCACGGACAACGGCCTACAGTTCATGCCGCTGACTGGAAACTACGGACAGAACTCGGTCGGGAAGGAAGTGTTTGCTTGAAGGCATGATGTTTGGTTTAAGGCATAATAATACTAGTCGATACTGATTTGTTTCAAGTTCTAAATACTAAAAGGAGCAATACTTGAAAGGGAGGCTGCTGTTTGATTTAAGGTCGGTTATGGTTAAGATTTGTACCAAGGGTTTAATATTTCCTCTAAGACCTAATACTAAATTGAACGAAAAAGTTAATTTAGGGAGATGCTTATTGATCTAAGATATCAATATATTTGAAATTTCGTTTAAAATGTAATGCTGAAAGAGAACAACTAGTAAGTGTCTGGTGGTGTTTTTTTTTGAAAACTTAAAGAAAACAATCTCTGTCCATGGATCTCATTTTTCAAGATGTTTTATTTCTAATAATGAAGATTAATGATGGGTCGCGCTTGGCCATTTATGATCACATTTTGATTAACTTGAGACATTTTGAATATTGAAACCATGCATGTCTTAGAAAACTGTCATTTTGAATCCGCCTGCTGCTGTGTGCCAGACTGTACTGTGTTGGCGACCCTGTTTTCGCAAAACGTGTTTGACATATGAATTGAACAGCATGAAAAGACACAGACGGGAGAGAGAGCAACAAGTAGTGTGGAAAAATGAAAGAAAATAAAGCTAACAGTTTTTGTGCACACACACACACACACCACCTCACACAAACGCCGCACGCAGGAACACACGCGTATTTTGTATTTCAGAGAGATAGTGAGTGTGTGCGTGCTTATGTGTGTGTGCTTGTGTGCCTGTTTAAAGGCGTGTCTGAATGTGTGTGTATGGTCTTTATTATCGTGGTGCCCCCAAAAAAAGACGTTATTAAAACAACCAACAAACCAATACGCGCATTCACATACACAACACATGCAGACACGATCTTGCGTTAAAAAGTAACAGCACGAGAGGCGAAGAAGGCAGAACTGATTCACTTCCGGCGCAACACAAGGGAGCTAAATCAGGTCTTGGAATGGCCCAGGGCCATTTCAATCGTAAAAATTAAGTTTGTTGCATAAAATCCTCCCCTCACCCTGCTGCAGCTTTTTTGTCTTCATCACCCAGGATTGAGGAAGAAGGAACTGTTGATTACATACAATGCACATTTACAAAGCGTGTCTCGGATACAAGAAGTGTGCGACGATTGCGGCAGATTGGATGAAAATTTGACAAAAGATTTGTTACGACTTCGAAACTATTTTAAAAAAAAGGCGTTTCTTTTTTTAGTAATTGAAAAATGTAGATTCATTACGATTTCGAAAAGAGTATTAATTTTTGTTTTGTTGATTTTCTTCTCATTTGTGGAATCTATAATCTATAATGAGAGATTGCCCAGGTTTGCTACAACTTGGAAATGCTTTCACATTTTCAGATATTGATTGTTTTTCCTCAATTGGTCTTCGTATTGATTCCAACTGCTTTTTGCATTGAGCGTGGGATTTTGTTTGAAGGAGCCCTCTATGGCTTTTTAATGATGATGATGATGATGATGATGATGATGATGATGATGATGATGATGATGATGATGATGATGATGATGATGATGATGATGATGATGATGACATCGCCCCAACACTTTGACTGTTGTGAACAGGAAATTCGCGAAATAACTGTTAGAATTGACTGTGGGTTCCTTAGTTTCGGTAAAATCGAGAGTGTGTTATTATTATTATTGGTAGTAGTAGTAGAGGTAGGTGGTTCTTTTTCATTCTCTTTTTCCTCGTTGACTCTCCATTTACAACTGGGGATTATTTTATAATTTGACCGGTTACGATTTGATGGCGTCTTTCAGGCTGAACCAAATTAGAAATGGGAAGGTGGTGATATGAATTATTTTGAGGACGTGAAGCCCTTCCATATTACAGGGGACGGACTGTTTTTAGTTTCCGTTGTTACTCCTGCATCCCATTTTAACAATTATTTAAGAGTTATTATTGACTCGGAAACGGTATTTTGATTTCCTCTCATCGCTCTTTCCTCTCCCAGCTGTGATTTCCAATACAATATTCTTGGATTAGAGAGGACATTTTTTTAGATTGTTCTAATCAATGCTTTGTCAGTTATTTGTCCATGTTCAAATGAACGCTGTAGGAAAGTTTTAGAACTCCTTTAGAAGGCAGAGTTTGTTTGGAACTCGAGTGGAGCATGGTTTTTTTTTTTTAACGTCTTCGCTATCAAACCACATCGCATCGTCGCAGCCGACGAAAGCTAAGTGCCTTTTTCTGATCAAGACTTGACAATTGGCGGCGTACAATAAATAATTGTTGACTTCATTATTCATAAAATCGACGTGTTCATATTATTGTCCTGAAGAGTGCGCAAAACAAAAAAAAATCATTTTTATGTCATTGGAATGTATATGAATTGTTTAAAAGAAAGAGTGTATGTCAACATGGTATTGTTTATGCATACTATTCCTTGTTTCCTCATGGTTGCTGTAATGTCCCAATTGTTTTAATGCATCTTTTATTTACCCTGCATGTTTTTGAATTCTTGTCCGAAAAGAGAGTGTAAAAACTCAAATTTTCTTTTAGAGCCTGGTTAGTGACCATGTTTTTGGTTGGAAGATTGAAACAAACGCACCACACCTTCCAGTCCGCCCAGCTTTGGATCTGTTTAGGCTTTCTGCCAGGTGGTCACTGGGGCTTCCTATGATGTTATTATTTAGCAATGTAGGCATTTGATATGTATGTGTTTTGTTGACAATTTATAATGATGTTTGTATTCTATTTTGTTTGTGTAAACGGGTGTTCGATAAAGTAGAGTATAGCCTCAGCGTCCCCTGCGTGGGATGCCTTTATTGTAAAGTGACTGACTGGTGGAGAGCTTTCAGTTTTACCACTAGGGTTGTTTTCGGCAGATCTTTTATGCAGATCAGGGGTTGTCCGGTCCCGATTTGGCTCGGAAGAGTCCGCTAGACCTAAAGCAATAATCATGTAAAGTAATGTAATGGATCTGTTTAGAACAGGGGAAGATAATGAGGGTGGTGCTAATCTCCTCTCCCTCCCTGCTGGTCTAGAGAAAATAGGTCCCAAAACACTACTCTATGGTTACCTTTACCACCTATTATAAGTTATGTTGTATGACTCATATTGAATAACATAAGGTACTTTAAAGGCTGTCCATGTATGAAATCCAACATCCAAGTCTTAGTAGGTGCAAATAGAATAATTATATAACTGAAAGTTAGGAAAAAAAATTTTTCAAAATATCATTTCAAATAGATATAGCATTAGTTCATCTCTTTTGCTCACTTATATTTTGTTAGTTCAGAGTACAATTATTTCATAAACAGATTTCTTTTAATTTTCATATTTTTGGGTACTGTAGGCCTACATCAAAGGATAGGTATTGTCCCTTTTTGTGATGTTAGGATGCTTTTTTTTAAAAGAGTTGCCGTTTTAATTAGATGAAATGATATTGTATTGATTTTAATTGCATTTCGTTATTTTATTGGCACTTGTTAATTTCCTGATGTGGTTTTCTCATTGTATTTTTGTATTATGGCTGGAAATATTTTGAAATAGTGAGGAATAGAACGAGCCAAATGTAAGTTGGTTCCCTTGAACGTGGGACTCGCTTAACGGATGTTAGCCTAACTTCGTAGGAACAGTGCCAGAATGAGTGGTCAGCCTCCCGTGACATCGTTATTTGCTCTACCTCGAAGGCCAATATCGATGGCGTCAATTGTTTGCTAAACACGACTTGCAAAACCCTTACGGTGCCCTCAGCGAACTATACAGCCGTTTGCCACTAGATTTTGATTAGTTATTTATTTATGGAATCGTTCTTATGTAGCGCTTGTTCAGCTCAAGAGCTACTGAAGGCGCTGGCCGATACGTGATCTAATTCATGGCGCTCCCTTGCAGCCTTAGGGTGCATTGTCTGACTTCCGGACAACTGAGCACAATCCTGGGCGACCGGGGAGAAGAAGCCTAGTGCTTTGCTGGATTCATTTGTGTAGTCGGCAATCATCCGTATAGGACACGAGCGTCAGGATCTTTAAAGTCGTTAGACTTTGGGTTTGGTTGTCTAGGATTCGGACTCGACAAAGCTATTCGGCTGAGACAGTTTTGTCCATGGTCTTCAGTTTGATTATTACTTTAGTTAATTTCCAGACTTACCTGGAAATACTTTGAAAACGTCGGAGGCAAACCGAACGAGCCAAATGTCCGTCCGTCTTTCGGACGCCATATCTTAAGAACCAATTAACGGATTTTGACCACACTTCATAGGAACGTTCCCTCGGTTGAGGCATACATCACATACCATCATATTTACCCTACCGCAAAGGTAAAGGTCACTGCAGTCATTTTGTTGCTAAACACGTTTTGCTCAATATCTGAAAAACGGCTTAAACAATTTTGTTTAATTATGGTATAAAGATACTTCAGATCTTCAGATACTTCGTTCTGATGCAGTCCGATTGACGGACAGTCCGATTTGCACTATGTTTTTGCATTGGCCCTAGTATAACTGAGCGACATTCATCGTTGTTTTACTTGAACTACTGTGTACTTTCGCAAAGGTCAAGGCCAAACACGTCTTGCGATATATCTCGAAATTGGTTGAGCCTATTTTTATTATGTTTTGCTTTATTAGGATAAAACAGAATCACCAAACCGCGAAGAAATTTGACTTTTTAATATTGCTTATTGCCAGTTTTCATTTCTGGAAATAATGAATGGCTTGCCATCTTGTTAAATGTAGAATGTTAGAAACGGGATATGATAGGATAGAATATTTAAAATATTAGTTATTTCTTTTGGTGAATGCGTGTGTGTGAGCGGAGGGGGAAGAGGGTGTAAGGGTGGAAAGGCAAGTGGAAGGGTGGGGGGTTGTTTGAGTGTGTGCGAGGGTGAATGTAAATGTCTGCGGTTGTCTTAAAATAGATTGAGATGGCTTGACATTTTGCGTAAGCTTTCTCTTTTCCAATACATGTGTATGGATGAACACATTTTCCGACCATTGTATAGTACACAATCTCTTATTAGCATTACATTAGAGTACTTCCAAAGAAATGTCGGAGGTTCGTGTCTCGACCCCAATCCCTACGTTTTAAAATAAAGTGCATAGGAATAGATAATTAACCGGCAGATTATTACGGGAAGATAGATAAGATGGCAAGCCATTAAAACACATTCCCAAACACTCGCACTCACATAGCTTTGAATGTTTGACCTTTGCGGTAGAGCCCAAACGATTGATCGGGAAGCTGGCCTGTAACCTAGGTATCCTATGAAGTGTGGTCAAAATCCGTTGAGATATGGGGTGCCAGAGCGACATTTGGCTCGTTCTCATTCCACTACTATTTGCCAAATAATTAAATAAACTTTTCTTTTTTTTTGGGGTGGGTGGGTTGGGGTTGGGGGCGGGCGGGGGAGAAATTGATTCGTCTACTTGAAATGGAACCCTTGGTACCTTGTATATAAAATGTGAAATATAATATACTTATTGTCAAACTTGTGTTTTTTTATATTTACGAAAAAAAGTAGTAAAAAGTTTTTCTCCTTTACTATCCCTATTTGTCTCTACTATCCATTTTATTACCCCTCCCCCCTATAATCCCCCCTCCCCACGACTTTTTCGCTAATTTTAGCAAAACCCCTTGCTTTTGCCTCTTACGGTGCTAAGTTCCCCTTACAACTGGATTATGTGTATTGCCAAAACCCCAATACTTAGTAATTTTACAATAACACAGGAACAAATAAAACACACAAAACATTGGCGGTAGCGGGAATCGAACCCTGGACCATCGGTTCAGCAGGCAGACGTCTTATCCATCACTCCAACGAAGCTCCTAAATAAAAGAATGAAACTTAATAAATATAACCCTAACTTTCACAAAAGTTAGAAAAAAAATGGACAGGCCTTTGTTGGATTGGCAAACTTACGCTTATTTAGCTTAGGTTTGCTAAACCAGCGAGAGCCTGTTAGTACTTTGTGCATGTCCTGGACCTAAACGAATGTTGTTGTGGGCTGAGGGCTCGGATGGGATATGAAGACACTCGCACAACGAAAAACATTGCGTCGACTTCACATGAAATGCGCCTTTACTTTCCCTTCCTCACGACATGGAAAACACCCTTCAAATATGCATTTTACAAAACAACAGCGGGCATAGCAATGTGGTATTTCAATTCAAACACATAACTATTCGTAATCCCATGTTTTAAAATAATTACGAATTCCGTTTACTTCCAATGAAATAATAAATATTATCGCCATTTTAAATCAAATACTTCATTGTGGGTAATGAAGTAAATTGGAATGCTAGGCTATATTAATGTCTTCCCTTGCAAGGCAGTAGTTTGTTTTTAAATCACAAGATCACAAACAAACATGGCTGCCAAGTTTTAGGTTCGATATGCAAATGCTTTCATTCTCTGCTGGTGCCTTACAACAAAAAAGTATCATTCGAGGATTGCTTTAGGTGTATACTTATAAAAACTGCAATTAAATAATTATCCTCCGTGGGGGTGCCGGGGGTTTCAGTATAAATAGTATCCCCACTTTCTGGAAAGTTAGTGCTTTAAATTCCCACTGTCGTTGTTTTTCTCCTTTGTTCATTCTCATTCCTACACTGTTCTCTCAATCTACTATACTATCTTCTTTTTCTTCGCTAGACCAGTCACCTACCTTTTTTCTTGAAAACTCTTCCGGGACAAAACTCCTCATTTGTGTGTGAGGATGTTGGATCGGCTTGGAAATATTGGACGCTCTCTGCCAGGTGGTCACGGGGGCTTCCTATGAAGTTATTATTTGGCAATATAAGCATTTTATATGTATGTGTTTTGTTGATATTTTATAATGATGTTTATATTCCATTTTGTTTTTGTAAACGGGGGTTCGAGAAATTAAGAGTATAGCCTCAGCCTCCCCTGCGTGGGATGTCTTTATTGTAAAGTGACCGGCTGGTGGAGTGCCTTCAGTGTTGCCACTATGGTTGTTTCGGCAGATCTTTTATGCGGATCAGGGGCGATTCCTCTTACAGCGAAGTTGTGATCTTGATTTTGTGTTTTCCTGATTCGGCTATAGTGGTCCTGATTAGGCTCGGAAGAGTCCGCTGGACCTAAAGCAATAATCATGTAATTTAATTAAATATTAAGTACGAAATTATTATTAAATTTTTAAATATGCGAATGTCTTGCACCAAGAAAAATTAAATTGAATTTTATCATCGTTACTGTGCGGATACTGTATCTACTGCTAAGCGTTTAAAATAATTTAATTTGGCATTTTCTCAAAGGTCAAAGTGTTTATTTATCAGTTGTGTTTGGGTGTCTGGAAATACATTTTACCGCTTGCCATCTTTTTTATTTTGTGGCAAAAGGGCCTGCCTTTTCACAATGAAGTATTCTTAGTTTGCATTTCATGTTTTTTGTATATAGTTTCATTTTTCCCATCTACTTGCAACATTTTATTATTATTATTATTATTATTATTATTATTATTATTATTATTATTATTATTATTATTATTATTATTACTGAACTTGAAAAAGTAGATTACTGCAGAGAATACGTAAAAACTCCGAATAATTAGCAAGAACTCTGGCCAAACCTTGAAAAGGAATCTATTGCTCGAAACATTGGCGATTTGAGTTTACAATAGGGTGAACGATGAACTAGCTTAATCTGTGAACCTTGTATGTTTATTATTTCATTATTTATGAATGTATTTATTTATATTTTATAAATTTATTTTGAAAATCAGTTTTGCCTTGAGAGTTTTTTTGTTCAGTAGCGTAATTATTCAAATGTATGATTAATTACCCGTTGGTAATTTGAGTTTGACGAAAACCCCCGACATCGAGGACTTTTCCCTTTGCGTCATTTTATTATAAGCCACGTTGTGGCGTACACTTCATTGTTAATGTAATTGTTGATTTTACGTCCTCATGTACGTCAAAAGTCATGACATGATTTTCCTCCTAATAATGATCAATGTGTGTGCGTGTATGTCCCGTCATGTCAAATTAATGAAATAAAAATGTTAAATGTGCGAGTGTGTTGTCTATTTTGCCTCTTTTTGAAAACGCCGACTCGTGGGATTGTGAGGTAAGTCTTAGATTTTGACCTCGTCCTACTTTCTAATATTCAAGCTTTATATCCGATTATCTTATTCTATCGCCTATTTCATTTATTAATTAAATTATTCCTTTAAAAAAAGAAAAGAATAAAGGCGTTTTAACAATTATTAATTGAAATTGTCAACGATCAGTACGCACTGCAAAGATGCAAATTTCAATAAATTATTAATAAATAATAATAATAAATTTTGGCCCTTTATATATATTTATATGAGCATCGGCATGTATTTTCTGTTCTGCAACCATACATTACCTGAGAATGATATACGGTGATAACATTGGAATCTGGCGGCGGGCTTTTAAGGGAGATAAGTCATGAGCTTTTTGTGTTTGGAACAAGATTTAGTTCCCTTGTGTTTATCTTTCAAGTACCTTTTACCAGTTAGCATCCTATCCTATCCTATCCTGTCCCATAACCCGAAGGTAGTAGGGGCACCACAGATGATCGTTTAACCAGCATACTCCATCTTTCTCTGTCCTCAGCAGCCCTCATGGCTTCGCTCAGTGTCAAACCAGTCCATTCTCGAATGTTGTCCTCCCACCTCTTTTTCGGTCTCCCCCTTCTTCTACCTCCTTGCACTGTGCCTTGCAGAATGGTCTTTGCAAGGCCTGATGATCTGGTGACGTGGCCATACCATCGGAGTTTCCGTTTCTTCACCACTGTGAGCATAATAAAGTTAAAATCATTAAATCCTGCGCGATGGAATTCGTGTGTGCACAGACTAGATCTCAATTCATAATCTCATCCGAAGGATTAATATTATTACCATTAACTCGTGAACCGTTCATTCCGCTGCCTGGGACGTATTGAAATAGGGAGAGGGGCTGGAGGGTTATAGCGCGAGTGGGCGGGGCAACGAGTGAGCGGGACGCAGAGAGGGGAGGAGTGTTGGGAAGACGGGGGTGCATTTGTCTAGCACATACATTTCCGTGGTATTCTACTACCAATAGGCTTCTACTACCAATTGTTATTTATAATGCCAAACTGTCGTTTAAAAAATCAGTTAAGAGCGCAACTAAAAATCTAATCTCGCTCACAATGCCCTGAAACAACCATCAAAATGATGGAAATATGAGATTGCCAGTGCTCACAGTCGGTTTAATGTTAGTGGCAATTTGGATTTGAACCCGCGAGCTCGACGCCCCACCAACTGAGCTATTCTGCCACTCTTTATTAATAATATTAATAATAATTTATTATTATTAGTAGTAGTAGTAGTAGTAGTTCTACTACTACTTTCCCCCCTCCCCCCCCCCCCCCCAATCACAATCTTTTTTTTCTGTTCTTCTTATCATTACTATGAGATTTTTGGTTTTAATTTTATTATTGATTGATTGATTGATTTATTGTTGCTTTAGGTCCAGCGGACTCTTCCGAGCCAAATCAGGACCGGACAACCCCCGATCCGCATAAAAGATCTGCTGAAACAACCCTAGTGGGAAAATTGAATGCCCTCCACCAGCCAGTCACTTTACAATAAAGGCATCCCACGCAGGGGACGGCTGAGGGTTTACCTCAACTACGCGAACCCCCGGTTACAAAAACAAAATAGAATACAAACATCATTATAAATTATCAACAAAACACAAACATATAAAATGCCTACATTGCTAAATACTAACATCATAGGAAACCCTAGTGACCACCCAGCAGAAAGCGTCCAACACTCCCAAGCTGATCCAACAGACCTCATACACAAACAAGGAGTCTTGTCCAGGAAGAGTTTTCAAGAAAAAAGGTAGGTCATTGATCTAGCGAAGAAGAAGATAGTATAGCAGAGTGATAGGACAGAGCAGGAATGGGAAAGAGTAAATGAGGAAGATAGCAACAGTGGGAATTTAAAGCACTAAATTTCCATAAAGTGGGGATACTATTTATACTGAAACCCCCGGCACTCCAACGGGGGTACTGTTGCCGCAGTGAATCTGTCATGCTTACAAAGGCAAGACAGGTTTTCAACTGGGGCTTTCCCTTTTCCCTTTATAGGTTAGAACAATCTACAGTGGCAAGATTGCTCATGACCCCAAGGGGTAAATTTTTTTTTTTTTTTTATTTTTTTTTTTAATTTTTTTATTATTATCATTGTTATTAGTTAATCATTGTTTATAGGGTTCAACGGACTGCAAAAGCCGAATCGGAACCAAATCTTGTTTGAAAGAGGACTCGCTCCCGATCCGGTATAAAAGATCTGCTGAAACAATCCTAATGGTAACACTGAAAGTACTCCACCAGCCGCGCGTCCCAAGCAGGGGACCACTGAGGCTTTACTCTAATTTATCGAAGGCCCCGTTTAACAAAACAAAATAGAATATAAACATTATAAAATATTATTTGATTGATTTATTGTTGCTTTAGGTCCAGCGGACTCTTCCGAGCCAAATCAGGACCGGACAACCCCCGATCCGCATAAAAGATCTGCTGAAACAACCCCAGTGGGAAAATTGAATGCCCTCCAACGGCCAGTCACTTTACAATAAAGACATCCCACGCGGGGGACGGCTGAGGGTTGACCTCAACTACGCGAACACCCCGGTTACAAAAACAAAATAGAATACAAACATCATTATAAATCATCAAAAAAACACATACATATAAAATGCCTATAGTGCTAAATAGTACAATCATAGGAAGCCCTAGTGACCACCCGGCAGAAAGCGTCCAACACTCCCAAGCTGATCCAACAGACCTCATACACAAACAAGGAGTCTTGTCCAGGAAGAGTTTTCAAGAAAAAAGGTAGGTCATTGATCTAGCGAAGAAGAAGAAGAAGATAGTATAGCAGAGTGAAGGACAGAGCAGGAATAGGAAAGAGTAAATGAGGAAGACAGCGACAGTGGGAATTTAAAGCACTAAATTTCCATAAAGTGGGGATACTATTTATACTGAAAACCCCCGGCACTCCAACGGGGGTACTGTTGCCGCAGTGAATCTGTCTTGCCTATAAAGGAAAGACAGGTTTTCAACTGTGGCTTTCACTGTTCCCTTTATAGGTTTGAACAATCTACAGTGGCAAGATTGCTCATGACCCCAAGGGGTTATAAAATATTAACAAAACACGTACATATAAAATGACTACATTACTAAAGAAAAAAATTTACCATAGAGAGCCCTAGTGACCATTTGGCAGAAAGCATCCAACATTCCCAATCTGACCCAAAAGACCCAATACACAAACGAGTTTTCTAGAAGAAAAAAAAGGTAGGTGACTGAAACAAATGAGAATGACAGAAACTGTGATAATTTAAAGTACTATATTTCCACAAAGTGGGGATACTATTTATGCAGAAACCCCTGGCATCCCCACGGAGGTAGGCTATTATTATTATTATTATTATTATTATTATTATGAATGCAAAACTTGATTAAAAGGATTTCCTGCCTCAACACCACAATTATTGACAAACTATAATTAATGGCCACGCTCCATTCTTTAACTAAAACATACAACTAGATCTGTATAAATGATAACAGGGTACTACATAATAACATTAATATAGTTCATGTTTTATTATCCAACTGCTACGAACACGCATTCGCACACAACTTCAAGGGGTGTGGAAATTGGGATGAATTATATAAAACTAAATGAGAAAAAGAAAAACAGAACTGATACAAAAACATGTGCCTGGACAAAACTACTTCGTAAGGGAGAAAGACGAGGCTTTATAGTCTTGCAGGGCAAGACGTGTTTAATAACTGGTGATGCATAGTGAACCTGACCTTTGACAAAGTGCAAATATGTAAAATGTGTAGCCCAATTAATGTTCTTATGAAATTTGGATCAAATCCGTTCAGCGGTTCCTGAGATATGGCGTGCAACGTACGGATAGACGGACAGACAGGCCGACAAACCAACATACTAATTCCAAATATTATCTGGAAATACAAAATGAGACAGAACAATTTTCGTAAAATGTACTATTCTATGATCAGTTATTATGACATAACAGTTAAGAAGTTCATTGCATCATATTGCCAAGAAAATAAAACCTCATTCATTATACAATCATTCAATTTCAATGACAATAATTTGCAAACATGCAAAACATCTCCCATAATAATAATAAAATTATTTCATAACATTAATCGTCGACATTCACAGAATACAAATATACGTTTACATTACACATAATGGCGATGTAAGCCAGCCTCTGGTTTACTTGTGCAAGAGTGAGTTAGTTATTCATTGATTACAGGGTCCAGCGGACTGCAAAGAGCCGAATGATTGATTGATTGATTGATTTATTGTTGCTTTAGGTCCAGCGGACTCTTCCGAGCCAAATCAGGACCGGACAACCCCCGATCCGCATAAAAGATCTGCTGAAACAACCCCAGTGGGAAAATTGAATGCCCTCCACCGGCCAGTCACTTTACAATAAAGACATCCCACGCGGGGGACGGCTGAGGGTTGACCTCAACTACGCGAACACCCCGGTTACAAAAACAAAATAGAATACAAACATCATTATAAATCATCAATGAAACACATACATATAAAATGCCTATAGTGCTAAATAGTACAGTCATAGGAAGCCCTAGTGACCACCCGGCAGAAAGCGTCCAACACTCCCAAGCTGATCCAACAGACCTCATACACAAACAAGGAGTCTTGTCCAGGAAGAGTTTTCAAGAAAAAAGGTGGTCATTGATCTAGCGAAGAAGAAGATAGTATAGCAGAGTGAAGGACAGAGCAGGAATAGGAAAGAGTAAATGAGGAAGACAGCGACAGTGGGAATTTAAAGCACTAAATTTCCATAAAGTGGGGATACTATTTATACTGAAAACCCCCGGCACTCCAACGGGGGTACTGTTGCCGCAGTGAATCTGTCTTGCCTATAAAGGAAAGACAGGTTTTCAACTGTGGCTTTCACTGTTCCCTTTATAGGTTTGAACAATCTACAGTGGCAAGATTGCTCATGACCCCAAGGGGTAAAGAGCCGAATCAGGACCACAAAATCAAGACCACAACTTAGCTAAAAGAGGACTCGCCCCTGATCCGCGTATAAGATCTGCCGAAACCCCCCTATTGGTAACACTGACATTACATTACATGGTTATTGCTTTAGGTCCAGCGGACTCTTCCGAGCCAAATCAGGACCACAAAAGCAAGACTACAACTTCGCTGAAAGAGGACTCACCCCTGATCCGCATAAAAGATCTGCCAAAACAACCCTAGTGGTAACACTGAACTGGTCACTTTACAATAAAGACATCCCACGCAGGGGACGCTGATGCAATACTCTAATTTATCGAACCCCCGTTTACAAAAACAAAATAGAATACAAACATCATTATAAAATATCAACAAAACACATACATATAAAATGCCTACATTGCCAAATAATAACATCATAGGAAGCCCCAATGACCACCTGACAGAAACCTCACACACAAATGAGGAGTTTTGTCCCGGAAGAGTTTTCAAGAAAAAAGGTGGGTGACTGGTCTAGCGAAGAAGACGATAGTATAGTAGATTGATAGAACAGAGTAAAAATGAGAAAGAACAAAGGAGAAAGACAGCGACAGTGGGAATTTGAATGATTGATTTATTGTTGCTTTAGGTCCAGCGGACTCTTCCGAGCCAAATCAGGACCGGACAACCCCCGATCCGCATAAAAGATCTGCTGAAACAACCCTAGTGGCAAAATTGAATGCCCTCCACCGGCCAGTCACTTTACAATAAAGACATCCCACGCAGGGGACGGCTGAGGCTTTACCTCAACTACGCGAACCCCCGGTTTCAAAAACAAAATAGGATACAAACATCATTATAAATTATCAACAAAACACATACACATAAAATGCCTACATTGCTAAATACTAACATCATAGGAAGCCCTAGTGACCACCCAGCAGAAAGCGTCCAACACTCCCAAGCTGATCCAACAGACCTCATACACAAACAAGGAGTCTTGTCCAGGAAGAGTTTTCAAGAAAAAAGGTAGGTAATTGATCTAGCGAAGAAGAAGATAGTATAGCAGAGTGATAGGACAGAGCAGGAATGGGAAAGAGTAAATGAGGAAGATAGTAACAGTGGGAATTTAAAGCACTAAATTTCCATAAAGTGGGGATACTATTTATACTGAAACCCCCGGCACTCCAACGGGGGTACTGTTGCCGCAGTGAATCTGTCATGCCTACAAAGGCAAGACAGGTTTTCAACTGGGGCTTTCACTTTTCCCTTTATAGGTTAGAACAATCTACAGTGGCAAGATTGCTCATGACCCCAAGGGGTAGTGGGAATTTAAAGCACTACATTTCCATAAAGTGTGGATACTATTTTTACTGAAACCCCCGGCACCATCACGGGGGATTACTTGTGCAAGAGATATTGTGAATAACAACCCTTATTTTATAACAAGAATTGCTCGCATGCTTACTTGTCTATTAAACAAATCTATTTATTCAAATTCCACGTTTCATTAACACCGAGATATATCTTGCTAATTAATTTGTGTGTGTCCATTTCATAGCAATGTACCTAAACTATTACCTTCATCGATTCGGGTATTTAAAAATATACAATTAATAAAATAATAAACACGCGAATAGATGAGAATAAAAAAACAACTAAGAAAACCAAATTAAATTTAACCAAATTTGTTGAAATAAGGGATATTTGAGCACACGCATCGACAGCAAAGCTGGAATTCATCTCACCGAAAGAATACGCATGGGTATATTACCATTATTACAGGAAATTATACTTATTTGGATTATGCATTAAAATAAAACATGATTGAATTTATATAGTGTATAACACTATGCATCGCACTGTAGATCTCGACAAAAAACAACCAAAATCAACAAACTATCAAACAAAATCGAAGACATTTAATATTGTGCTACCATTCTTACGTCAACTACACAATATTGACTTTACTGGTTCAATTTAAAATACCTTTAAAAAATATGAATGTATAAGAACATTTTCAACCAAACTAGCTAGAAAAGTGTAAGCGATACGAGATTATAAAGTCACAGACGGTTAACGTTATTTAAAACAGTCCAAAGCCTGTGTGATGATTGTATCAAATATAATGAGCAGGACTCACCACTGATCCGCATAAAAGATCTGCCGAAACAACCCTAGTGGTAACACTGAAAGCACTCCACCAGCCAGTCACTTTACAATTTCCCATGAAGGGAACACTGAGGCTATACTCTAATTTATCGAACCCCCGTTTACAAAAACAAAACAGAATACAAACATCATTATAAAATATCAACAAAACACATACATATAAATTGCCTACATAGCCTAATAATATCATAGGAAGCCCCAGTGACCATCTGGCAGAAAGCGTCCAAAATTCCAAAGCTGATCCAACAGACCTCACACACAAATGAGGAGTTTTGTTCCAGAAGAGTTTTCATGAATAAAGGTAGGTGACTGATCTAGCGAAGAAGACGATAGTATAGTAGATTGATAGAACAGAGTAGGAATGAGAAAGAACAAAGGAGAAAGACAGCGACAGTGGGAATTTAAAGCACTAAATTTCCAGAAAGCGGGGATACTATTTATACTGAAACCCCCCGGCAAACCCATTGAGGGACCTCATTGTATGATTGTTTTAGGATTACAATAATGAAAGTACAAAAATGAAGTTATTAAATTACAATCAAATTCGGTTATATATACAAATAGAAAGGAGACAAGTGTTTGACTACATTGACATTATACTATTGGGAATGTCTAACATGGACCATTTACATTTGTTTTACTAATTAACACACCAATGACGACAGCACGCATGTGAACATACAATCTTTTCTCTCCAAACTGAAGAAAATCGTTTCTCCAAATGTTCAACTTAAAGCTTTGACCTGTATGGATGTTTATAACCAAATAAAAAAATAGGTGGGGCTGTAGATGAGTTACAGAAATAAACTTGTGTTCGTGTGCGTTACCTCACTGTAGACAGATATCACAACTACGTGAAGACTGTTACTGTTTTAAACACTTACTAAAAGACATCATGTATGCCCTAAAAATTATTCTAGCTAAAATCTCATTTACTGTGATTTATACCGACTTTTAAATTACTATTGCTAAAAAAAAAAAAAATAACAACAACCATGATCACAAGAGTAAATTAATGTTTCATTTAAAATCAAGTTCAAATCGAATTTCACAAAGACGCATATCTCACAAATTCAAAAACAAAATGTGCAAACATTATATATACACATCGAAATGCAATATTACTAAGGCACTCGTCAATTATCGCGCCGACCTGATTGGTGCAAGTCACGTCACAAATTTACATAGCTAAGACACGTGATCCTTGTGATTCGACTAATGCAAAGACGCGTTACCACACCAACCAACGTTCAGTTTGCATCAAGACCATTTCTCGTTGGTCAGTAAAAAGTATGATGATTTGATTCCAGTCAAATTATGTACAACCCAATAATAATGTTAGATCATCATCTCCAAAACGACGAGACATTGATGATGATCAATTGCACGCATGAAAATATGGAAAGACATTTAACAAAATTGCACACAATAACACACTGGAGCATTCATAAAAGTTTCAATGTAACAAAGTTTACTGGATGAATCATGTTTTAAATTTTTTTTAACGTTTAAACTGTAAACCGGATGACCAACACTACCCCTATAACTATTTTATTGTAATTTAATAAATCTACTCCTGGGGCCCTATTCATAGAGGGACTACATGTTATAGGGACTGCAAACCCTGAAAGGACTTTAGATTTCGTCCGATAAATGCGGCATCTGAACTGGCATTCATGAAGGGCTCACAGCCGGGATTGTGGCTATAGTCCTGTCTAATATTAGCATCGGGAAAGTCAGCCAAATTATATCTACTGCGCACGCTCAACTGCAGAGTACAATAAGTTATAATAACTAACGTTAAACTGCAGCATCAGTTTTAGAGGCTTTCATAAATAATAAAATGTGTTTCTAACCTGCGGTTTCCCAAAAACTTGGAATCAAGGCGCCTTTTGTTATAATGAAACATAGATAAACACACAAATAAAATGGGACGTCAACAACAAGAGCTACAAGTAAAAATTAAATGGTTAATTTGTTTTACCCCTTTCACCTATAATTAATCATTATTTAGAAAATTAACCAAAAGTCAATAATTTGGACACTATGAAAATGCCTAACTTAATAAGTAAAGTATTTTTGAAAAACACAACTAAAATAAAACATAAAATAGAATAAAATAAAATAAAATAATGAAATAAACTGCCGGAGTGAAGACATGGAATGAATGGAGATTCAGCGTGCTGGGGACCCGTTGGCAAACATTGACGATGAAGATAATCATAACAAGTGTAAAACACTAACGTTGAATCATAATACACCTGATTAGAAAACACGTCATAATATAAAACAACGAAACCATAATAATATACAGCTCTGAAGAGTAACACAACAAAAACACGATAAAATAAATAAAATACACAGCTAGGGCCTACATCGTTCCAAAGAACCTATCCACGCCTACGCCCGAAAACCGAGTCAGCCAACTATGCCGCGGCCCACCTCTTGACAAGGTGTCTTAGACAAACAGACCGCAAAAGTTAAAGCATATCTACACATTTTTAGGATAAGCTTCATCATCCTCGGCTGAATATATAAGTTTGTTAGATAGTCATTGTTTATTGTGTCTAGCGGACTGTAAAGAGCCGAATCAGGACCACAACTTAGTTGAAAGAGGGCTCACCCTTGATAGGTATAAAAGATCTGCTGAAACAACCCTAACGGTAACACTGAAGGCACTCCATCAGCCGGTCACTTTACAATAAAGGCATCCCATGCAAGGGACGCTGAGGATGTACTCTAATTTATCGATCCCCCGTTTACAAAAACAAAATAGAACATAAACATCATTATACAATACTAACAAAACACATACATATAAAATGCATACATTGCTAAATATATAATACCATAGGAAACCCTCTAGTGACTATTTGGCAGAGAGCGCCCAATGTCCCCACGCTGACCCAACAGACCCCATACACAAATGAGGAGTTTTGAAAGAGTTTTCTAGAAAAAAGATAGGTTGGTCTAGCGAAGAGGATAGTAGATTGATAGAACACATTAGAAACGAGAAAGAACAAATGAAACGACAGAAACAGTCGTAATTTAAAGCATTCAATTTCCACAAAGTGGGGATACTCTTTCTACAGAAAACCCCGGCGCTTCAACGGGGTCTGAATCTGTTACTGGGGTAGGCTTCAACAGGTTCGGATGCGCTGTCTGCCTATTTTCGTTGCATACATGAATGTGCACATGCGTGGGCAATCCACTTTGTCATGTTAAACGCGCAGTCAGTGTGAAATGACCAAAGTGCACGCAATTCATTTTCATTTAGTTACATTATGCTCATTACCACCCACAATATTACATTTTATTGTGCGATCCCGTTTGGTTTTTTTTGTTGCACTTTCAGACACATCTTGGTCTCGTGTGCAATTAAGCATCTTCGAAACAACAGAATTGTCAATTACTTTATACATACGCTTAAAATAAATAGATAATCAATAAAAGAAAACACCGAGAGATAGAAAACACACACATATACATACAATTCATACATAAATACATAAAAATGAATAAATAAATATCAATAACACGTCCACTGTTAAATAACCACCTCGTTTCGTTATTTGGTATTGTTGTGTTGCCCGTTTCATACATAGTTTTTATGACAACAAAATAATGTCCAACAAAATTAGCATTGCATGTCAACTGTCCGTTTTGGGCTCTCCCCTGAAGATTGTCGCTGTCTTACCTCGGTGTATTTTGTTTTTATCAAAACCCACAACAGACTTTTAAGTAATTTTCAGATTTCAAAGCGTCCATGTCTTGTTTGGTTGTGGTTTTGTTTGTTTTATCCAAAACTTCGTCAGTATTTTAAACATTCCTCAGATTCTGAGCCATCTTGTTATTGGGTGGTGTATTTTCTACTCAGTTTTTGTTTTAGTTTGATCTAAATCACGTCAGTCTTTTTTTTCTTTTCTTTTTTTTTGAGGCAGTGTCCATTCTCGAGTTTTAAAAATGTTTATTAATGCAAGTAGCAAAGCGAAAAAACTAAATTACCTAGAAAGGTCGTTTGAAAAAAACAATTATTTAATTGGCATACATTATTTATGTACATTCGGGATATGTTTTGAGGTCAAGAAAAGTTCTTTTTTGTTTTTATTTTTTTTTGAAAACCGTGTTCCTTTGCAATACATCAGACATTGTCTTCCTGTCAAGAAATCGAGTGTGTGTAAGTCCTGGTTGATGTATTGCCTCAAATTCAATTTTGTACTGTGCCCACGCACGAAGAAATAGAACTAATAAATAACATAATCATACTATATAACCAATTGTATTTTCCACAGTATTAAAATTATGAACCGAGTAATATGAACTATTTAGTCTAGCCGATTGTGCGCCAATTATATCGTAAGCTGTGTTACTCATTTTTCAATATTATCAAAGGTCATTCTCAGTATCTTATGTCTCATTTAGCGACAGGTCTAATCGAGACCTTAATTATTATGCTATGCTGTTCTATTCCTTGTTTTGAGAACCATTTTATTTCATGTGTCGATATACTATCATACAAGTTGCACATCTGCTCATCAATCTCTTATTCTCTTCTTCTCATTATCAGTTATCACTATTGACCTCGTCTTCCTTCCCAGCACTGAATAAATCATGCAGAGATTGGGTATCTCTCAAATATGAGATCAGTTTGTTTTCTGAGGCATATACAATAACGACTCTATACGAATATTAGCAGTAAGTATCCGTCGGTCTCGAGAGACCACGGAGTTGCGCATCTAGGTGTTGGTCCTGATACAGCGTCTAGCGTGACTGCAAAGGCCAATGCGAGAGTAACAGTCTCTTCCATACCGCGAGCAGTATGCTGACTGGGCTGGCTGTGTGACTATGAGTCTTTCTCTGAAGCCTCTTTGCCTCCCACTGCCAAGCAAGCGCCTGCGCGAAGTAAGAAAGGCCTTTCTGCACTGCCTGTCTCCACGCCGATCTGTCCGAGGCAACGGCTTCCCAAATCTGGAGTCAACTTCCACAGCCTTCAGATCTATACGATTATGTTCGTTATTTACGTATATTCGTCGTACAACTGCTGTTAACAATCGCATCAACATGCAGTGTTTTTTGCCCCCGGATCTCATTTAGGCTCTATCTGCGGAATCAATAGACCTACATGAGACAACGGCATCACAAGCTCTACCTGCGGGTTTGAATTGGCCCCAACAATGACAGTTCTACAAAACAGCTTTAGAGGTATACGATGCTTATCACAGTTGCACTAACCTGGTTTCCCATTCGCCTAATTCACGACTCTCTGTGGCGTTTTCCACCAATAGGATCTGGACCTAGTGACGTACCCGTATCACAGTTGCAGAAATCTTGATACACGAGTAATTACACCGTTGCGGCAACCGCATACTCGGTGCAGTTTTAGTCCCCCAAGGTTATGGCGTTATCACAGTTACAACACCTGGTTCTCGGAGACTTAAATCGCGCTTACAATACATGTATACCTGTTTCAGGGCTTTATCACAGCCACTCCAAACCTCCGAGACTTGCACCACGTCGTTTTCACGGCAAGGGCTTTCATCACAGTTACATCAACCTGGTTCTCCGAGGTCTCTGTCATGCCTCTCCATCGCTATAGTCGTGCACATGGAGGTACTCTCCTTGGAAGTCTCTGGGCCGGTTGAACTCGGCCTCGTAACGTCTGGAGGCAGAGGCGGCGGCAGAGGTAGAGGCGATGGCCGGACCCCCAGGGGACCTCCTGACCCCGGGGCCTACCCCCGCCGCTCCCCCTCCCCCTTCGTGCCCGCGGAGCTGGATAACACCGTTGTTAACGGAGTCGGTGAGGGGGATCTCGCAGACGTGGACGTTTTGGCCATAGTCCGTTCCCTTCTTGCACTTGGAGCAGCGCCGCTTGAAACGAGGTTTGGTGGATGATCCCACGCAGCGCACAGCGAATCGCAGCTCCTGTGCCATCTCTGTACACAGTGACGTCTGCACACATACACATACACAATCAATGAAATAACGTAAAATGTGCACCTTCTAATCACTGATCTTCTCTTTGTTAAAATCTTAATCTGGAGATGTGTCAATCTGTTTTCCTTCAAATAAAGGTACGTCATAAATTTAATATATTTGCCTTTCAAAGTATCTTCCAATACAGCGAAGTAAAAACAGATAATTGCTCAGATTGCTGTCAATGTATTACATAGGAATAAACGGAGTCGAGGGTAAATATGACATAACATTAAAAAAAATATTAAGTGAATAACCTAAACTTAAGATGGGGAATACGAACCTTGTCCTCGCGGGCGTTCTTCTTGGACTTCCAGACGAACTCGCCGACAGCAACTATGACGGCGAGCGCCAGCCCAGCCATCAACACGACGAATATACCTCCCACGTTTTCCACGCCCAGCGCGTTGGCTTTTGACCCTTTGATCTCCTCGTCCCTGATGCACGTGGTGCCCGTCTCCTTCCACCACTTGTTGTATAGCATCTGGATCTTGCCGTTCTCTTGCAGCTCTAGGATAGCCATGGACAGCTTGTCGCGATACGGAGAGTCTGGAACAAAACGCACAACATCGTTAAATCCACCATCGTATTAACGTTATGGCCTGTCTAAACGTGAAAGTTCGAGGAGGTTTTTCGAGGTTGTCAAATGCCGACCTCCAACTGAATGATTACTACCACTAACTGAAAGACTTCTAGACATGTAGAAAACTGTCTGACGGTTGACCAGTTATCAAAAAAAGAAAAAGAAAGATTCACGTAGGCAGTTACAATCGATTGATTGGTATATAGGTTTGCAAACTCCGAGGTACATAAAGCTGTCTGCATTTGGGGATAATTACCATATAATGAGTATTAAGTGTTTGCCCGCGCCTCTTTGTACACGATTCATTTGGTGCTGTGCTAAATGTTTATGGCGGATACGACCCCATTTGTCCAAGTACAATGTCGGGGATATTCTGAGCTTTAGAGATCAGAGAACTTCTTGACCTTGGTGGATGTCTGTCTTGGGTGTGAATTTTGAATGTCAGGTTCTTCAGATTGCGAGATCCGGGTAAGGAAGTCGTTAAGTCAAAGACAGATAAGGAAGAACCTCAAGACACTAATATCCTACTTCCCAAACCTAGCGGCGTTGGGCTTGCTACATTTTGTCATTTCTGAGCAGAGATGGGTGGACTATTTGAATTAATTTTCTTCCCTTGTGAAAAGGTATGATTATATGAAAGCCTTTTGAGAACACAAAGTGACCGCCTTTGTAGCTTTAAAAAGACAGTTTATGGCTATGACCAATCAGGGTATCGTCATTATCAAGTGACCCAGTGCAACAATATTGGGTGTCAAAACCCACAACATTAAGATGTGGGTTAAAAGAGGGAGAAGGGAAAGGGAAGAGGGAGAGATGGGGAAGGAGAGAGGGAGGGAAGGGGGGAAGAAAGAGATGGGGAAGGAGGGAGAAAGGGAGAGACAGCGAGAGATGAAAGAGGGAGGGGCCTTTATTAAAGGAGGACCGAGTGCAAAATAATGAGATGGTAAGATAACAAAAGGAAGAAAGGGTAAGGGAGATTGAAGGGTAGAAAGGGGGTTGGTGATGTGTGTGTGTGTGTGTGTGTGTATGTGTGTGTGTGAGAGAGAGAAGAGAGAGAGAGAGAGAGGTCCTCGACAGACAGATTGAGACAAAGAGAGTGACATACCGACACAAAAAGAAAAACTAAAGGTAAAGAATGAGAATAGTGTTTTATAAGGATACGGGGAAGGAAGTCATTTCCAAAAGGGGCCTACAGAGCCCATACATCTCAGTCCTTTGCCCAAATCCGTCTATAAATTGGTTCCATTTAGAGCGGGGTTTGTGTTTTGAAATGAAGTTTTGAAGGGCCCGGACAAACAAATTGGCACCGTCTCGCTGTCGGATCAATGACGACTGATTTGTGGGATTAGTTACACCACCGTCCACTCCGCAGTGAAAACTGATGACTGTGCTACGATCTTGCCAAAGCCTTTAGGAACTGTCGCCCTTGAAACGATCACATGAAAGAAAATGATGACCACGTTAAAGAAATGATGGCTTTATTTCTGTTAATAATAATAATAATAATAATAATAATAATAATAATAATAATAATAATAATAGTAATAGTAATAGTAATAATAATAATAATAATAATAATAATAATAATAATAATAATAATAATAATAATAATAATAATAATAAAGCCTTTAGGAAATTTTGCCTTTAAAACGATCACATGAAAAAAAAAGATGACCACATGAAAGAAATTACACTATTTCTGAGCGTATAATAATAATAATAATAATAATAATAATAATAATAATAATAATAATAATAATAATAATAATTATTCTGGATGATACCACGCACTTTTTATTCAATCGAACTCACACCGCGGCGATCTGAAGGAACCCTATATTACAGAAGGCGGAAGATAAATCAAATTTTTTTTTTCAATTTTAAGATTGTTTGCATCCAATATTATTATTGAATGGAGGGAGGACACCGTAGAAAACCCTCAGTGTACAGAAAAGTCTCCTACCTCAAGTCACGTAAGATCGTGCCATGCGGGGTTGGAACCCCAGACCTTCGGCATAGGAAACCAGCTTACTGTCAACTGATCTACCAGGCTAACCTGTGTTTACTATGTTAATGCCCTTCATCCCTGCCAGGGTATGGGCCGCCAACAACAGCTCTCCAGAGTCCTCTGTCCTGTGCCATTCTTTCTAACTGACTCCAGGTGTAGCCCATCTTGGTGGTGTCGGCCTCGAGGTCACGTCGCCAGGTGTTCCTTGGACGGCCTCTCTTTCGCTTTCCCTGGGGGTTCCACTTCAGCGCCTGCCGGGTAACGTTCGTCGCTGGTTTGCGTAGGGTATGCCCTATCCAGCGCCATCTCCTTTTCCTGATTTCATCTTCAGCAGGGAGTTGGCGGGTCCTTTCCCAAAGGTTGGCGCTGCTGATGGTGTCGGGCCAGCGGATCTGGAGAATCCTTCTGAGGCAACTGTTGATGAAGGACTGGACTTTTTTGATGGTGGTCTTGGTTGTCCTCCATGTCTCTGCTCCATACATTAAGACTGACTTCACATTGGAGTTGAATACCCGTATCTTGGTGGCCAAAGACAGCTCTCTGGAGGTCCAGATGTTCTTGAGCTGAATGAAGACAGCTCTTGCTTTGCCGATCCTAGCCTTGACATCCGCATCTGTGCCGCCCTGCTGATCAATGATGCTACCCAGGTAGGTGAAGGACTGCACTTCTTCCAAGAGACTTCCATTCAAGATGACTGGTTCGGTACTGATGGAGTTGATCTTCAGGATCTTGCTCTCGTCTTTGTGGATGTTGAGGCCGACCTCCGATGATGTGGCCGCCACTGCATTTGTCTTCTCTTGCATCTGCTGTTGGTTATGGGAAAGAAGAGCAATGTCGTCAGCGAAGTCCAGGTCCTCGAGCTGGTTCCACATAGTCCATTGGATTCCGTTCCTACTTTCCCTGGTGGACGTCTTCATAACCCAATCTATGGCGGTGAGGAAGAGGAAAGGTGACAACAAGCACCCTTGTCGGACTCCGGTTTTCACCTGGAACTTGTCTGTGAGCTGTCCGCCATGGATAACTCTGCAGGACATGCCGTCATAGGAGTTCTTGATCAGATTGACCATCTTGGCCGGGATGCCGTAGTGTCGAAGGAGCTTCCAGAGGGTATCTCGATCCACGCTGTCAAATGCCTTCTCATAGTCGACGAAGTTGATATACAACGGCGAGTTCCATTCCAGGGACTGCTCCACTATGATGCGGAGCGTTGCAATCTGGTCCGTGCAGGATCTAGTTTGTCGGAAGCCTGCCTGCTCGTTTCGTAACTGTGGGTCAACAGTATCCTTCATCCTCTCCAAAAGGACCCGGTTGAAGATCTTTCCAGGCACAGATAGAAGTGTGATGCCCCTGTAGTTGTTACAGTTGCTGAGGTCACCTTTCTTGGGAAGCTTGATCAGGTAACCTTCCTTCCAGTCTGCCGGAACATCTTCTTCCTCCCAGATCCTCTCAAAGAGTGGGTACAGCATCTCCACTGATGCTTCCAAGTCCGCTTTTAGCGCCTCTGCTGGGATGTCGTCTGGTCCAGCGGCCTTTCCGTTCTTCATCAGGGTGATGGCCTTCTTGATCTCTTCCCTGGTCGGTTTCTCACAGTTGATTGGAAGATCCACATTGGCTGGTTCAATGACTGGGGAATTTGTTGGTGCTGGTCTATTCAGAAGTTCATCAAAGTGTTCAGACCATCTGTTCAACTGCTGGTCTAGACTGTTCATGGTGTTTCCCTGCTTGTCCTTAACAGGTCTCTCTGGTTTGCTGAACTTTCCAGAGAGTCGCTTAGTGGTGTCGTACAACTGTTTCATATTGCCGATGTACGCTGCCTGTTCCACTTCAGCTGCCAGTTCATCCACGTAGGCCTTCTTATCTTTTTTTATGCTTCTTTTTACTTCTCTATGGGCTCCTGTGTAGTCTTCTTGGGCCTTGGCCTTAGCTGCTCTGGTTCTGCTGTTGTTGACTGTTGCCTTCCTCTTCTTTCTTTCTTCTATCTTGACCAAGGTCTCTGCTGTAATCCACTCTTTCTGTTGATGTTTCTTTGGCCCCACTACTTCTTGGCATGACGATCTTAGTGTCTCTTTCACTTTCTGCCACCTGTTGAGTACACTGTCTTCTTCTTCTTCAAATAGTTCTTGAAGCACTTCAAACCTGTTCCTTAGCGCCAGACTAAACTGTTCTTTTGTCTTTGGATCTTTCAGAAGGCTGGTGTTGTACTTCATTCTTCTGCCTGACGAATTTAACTGGGCCCTCTTCAACTTCAGCTTCAGTTTCGCCACCACCAAGTGATGGTCGGACGCCACGTCTGCTCCTCTTCTCACTCTAACATCTTGCAGGGATCTTCGGGATTTCTTGCTAATGCAGATGTGGTCGATCTGGTTCTCTGTCGTGTTGTCTGGAGAAACCCATGTACTCTTGTGGATCCGCTTGTGAGGAAAGATGCTGCCTCCGATGACCAGATTGTTGAGTGCACACAGGTCCGCAAATCTCTCTCCATTCTCATTCATTACTCTATGTTTACTATAGCCCTCTTCAAATGGCTAAAGATTAATAATAATAATAACAACAACAACAACAACAACAACAATAATAATAATAATAATAATAATAATAATAATAATAATAATAATAATAATAATAATAAAAATAACAAACAAGATGGCAAACTATTCACGTGATAATAATAATAGTAATAATAATAATAATAATAATAATAATAATAATAATAATAATAATAATAATAATAATAATAATAATAATAATAACAAACAAGATGGCCAACTATTCACGTGTATTTCCAGAGAGAAAATATAACATTTTGAAAAGCATTATTTTGTTGGTGGTGTTGCGACTCATCTTTGTTTACCCTAACGAAGAACAAGGAAAACATTGAATGATAGCACAGTATCTGAACTACCTACAACCAAACAATTATCAAAATCGAATGAGCCGATGTTGACATATTATTATACAGCGCAAAAGGTGTTTAGAGAAACTGGCAAAGCACAACCACCTTGACCTTTGACAAAGCACAAGTACTTTTTCATGCTTAGCAGTATTCGGAAAGTAAGAATCACGAATTTCGGTTGTAAGTCTTGAGGTAAGGCCAAAAGCGTAGACTGCCACTGAAGAATGGTACATGATTTGAAGTACCGCTTCAGCCGTTTTTGAGATATTGAGCTACACGTGTAGAGCAACAAAATGTCTCCAGTGATCTTGACCTCTGCGGTAGAGGAAATATAATGCACGGGGAGGCAAGCCACGAATCTAAGTAATGTTGGGTGGAGTGTGGTCACAATTTGGTCAGCGGCTCCAACGGACCGGCATACCGACCTTTGGCACGTTCTCTTTTCCCTCGACTAAGTCTGGAAATACAACTTTTCTTTTTGTTTTAAATGCTAGATTTTATACTTGCTAGGGAACTGAAAATGAAACTATCATCTTTCCCATTGATAAAAGCGCCACACAGTCGGTGTGAAGTAGAGAAACAAGCTTACCGTAAGATAAGAATACGGAAAACGGAAGGAAGCGGCTTAGAGTTTGCCTGAAGGAGACATTCCTGTGAAAACATCCCGCAAACATCGCTACGGAATCGTCAACTTCGTTCTTTGCTTACATACCTACAAGCAACGGTCCGCACACACTATATAAAACTGGGGGGAAGTCACTTCTCTGAAAAAATTCGGTAGACTTTGCTACGAAACTGCCTACTTTCATTCTGTCCCTATTGTGCAAACACAAACCAAACTTGGCAAGAGGACTGTCGACATTTCTGTGCTTACTTACTGGCATTGTTCACAGACACTAAAGAAATTGATGTAAATGTAGACCGGAAATCTGGTAGCCAAACAGAGTGCGGGATTCGATAGTACCGTTATTCAATTTCTCAAAACCGCCCTACTAGCTTCCTTGAAGTTGTTTTTCATGGACACTAACACAGGCGGCGGAAGCTGCTCAGGATTGGGGGGGCACACACACATTTTATTCACTGACATCAGGACCGGACCTTGGAAAAGTCGAGGGGGAGGTTACAGATTCAGCGAAGGCGCAAAGCGCCGAGCCTTCTAGGGGGGTCCGGGGGCATGCTCCCCCGGAAATTTTTTTTTTCAAGGATGCAAAATGGTGCAATCTGGTGCAATCTGAACCTTGAAAAAGCCATTTGTGATGGTCTGGGACTTTGAGCTTTTTGAACAATTGAACTGTCAAACTCTGGGGAACAAAAATTATGCTCTGCCCCTCCCTTAAAAAACAAACAACACACACACACACAAACATTTATTTATCAGCAGAGATGTTTTGTATACTATTATTATTCACTACGTTTTGTTGATCGTTAACGGTATAAAGCTTTACCTTGTAGATTATGAACATCACCGCCCTGCTTTCATTTAATTCAGTCTTGCTGCACTAGGTTCCTCGGCATTAGTACCATTTGTGAATTGTATCTTCTGGCAAAACAGTTCACTGCCTCTTTGAAGTCAAAATCAACATCCCTGTGCACTTTCAGTAAAGCAAGTCCATTGAGTCTCTGTTGCCCCATTGTAGAGCGCAGGTAGTTTTTCAGGTTGCGCAACTGACTGTTTGAACGCTCACACTCGGCAGTAGTGACAGGCAGGGTGCAAAGGTTCTTTAGCATGATGAACAGGTTGGGATAAAAATCCCTGTCACAATGTTTCAGTGCTTCTGATGCCGTGGATGGGATGATAGCTGTCGCATTCTCAGCAGCACTTCGCCATTTGCAAACCCACCGTTGGTATTCTGCATCAAGGGTAGCGTTGTCTGGTAGGTCAGACTCCCACAACATTGCCAGTCTCTTCACCCCTTCTGGAACCTGCATGAAACCATCCTGGTTGTCTATTAAAGTGCTTGGCACCAGACAGAGACCATCAACTGCTAGGCCAACATTTTTGAACGAGTCCAATTCGGTTGACAGGTGTTCCAAGAAAGGAATGGCAATGCTAATCTTGAAATATACTTCTGGAGTGGCCGCAGATTGGTTGTCACGGAGAGTCTGTCTGGATGCTTGACGAGGAACAATAACACCAGTTGTCAAAGCATTTGCCATTTTGCTGACTTCACCAAACCAGGCAACGAACGCTGTGTCGACATCTCTTCTAATAGAAGACATGCAGTTACTGACCTCTTTGATTTCCCAGTAGGCATCGACATCTTTTGTCCTTTTCTGCAGCTTCACTGTCAAGGGTTTCCATTTCAACGATGTTTTTGGACGATTCAGCGATGGTCGTTTCAATGGATGTTCGTTACATCGAATTGTCATAATTATCAACTTAACATCTTAAGTAATATTTCTAAAAAGTCGTTTTTGGTTTTTGGGAGGGGAGGGTAGAGAGAAAGGGAGAGAAACTGACCTGGCAATGTTGATCCATCACAGTAACAAAAACAGCAGTCATGCATGTCATTTGGCATGGGAAATTACACCGTTAATATTTCAAAGTATGCCTGACGGCGTTCATTTGTATTGATAAATTCGTAAGCAGTTTGCGCTAGGTCTAGTTGATCTACTTTGTCTTTGAACACATGCATTATAAGACATTTATTTAGACGCTCCTGCGTCATCGTCATCGTTGCCCGAAGGTATGTTTTTACCCGCTTTAGGGCTGAAAAACTGCGTTCAGCCGTTGCAATTGTGGTTGGGATGGTGAAGTACAGTCTGAGAAGTTTATCCACTTCACTCAGCATCCGTCGCACAGTGTCAGAAGCTTTCAGTTCATCCGGCAGTGCTTGGAAGATGGTGATCCTGGAGTTAGCCGCCTCCTGGTGTCACCCGGTGCATGTGGGAGCATTCTTGCTGAGTTTTGAGTCTGTCCAAGTCGATGTCAGCGGAATATGTATCTTTGATTTCTTGAGGAATTTTTGGTCTCTTCCCTGCTGCTCCATCACTTAGAAGAACTTAAATTTTCCTTGGTAAGTCGAGAGCTATTTGATTAAATGTTCTTTGGTGTTGTCAATGGCCTCACAGTATTGCTGTTTGTAGTAAGCAGATGGACAAGAGTAGCTGTGACCCTGTGAGCCATCGTCCAGTCTTCGTGGAGGCTGCTTCTGTGTAGCAACGCAGGGCTCATCACACAAATTTGCAGCTTTCGTTGTGATGTCAGCAAAAAATGTCTCATAACAATCTTCATGCCGCATGCTTTCCAGTGTTCTCAGACAAATGTCAGCAGCGTTTACTGCGTCATCACAAGTCGTTTGTTTTCTTTCAAGTACTGTCGCCAACTCTTCAGTCACAGCAAGGATCTCATCTTTGAATCTTTTTGCAACTCCTGACACATGACCCTGAAAATTACTCGCCCCGTCGTAGGCCTGGCCCCTTCAGTTTTGCACTGGCAAGTCAAGTCTGATCAAGCAGTCCTTCAGTGCTTTGAAAATGGTCTCAGCACAGATATTGTTAACTTGCATCAGTCCAGAGAAAGGGGGAAAATATTGGTTTGAACCTCCAAATAATGTTTTTTGAGGGGCTGAATATTGGGGGGGCAAATGTATAGGTTTGCCCCCCCCCCCCCCCAATATTTTTCTGGAGGGGGCCAGTGCCCCTCTTGCCCCCCCGCTTCCGCCGCCTGTGCACTAAAAGAAGAGTAGCTTAGACATTTATTGCTGATGAATGTGGTGGGACTATCAATAACTCTACTTAGCTCTTCTTATATTGTGTTCCAAACCTTGAATTTTGCAGTATAGCCAAACTAGTTATTTGGCTGGATTCATAAACTCAGCAACAACAAACTACTACTAGTACTACTACTACTGCTACTGCTACTGCTACTACTACTACTACTACTACTACTACTACTACTACTACTACTACTACTAAAGGGTATTCAGCTGTCCCCACTGCCCTAAAATCAGTTCAAATCGTAAATGGACAATATCGTAAGGTGACACCCACTTTAGATAAAGTTTTGATGCATATAATATATGGTTCCGGGAGAGAAATTCGGTATGAGATCTTTTAGGAAAAATCCACTCAGAACAATGGCTCATAGGACCCAGTAAAGTTTAAATCCCACCCACTATGAAGTAGGAAATGTCAGTAACCTTCAATGGAAAGTAGCCAGTATGCACGAAATTTACCGCCTGCCTGACCAGTAAAGCGAAACCAGTAACACGACCAGCAAACTGGATTGAAAAAAATTCGAATTATGAAACAAGAGGTCGGATTCGCTGCCGATATTGCTACTTTGGCACCACAGGCAAAAATCTGTCAATGGAATATGCATGAACCTTTGTCTATATGCACAGTATATGACAGCCACACTTCCTTATAACATGTAACACGTAGCAAGTTCCCAGGGGTATTTTGCCCTCAACTTACTTCTCTCTCTCTCTCTTCTTCCCAACCTCTCACATCCTCGTCTTTCCTCCTGCCCCTTCTTTCTCTACATCTCTCCACGTCTCTCTCTCCCTCTCTCCCCTCTTCCACCCTCCGTTCTATCCTTTTTTCCCCGTTTTTTTTCTTCTCCTCTCCGCACCCAACTTCGTCATTTCTTTCCTTTTGAACTGAAGCCTGCCAGGAAAGATAGAACGCAGGAAAGAGAACGAAAGAAAAATGAAATAGAAAGAATGAAAGAAATATTAGATTTTTAAGCGTGCTATCTTCATTAATAAGATATTCAATAATGTGGAGCTTTTCGATTAACGTTTTTAAGCACTTGCACACGGACAATATATAAACAGATAAACAAGCAAAACCAAATAATATATTGCAAGCAATACATACAGGAATTAGCATTTTGTTAAAATTATATCAGCGTTGGAACAAATCCAAATGGATATCGAATTAAAAGATAAACAAATCAAACTTTAAAGAAAAACTAAGTTTTTAACCGCTCATACAATCACAATTCTGATTAAAAACCAAAATAATACTTATTTAGGATTAGCACTTTAGAGAGTTTCGTTGTTTAGCTGGCAGGGCAATAATACTAAAACTACTACTACTACTACTACTACTACTACTACTACTACTACTACTACTACTACTACTACTACTACTACTACTACTACTGATGATGATGATGATGATGATGATGATGATGATGATGATGATGATGATGATGATGATGATGATGATGATGATGATGATGATGATGATGATGATGATGAAGAAGAAGAAGAAGAAGAAGAAGAAGAAGAAGAAGAAGAAGAAGAAGAAGAAGAAGAAGAAGAAGAAGAAGAAGAAGAAGAAGAAGAAGAAGAAGAAGAAGAAGAAGAAGAAGAAGAAGACTAATAATAATAAGAAGAAGAAGAAGAAGAAGAAGAAGAAGAAGAAGAAGAAGAAGAAGAAGAAGAAGAAGAAGAAGAAGAAGAAGAAGAAGAAGAAGTAAAAGTCTGCAGTTACATAAGCAGTATGTTCAATGAGAACAAAGGGGTGTTAGGGTATCGAGAGGAGGTGGGAGCGGCAGAGAACTGTGGTTGAGTTTTCAGCCAGGGTCGGAGGGACCGGGGCCACTAAAACTAATTTGCAAGTGCGAAGGATGGGCAATTTGCCTATTTCCGACCCGGCATTTTTGCCCCTACAGACAATTTGTAGCTCCTCGGTCTGGCTGTCTTTGAAGTTGGAGATTATAAAGAAAAGTCGCGGACGTTCGAACACAATGGTCGCAGCTGACTGCGAGTTTAGACTTCAGCGACTTGCTTTCTTCTCCTGCGATTAGCTTCGTAGTGATCCCGTTCAACGAGTTTCTTCTTCTTCTTCTTCTTTTTCTTCTTATAATAATTATGTCTGCCTTGTTCGTTTGTTAGTTTGTTTTACATTAGAAACGTTTTCTTACGCCTTGGCTTGATATTAACGCTGAATTATTGCTGTATTACTGCTTTTTTGTGTGCCTTATTTTACCCGAAATAAACTAATATGTTTGTTCCTTTTTAAGCAAGTGTGTGTGTGTGTGTGTGGGGGTGTGTGGGGGTGTGTGTGTGTGTGTGTGGGTGGGTGGGTGTGTGTGGGTGTGTGTTTGTGTGTGTGCGCAAGGGCATCTGACATGATGCGCTCTAGAAAGAGTTTGAAGAGTGTTGGAGAAAGTAGGCATCCTTGACGAACAGCGAATGTTGTTTTGAACCAGCTTCTCGATGGCGCTGTTATGAGGACTGGATTGGTAATCTTGTCATACAGTCTTTTGATGACTTCAATAATTTTAGGGCTGATGTTGTATACTCTCATGGTTGCCCACAGAGCTGCATGCCAGACTCGGATCAAACACCTTCTTGAAGTCTACAAACACATGATATAGATGTTGTTGGTGCTGTAGGTATTTCTCGCAGATTATTCTGATGTTGAAAATATGTTCAGTGGTACTTCGCCCTGCCCTGAATCCTGCTTGTTCTTCAGCTATGATTTGTTCACCTTGGGGTTTCAACCTGTTGAGTATTATTTTCAGGAGGACCTTGCTGGGATGGCTGATGAGGCTGATGGTGCGGTAATTTTCACACTCCTGAAGGTTACCTTTTTTGGGAAGAGTGATGACAAGCGACTGGGTCCATGGTGTAGGCCACTCCCCACTCTGCCAGATCTTGTTACAGATAATGGTGAGGGCATCAATCATCGATTCTCCTCCTGCTTGAAGCAGTTCCGCGGGTATGTTGTCCACTCCCGCTGACTCCCCTTTCTTCAGCGATTGCACTGCTGCCTCAACTTCTTCTCGGAGAATTGGGAGGATTTCGTCGTCTTCTCTGTTCTCGGGACATGCTAGAACTGATGGGTCTCCGTTTGGTGTGTGGTTTTAAAGGTCAGAGCAATACTGTTACACTCCGTTTGATGTTGGTGTTTTCTATCAGTATCTGATTCAGCCCCGATGCTTGAATTCCTGATAGTTGTGTAACTCAGATTCGTTTATTCACGCAACCCGCTCAAGCAGCATACAAGTCACAAAGTCGACGTATGAAGTTTTCCACTTTTATTCAGCACACATCAACAACTGCATACAATCGCATTTTCACTCTCAAATTTCACTTTCCAACTTACTATCAACAACTCTCAACCTCTCATCTTTTTTAACAGTGCGGCGCTTATATAGTCTCTCTACATACACGGGAATAAACGAGAATAATCCTACATAAAACACCACAACCAATCAAAATGAATTTCATCATCACGTGACTCACGTCATACAACCTCATTTGGAATGGAAGCTTCCATGGTAACCAACAGAATAATCCACACGCTTCGATCGATAGTAAACAACTGACTCGAGAACGTTCTCAAACAATATCGAGCAACTAAAAACATCAACGTTACACAAAGCTTCTTCTAATAACAACGCAAAATCAAATCAAAGATAAATACACTCTATTACTGCATGCGTTGCAAAAATAAAACGAACAGATCTATCGCGCGCGTCACACACAAGCCTGCCATTGCACGCGCTTCACACATAACATCGTGCGCATTTCAAACGCACCATTCGCGTTTCAACGTAACATAACCCCCCACTCAAGAAGAAATTTACCTAATTTCTTTCAACAACGTTGAAACGTAATGCACAAACAAAATCAGAAATTAAAACTTATTTCAGTCTGTCTGAACACTATCAACGTTCTCAGTTCATTCACACAGAGTCAATGGTTTTCATCTTCAAATCTGCCTGGATATTGTCAATGTTCACAGTTCATTCACACAGTGTCAATGTTTTTTCATCCCCAAGTCTTTCTGGATACTGTCAATGTTCTCCACACAGTCAATGTTCTTTCAACCGCAAGGAAACGACGCCCTCGTCAGTTGCGGTCGTCATCGGCCCAGGGTCAAAGACGACGATCACGTGGGCTTTACTGGGATCAGTGCATCCTCCGTTGTCTTCCTCTCCCGTCGGATGTCCGACGCAGTCGACGTTGTCAGCTCCCAGAATGCATTCGCTGGGTCTCACGGTCAGGTTGGCTTCTGCGGGACGGTGGAACAGCTCCCTCAAGGTCTGCAGATGCTCCTTCCAGGACTGGGTGTGGACTTCATGTTCGACCAAAGTCGTAGAGCCTGGGACATCACTGAAGCTATGGGGAAACTCGCCCATAAGGTCCTTGAGCTCCATCTTTTGACCTTCCGTCAAGCTTGGTCCTAGCTTAACATCATCGATGCCTTCTTTGCTGTGGAAGTCTCCCAGTTCCAACAGTTCTTCGCTGTCAAAGCTGTTGTCGATCACAGCTGCTGTGGCTGCGTGCACAGTCTCTGATGGCCTTTCCACGTACAGCTTAAGGAGGTTGGCGTGGTATATCTTGGAATGCTGGCCGACCTTCACCTTGTAGTCGTTGATCCCCACCACGGTCTCCACTTCGTACGGGCCTTTCCACTGCATCAGCAACTTATTATGATCGGTAGGTAGCAGCACCAGCACTTTGTTGCCAGGTTTGAACTTCCTGTTCACAGCCCTACGATCATAGTAGTGCTTTCCACAGTCTTGGGACTTCTTCAGGTTTTCTCTGGCTATCTCGAGAGTATGCTCCAGCTTCTCCCGTAGCTCAAACACGTACTGGTAGCTGTTCTTCACCTCTGGGGTCTCTACTTCTTTCGTCCACAGTTCTTTCAGGATGTGCATCGGCCCTCGGATGGTTCTTCCGTACAGCAGCTCGAACGGAGAAAAGCCGGTGGACTCCTGCGGTACTTCTCTGTAGGCGAAAAGTAGGGCGTTGATATAGCGATGCCATTGTCTGGGCTGCTCGCTGCACAGTTTCTTCAGGGTGGACTTCAGCGTAGCATTGAACTTCTCGACAAGCCCGTTGCACATCGGATGGTAGGGTGTCGTAGTCAAATGCCGGATGCTCAGCAGTCTGTTGACCTCCTTCATGCAGTCAGAGACGAACTGCGTCCCGAGGTCTGTCAGAATTTCTTCGGGCACTCCAAGTCTACTGAACATGTCCACCAGTGCCTCTGCTACCGTTTCAGTGTCAATCTTCTTCAGAGGCACTGCTTCTGGGTACCGAGTCGCGTAGTCCACTAAAGTCAGTACCCACCGATGACCTTCTTCACTCGGAGGTCTTATTTCGCCGATTAAGTCTAAGGCCACCCTCTTGAAAGGTCGGTCGATCAGAGGCATCCTCTGCATAGGCACTTTCGGGACCCTTCCTCGAGGTATGGTCTTCTGGCAAATGTCACATGATCGGCAGAAACGGCTGACGTCCGCATGAAGTCCTGGCCAGTAGAATACCGCCTGGATTCTATCCGACGTCTTCTTGATACCTAGGTGACCTCCCATGATTGAGTCATGCGCTACTTCCATCACCTGGCGCCTTAGGGGTAACGGTACCAATACTTGACGTAGTGGTTTCCCTCCGTTGACCCTCGGGTGCTGGAAGATTCGATACAGGATCTTGGCCTTCACCTCAAAATAGACCGTGCCACTGCCCTTGGTCACGTGGTCTTGGCGGTTCCTGTACTTGTTTAAAGTGCTATCAGCTTCCTGGAGCTGGATCAGCTTATCTCTGTCCACGATGGCAGCTTTTGAGTTGTCGGCGACCTTCAGTGGCGTAGTAGTCTTGTCTCTCTTGGCCTGGGCCCTGGTAGTAACGGCACCGACAATCTCTGGTCGGCAGGGCTGAGCCGGAGTAACCACATTGTCCCGTAGCAGCTCTGTAAGGTCTCCATCGGGAAATGGCAATGGATCCTCCTCCACAACTTCGACGTGTTGAGTTGAGGCAGGACTCCACTCTGGATCGGGGTCGTCGGGTCGCCTCGCACCGTCGATATTCCCGATCATCAAATCGTATAGCGGCTTCTTCAGGCAAACCGCTTCGACTTCGCCTATGTAGAAAGGGGTGTTGACATGAATCTTCGCAACTGGCGCTCTCACACATTTGCTGTCGGCCATAAGTGTCCATTTTGAATCGCCAGTGAACTGTTCTTTAGCGATTAGGTCTTCTCTGACGATGACCCCACTGCAGCCAGAGTCTCTTAAGACAGTCACTTCATGATTTCCGACGCGTCCCTTGGAAACAGGCATGTTCTGGACGGTCATAGCTGCGCTGGCGACGACGGGGATGGATTTCCCGTTGGCAAGGAGAATTTGGCCATCAGTCATGCACTCTTGCACGTCCGCAGGGGTAGCTGTGCGCTTGGTCTCACTCGGAAGAATGACGCTCCCGCCGCACACTTGATGGTCAGATCTAATGTTTTGCCGTTGATTGGAGAACCGCCTCTGCCGGTTGCCCGCCACTGCGTTGTCCGTACTGCTCCGCTGTCCGCTAGTTTTGTTTTGAGGACAGTTAGCCGCCCTGTGGTCTGTAGCGTTGCAGGTGAAACAGCCTCTTGAATGCCCTTCCCTGGGAGGAGGCGTGGAGTCCGTCTGTTTCTGGTTCGTCTGGCTTCCCTGGATCTGGTTCCCATGGTTTCCAGTCTTCTGAAAATGTTTCGTCGCGCTGGGTGGCCCCAGGGTCTTCCCATGAGCGATGAGATATCTTTCGGCAGCCTCAGTCACATCTTTAAGCGTCTGCAGCTTTTGTTCTTCTAAGTGGGTCGCTAGATCCTTGTGACAGGCATTGAGAAATTGTTCCTTCACGATCAGGTCATGGAGACTATCGTAAGACTTTCCTCTGCCTGATAGTTCCACCCATTTGTGTAAGTATGACGACAGGCGCTCCACAAATTGCTTTGGCGTCTCGTCTGACTTAGGCCGGCATTCACGGAAGCGTTTACGGTAGCCCTTCTCTGTAAAGTTGTAGCACTGCAATAGGGCCTCTTTCAAGACGTCGTAGTCTTTAGCGTCATCGTCCGACAATCTGGTGTAGACGTCGAGTGCTTCTCCCGTCAGAAGTGCACTTAGTCGAATCGCCCAGTCTTGAGGTTGCCAGTTAGAGCTTTTGGCAAACCTTTCGAATCTCGCCAGATAGCTGTCGATCTGGTCCTTCCCGTCGACGAAAGCTGGCAATTTTGGAGCCGTTTGGTCGTTGGTGACTTGTGGCGCATGCTGATTGTTCTGGATACGCGCCAACTCTAGCTGGTACTGACGCTCAGCCTCTCTTTCCTCTCTTTCTTCTCGGCGCCGCTGTTCTTCTGATTCTCTGTCTTCTCGGCGACGTTGTTCTTCTTTTTCTTGACGCCTCTCTTCAATTTCCAGACGCTTCAGTTCTAATTCTCTTTCTTTTTCTTCACGCAATATTCTCTCCTGGATTTGACGTACTCCGTCAGCTGTTTGCCTTTTAGATTCAGTTCAACCCCTTTCTGCCAGAGGTCCGCCATCTTGATGCTTTTCTGGAAAGTTCTTTTCTGGAAAGTTCTTTACTGTGCTGTACCTTTCTAGACTGTTCTAGAACAGCACGCTTTCTGCAGTAGCGCTGATGCTTGTCACTAGTCGCCTTCGCTGACGCAGGCCCCGCTGTCCTCGTCGTATGCGACGCTGCACCACGCTGGTGTTGATGTACACGCTCCTGTGCTGAAGTAGACGCGACGTCCGCTCGCCGCTCTCTGTAACACTGGCGATGTAGCTCCGAGACTGTCCCTCGACGTAGTCTTACGGTAGCCACGTAGTCCCGATCTGTTGTTCGCTCACGAAGCAACTCTTCAGCGACTACACGCCCTTGCAGTCAACCCGAACCTATCGGTGATGTAGTCCCAGTATGTTGGCCCCTCTCGACGCAACTCGTTGGCGGCTACCCTCGATGACTGCCTCTCGTAACGTTGACTCGCTTGTTGTAGCAGTTGAACCCTTGGCTATGGCGTGAATCCCGGCTTGGCCCCCAAAATGTTACACTCCGTTTGATGTTGGTGTTTTCTATCAGTATCTGATTCAGCCCCGATGCTTGAATTCCTGATAGTTGTGTAACTCAGATTCGTTTATTCACGCAACCCGCTCAAGCAGCATACAAGTCACAAAGTCGACGTATGAAGTTTTCCACTTTTATTCAGCACACATCAACAACTGCATACAATCGCATTTTCACTCTCAAATTTCACTTTCCAACTTACTATCAACAACTCTCAACCTCTCATCTTTTTTAACAGTGCGGCGCTTATATAGTCTCTCTACATACACGGGAATAAACGAGAATAATCCTACATAAAACACCACAACCAATCAAAATGAATTTCATCATCACGTGACTCACGTCATACAACCTCATTTGGAATGGAAGCTTCCATGGTAACCAACAGAATAATCCACACGCTTCGATCGATAGTAAACAACTGACTCGAGAACGTTCTCAAACAATATCGAGCAACTAAAAACATCAACGTTACACAAAGCTTCTTCTAATAACAACGCAAAATCAAATCAAAGATAAATACACTCTATTACTGCATGCGTTGCAAAAATAAAACGAACAGATCTATCGCGCGCGTCACACACAAGCCTGCCATTGCACGCGCTTCACACATAACATCGTGCGCATTTCAAACGCACCATTCGCGTTTCAACGTAACAAGTACTCTGTCCATCTATCAAAGACTTCTTGTTTTTCTGTAAGGCATATGCCAGACTTGCTTTGGATCGTGGAGACCTTGGGCTGTTTAACACTTGTCAGCCGCTTTACAGCCTGGTAGGCCTTCTTGCTGTTGTTCTTGTTCAGACTGTTCTCTATGTCCTGGCATTGAGCTTCTATCAAGTTCTCCTTTGCTGTGCGCATGCCATTTCGGATGCTGTTGATTTTTCGGTAGACATCAGCTCCCTGTGACGTGTTCTTTTTCGTTTTCATATCTCCTCGTTTATCACACAGATCCAAAAGTTCAGGTGTGTATATATGTGAAGGAATTTCTACCGAGGACTTCATAATTAGTTGTAACTGTAAACGTATTCCCAAGACTTGAAAGGGTAACAGGTTTCTGTCTTAACAGGAATGTCAAAATGTCAACACACGTTTTCCTTCTGTCTAGACAAATCTCAGCAAGATGCTGAATTATTGACCGAAACGAAACTGAGGTTTCTAAAAATAATATATACTAAATGGATGACTGATATGCTCTTCAATTTTTAATCGGTACTGTTTCACTTAAAACAAGACTCAAACTGAACTGACAGTTGAAAATAAACGATCACTTCTACTGCTACTGCTTCTACCACATTTACAGACTACTTCTACTACTATCACCATATGTTACAACTTTCACAGTTTATTACACTATAAGTAAGCTTACTACCACTGCTAATGAAGAAGAAGAAGAAGAAGAAGAAGAAGAAGAAGAAGAAGAAGAAGAAGAAGAAGAAGAAGAAGAAGAAATACATCAACAACAAACTACTTTATCAAACTAAAATACTTTTAACGACGTTGCGCTCCAGTTCTTTTAAGCCCATAAATGCAAATTCCAAACAATTTTTTAAAATCAGCAGAAAAGAAAAAAGCTTTACGCAGTGTGACTGGGCAGGAAGAAGAAGACAATACGTTATTCATCCACAGGGGAGAAATAGCCATGTTCTGATTACTCACGACAACGCTGACTACAACACTCGCTCATTCCCAGGACACCCATTGAACATTTGGGGAAAGAGGAGAAGAAACCAGCAGAGAGGAAGAAGAGGAGCAACGAAAGAAGGAATAGTGTGGAAGAAGAGGTTGTATGAAGAAGTGATTATGGAGGAGGAAGAAGTCGACAATACAGAAAGAGGTGAAGATAAACTTTGAAGTTTAATGTCTAAACCCACCATTGGCCATATGGCAGACGGGGATAACCATTCCAGGCGGAGGGAGGGGGGGAAGAGGGAGGGTAGAGGCTTAACTAAACACTAAACCATCAAAGCAATCACACTGCTAAGATGGACAATGAAAATGTCACTTTTTATCTTGCTCACCACGGGATTCGAACCTGGGTTCATCGGTGTGCCAGGCGAACGCTCTACCTCTGCGCTATGGCGGTGGGACACGGAAAAGAAGATGATGAGGATGATGATGAGAATGATGATGAAGATGGTGATGATGATGATGATGATGATGATGATGAAGAGGATGAGGATGATAATGATGATGATGATGGAGATGATGAAGATGATGATGAAGAGGATAATAATGATGATGATGATGATGATGGAGATGATGAAGATGATGATGATGAAGAGGATGAGGATGATAATGATGATGAAAAGCAAAAACAACAACAACAAACTGGGGAGGAAGAAAAGGGACAATAATAAAAGAAGTGGCGGAGAAGGAGGAGGAGGGTGAAGAGTAAAGGTAGAAGAGGAGGCTGCGACTCTTTTCTTTCAATTAAATAAATGCAAATGAGCGAGGAAGAGTGTGGGGTGGAGGGAGGGTGTGTGTGTGTGTGAGAATTGGAACTACAGGTCATGTAGATGCAACCAAGAGGGCGTAGAGATTATTCATTTCAATCAAACTAAAATTCATTACAAGCAAACTAAAGTATAATTGTATTTTTGTCGTATAATTTCCGCGAGGAAGCCTTATTACTAACCAACCGACTTAAAACCAATTAATAACTGTTACATCGTCTACTTACTCATTGGCGTTCCAATGCCGTATCCCTTAGAGTCGAGCAGACCTCCCACCTGCATAAGATCGCAGTTCCTTTGTACCTGGTAGTCGATCATGGTGTTCTCCATGAAGAAAGCGTAGTTGCCTTGCAGCACACGCTTGATGCCCTCCTCGGACGACGGCTGCATGTCTTCTGGATGGTCCTTCATATAGGCGTGTAACCTCTGGTACGTGTCGATTCTGGAATCCTGAAATTGAAAACGGTATACTGCACTGGAAATGACTGATGACACTCGAAAGATGCAAAAATGAGGACAAAAAAAGAAGGGAACAATGAAGGCGATGATGATGATGGATGATGATGGTGATGGATGATGATGGTGATGGATGATGATGATAGATGGATGGCGATGATGGATGATAATGATGATGGTGATGATTCGTTCACAGGCGATGTTTATAATCTAAAAAATGTTAGGAATTTCGCATTCTATAATGGCTACACACTTAACGGTTTGTCTTCCACTTAACGCCCTTTTCAATTATAGAATTCAGTTACTAATAATTCAAAATAGTTCTTGTAACGGTTTGCTCCAATACACATCAGTGCTGAAGGAAAAAATTATTGGGAACGAACAGAGATTAGGAGAAGGTGAGGAAGAAGAAGAAGAAGAAGAAGAAGAAGAAGAAGAAGAAGAAGAAGAAGAAGAAGAAGAAGAAGAAGAAGAAGAAGAAGAAGAAAGGGAGGTAGTGTAGAGTGGGAGAGAAAGTAGGAAGGACGGTAAGAGAGAGAGAGAGAGAGAGAGAGAGAGAGAGAGAGAGAGAGAGAGAGAGAGAGAGAGAGAGAGAGAAGACAATTATTGAGACAAACAAAAACAGAGGGGCCAGATAGAAAGGAAAGTATAGAAATGAAAAGCATGTTCTCTTTCCGATTTTAAACAAGAGAGGGGATTATTCACCGGAAAGTACAGCTGCAGTTATCAGTTCTTTGCGCATTTAGTAGCCCAATTGTTGTGCATGGTTCATTTGGTCTTCTAAATCTCGGTCTCATAACCTGTCTGTTTACTTGAGCTTGTCAACTGCACATTTTTAACTGGCAGAATGACCGGATTCATTAACGTGTCGCACAGACCAGAGTAAAACTCTGTATAATGCGTCATTACAAAAAGTTTACTAATGTGAAAACAATCGTCATCATCGAGAATAAAACCCTGGGTCGCCTAGCCCAACAACAGCGTTTACCGACCGAGCTATTCTGCTACTCCACAATGCAGTGCGTGGCTAACCCCTGGTGCAAGTCCATCTCTTCGGAAAACAAAAGGCTTTTTCCGCAGTGAATTCCCTTGGACTGACGGTCACGTGACCATGATGGCGGTGGTGATGTCCCTGAAGGCGTGTTTTCACTTCCGAGTGAGTAGGTACGTTGGAAATAAATTGCTCCCTTTCCGCCCCACTCGCTCACTCTCTGAGGCTTTGTGCTTGACCTCTCTGCGGTTACTTTACTCCTATTGATCCTGGGACCCAATGCACGAGATAAAGCCAGCGTGTAAACTGCGACTTAACTGCTAATACGTTTTAAGAATAATTCAAAGATGCGGCCAGAATGTATATTTTATACATCTTCTACAGTTCTTTATACAGAACGCTTCCCACGCCCAGACAACTTTCATCCGTCGTGAAGTATAAATGGTAAGGTAAAAGGTGTTCCCGTAACCTTTTCGGTCGTTGGGGATGTAAGGAATTGAGTAATGTAAGGAATTGAGTCTGTTCAACTCTCGATACTAGTGCAAAAATAAAATTATATATTTTTACGTCATTGTCGTACTGCATGATGACGCACATTTCGCCATTTCCGGTGTTCGTTAAAATGATCTGAAGAAAATGGATGTATGAATGTTGAGCAGTGTGTTTGTTATTGTAAAATAGTCGTGTCCAGCCCTCTTTGGAGGTACGTAGACCAATAGATAATATATAGAATAAGTACTTGGATATTAAGTAATGATAATAATATAGATTTTGATGGAAATGTATTTAGAATAAGGACTTGAATAGTGAAGGTCATAAAATGGAGAAAATGACCCTTGTTTTGCCCTAAGAAGAGCGGCGAATTTTCATTATGAATAGATTTAAGGTGAAAATTATATTATGACATAATGTTAAGGATTTTGTTCACATTGTCTGTTTTAGGGTTTTTATGTGGTGGTAATCAGGGGACAATAATGCGGTAAACCATTCATCTACATTGGGGATCTGTTTTATCTTCATCGTGCCATAAGACTGTCAACTTCATTGAACATCGACTGCGCCATTGAGACAATATCATCGGACATCAACGTATTCGTCATCCCTCAAATTGGTGTTATGATTTAGTATTATGGTTGTGTCATGTCATCTTTGTGAGGAATAAATGAGTGTGAATGAAGTATTCAAACAAAAACAAAAAGTCTTCTGGTATTTTATCATTCCAATTTATTTATTATTATGAAATAAATTTTTTTTAACGAACGCTGCTTCGTTACAGAGGAGAGAGGCGTTTGGGACCTCCCTTTTTTCTAGGCCAGCTTAATGAGGGCGGTGCCTATCTTCTCTCCCTCGCTGCTTTACCTTACCCGGTTCTAAACAGATCCAGGTACCCATAACCATACACATAGCTGAACGACATGGACGCCTCGGACGTGAACGGAAAAATGGACGAGGTGAAGGCGGACATGCAAGCGATTAAAGACAGCGTTGGCAAATTACAAGAAAAAATGAGCGTGCTAAAACGGATCAATGAATTGCAGAAAAAAAATGTTTTGCTTAGAGAAAATGTTGATAAATTGATGAAGGGTGTCAGTACCCTGGAAAAACATTCAGACGATCAAGAAAACAGGTCCAGAAGAAATAACTTTATGGGATGAACAGAGAAAATGGCGAAACAAAGGCTGTGAAGAGAGATTGAGAGAATTATATACTGATATACTGGAATTAGCTGAGGACATTGTTTTTTATATAGTGCATCGTGTTGGTTCCCACTCCAACTCCTCCATCATTGCAAAGTTGGCTTTCTACAAACAAAAGATTGCAATTTAAAAAAGCTAAACAGGGAACAAAGGCTGAAAGGGACAAATATAATTTTTGGGTAGGATTTTTCCAAAGGAGTCAGAGAAATCAGGAAGAAACTGGCCAGCATTATGAAGGAGAAGAAAGCGACTGGGCAAAGTGTGACACATATTTTTGATCACTTGGTGATTGATGGAAAGAAATATTTTCTGGCGACTGATGGTGCGAGCGTGGTTGAGGGAGAGGTGGGCCAGAAATAGGGGTGTGGCCACCCCATAAATTGTCAGAAACTGCGCGTACTCTGTAATTGTGTGAACTGTTATGATAAAAGAAATGGCCGTGATTTTTAAAATTCCAATGTTGACCTATCTGTCGCTGCCATGTGCTTGGAGTACAACCATAAGAGAAATGATAACTGCACTGTCAGTTTAGAATATAGGCCTAACATGAGTATTGTTTCTCTCGCCAACCCTTTTTCTGCTGCATGTTCACGAATTTCTCTTTGGTGCGACTGGGTCGGAGGTCAGTGACAGCGAGAATGTATGAACGCCCCAAAGTACTGGCAGTTTAGATGATGTTTAAGATGTTTTTGTAAATATTGTAAATAATGAGACTGACGGCAAAAGGTTTTTATTCGATCATGACCTTGTTATTTTTGTTTCTACTTTTGACTTTGGTGGAAACTTTTCTTTATAATGTTAAACTTAACGTTTTTTAAGATGTGGCCTTACTGTCTTTTCTCTACCAGCAGTGAAGCTTTCGGATGTTGGAAGACCGTCAAGAGGTCTTGTAATTTTAATTAAAAAAATGAATTTGCAGCTTTTGTAAAAAAAATTGGATGTAAATATTGGACATACACGCTCATATTTATTGTGGATAAAAGTCTCTTTAAAGATGTTTTGTATGTTTGTTCTCACAAAGGTTCACGATTTTATTCTTATTTAGGGGGAGATGGTGTTGTCTCTTTAGAAAATTCTATATCTGATATTTTACGTGATAATGATCTATTTACAATTGTTTGTGGCGATCTGAATGCAAGAACAAGTAATATTTCTAAATGTATTTAATCAAGACCAAGATTTGTTTGAGTCATCACATAAGGGAGTCTGTTTTGGTTGAAAGATGTTCGCAGGATTAAACAGTTTTGGGAAATCGCTATTAAGCATGTGTACTGCTTAGCATCTGTCAGTATTAAATGGTATGTATCATGGTGACCTTGAAGGTTTTATACATACATTTGTGACTTCGGCAGCAGTGTTATTGATTATTTTCGCGTGTCTTGTGATCTTTTTTCTATTTTGTGTAATGCTTTGAATGTATTGGATAGATCAGAATCGAAGCGTACGCCTTTGTCTTTGTTCTTTTTCCAAATGAAAATCATTGTACGAAAGCGTTCTCTAATAAATATTTATTATTGAGAAACTTTGTTGGAGTTCAAATTACATCGCTGTTTAGTAATGCTGCTCTTAGTGAAAATTCTGGCATGCTGTTAAACGAGGATGTAGAATTAGTTGATGTGGATGTAAATTAGCACTTAATACACGTAATGAATGTATTACAAAAATATCAGCCTGTATGAAGAAACGCGTGCGTATGTAAATGGAAGAGAGAAACAGCAGCACTGCTTTGATGCGCAGTGTAGCATTATGAGGTGAAATGTGCGTGCTTTACTGAAAAAATACCGCCTCACGTTAAGGATTGTGATCGGAGAGCATATTGGAAAACAAGAAAACAATATAAAAACTTACTTTGTTGCAAGAAGAATTTTAATATGATGATGATAGGAAAACTGGTCGATTCTGTAAATAATCAAAAAGAGTTTGGGGATACTGTTCATAATATTCCAAAAACGAGAAGAACTGATAACCAGATTTCTGTTAAAGAATGGTATAACCATTTTAAAATGATATGTCAATTGCTGAAATGCGGAACCAGACTTGCTGTCCAATTTGTCCATAAATTTATAATAAATAACTTGATAACGGTATTTATACTGATGGCGTGAGTTCATCATATTACCTTTGTTTAAAAAAATAGATGTAAACAATCCATGAAATTACCGTGGAATTGGTATATGCGATGTAAGTAGTAAAGTGTATGCTTTTATTATTAATAAAAGCCAGCAGTCATGGGTTGAGCAAAAAGATATTAGTGGGGAATTTCAGGCCGGCTTTAAAAAAGGTTATTCTACAGTTGATCACCTCAACACTCTTCTTGCCTGTGTTCAAACACAGTTTTGTTTAAATAGAAAACGTTATGTGGCTTTTAATGATTTTGACAAATGTTTTGACACTGTTAACACAATTTACTGTGGCCTACATTACTGAGGAATGGTATCAAAGGGAAAATATTTCTTTGCATAAAAAGCATGCACTTAAGTGTTAAGGCAAGAGTGATGGGTGGTGGTAGTAAATTTACTCTGTGTGTTAATTATAATTTTGGAGTGAAACAAGAGATGTAGCCCAATGTTGTTTTGGATATTTATAAACGAGTTAACGCTAGAAGTTATTAATAATGGTCGGCATGGAGTTACTTTTCCACTAGCCGCTTTTGAGTTGTTTATTCTCTTGTTAGCTGCACTTATTTTAAAAATGAATTTGGAGAAACGTAATATTGTAGTTTTCAGAAAAGGATATTTGGCTACCAGGGAAAGATGGGTTTATAATGGGGAAATAATGCCAATTGCAAATGTATATAAATATTTATGAATTAATTTTTCAACCCAACTTAGTTTTGTTTCTGCCTGTCGTGATTTAGCTAGTAAATGCAAAAGAGCTTTGTTATCTATCATGTCCAGGCTACAGGTTTTTAATAATCATTCTATTGATATTTTTCTTACATTGTCTGATGAACAAATACACCCTAGTATTCTATATGGGTCTGAAATCTGGGGATTAGATAAAGCTGCAAATTATTGTGAAAAAACACATTTATACGCTTTGAAAAAGTTTGTTTGGGTTGATTTGCGTTCCCCCAATGATTGTATTTATAGAGAAATGAACAGGTACCCAATAACTATTGATTTGTGTGTTAATTGCATTCGATATTGGTTTAAGTTGTTACAGATGGACAATAGTAAACCTATTTGATGTTACATAGTCTAAATAGTAACAGAAAAATAAATTGGGCATCAAATGTGCGTTTAGTTTTGTTAAGAAACCGTTTTGTTGATGTATGATTTAATCAAGGTGTCAGTGCCCCCTCACAGAACCCACCCCTACTTTCCTCTGCCGCCAACTCGTTTTTCTCACCTACTATACTCCAAACCTTCATTTCTACCTTAAAACAGAAACCTGCAACCGCGAATATGAACACCATCTTCAAACCAGGTATCGACCGACATCATCTTATAAAAACATCTTAACTCCCCCACTCCCTCCTCACCGACAACAACTTCACACCCTACCCCCCCCCCCCTCTTCGCTGACTGCAACAACCCTCATATCTTGTAGAGAAGTTTCTTTTGTTTTAATTTATATAAAGCTCCATCAAGGCCGTTATAATCATAAATTGCGTCAAATTCGAGGCAACATTCTCATCAATGTTTGCACAACACAATCATGAAAAGAATAATTCTCGATCGTTTCAATAGGCTTATGTTGTTACATCGATTGAGTAGAATATAATCACAAAATGAATAATTTTTGATCGTTTCAAGAGGTATAATTTAAATTTCCCTGAACAGAATACAAAACAAACAATTCTCGATTGTTTCACAAGGCTTATTTTACATCAGTTGAACAAAACACGACCATAAAGGAAGTAATTCTATTTCTTTTACACGAAGTATTCCAATAAATCTCTCAAGCTCGATGTCCTTGTCAGGACATATTTTCGTATCGCGGATGTTCAATTTCTGACAACAAGAAAAAGTCCAATAATGTAGATATTGTGGAGTATAGTGGCTATTATCATACAAGTTCAGATTTCCCGTAATAAACATCGCATTTCTATTACACGAGCAAAGTGTTAACTTCTCAGAGACGTACCGACATGTTTTATTTCAATAGCTTTTTTTTTGTTTTGTGCATAACTACTTGCCGCTGATTCTATTAAAAACAATACGGCTTATATGCCATCTGTGTTTTACGGATATGTAACTGAAGAGTACAAAGATATGAGGGTTTAGTTGAGGACGCTGTGGTGTATTATTTTGCCGTCATGCATTGTGTTTCTTTACATTCCCTAAACATATATACTCCACCTCCCTCCCTCCTGATTAAAAACACGAGCTTATTCCGCGTGTGCATTTAATTCACTTCAATGGGTCCTTGACCTGAGCAGAGTAAATCACGACGTGTCAAATTTCTCTTTCTCTCCCCCCCCCCTCCCTCCCCATGCACCTCCTCCCCTTCCCATTTCCAACCCTTGCTTTCCTTCTCCGTTTCCTTCCATCTCAATAGCCTCATACTCCAAAACCAGTTTTTGAGATTCCCTCAAATCTCTCCTAAACCCACCCCACCCCTCTTATACTACACCTTTCTCCCCTCCCCCCCTCTTTCTCCTCAAACTCACTTCCACCCGCTCTCCTTTCCTAAAGCTCATTTCCTTCCAGGGACGCCAAACGAGTTTTCAATCCCGGTGTCACATCCTTCAAGTTCCGGGTCTCCTAGTTTATCCGAGCGCATTTGCGCATGCGCTAGGTCATGTCGGGCCGGCTTTTTCACGAAGTTCTTAGGCGTCATAACCCTAAACCTAACCCAAACCCTAACCCTAACCCTAAACTCTTAACTCTAACCCAAACCCTAACCCTAACCCTTACGAAGACTATGATAGCACTGTGCGCATGCGTCGAATTTTGTAACGCGTCGACCAATCAGAATGCTCCCATTCGCTCCCAGCCCAGCTAAGATACTAGGAACTGTGAGGATGTCACACCGGCACCAGCGGAGTGAAAATAAGGCGGAGGGCTGATGGGGGAGGGCAAGGAGAGAAGGGTTGATGGGGCCACAAATAATAATCGTGGCCCGATTTGGGCCGTTGGTGGGCCAGCCCAATCAGAAGAACACATCACATTCGTCAATTAGGTCAGAGTTTATGGAGCGCGCGAGTGCAGTGGGAAGGAATCATTTTTTTGGAGCCTGCCCTCCCTTCGGCTTGTTTTACGGACATCATTTGTTTCAATGGGGCAATCAGTAGCCTTTTCTCTAGTTTTTTTTGGTGTAAATGGTATTTGTAGACCTGTGACGTTATCTTAGCGATTGTTGTTACACATCTCACCCCTATTCTTTAGAACCTACTGGCAAATCCCTGACCTATTTTGGAGAACATTTGACCCAAGGAGGCGAACAGTAGATCTATCTCTCTCACACCCACACTCATTATACCTTTACACTCCATGATAATAGCAATAACGACAGCGATTACGAAAAAAAGGATCATAATGGCGACGACACCGACGAAGACGCCGCTAAATGACAAAAGTGGTGACTACAACGACAAAGACGATGACGAAGATGAAGATAGTGACTTACTCTGAAGAAGGTATAGGTGGATCCGCTCTGTCTTGTGCCGTAGGCGATGTTAGTCTGTTTGGCCAGGTCCTCTGCGCTCTCTATGGGTGACACCATTCGCTCCACTGTCAGAAAGGCCGCCAGGTTAGCTGTGTACGATGACACGATGATTAGTACGAAGAACCACCATATTCCGCCAACGAGTCTGTTAACAGTGAGAAAACGAGATTATTAGAGAACGTCACTGGGTCACTGGAAGCGCAAACGATAAAACTGCAGGCAGAAATTCCGATCTTCGAAAGCTGCGCTGATTATTAAACTGTCACGTTATAGAGTTGTAACGGAGATGAAAGGAAGTGAGCAGCTCTTGAGCTGGAAAAGCGCTATATAAGAACGATTAAAATAATAAAAAATATGTGAAAAGATATGAATATTTAAAGCATTTAAAAACAGAAATGTTGGGTACCTCGAATTTGAGTTCAACAAAGAAAAGTACAGGACTTAATCGACTGTATGTAGGGCGTATACATGATGCCATGGTGGTAATGATACTGACCTTGTAGAGACGGCTCGAGGGTTGATGTCAGAACCTTGCTGCATGAGGGTACCCACAGTAAACCAGAAACTGTTGGACAGGTCAAACGTGTTCTCCACTGTGTCAGTGTCTGGGTTGCAAGGATGAGGGTTGTACCACTCGTACGGCGAAAACCTGGCGAATAAAAATAAAATCAATCGAAGTCAAATGAAAGATAATTGGAAGAAAACAAAACACGAAGAAGAAAAAAAAAGCAGCTTTTATTAATTTAGATTTTATTAATTCTCCAGTCGCTCGTTTTATTTAACTAACATAGTTACTTCCGTTTTAATATGGTTATACATTATGAGTGTGTGAGAGAGAGAGAGAGAGAGAGAGAGAGAGAGAGAGAGAGAGAGAGAGAGAGAGAGAGAGAGAGAGAGAGAGAGAGCGTGTGAGCGCGCGTACGTGTGTGTATGTGTGTACATGTGAGCGTGTTCAAATGCGACAGACTGAATGTATGCGTATGATTTTTTATCCTCTTAGTCAAAACAAAGACCTTAATAAAACTACTAACCAACGAAACCTGAGGAAATGTCATCACTTAGCTCGTATTTAAAAATAACAGCATACATGAAAAATTAAATACCAAGTGCAAAATGTACTATTTATTGCTTTGGTTATATGATGAGACGAGCAGATGAGAAAGGCGTAAACAGAGAGGCAACAATTCAGGCTAGAGTGTCCATGATTTATTCCATCCACCACTATCGGTTTCCCCTCTTGCTCCTGACGTCACTTCTCTATTACGTACACCAAGATGACATCATGTGTATTAGAATTTCAGTCCAAGTGATTACCATACAACTCCCCTTTCAGAAGCCTACTGGAGAACAACATAAATTATTACATTCGACTGTATAATTCTCGATGCTGATTTCTCTTGTTCTAGATTTTTTTTTTTTTTTTTTAAAGAGTAAAGAACTAAATGAAGAAAATGTCTTCTATAGGACTTGAAAAATGTGCATCACTGAAAGGATTTAGTGTGTGACAAAACATTGCCTTATTTATGCAGTGTAAATATTGAAACACAAAGTGAATTAAGGTTTTGTAAGCACGCATGTGTAAGTAAAGAAGTTGCATGTCTCTCTGCGAACGTATTAGATGTCTGTTTATAAATCAAGCTTGACAGGCGGACGAACAATTCTGCCTGATCTTGTTGTTTGCCCGGATAGTTTGTCCTTTGGCTGAATTTGTGAGGAATTCTTTGGTGTTGGAGCCTTCTGTGTTCGCGGAGGTGTGTGCGCTTGTTGACGTGTGTCAATTTGGGTAGTCTTGGGGAGGTGACCTGCTGTTGTCGCTGGCGGTGTTGGCAGTGCGTTGTCAGTTGAGGTTGTCCTTTCTGTAGGAATGATGTGAGATCTGTTGCGACGTATCTGACCGTGATTGGTCGAGATGATGTACGATCTAGGGTTATGATGCTGAGCTGCCACTGTGCCGGCTCGGTCGAGATCTCTTATGTAGACTTGACTACCGGGTTTCAGTTGTGTAGCGTCTTTAGTTGCGTGTCGTGTATTGTAGTGTAGACGTTGTTTTTCTTTGAGTATAGCTTCTCGCTCCTGGATGAGGGTGTGATTTGGGGTGTGTTGGGCGAGTTTAGAGGGAATGATGGGAATCTTAGTTTTGAGGATTCTTCCCATCAAGAGTTCACATGGGGATGAGCCATTTGAGAGTGGAGTGGCTCGGTATAGGAGTAGAGCTGCATACGGATCTTTGGCCTTTTTTAGTGTTTTCTTGAGGGTTTGGACAGCTTTTTCAGCTTCACCGTTACTCTGAGGATAGTGAGGTGAACTGGTGGTATGCGTGAATCCATATTCAGCTGCAAAACTGCGGAATTCAGCACTGGCGAATTGGGGGCCATTGTCTGAAATTACGACATCTGGTATGCCATGAACCGCAAAAATGCTCTTGATCTGAGTGATAGTGCGGGTGCTGGTGATAGTGTCTAGGGGTCGGAACTCAATCCATCTGGAATAGTAATCAACGACAATCAGGAACATTTTGCCTTTGAGCTCGAAGAGGTCCATACCGACTCTTGACCAGGGTCGGTCTGGGAGTGATGATGGTAGCATCGGTTCCTTTTTTATCGATTGATGGATTTTGCAGATGTGACAGTTGTTGACAGTCTCCTCGATCTGTTTTGAAATGTATGGCCACCAAACGCAGGTTGATGCCAAAGCACGTGTTTTTGAAATGCCCATATGTCCCTCATGTAGTTTATCTAGAATGTCTATTCGTAGTGTTCTTGGGACAACGATTCTGTCGTCGTATAGTAGCATGTCATCAACCAGTGTCAAGTGATGTCTGTTGATCCAGTACTGTTTGAGTAAAGGTGACTCCGGTAGGAAATCTGGCCACCCAGTGTGGCAGTAGTTGCGAACTTGTGACGTCTCTGGATCCGACTTTTGTTCAGCACAGATTTCTTGAAGCTTCAGAGATGAAGCTGACAAGATCTCCATGCACTGGCGAGTGTGCTCTATAGTATCATCAACAAGATTAATGTCCTTTTCAGTTGGTTGAGATGCCGGAGCTCGAGAGAGAGCATCCGCTGTGGTCTGATTCTTGCCACTGACATGAACCATCTTGACCGTGAATCTCATCATTCGGAGCCGAAATCGTTGAATGCGTGGTGGAACTTTGTGAAGCTCAGTGGTGCTGAGGAGTGTGACCAATGGTTTATGATCTGTCTCCACCGTGAGTTCGAGTCCCAGGACGTATTCAGCTAGACGTTCACATGCCCAAGTCACAGATAGGGCCTCTTTTTCAATGACCGCGTAGTTGTGCTCAGCTGGGGATAATGAACGGGAGATGAAACAGACTGGTCTTCGTTGACCATCCTCTTGTATCTGGTATAGGACCGCGCCGATACCTTCGTTAGATGCATCTGCAGCTATGATGGTGGGGCGAGTGGGGTTATAGTGTGCTAGTACTGGAGGTGATAGCAGCATTTCTTTAGCTTTTTCAAAAGCTAGCTTTTGTGGATCTTCCCAGATCCACATGTTGTCCTTCTGGAGAAGTGCACGTAGAGGTGCAGTGTGGTGAGCCAAATTGGGTGTGAATTTAGCGAGCTGGTTGAGCATGCCCAAGAATCTCTGGAGCTCTTCCACGTTAGAGGGTGGTGGGAAGCTGGTGATGGCTTCCACCTTGGTCGGGTCAACGTGAATACCTGTGGCGTCAATGATGTGGCCTAAGAAGCGTACCGAAGATTTTGAGAATTCACACTTGTCATTGAGTGTAAGTCCTGCTTCTTGGCATTTCTGCATGACTGCTCTGACGCGTTTGTCATGTGTATCCTGATCTGCCGCATGGACCAGAATGTCATCCATGTGACATATGATGCCTTCAGGGTCGCCCAGGATACCGGAGATCGTTCGTTGAAATACTTCGCTGGCTGAAGAAATACCGAAAGGGAGACGATTGAAGCAGTATCTCCCAAAGGGTGTGACGAAGGTTGTCAACAGCTTGGATTCTTCTGAAAGCGGTATCTGCCAGAATCCGCTTTTGGCATCCAGTTTGGTGAAGATTTTGCTGTTGGCTAGCATAGCGAGACTCTGGTCCACTGATGCCATGGGATGAATCTCACGCTGTACAGACTTATTCAGGTGAGTAAGATCAACACAGATGCGAACGGCTCCATCTGGTTTTGGAACGACGACAATGCCGGAGCACCAACTGGTGGGCTCCGAGACTGGTGTAATGATCCCACCGCTGCCACCATGTACTATTTATTGCTTTGGTTATATGATGAGACGAGCAGATGAGAAAGGCGTAAACAGAGAGGCAACAATTCAGGCTAGAGTGTCCATGATTTATTCCATCCACCACTATCGGTTTCCCCTCTTGCTCCTGACGTCACTTCTCTATTACGTACACCAAGATGACATCATGTGTATTAGAATTTCAGTCCAAGTGATTACCATACACAAAAGTCTAATTAAAATTATGCGTCTTGAAAAATACAAATTCGTGTTAATAATTATTACCCTGTTAAGCGTTTTTGACACTTGTATTTAATTGACGCGGTCTTGCTCTTGTCACTGCTACCTGCAATCACCGTTACTACTTATGATCTTCAACAACAGCAGCAGCATCTTCTCCTCATCCACCTTCCTCCTCATAATCTTCAATATCATCATCACCTCTTTTGTCTACTTTACAAGCCAACCAAACAAATTAATGAACAGCCGAGAGAGCGCACCTATCAACGGCTCCCCCTCCTTCCCACCCCCGAATAAACAAATGAAAAACAATCAAAGCAAACCAACAGGAAAGCAAACAAACCCTCACCTAGCCAAGATAAAGATGGTAAAGCTGACCAGAAGGTAGGCTCCTATGACGTAGAGCCAGATCTCCACAGCCAGAGGGTTCAGAAAAGAGAACAGCCCTGGTTTTTCTCGTCTCGGTACCTACAATGTCACAGTTCCTTGTGTTTAAATGGAGACAATAAATCATCTTGTGCAAACTAAAATAGGAAACACGTCAACGTAGAGAAAATGAATAATGCTACAACTGATACATCAAGCCACTGGACGGGTTCAAATTCATAACGCCCACCTCTTTTATCCCCCCACCCCCCTGTCCTTCCGGTCTTTACTTTATTAAGTCAGCCACTTCTAGAATCCTCCTGCCCTGCAAAACTAGTTCTCTAATTATATTGTCCCAGCCGGTGATGTATGAGCAGATTTACTTCTTGAATGCATCTTCAATGTATCTTTATTTGATTTCGATTTCATCGTAAAAATCGTCTCAAATCAGCTCATTATCGAGACAAATACGACTTTTATCAGTTATTATTGAATTTTAAAATCACCCAGTTTCTTTAAATTTAATGAAACCCCCTAAAATTCCATTTCCAGACCTTCAATCACTAAATGAACCTCTAACAACATTAATGCATGATCAATACGGTCTCTGCAAACACACAAAGAAAGGCCGGAAACAAAGAAAGGGGGGAAAAAAACGAAAAAGAAAGAAGACAAAGAAAACAAAGAAAGCAAAGAAAAAAGAAATCAAAGAAAGATTGCTAGAAATGAATGAATGACCAATAAAAGCCTAAACTCACCTTAAATAATATAGAGATGCCCAAATTAAGGAATGGCTTGGTGAAATCTATCACTTGCTCTCGTACATAGTTGATGGTCAGAGGCGCTACTGCTATATCAGCTCTCTGAAATAAATAAATAAATAAATGTAAAAAAAAACAACACATAAATTAAATTGAAAACGTTACAAGGGACCATTGATGGTAGCCATTGTTTAAACAATTTATTATCATTTTCTTTAATTCATTAATGGTTAATACGATTGGGACATAAGGTTATTACGCTGTGAAGGAGAAGAAGAAGAAGAAGAAGAAGAAGAAGAAGAAGAAGAGGTGGGGAGGGTAAGGGGAGTGTGTGGGGGCGAGTGTGTGAAAGAAATGGAGGGAGAACGGTTTGTGAAGGAAATGGAGAGAAAAATGATGTGAAGGAATAAGGGCGAGAGAAAATGAAAGAAGTAAGGAGAAAAGAACGAGAGACTCACAAAAACATACATAAATACACACAACGGAGAACGGGAGATGGCATGCATGGTGAAAACAAGACTGGAGTTAGGAAACAGAAGATGGGAGGAAGCTGGAAGGATGCAGTAAAAATGTAAAGGAATGGGCACCACCTGCGGGGGTAATAAGATTCATATCAGAGGAAGCATTTCCAAAAAAAAAAACAGTAGAAAAAGACGATGTATTGGGCAAGGTCAGCGCGTTCAGATCAGCACAACAGCAAAAACGCAAATTCAATTCGTTATTGTTTGTCATTTTTATGGCTTTGCTTTGTCGATTGTCTGTCTTCTTCTATTAGCTGGTTTTCGCTACCGCCGACATTATTAATAACAGGTCGCCCTGCCTGCTCATATATAGCTGTAGAAGCGTGAGGAGAACAAAACTAAAATAACAGGGTTATTTCAATCTCTCTATAGAACTTGGGAAAGGGTTATTCATGGCAGTGGTGCGCGGGGTGGGTTGGCAGTTATGGTGAAAAGTGGGAAGACAATGACGGTGGAGGTGGTGGTGGTTGATGAAGTAAACATGTTTGCGTAAATCGTGTAAATTGAATGGGTGCCTGGTAATTAAATATAGAGCGAGTACGGGATCCTCCTCCCCCCTCTATCCCTCCCCACCCCCACTCATGAATCTGGCCTTGAAAAAAGGGGGGTCTCGAAAGCCACTCTCCTATGGCTGACAGATTACGAGGGAAACATTAACCTTTCTAATGCATCTTTCTCCAAACAAAATGGGACAAGATTTATGATGGTGGTTGAGTACGAGTGTTCTATTGGTGGTTCGTAAGATGATTACGATGATGATGATAATGATGACGATGATGATGATGATGATGATGATGATGATGATGATGATGATGATGATGATGATGATGATGATGATGATGACGAATAGGATGACAACGATGATGATGACGACGATGATTATGATGACGATGATAATGATGAAAAACAATGGACTTACCCTATCAATCAGTTCTCTCACCATGCCGTTCCATTCGCCGTTTTCAAGCTTAGCGCCGTAGTTGCCGTCGGGAACGAGTTCAATCTTGTATCGGAATCCCACGATGGTGGATAACTCGTCCAGAAGATTGATGATAAACCCCTCGTAGGGTTCTTTGGAGCTGGGGTTCTCTGTGTCCATTAGAAAAGGCTTCTCCTACAGAGACGAAGAGAAAGCATACTATAAACAAATATTTCATTTATTGCATCAAATATTAAATTTTTAATATCCAATAAGCCTATTCCCCCATCTTTAACATTTTTAGATGCAGTTTTTCAACTAATCCTATCTTTTTAATATATATTCCAGACAAACTGATAACACATGTTTTCAATTCTTTTATAATATCTGGTGAGTTTGGTAGCAGCAGCCCTAAGTGAACCAACTTTGAGAGAATTCGCAACTTCAACACTGCAACTCTATTATTGGTAGACCAAATTTGAAATAATTTTTTTTACGTAACAAAATGTGTTATAATTTAATTGAAAACGGTTATTTCAGTTTGTTAGCAATATTCCTAAAACTTTCATTTAGATTTAGATTTTGGCTCATGTTTTCGGAAATGTTTTACGTATACAGTAATAGTCTCACATTAAAAAAATCTAAATGTTTCCCTTTTAATTAGTTTTGATTTTTGGATTAATACTTGGAGCCAGTGCTGGTGAAATTAGGGTTCTTTTTGAGAAAGCGTGGCAACTGCAAGGAGGCGCCACCATGGCCAAGGGAGACGTTTGACTGCATAAGTACAGTTTAAAAACAACAAAATGAGAAAATGTGGCTCATGGCGCTTTGCATGTGATAAATCCGTTCGCCATTTCATGTCTGAATGTGCTGATCTGCTTGATGAAAGAGAAAGATATTTTGGTTTAATACCTTTCAAAGAGATTTTTAAAATATGCAATGGTCAACACATGTTTCAAATTTTACATGATGTTAGCTTGTTTTATGGCATATAAATCATGTCGCCTTGTTTTATGTTGTTAGTGGGATTTTATAGGTAAGACCGATTTTAGTGATTTGATTGAAGAAATAAAACGTACTTTTAATACATCAGATTTAAAGAAGATTTTTCAAGAGGTTGCGTGTGACAGTTTGTTTGAATATTTAAGAGTAACATGCTTGTTTTTTAAGATTTGAACTTTTAGGATAACGTTTCTCTGGTCCTGATTTGGCTCGGAAGAGTCCGCTGGACCTAAAGCAATAACCATGTAATGTAATGTAATGTAAAAGAGTTTGAAAGTATAAAAACTTGCTGTAAACAAAACGCAAAAAAAAAATTGTTTTTAATAAAGTGTGAAAATAAAAATGCTTTTTTTTTCAAAAGAAGTGCGAAAATATATCTAATAATGATCAAAATAAAAATTAAACATAGTGATGCTCAAATAAACTTTACAAAAAGAAAATTTCCCTTTTTTTAAAAATACAACATTCCATCAACTAAACAGCGTATAAATACAAATATAAAGAAAAAACAACAGAAAACGTTATTTTAAAAAATAAAAATAAAAAAGGTAAGATTCAATTTAGCATTATATCACTCAATTTAATATTTCCATTTTAATGTAAGTTTAAATATCTCTACATTTGGATTTATATTGCCAAATCTGCACCCATAAATATATTGTTTCGATAGTAATAAAATCAAATAAAATATAGTCCGAATACAGCCAAGCTTTCTGATAATGTTAAAGTATGTACTTTTTCACATGTCTATTTAAAAAGGTTCCAAAAGTGTTTCACACAATCACAATTCCAAAGACGGTGCATGATACGTTTTCTCAGCTTTACAAAAAAGTACACATTATATTCTCATACACATCTATTTCTTTTAAAATAATATTTGTTGCCAGTATGCGATGGACAATGCGCATCTGAAACCATCTCATTCCAATACCACCAATCTTTTGAAGTTTACAAACACATTTTTTATATTACATGATTTACTTTTACATTCCATTTTTTACAACAATTTGGCTTTACTTTGTTTTTCATAACTACATCATAATACATCCTGCAACCTTTTTCAATGGAGATGATCTTTACTGGAACCCAGAAAGTTAAACGATTATTATAATTACTATTATTTTAGTGGGTTTAAAATATATATATATATATATATATATATATATATATATATATATATATATATATATATATATATATATATATATATATATATATATATATATTCGCCGATTGCCACATATTACAAACATATGTGAGGAAGTCCACTCTTAAATTCTATATATCTTCTATTGAATTCAACCCATTAAAAAAAAGTTCCATCATAATTCAAAAGATCTGCACCATGCTCAACCCACTGAGCCTGTGAAATCACCGTTGGACCCACCTTTATCCTTTCATTTAAACAGAATGGTTTTGCAAGTAATTCTCCGGACAACTTATAAAAAAATTGATCGTATCCTACAAAAGCATTGTTTTAAAATGTATTTGTTGCACTTTATAATTTTATAATTTCAGCACCATATAGTTCAATTTTATCTATATATTCAAAAAATACTTTAATTAAATTTTTTCATTTATGATGGCTGGTTTTTGTTTATGAACCCACCTCATTTTCAGAGCTATAATAAAATTTTTAATATCCGATAAGCCTATTCCCCCATCTTTAACATTTTTAGATGCAGTTTTTCAACTAATCCTATCTTTTTAATATATATTCCAGACAAACTGATAACACATGTTTGCAATTCTTTTATAATATCTGGTGAGTTTGGTAGCAGCAGCACTAAGTGAACCAACTTAGAAAGAATTCGCAACTTCAACACTGCAACTCTATTATTGGTAGACCAAATTTGAAATATTTTTTAACGTAACAAAATGTGTTATAATTTAATTGAAAACGGTTATTTGAGTTTGTTAGCAATATTCCTAAAACTTTCATTTGTAAAAGATTTCATGTCATACCTAAATGATGCATGACAGTTGTCCCTGCTGCCCAACCACACAGCACTAGACTTTACCGCATTTAATCGCAAACCAGATCTTCTGCCAAAGGTATCCAACAAGTCTCTACTTTTCAAAAGATTTTTGATCTCATTCAAGTAAACATTCTGTGACATCTGGGTACTGAGGAATGTTGTGTTCAACACTATTAATAGTAATACCTTTAATCCTTATTTTCCAGAATCATTGTGGCCAAGATTTCAACGCACACAAAATTAAAAGAGCTAAACTGGATCTCATTGTCTACATCCTCTTTCAATATTGAACCAAGTAGAAGCATGCCAATTAATCAAAACTGCTGATTTCATATCACTGTAAACATTTTTTTAGTCCATGTTCTGAAATCTTGAACAAAACAAAACTCTCTTAACACCTTGTGTATAAAAGGCCAATCTAGAGAATCAAACGCCTTTTCAATGTCAACATTTAATAATAAACCTTTTTTTTCAAGTCAATCATGTCATATAATAACCTTATATTACCCCATATATATCTACCACTTATGAAGCCAGTTCGATCCTCAATTAAGAGTTTACATAACACTTTCTTTAAACTCGAGGCAATAAAAGCCGATCGAATCTTATATGTCACGTTTAACAATGAAATGGGTCTACAGTTTTTAATCAGATCTCTTGATTTTTTACCCGTAAGAAAACATAATAATTTCTTCTCTCTGAATAGATGTTCATTTGCTTCAAAGAAAGTTTGAAAACAAAATTCCATTTTTAAATGTCACTACACTGTCAAAACAATGTTCCAAATTAAAAGGATAAAAATAACTAATTGCTACCCAAAAATATATAAATGTATAACGTTGTTGATAATTTAAGTGCATTAAACCGAAAATCAGAGAGGTCAGTATTAATCATGTCAAAATAAAGAAAATTTCAAAAATTATTCAAACAAGATAATGCTGTTAACGTTAGTGTATTAGTTATTGGAAAACGATGATAGAACATAGAATTCAATCATAGTGGGATTGTACTGATACTATAAAGACCATCTGAGCAATTATTAACTACAGGCTTTCCAGGAGTAGTTCTTGATCATTCAACGGCAAAATGTACAGCACTGAGCATGCTGAAGTGTTAGTAATGTGGATATAGTTTAGTACAAGAACGATGAGTAAAAGAGCTGACACACACACCAAATCAAAAAGTTATCTATATGTGAATTAAGCTCATATAAAAGCTTTATCAAGCAGACTAAGGTACAATATCAAATAACTAAAATGACAGTTTGGGGGTTAGCATAAAAATGTTTTTTGTAGTAATAATGTTGTTTTTAGTATGTAACATGCTGGTCAAGCATTCATGTTAATCAAGCAGTCATATCACTCATGCTTTTAGTGCGAGTATAAAATGTTACACAATTCACATTTCTAGTCAAACAGCCACCCGATCAAACTAATGCATAAGTCAGAAACGGCGTTTTCAAATGTTACTCCAACAGCTACCCGATCACACCAACTAGACATCAGGATGACAATATCAATCACTGCTGCAGACAGCTTTGGGAAACTATCAAAACTACCATTATGAAGTTGTTCCCCCAATGATTAAGAACATTTTCATACACAAGGTTACTCAGGACAGAGAACCAATATAGGGTGGCTTTACCTTAAATAGTGACACGGGAATAATTTAATTATGGGTGAAGAATGGCAAGACCATGTTTAAAAAAGCACAACTCAATATAAAAACCAGGACTACGAAATGAAAGAATCGACAGTGATGATTACGGAAGGCAAGAGCCCTACACTGTCGATTATACACACACACACCCACACACACAAACACACACACACACACTCTCATGGCCACTAATTTTCCATTATTTTTCTTTCATGGTAGGGACGTAGGTAGATGGAGTGGGCGTTTGCCAAGCATACAGATGGATGGAATAAAAAGAATGTTACTCTAAAATGCCAATTGTGCCAGAAAAAAAAAGGCATTATAGCTCAGAACAGCGCAGTCAAAGTATTAGTTACAGTTCAACAATGTAATTGCAAGCACGGTTGTTGGTGAAGGCCGTAGAACGTTAAAATTGCAATGCCAGTTAGCATCATACAATTTAACTGTTACTGTTAGTCAGCAAGTAACAAGTAAAATCTCAATGCCAGTTAGTACAAAACACATACCTTTTAGCAGAAATTGCACACACACACATCCTTACACACACACGCACACACACACAATAAATATTAAAAAACAGCAATGGAAGCAAGATGGAAAAACAGGACTGCTAGTCAACAATACTTTAGTCAAATCAATAATTCTTTGGTCACAAAAGATCGAAAGGCATGAATAAATATGGAATTTCCTTTGTAAAATATGCATTTGCTTTTTTTTTCGCTGTCTTCTCTCAGCTAAATAATCTTTTATAAAATGTAAGCATATTTTCGAAATAATCATTTGTTTACAAACAATGTAAGATTGTTAGATTTATCTAAATAATATATTTTCTCCGTAAATACTTATTATTTACCTAAACAATACATTGTGTACGTAAATAAATAATGATATATATGTAAATGAGATATTGTTGATAAATAAGAAATTATTTACCAATATAATATATTATTAAGCAGATTGTGTGAAATAAAGTATTATTTAGAAGTGTTCCTAAATAATTATTTGTTTACCTATACAATGCATTATTCAGCAAAATTTGCTAACTAAAATATTACTTACAAGATGTTACTATCTACCCTATCCTATCCTATCCTATCCCTTAACTCGGAAGTCGTTGGGGCACCACACATGGTCATTTAACCAGCATACTCCATCTTTCTCTGTCCTCAGCAACCCTAATGGCTTCGCTCAGTGTCAAGTGTCAATTCTCGAATGATGTCCTCACACCTCTTTTTCTGTCTACCTCTTCTTCTGCCTCCTTGCACCGTATCTTGCAGGATGGTCTTTGCAAGGCCTGATACTCTGCTGACGTGGCAATACCATCGGAGTTTCTGTTTCTTCACCACTGTGATCATGTCATCGTGTTGTCCAATGGTGTGTGTGTGATGGACTGTCGGACTTCGTCGTTGGTGATGTGCTTCTTATAGGAAATGCCCAGAAGTCTTCTGTAGCATCTCATCTCCATGCTTTGTATTCTTCGTTGTTAGTCTGCTGTGAGAATCCATGATTCGCAAGCGTATAGGAAGATGGAGATGACAAGGGAGACAGCAGCCTTACCTTGGAATGTAGACTGATGGTCTTGTCTTTTCCAAATGGGCTTCAACCTTGTCAGGGCAGCAGTTGAATGTGCGATCCTGGAGAAGACTTCCTGTCGGGACCCATTGTCTGATAAAATGGCTCCTAAATATTTGAAGCTATGCACCGGGTTGAGGGATTGGCCTTGGACTTTAATGTCCGTGTTGATGCCATTGGTGTTGTTGGTCATCACTTTTGGTCTTCTCTGCACTTATTTCAATTACAAAGACTCTGGAGGTGGTGTTAAGCCTCTGTACCAGCTGTTCAAGTTCTTGTTCCTCTCCAGCCAATCCATCAATGGTGTCTGCAAAACGGAGGTTGGAGATTGCTCTACCCCTTACGCTGACTGTGCCTTCGTGATCTGCAAGGGTATCTGACATGATGCGCTCCAGGAAGATGTTGAAGAGTTGCTAAATAAGGAATTATTTTACCTATATAATACATTATTTAGCAGAATGTGTGAAATAAAGTATTATTTAGAAATGTTTCCAGTGTTCCCGATTACGCACAGTTGTGCGTCAATTACGCACAAAATATGAAAAATGACGCAGGAAAATTTGCATGTGTGCGTCCTTGGACGCACACATTTTTTGGGAATCGCTGAAGTCATAAATACGACCAACGAGTGGCGAACTAATTCACGGCATAATCAGAATCAGAACCCAACTGAGACTGCCATTGCAGACGATTAAAGATTGTGTCGGGAGTTGTCGTCCTTAAAAATCGCATGCGCGCGCATTGTAAACTTCCTCCAAGCAATACATTCACTGAACAAAAGAAATCTTCGTTAATCCATTCTTTGATTCTATCATACACGATCATGTCACTTCTGACTTGGTTGACTGGGTCCAAAACCCGTTCATCCACCGATTTGGGGACTCTCAAAATTTGCACAAGGACTCTTAAAATTTTATACCTGGGAGTCCCAAGGACTCTCATTTTTTGTGTGTGGAGGGAACACTGTGTTTCTAAATAATGATTTGTTTACCTATATAATGCTAAATAGCTAAATAAAGTATTTAGAAGATATTTCTAAACAATTTATTATTTACGTAAACAATTCTTTGTTGTAGGGACTGCAATTTTCATTATTTAGGATTCGCTTGAAAACATGGTTTTTATAATTTATAATAATAATAATAACGGGTTTTTATATAGCGGATACTCCAGCCTATGACCAGACTCACCACGCTTTACATAGTCATTACATATAAGTACATGCACTCGATAAAACATCGCTTTCGCTACAATACACCAAAAGACAGAACAGTAAAAGTACAAATTATTTACACTTATGTACACAAATTACAAATTTACAACTATGTACACAAATAACAGAAAAGACAAATAGAATAGCAAAAACATATTCACAGCTATTTATATGCCCGGTTAGGCCCAGGAGGAAAAACAGTATAAATATGTACAGCCGTGTATACACTTACGGATCAGACAGAGACAAAGAGGAGAGAATGGCAGCGGGATACAGATCATTCTGAATAGTGAAGTTTGAAGAGGTGGGTTTTGAGGGCCTTTTTGAATGCTTGTGATGATTGTATGTTGCGGATATGGGAGGGAAGGGAGTTCCACTGCTTAGGTGCGGAGTAAGCGAATGCACGTTGGCCGTATGTCTTAGTGCGGGTGGCGGGAACCTTGAGTGTGCGAGTGTCAGCAGAAGATCTTAAAGTGCGTGAGGGGGAATAGACAGACAGTAGATCAGCAAGGTAGGAGGGACAAGAATCTGTGAAGAAGTTGTGACAGAGAGTTTGTACTCTATGCGTGCTTGCACAGGAAGCCAGTGAAGGGAATGTAGTAGAGGTGTGATGTGATCGCGTTTCTTGGCTCGGAATACTAGTCTAGCTGCTGAGTTCTGGACCTTTTGTAGCTTGTCAATGATGTGTTTTGGGGAGCCAGCGAGGAGAGAGTTGCAATAGTCAAGACGAGAAAGGACGAGAGCGCAGACTAGGGTTTTGGTGGCAGTGAGCGTAAGATAGTGGCGAAAGGAGCTGATTTGGCGTATGGCCGTGTATGCAGATCGACAGATGTTGGAGATGTGGTTGTTGAGGGACAGGTCGTCGGAGAGAATGTAGCCAAGATTTCTTGCTGAGGATGAGAACTGAATGTTTGTTGTCCCTACTGTAAGCGATGTTGGGAGAGGCGGGAGTGGGGAGGAGGTGTTGTGCTTGTGAATGAGGAGGGCTTCGGTTTTATCATCATTAAGCTTAAGCTTGTTGCGTGTCATCCATGACTTAATGTCTGTGATGCAGTTCTCCAAAGTCTGAACAGTGGAATTAATGAGAGAAGGGGCTGTGGATTTATAAAGTTGTGTGTCGTCTGCAAATGACTGACTCTCAACAGCATGCTTTCTAAGCAGGAGAAGCAGTGGCTTGGTGTACAGAGTGAATAACACCGGCCCTAAAACGGAACCCTGAGGCACGCCGCACACCAAGTCTGCTGTGCTGGAGAAACAGCCATCGACAGTGACTGCTTGTGATCTGTCGGAAAGATATGAGTGGAACCAAGCCAGGACCGAGCCGGAGATTCCAAAGTAGTGTTGAATAGTGTTAAAGAGAATGTGGTGGTCGACTGTGTCAAAAGCGGCTGAGAGGTCTAGTAAGGTGAGAACGGAGACGTTACCATTATCTAAGGCCAGCAACAAATCGTTGGTTACCTTTAGGAGGGCTGTCTCAGTGCTGTGGAAGGGTCGGTAGGCAGACTGGTTGGGGCAAAGTAAAGCGTTATCATATAGGTAGGCAAACAGTTGTTTGAGAACAATTTTTTCTATGACTTTGGACAGGAAGGAGAGGTTTGAAACAGGTCTATAGTTCTTGAGATTATTTTTGTCTAAACTTGGCTTTTTAAGGAGGGGTTTGATGACAGCCGTTTTGAGCACAGACGGAACAACACCAGAGGACAGACTCTCGTTGATAATGTGGGTAATGGTCGGGAGTAGAGGGTCAAGATTCTCTATCAACATGGGGGTAGGAATGGGGTCAAGAGAGCAAGATGTTGGTTTTGAGCTTAAGATGACTTTCTTGACTTCGTGCTCTGTTACTGGTTGAAAAACTTCCATTTTTGCGGTAGTGAGGGAAGGTGAGAATGGGTTAATGAGTGGGATCTCATGGCTGTCAAGAGCGTCCCTTATGTCAGCCACTTTCTGTGTGAAATAATTACAAAATACATCTGGTAGCTGACATGGTGGATGCGTAGATGGGAGTGATGTTGCATTGCTCTTACCCCTTAGCTGATTGCAAATGTTGAACAACTGTTTACAAGTTTCGCTGCTGCTAATTCTGTCGCTAAAGTACCGGGTTTTGGCAGTCTGGACTATTTTAGTGACCCGTTTTTTTGCAGCGGTGAAAATCTGCTTGCTGACTTCTAAACCCGATTTAAGCCACTTTTTCTCTGCTTTGCGTCGGTGTTTCTTCGCCTCGGAGAGCTCGTCCTTGATAGACTCGTACCAGGGTGCTGAGCGTGTTGCCTTGACCTTTTTCTGGGCCACGGGGGCGTGCCGATCAAGCACCGCATGAAGTGTACTATTCAGCTGATCCACAGTGGGGCAGAGTTCTGGGGTCACTTTAGCGGTAAGCTCTTGCTTGAAAGCATCCCTATCCATGGTACGCAGGCTGCGAGCCTCCCTGAACATGGGGGGAGGAGGGGGGGCTGCGACGTTTAGTTCGCACACGACACAGAAATGGTCAGATGTTAATTCCTGGGTGACTGAAGTTGATCTAACCACATTATCCTGAGGCCTATGCATAACCCAATCTATGATGTGACCACGGCTGTGGGTGGGTTCTGTGACTGACTGAGAAAGACTAAACTGATCTAAAAGTTCAATCATTTTTGCGGTGGAAGGTTGCTGGGGTTGGTCAAAGTGAAAGTTAATGTCTCCTAAAACTATGTATGTTCCTGACAGTGTGTTGCAATAATCGAGTAGGACTGGAAATTCTCTTTATAATTTGACTGCTTTCTATAATTAAATGCAAGGTCTTTCGAAAGATTGTGTATCCAAATTTTGTGTTAATTATTTTATTTTCAACATAAATTACTCCACAAATTCGAAGATAAACGTCTGTTACGTCCCGAACACAAACGAAAGATCAAGGCCCGTTTTGTGCGAGAGTGTTCAGTATTTTCAATATATTCATCAGAGGAAATAAAATATTGCTTTCTTTTTGTTATTTATTTACCCCAAAACTCTGAGACAGGTGTAGAAGAAATGGCATTAGCAGGAGTACTGAATTGCAAAAAAATTGGAATCAATTCTTTTTTTTTTTACAAGATCGCCGTTAACTTGCGAGTTTTCCAAGTTTATTTACTCTGAAGGCAATCCCGCCAATGCACAAATATTGATAGATCCCTCTTTTCCACAGCCGTTACTGTTGCAGTGTCGTATACTATATATTGATACTGTGAACATAAAAAATATAGTGGAATAAAGCAGTCTCATTTTAAATCGCAAAATTGCGTATAATCACGATTTTCCAATTTATTTGTCACTACACACAACTTCATAGTAATACGGCTTGTATCTGAGAATCTGTTAAATAATGAAAATTGTCCTTAAAAATGAATTGTTTACTTAACTATTGAATTATTTAGCAACATCTTCCAACAATACATTATTTAGCAAATTCTGCTAAATAATCAATTATGTAGGTAAATAAATCCTTATTTAGAAACATTTCTAAATAATACTTTATTTCATACCATCTGCTAAATAATGCATTACATAGGTAAATAATTCCTTAATTAGATTAATTGAAGTGGTGGTTCATCCGTCCCCTATACTTACTGTGTCCGGGGACGTAAATTTACTCAAAAAAAACAAAACAAACAAGGCCAGTCCCCAATACGCTATGTGTCCGGGGACGTTAATCTACCAACGTAATAAGGCCTATTTACCTATGTTTTAAGCTTACCTAAATATTTACTGACAAAATATGTTATTTAGAGCAATTTTACTTTTTTTTTTGTAAACAAATGATTATTTAGAAAAATATGCTTCTAAATAAAGACTATCTGAAAGTGGAAAAGATAAACATTTTACAAAGGGAATTCCATAGATAACATCAGCACAGTTATAAACTAATTAATTAAAGTAAAAACAAATACAAAGCAATACATATATGTTTCATTATATGTACAATAAACAAATGATAGAAACAAACCTATATGCAAGACCAGAACACCATTCAAAACCTCTATCTCCAAAAAAGCACTTTTGAGAAAAACAAAAAAATTCTTTTAAAAAATTCAGGTATCACCAAAACAAACGTTTTTAATATAATTTGTATTCAGTACGTAAAACGTTGGCTTTGGTGATACCGATTTGTTAACAGTTTTTGTCGTTTTTCTTAAACCTTCATTTTTGGAGATACGAGGTTTTGAATGGACACCGACGCTATTTCACTGCACTTGCAGTTGCACAGCACATACACACGTTTACGTACTCATCCACCCCCAACCACCCAACCACTATCCCCACGCACGCACTCCAGTCCGCACCCGACCTCAGCAAAGTATGCACATCCACAAGCGCCAATCATCTCTTTGTTGTAACACCGATGGCACAAAAAGAATTAGCAAAATATGCCGCCGGACCGGACCCTTACCACAGCACAATGTTCGCTAAATTAAATGTCGTAGGACTAGGCCCTCCTCGCATCACAGTTGCTAAGGTGATGATTCGCGGACAGGTCACACAGGTCACGAAACCCGCCCTGTGCGCAAGACCACTGCGCAAGTAAGTGCCAGGAAGTTGAGGCAGAGACAAAGTGGTAGATGGGTGCAGGAATGTTAGTTGATGTAGCCATAGTCAGTGAAAAGCCTGGTGCATTTGAAAGGCATTACTATGGAGTACTTAGAATGAGGAATAAACTATGGAAGTACGGAACATTTTTTTTGTTTCTTTTTAAGTGGAGCTTGATGCGACAGGGAGAAGGTGTGTAAATATTGCGCGTTTTGGGGTACATGACCCGCGACCTCGACCTTTTTGGGCCTACATAAACAAGAACACTGACTACAGCATCAAACACGCTAATCATTGACTAGCAATCCAACTTTACAATCAAATTTACAATAATAAGAGACAATTGTGTACATAAAAGTCAAGGAATGCTAATTTTGACAACGACAAGACAAAACGATGCAGTGCACGTTTTTGAGCCAATCTCTTCATCAGCTTGGGTTTTGTCCGCCTGATGAAGATCTTAGCTCGAAAATTGCATTGTATTGTTTTGTCTTCTTGTTGTCAAAATTAGCATTCCTTGACTTTTATATACACATTTGTTTCTCATTAATTTAAACAAGAACGTTACCACACTGCAACATTCACAAGTTACGAGTATGCTCAATACATTGTATGCAGGGATTTTAAAACAGCTTTCGACACGTGCCAAGGAAGGAATACCGAATGGGTTTAGAATGCAAGGATAGTAGGAATTTGAGCGGGTTACCCTAGTACTTGCGCGTGTAGTGAGAAACGTGACGTTCATACATTTTTTTATATAACGATTTTAAAAGCAGCTTTGAACAAACATTTTAAACTATTAGAAGGACATTGACATACAAGGCAAGGATAGCTAGCAGGCTACTAGGTAAAGGCGCGCATACACGCCTCTTTCTTTACAGGAAGATACACACAATAAGCCAACGTTCACGTCATTTTGAAGAAGACACCTTTTAACGGGAAAACACGTAAAATATGCTCAAATTAACATCTTTTTAACAGAAAAAGCTCAGAAAGGGTACACACAAGAAACCAAATATCGCATCCTTTCGCAGGAAACACACACCAAATAAGCCCAGATCGGACGATAAGCCAAAGTGAACACAACAAACACAATGCATTTTTTGCAGAAAAAAAAACACAAACCTTCAACGTAGTAACAATAAGCAGAGGCTTTACATTGGGCTGGAAACAAAAAGAAGATAAACCAGAAAATGAGATTACACTACGCAACGTAATAATACTGTTTACGGTACTGAAATGAAAGATGCACATCTACATTAAATGCCAACAAAATCAAACAATAGAACAAACACATCACTTTAATAGGAAATCATAACCAGACCATTAGGAGAATACATAATCAATATAAAGAGTACATTACAAATCAAAACAGTAACATAATTCAGAACAATAATGGAACACCCCCAACAGAATGAATACAAATGACTAAACACACAGCAAGAAAACCTATTCCAAAACAACCTGCAACTATATATACCATAAACATTAACAAAAATAACATAATTAGTTTTACGTAGCATATCAGTACTTTATTTATTTACGCGGGACGATTTTACTGAATTTGTTTTTGACGTTTATAAAATGTAGTTTGCTGATACAGAAGGCCGTTTAGACGTGGAAACTGTTACTTACTTTAGGCTCGCATTTTCAGACTACCTGAACACTTAAGAACCCACTTTGCGAGTTTCATGTTGTATTGTCAGTAGCCTTGGGAAAAACGACAGACAGAAGTCGAAAGTACTTAAGTTAACGACAACTCATAATCCTAGTGTCCAATATTTAAATCACCTCTACGGCTTTATCTTCATCTTTTCTTAATGACAACTCACAATCCTAATGTCCAGTATTTAAATCACCTCTATCTTCATCTTTTTTTATTTCACCCTCCATCCACACCTTTCTCCTCTTCATCTCCCTCACACCTCTATCACCTCACTTCCCTCTAATCGTTCTTTATCATATTTCCTCCACACCCACCCACCCGGTACCATCTCCCTCCGCTGCTACAATAACATCGCAGATTACAGTAATTTTCACGGGTCAGTCCAATCCCCATTCGTCTTGTCTGGAACCAAAGGACCAGGGTCAAGTGCGGTCATAGAAGCCCACAGGGGTCAGCGTCTTAATGTCCGCCAATGGCAGTGTTCATCATCACGATCAATTTCCATAAAATCCTGTTCTTCCATGTTCCTCGCCTACCTTGCTGCAGCATTTGATGTTTTCTAGCCTTTCTTCAAAGTCACTGATTCAGATGAAGATATTTTATTGTCAAGTTACATACAATGCACAAGGAAATACGCTTCGCAGTGAGGTAAACACATAAATTAAATCAGTCAAAACAGCCGTCTATATGGCAACATTAATCTTGTTAACAGTAGTCAAACAGGCATAATAATAATAATAATAATAATAATAATAATAATAATAATAATAATAATAATAATAATAATAATAATAATAATAATAAAATTATTATTATTATTATTATTATTATTATTATTATTATTATTATTATTATTATTATTATTATTATTATTATTACGGAACTGCAGTACTTTTTACTCGACCGGTGGTGCAAGGATCAGCATGAACATCCTTTTCTGTCTCACCCTACAATCCATCTAAAGCACCACGCAGCGTTGCCGAGACGTGCCTAGAACCTGTCACAAGTGGAGAGGCAAACGTATCACTCGGCTAGTCTCAGCTAGGCTGCGTGCTTAAAGCATCCACACAGTTGTTCAGCTCATTTTACCAACCATTTTCTGTGGCGATTAAGCGGCGCAATGGAAAAAAACACCCCCAAAGAACTCTGGCAATCGCACAATTACCTTCCCGCCTCATCCATCCATCCATTCCTCCCTCCCTTCCTACCTCTCTCTCTTTTCACCCCATTCTCTCATTGCCCTTATTCCTAAACCCCATCCCGCTTTCTCCCTAAACACAAACACTCAGCGGTGTCACTAACTCTGCTCCGATGTGATTAGGGAGGCAATGCAGAAACAAAGAACACGGGCAAGTGGACAGCGGGAGGAGTGATGAGACTGACCAATGTCCAGTAACCTAATTCCGTCCCCTCTGATTAACGATACTGGACATCCAGACGCACCTATACACAAACACCTCCCGGAACCCTCACTCCTCCTATCTCTCCTTTCCCCCATCCATCCACCACCCATTTTTTTATCTTCCAACTCGCCCTCTATCAAACTAATAATATAATAATACAGTACATTTGTATCGCGCGGTACCTCGCAAACGGTAAGGAAAGCGAGCTCGCCGCGCTTGACAACACACGTGCAATCACACACACACACACACCCACACACCCACACGCACACACACACACACTCACAAAGAACAGGTATACACTTATCAAATTGTTAAATAATTACAGTAAAACATGGCCATGCAAAACAACAGATAATATGAATACCACGAACCGAGCCGGTGCCGCCACCATCCATGAACAGATGACGTGACTTGGTAAAAGATTACATATGGGGATGGAAGGGAGGAGGAGTGAAAATTATTGAGTTTGCATGTTAAAAAGGTGGGTCTTTAATTGGCGCTTGAAGGAAGAAAGTGATGGAGCATGTCGGAGTTGCAACGGTAGTGAGTTCCAGGCAGTTGCAGCAGAGAAAGAGAAAGATCGTTCACCATAGGTCTTTGAGTGAACACGGGAAATAGAAAGCAGTCTTGTATCAGAAGAAGAGCGGAGTTGTCTTGCAGGAGAGTAGACAGAGAGAAGGTCAGTAAAGTATGAAGGGGAAGAACCAGTGAAGAATTTGAAAACAATAGTTGAGAGCTTGTACAAGATGCAAAAGCGAGACCTCACTGTACCTTGATTACTGAGATCGGCCACATAAACCCAGATACAGTAGCACGCGCACACATGAAAAAAACTACAGACAAGCAAAGGGACATAGATAAATACATACCCATCATAAATTCACACAAACACACACATACATTTGAAGACTGTTTGTCCATAATTATGCACTCAGAAATCACACGTACTTCCACACTCATCAGAACGCACCCAAGCACACACACACAGATGCACACACCAACAGAAGCTTAAGGTCCAAAAAGACGAATAACAACAAATAAAGGGAGCCTGCACTTAACTAACGGATTCTGATCACTAATAAAGGGGTGAGTCATTTAATTACCTCGATGATAAGTACAAAACTGGGCAATGTTTAATGTCTCGAACAGGCCAACGAGTGTTTCGTGCAGTATTGAAATAAAATCGATCGTTAAACGAAATCGCCAAGACAGTAATCAAGGTGAAATTTAGGGGCGCCAATGGAAAATGTTGGAACTATGACGCTACTGGAACCAGTTCAAGGTATGCGGACTGCTACGTCTACGCTCACTACGTAACCGGTGTAGCAGGCCAGATTATACCCCGCCTCAAGTATACCCAGGGTATAAACTGGCCTAGCTCAGACTATGCCCCCGTATAAACTGGCCTAGCCCAGACTATACCCCTGGGTATTATCTGGCCTAGGCTCGTTTAACCCTCTCCTGCCCATTATAACCCCCCTCCCCCCCTACTACGGAAGACCTTATCCTTCACGTTACTCTTTAATTTATGTGTTGTAATTGTTCTGATGCACTCAGATAGATAGATAGATAGATAGATAGATAGATAGATAGATAGATAGATAGATAGATAGATAGATAGATAGATAGATAGATAGATAGATAGATAGATAGATAGATAGATAGATAGATAGATAGATAGATAGATAGATAGATAGATAGATAGATAGATAGATAGATAGATAGATAGATAGATAGATAGATAGATAGATAGATAGATAGATAGATAGATAGATAGATAGATAGATAGATAGATAGATAGGGTTAGGGTTAGGGTTAGTTTTTTTTTTAGTTTGTTTTTTTTTACACGCAAGATAAAGGCTGTTAGTTGAGTTCACTCAGTTTTTTTGTTGTTTTGTTTTGTTTTTACACGCAAGCAAAAGGCTGTTACCTGAGAGTTGGTCACGCAAACGGTCATGTACAACAAACCCATGAGTGAAATCTCTTTAGGTGGGGGTATATTCCGGGCGCGAGGGGTATGACCTGGCCTAGGCTGATCTATACCCAGGGGGTTAAACCCGCCTAGGCTACATTATACCCACGGCATAAAGTAGCCAGGGGTATATTCCGGCCTGTTACACCGGGACTACCTGAGGCTGAAGTTCGCCTCTCCACTGACAGAGCTCGGGTGGGGCCGGGTAGCTCAGTTGGTAAGAGCGTCTTGCTAGTAACCGAAAGGTCGCTGGTTCGAATCCCGGATTGGTCAACGTGTGATCATATTATTTTCCCCTTTACCAACAACTGGCCCGCTGGTGTCAGTATAAATCGGTCCAGTAGTCACCTATATGCGAAAGTGTCGTGTGACTATAATCTACAAACAACAGAGCTCGGCCAGTCGCAGCTACGTTGTGTCTACCTACTCGGAACGGTGTCCTATCCTATCCTATCCTATCCCATAACTCGGAGGTCGTAGGGGCACCACAGATGATCGTTTAACCAGCGTACTCCATCTTTCCCTGTCCTCAGCAACCCTGGTTGTTTCGCTCAGTGTCAAACCAGTCCATTCTCGAATGTTGTCCTCCCACCTTCATTGCAAGACCCGATGATCTGGTGACGTGGCCATACCATCGGAGTTTCCGTTTTTTCCACCACTGTGAGCAGGTCATCGTGTTGTCCAATGGCTTGTGTGATGGTCCGTTGGACTTCGTCGTTGGTGATATGCTGGGTATAGGAAATGCCCAGAAGTCTTTTGTAGCACCTCAGCTCCATGCTTTGTATTCTTCATTGGAGATCTGCTGTGAGGGTCCATGTTTTACAAGCATATAGAACGGTGTAAAGCGAGACAAAACGTTTATGTAGAACGCAAGTGATAAAGGCGTCTACCCTAAAGAGAAGGGACCGGAGTTTATTGATAGCATGTTAGATACAACCCTTATTAGATGCCATCCTCCGGGGAATAAGGGGAAAACATAGGAGAGATCTACTTCCCTTCTTTGCTGCTGATGGTTTACATTGGTTAATTTGTGCCCAGCTCGTCAGTAGGTGGGCTTGGTGAAAATCAAGGGATTGAAGATAAGAAGATGCCTGACTGAAATCCTCTGAAAAAAAATATCTTCATGCGAAAAAAGTATCCAAAATTTGGCTGGTTGGCAACGGAAATGTGAAGGGCATAAGCATGACAGTATGAAGTGTCCTTGATTGAACACAGACTGTCATCTTATGTGCTTGGACGGCCTTTCTATAAAATGTTACTACTTGGAGTGAACACTGTGTGAGGTTTGAATGCCCTATATATAAGTTGTCACCCATCCCATTCATTTAGGGTGCTGTGGTGACTCCACTTGCGCACCTGGCACGCAAGCAATTTGCGTTCGACTCCCGCTCGCGCGTGGCGGAAACCCTTTGTTCAGGTCAGGGGTCGACGCCCTGCAATGACTTTAGATTGTGCCTGCCATTTACCTGTCAACGTCATAACCCACGTCTTACCTACATTCTTCAAGCCGGTGGTAATGGTGGTAAGTATATTAAAGTCCCGCGTCACATGAGCGAATAGGGGACTGGAAAGGGGGTGGGGGGGGGAATCGGGTTCATCAAGCCGGTTTACATTAGCACTACTTCCAAAGCTATCTTTTGTATTCGTATACTCTTTATAAGGTTGTAAAGATATGTTTTCATGATATCATTTGTTTTCTATAACTTACATAAAACGCTTTAAAATACAGTATTTACAGACATATTTGTTTATATAATGTACCGGAACTAATGCATGATCTTTGTGTTCCAGAAAATTCCTTTCCAGTTTATTTCTCTCGTATGCTTTTATTCGCTCGCTCTGTTCTCTCTTTTCTATTTCGTCCGCTTGAGCAAATATACTAATGGTAGGCCAATTTGGTTTGTGATCAGTCATGGAAATAATGACATTGCTTGCCGAGCCGTTTCTCATGCAGCGGAGCTCCTGCATCACCCTCACCGTCATCATCATATAAAATTACAAATTGTGTATAGACGTTAAATAAAATAATTCATCATCACCACCACCATCAACCAACAACAGTAGCTGAAGCAGCATCAATCGTCGTCATCATCACCATTTTTAGTGATACCGCTAGGTACATCTCTCAATCACGTACATTCAGTGTCTCCTCCTTGCCAATATCACTATCTTCATCATGACTGCGGCAACTAGTTTTAATAATAATGATAATAGGAATACAAGTAAAAGGGTTGAAGGAAACAAAACACACCAGGCTAAACGATTCTCCATGCATACTTTTCGCCAAACCCTCCTCACCAGCCAAATAAATTTAACTTGTAGTCCACAACCACACTTGTAGTTTGCTCCCAGCGCTCATCCACACGCTTTCACACGCATTAAACATCAACAGCATCCTCTCTCTCTCTCTCTCTCTCTCTCTCTCTCTCTCTCAAACTCTCTCTCTCAAACTCACTCTATGTAATGTGTTCTTGTATACAAATATATTTCTTAATGCAAAACGCAAGGGACTTGTCGGCTGGACAGTACCTCAGACGAGGCAAATTGAAAAATATAAGTTTTCTCTTACGTTCCCTTTGAACCAAGCCCTCCCAAACATATAACTTACACGACAGCTTAGGTCTGACGTGCCAGAATACGCTGAGTAGCTGAGGAGACTATCCAGAACTCTGCATGAAACGTGAAATCAACCCTTCCATGATGATGAAAGCGAAACTTAACGTCCTATTATATTTAATGTTAAGGACAATAAAAATTGGCAAAAAGCCATCACACCATATATAGCCAGACCAGGTCTGGCGTCTAAAACAAGAGGAAGGGAGAAAAAGAGAAGGCCGGCGCAGCGCCGAGCAGAGAGGGTTAAAACTTATAAAATATAAGTGTGCAAACATGCGGCGGGGCCCCCACCCCAAAAGTTAAAAACCAGTTTTAATAACAAACATTTAATTATAAAATCAACCATTCCATATTAGTATTCTGTATAGGTTATCAAACTAGACTCGTACATACTATGTATGACCCGCGATTCACTTTCTGCGACAGCGATGTCCCACTTTCTATACTTCATCTCAATCTCAAGTGACATTCTTCGCTTCTGTCTCTAATATGATAATTAACTTAAGTCACCTGCACGAAGTGTTAGGCTAACGCGGACTATGCTGGTGTAGTTTACCAGAGTGCCCCCGACCGCCGAAATCCAGGATTGTGCAATATGATAGTTTAGCTTATCAGAAGCAAGAGATTAAGGCCCTCGGACCTTGAGCTAGCTCTCCAATACTAAACTTCTGTGATCATCTTTCCTCCATACTCTCTCAGAAGAACCGAACTAGAAACGTCCCTTTCATTGGAACTTATCCCGATCTTCTTCATGGGAGACGGGGATGTAAAGTAAAAAAACCACAATCTCAGCTTTTTGTTCTAAATACCCTGGATGGGAGGTGCCAACCCAGTGACGTAAGGGCAAAGCAATCAGTTCCACTGCGGCAACAACATGCTGTAATTGATCCAAGCCATGGCGGCATGCAAATTTTCCCTCCTACCATCTCTCTCGTAGACTCGGACACGGATAATCGGAGACGGTGTGATCCTTCTCCCTACACAGAGTAGCTCAACGTGCGGATTGTGCCTCCTCCCATAAGAGTATACAGCAGGGTAGCTGGGGCATTGTACTGTGTATTGTGTTTGCCTTCCACATGTCCAGACACTCTGCATGTCCACTACACCATTACAACTGTCGTTTGAAATGTGTAGATAGTCAATATCATTATGAAATACCCACACCATCATTTCAAGATTAGCATTGTTCATTAACAAACGCGCGTCATTGCATCTTCGCGTTTAGTCGTTATTTGTACCACCGATAACAACGTCTTAGTCCAAAGCTACTGTCAACGTGTATATAAATACAATACAATAAAATACGGATTCAAAACAGTGCAATAAATACAACATAATACGGGTTGTTACAATACACTTCTAATAAGATCTACACAGTACAAATCCGAAAAAACTAATACATATGCCTTTTATTATATTTAGCAGGGATTTGGCTTAACATCAGTGGTAGTGTGAGGCACTGACTAGACAAACAAAAAGTCTGGAATTACTAAACTTGGGACAATGTGTTTTGACTGGGATGACTTGTCTAAGATAACTGTAAAAGGACAGATCTATGCATTAGACTCCAGATTGTTTAGTTACGCACCGTTTCTGACAGTGTGCTACATTCGCCCACTTTGTGGCTTACCGTGGTTCTGTAATATGTTTGCTGTTTCTGTCAAGCCTGCACAGGTCTTAATATAAATCTTGATATTTGGCTGGCAAAGAAAAGCAGTGAGTGGACAATGGAATATTTGGAAGTAAAAACTCTCTCTCTCTCTCTCTCTCTCTCTCCCTCTCTCTCTCTCTCTTTACCCCCCCCCTCCTGCCCCGGCCCCCTCTTCCTTTTCGTATCTTCCCTTCCATAAAAGCAGCGTACAGTACAATATAATAATTATTTGGGAGATGACCAACCTTTGTCTATTCACCCTTACACTTTGGCTCTCTCTTCTTCATACCATCCTTTTCCCTACCACCACTTCCATCCCTCTCCCCTTCTATGCTTCTTTTCCCCTCTGTCCCTAGTAACTATCAAATCCGTTCACAAAAAAACAGTGTCAACTAGACATAATAAATCCCTTAATTTAAAAAAACCCAACAACTTATCCCTTTCCAAGTCAAGGTTTCAAAATTCTAATGTGTCTACTACTGACCTATTAAACGGTTTCAATCTTGGTCATGCACAGGACTAAAATTAATTCATATTCTACATTCACTAACGATTTCTTAATTTTCATATTTTACCTGTAATTTGAATGAAATAATTTTGCAAAACCACAAAAAACTCATTAAAGAAACGATAACACACACGCGAGAAATTGTACACACAGCAACGTGGCAAAGTGAATAGTGATACTCACCATTAGAGAAGTGACTATAAGCGTTTTGTTGCCAAACGGTGAATCAGAGAAGTCCAGTTGTCTACTCATGTTAATACCTCTGGAAAACTTCCAATCGCCAGACTGAAAACAAGTAAATATTTTTAAGGACAATATTATTATTATTATTATTATTATTATTATTATTATTATTATTATTATTATTATTATTATTATTATTATTAAAAACGCAAACGAACAGTGGACAACATTTTAATAAACATACATTTTCAGGCGATTAAAAGCAGAAACTAGAGGGTATTTAAAACAAAACAACCGAATTATGATTTTTATGCTGATGTTTAAAGTATCCTCCACATCCCAAAAAAGGTCGCATATTGGAATTAAATCTTGAATCTTGAAATTGCAGAAGGAATAACATGTGTTATCTGTAATTCATATTAGAATGTGACAAAGTATAAGCTGAAAAATATTTTACAATAACGGCCTAGAAATACACCACAACTACAATTCGGTAATACTTGAGACATTTGCTAGAGCAATGCCTTCGTTTCTATGAATAAAAGAAAAGCGTGTATTTATTTTTAGGCATCATCGTCCCAAGATCATTTCACGCGTGAGAATGGAAGTAGTCTAAATTCACAGGTGTGAATACTCTTTAAATTCTTGAATTGATATGAAATGAAATCCTCCTAAGAAGATACGAGAAAACTAACTTCTACAATAACATGTGTATTTCATGAAGGTAAATTATAACGTTAGCGCTTTAGGCTCACGAGAATGGGCTCTATGCACAAAGGCGTGGCGGTCACGTGCTGCGGGAATAACACAGCGTGCTCGAGTTTGAAAATGGTGAAGTACTGTGCTGCGTTTGGATGCTCTAACTCCGACGTAAAACCTTTATGCAAAGAAAAGAACATTTCCTTTCATCGATTTCCACTAAAAGATGAAATATTGATGAACTCTAAACTGAATGTCAGTGACAAATCGCTCTTTAAAAAAAGCCTGTCCCCTGATAATAATTTGTCTGTAATCATTATTGCACGAATGTGCTAGGTTCAAAACATCACAATATCCCAAAATGTCGGTAAATTAAAAATGTTTAAGCAGCATTGGAGTACACGCGGCGAGCTAAAAGAAGCCATGACCGCTTTGTTATTCCCGCGCCACGTGACCATGCCGGCGACTTGTGCATAGAGCCCATTGTGGTGGGACAAAAAAAATATCTAGTCAGACGAAATTCAAATATTTTCCTAGTGCTGAAGAAACCTCGTGGCCGAAGAAATCCACCATTTTGCTGAATTATTGAAACCACCTCAGCGATATCGAATGTTCAACATTGATAAATACTTGAAAAGACCTTTTAAGCACCCATGTTAACTTTTTATTTATTTATTTATGCGAGTTTTTTCCATCGAAATCACCCAAGAGTGAAGGAAACAACAAAAATAAAACAAAAGACTACTTATTTGGTGCGGCAGACAGAGGGGTTTTAATTCAACTGGAATCTTTAATTGCCAAAAACAAAAGCAGAAGGGATGGTGCTTACAGGAGTAAGCCATGTTGATCACAACTGTGTCGGGGAGTTTGCAAAACTAGATAGCAACCTGCAAAGAAGCGCGGGTTTCTAATCTCGGTGGCCAGAGGAAACGAGTCGAGCTTCTGGAATGATTTTACGCGGTTTTCATGTCCCCTCTTATCTTCTCTGACGCACGTGAAAGCACTGTACTGGAACATTCTGTCAACATTATACAAGTGTTGAGCTTAAACACGTGATAAAATTGTCTTACCTTGACCAAACCCTGAGACTTAAGTTGCAGTATGTCTAAATTGAGACCGAATCGTCTACCCGTCTTCAGTCGTATATCGCCCGTAAGACCATGATAGGTTACCTGAAATACAAAAAAATATATATTTATTATAGTAATAACATTACTACAGGAGGAGAAGGGGAAAGGGGGAGAAGGTAGGAGTTACTACCAGTATTAAACTTTTTTTAAGAGCTTTAAATCGCACCCGATGTAAGCTCTGAATTACAAAAAAAAACGGTTACAAATAAGTGGTAATAATTTTTAGAAAGTGTTCAAACACAATTATTGTCTTTATTTTCCCATTCTTCTGCCATGCGATCCGGATTTCAAATGAATGGGACACATCAGACCAAATATTGGGGGTATGACAGAGCTGGGGTTATGGTGGGGAGATAAGGTCGCGTCCAACATAATACTAAACGTAAAACCTAAATCTAAATGATTTTACCAGATTCAATTGCTGATAAAGCGTTTGCCCCGATGCCCAAGATTGCGGACTTCCGCAGCTAGCGTTGAAAGGTACTAGAGTGCTCATCTTGTCGTATCTTTCCAAGGCGTACGCTAGCAAGTACACTGCGTCGTACATCAGGGCTACCTCGTGCTGAAACAAGGTCCAAATAAAATACAATGCAGTACAGTACAGTACACTACAGAACGGTACAGTACAACATAACACCTGAATTTGTACAAGAACGAAAAGAAAAGCATACCCACAAAAGATGAGCTCAGTAAATTCTAAAAGCCTTTTCTGTGTACAATGTTACACCTCGCATTTCTTGATTTCTACACGGATCTCGAAGAACGGGAGCCTTGTCTTCGCGAAAAAAAAGCTTAAATACCTGAGCCTCGACATTTGTTACTTCGCGCTTCTAATTCTTTTCAGTCTCCCACCTTCAGTCTATCGGGCTTCGACGTGACTGCTTCCACTGGCCTATATTAGGTTTTATACACGAGAGGTGGAGGAGCAGATAAAGGTCACGTGTTACTGAAGACGAAATTCAAAAGAAAAACGTGTTCGTAGATCTGTCAATCCAGTCCATTCTAAGTCTGTGCTTCGCGTCAGGTAAGCGTGAAGCACGTGCGCTTTTAATGTCTAACTGCCGTGTCAAAGTTATGTCAACTCTCCAACACGGCGTGCCATCTTGTGAAAAGCAAATAACACTACATAGGTATTAGAACAAACAGGAAATGGAAGGATGTATTTATACTGGTCTATACGATCTTTTATAGCGCTTTTCCAGCTCAAGAGCTGCTCAAGGCGCTGTCCGACACAGGATCTAACTCAAGTCGCCCAAAACCCCAACTTGCTGCCTTGGGCCTGGGATGGGGCGAAGGGACCTAGTGCTTCAAGGGTGTGTATGTGTAGTTCGTACTCATACGTCTTGGAAATGAACGTGAGGACCAGCTATAAAGTGAAAGGACAGACTTTGGTTCATCCTCTCATTCCAAGGATATTTATTACTTTATGCTATTTTATTCTTGCTCGTTCTAATATAGTACAAATCGCATACACATGCTCTAGCTCTAAGGTTATCTTCGGAATGTTTGCCACCTTTTTAATGGTGGTGATTATGAGTATAATAATTTTGATGATGATGGTGATGACGACAAAGGTAAAGGTAAGGTGGCCCCATAGCCTTGTGGCCGTAGGGGAGCGTGATGTTGGAGATCACACTTATCTTGGGCCAGCGTAATGAGGATGATGCCCATCTCTCTCCCTCGCTGCTTTACCTTCCCCACCCTTAAGAGAGTGGGTACTCAGTCACAGCTGAGTCAACTGGGGGCGTTGTTATTTGTCGCTTCACGTTTTGCGGTCACCCATCCAAGTGCTAACCGCACTGGACGGTGCTTAACTTGCGACACAGTAGCGAGTGCTCCAACCACTGCGCTATCCGACATTCCAATCGACGACAAAACTCATGCTTAATTATGCGGACATGCGGAAATATCTCTCTCTCTCTCTCTCTCTCTCTCTCTCTCTCTCTCTCTCTCTCTAAATGTTACTGTGTATGGGCACTTGTACGTGTGTTTGTGTGTGTGTTTCCGGTACGTACCGGTAAAGATATAGCCCCTGTCCTATTGAGCAGCTGTAGATCTGTCTGCAACTCATAGATCTCCATGTCCTGCATGACGTTTCGCGTGCGTTCGTCCTCTGGGTTCACCACTCTGAACCCTGTCAGGTTGACGTAATTGTGCCGGAAGTCCTCCATGTTGATGCTCTCCACGTCCTGAAGAACATACAACATTTTCCTTCATATACAAATGAAATAAAAAGTAAGAATAAAAAATAGAACGAAGGCAAGGAGTAGCATGATAGTATCTGAAAATACAAAGCTGTTGCTATTGTAGTGCAGTTATCGGTCCTCAGCAGTTACCAACTCCAGGAGCTGATCACAGTTGTGGCAGACATTAAGATCGAGCTTAAAGAGGCCAACCTTGCACCTTGCTGATTGCTGCACGCTATGTATCGCTTCGCCACTTCCGTCCACCTCTGTACGTTTGACCTTGCCACCATTATTGATGACAAAATGTCTGAACACTTTAACGTGCGGCTGGTGCGACAATGGGCAGGAAGTGTGGTTTTTGCGAGCAATATTGCCGATTGAGCGACTTTCCGACCCAACACTGCCGTGGATTTTACAGCATGCGATTCAAGAATAATCATCCATGCGCGTATAGTTCTTGGGAATTGGGATTCGAACTCAAGGCACCCATGCGGTGCACATTTTCAACACAGATCACTTCGTCGTATTAAAAATGTGACCCTTGGACTGTGGATCAACCAAATGAGTCTACATTACATTACATGATTATTGCATAAGGTCCAGCTGAATCTTCCGAGCCAAATCAGGACCAGTATAGCCGAATCAGGACCACAAAATCAAGACCACAACTTCGCTAAAAGAGGACTCGCCGCTGATTCGCATAAAAGATCTGCAAAAACAACCCTAGTGGTAACACTAAAGGCACTCCACCAGCCGGTCATTTTACAATAAAGACATCCCACGCAGGGGACGCTGAGGCTATACTCTAATTTATCCAACCCCCGTTTACAAAAACAAAATAGAATATAAACATCAGTATAAAATATCAACAAAACACATACATATAAAATGCCTACATTGCCAAATAATAACATCATAGGAAGCTCCAGTGACGACCTGGCAGAAAACGTCTAATATTTCCAAGCTGATCCAACAGACCTCACACACAAATGAGGAGTTTTGTCCCGGAAGAGTTTTCAAGAAAAAAGGTAGGAGACTGGTCTAGCGAAGAAGAAGATAGCAAAGTAGATTGATAGAAGAGAGTAGGAATGAGAAAGAACAAAGGAGAAAGACAGCGACAGTGGGAATTTAAAGCACTAAATTTCCAGAAAGTGGGGATACTATTCATACTGAAACCCCCGGCACCCCCACGGGTTGAAAATTAGACTAAGCCCAGAAGTTTAGATAAATGGAAGTACTTTTATACCTAACCTTTAAACAAAATATATTAATACAATTTATAAGTTGAATTGATGCCTGCTCTTTCGGTGCGATATTGTTACTGAGACGCAGAGATAAAAAGGTTAAAATCGTCTACTCGATGGTTTTGTCTGGCCCTAAAGGCCCGGCCATATTGGCCTGTAACACCCGCCTCACATGTGTTGCGATTATACATTTTTGTAATGTATTTCCTTGCGTACTGGCTAACGTAAAATTTCACAAGGATAGCGCATGTTTAATTTCTCCCTTGTCATTTCCATCTTCCTATACGCTTGCGAAACATGAACCCTCACAGCAGATCTACAAGGAAGAATACAAAGCATGGAGATGGTGCTACAGAAGACTTCTGTGCATTGCCTATACTCAGCACATCGCCAACGACGAAGTCAGACAGACCATCACCAAGCCATTGGACAACACGATGATATGCTCATAGCGCATGGTGAGGAAACGGAAACTCCGATGGTATGGCCACGTCATCAGAGCATCCGGCCTTGCAAAGACCATCCTGCAAGGCACGGTGCAAGGAGGCAGAAGAAGAGGGAAACAGGAAAAGAGATGGGAGGACAACCTTCGAGAATGAACTGTCTTGGCACTGAGCGAAGCTGTGAGTTGCTTTGATTGATTGATTGACTGATTGTTGCTTTAGGTCCAGCGGACTCTTCCGAGCCAAATCAGGACCGGATGAGAGTTGCTGAGAACAGAGAAAGATGGAGTACTCTGGTTAAACGATCATCTGTGGTACCCCAACGACTTTCGAGTTACGGGACAGGATAGGAATTTCTCCTGCAAAAATACGTAAGCTTGGCTTAGAAGGACCAATCAGAAGCGAGAGTTTGACGTCATGGATTTAGAGTTCAACCTAAACTCCTTCCTTGTATGATTACACGCAACATAGGTTGTCTGCTACACACGACTTGGCGAGCTAAGACAGTTGAAATCACTTGTTGCGTGTCGATCTTAGTATAGTCAAATCGTGAAAGAGTACATTACATCGTCATGCAGCTACACACATTTATAAATTCGAACCGGTCCGTGACAAAACACGGCGCCACTACCTCGAACACAAAGTGGCCACTAGACTCATAAGGTGTTGTCACCCGTCAACAATCCGGTCAGTGAAAAATCTCATAACCCAATGCATAAGCCGTAAAACGTAAGCCGCGTGTGGCAACTACCTAAGAACTTGAAGCCTGAAACAAAAGATATTTTATTTCTACTTATTTGTTTCTATTGTGATATTCAGAAAAAGAAAACACCACCACCATACCTATACAAGAAGAAGAATCAATAAACCATCCCACTTTCCCCTTCCCAAGTACCCTTTTCCTTCTCCCTCCAATCCTTCAGACGTTGACAGCCGTTTGGGCGATTAATGTACGTTTACACATCACAATCGTATCATTAAAGCTGTATTATCTAACACAAAACCATTCACCCACCGGGCATCTATTCTAGGAATCTTCAATTGTCGTGCACTATTAACTCCAGAGCTGCACATCAAAGGAGCCGGTACAGCATTAACTGGTTGTTAAAGGCTCATAAGTTATCTTGAGATACGCTCATTATGTTCAGATTGCAGCAAGGTATGATTCATCTCTCTCTCTCTCTCTCTCTCTCTCTCTCTCTCTCTCTCTCTCTCTCTCTCTCTCTCGCTCTCTCTAATTGATTTACGATGCACTTATATCCCACCGTTACAAGGATTGAAGGCGCGTGTGCATGTGTGAAGCCATGTATGTGTGAGAGATAGACAAACTGCAGTTACAGCCAGCCGCCATTTCTGTACGCACTACATGTGTGTGAGTTTGATAGTGGATAGGAGAATATGAGATCGTTGCAAAAAAGCTAATGAAATGCAAATTCGGCTTGCAAATGAGATTATCTAGTTTATTGTTCCTATCCCATCCCCTATCCTATCCTATCCCATAACTCGGAGGTCGTAGGGGCACCACAGATGATCGTTTAACCAGCGTACTCCATCTTTCCCTGTCCCCTGCAACCCTGATTGTTTCGCTCAGTGTCAAACCAGTCCATTCTCGAATGTTGTCCTCCCACCTCTTTTTCGGTCAGATTTATTGTTCCAGCTATAGTAAGCAATCATGCACACAGCCGCGAACACGGTCAACGTTTCAATGGACAAAGTGTATTATCATAGTCTTTTGTTAGTGGGGTTCCTGATCATAACCGTTAAACCATCGATGATAAAGATGGAAAAAATGATAACGATGATGATGATGATGATGATGATGATGATGATGATGATGATGATGATGATGATGATGATGATGATGAAGTTTCGTTTGTTGCTGTTGTTGTACATGACGAGGATGCTAACAACAATGATGACGATGATGATGACGATGATGATGATGATGATGATGATGATGATGATGATGATGATGACGATGATGACAAAAACTATTTAGAATGTAATGCATTACATATATTCCTTTTCATCGTAAGTTTTCCACTGTATGCAAACAAACAACAGAATCGGCCGCGATTGTTATCAAATATAAATAAAATATGTTATGTAAATATTATTTATCCAATTTGGCGAACCAACACACACCAGCAAAGTTTGAATACTTTGTTATCCTTCGTAGATCCACTGGGAAGTGCCTGCATCATATTATTACTTGATAATAATAACAGCTAAACTGAGCGCAGTGAGTTCAACCAAGTGCTTACTGCTGTCTTGAACATTTCAGAGAGAGAGAGAGAGAGGGAACGAAAAAGAGAGAGAGAAAGAGAGAGAGAGAGAGAGAGAGAGAGAGAGAGAGCGCTGGACGGGCAATAAATTTCTTGGAGCAAATTAAATATAGCTATTCTCTTTCCATGCGATGTAGGTAATGCCGAAAGTTGTGTTTATAAAGCACAAAATAGGTCATTTCTCGTAAGGGAAGCTGGGGTAAATGAACAAGCATATCAACCCCCTGCCTTAAACACTTGCCCTTAAACAACATTAAAAAGCAACAACAAAGGCAAACAATTGGAAATGATGGTAAAGACATTTTCTGAGAAGACTTTTTTTTTAATGAGGTAAGAGAAAGATGTTAGAGTATTGTGTGCGTGAGAGAGAGAGAGAGAGAGAGAGAGAGAGAGAGAGAGAGAGAGAGAGAGAGAGAGAGAGAGACGTGCCTTGTAACATAAATGAGCATCAAAGTCAGCCAGTACTATCAAAATTGTCCAACAAATCCCTCCCTCTTGGTGTTAGAATTTGACCCAGTCAACCTGTTAGACAAGTATGGCAATGAGATGTTGGATACAAATCTTTTTAAAAAAATTAACATTGGCGAAATTATTGTATTGTTTCTTTTGCATTATCCGACTGGATATCGTTTTAATCGTCGTCCCTGCGTGCCATCCCCTTCTTTACACTGACTTTACTCTAGTTTTTGCTGTAAACGGATTTTCAGAAAACGTGTTGAAAGATAGTGGGAAATCTCGTTTGAACGCCTTCAATTCACACAGTAATTTTTTTCAAACGTGTTTTCCTTCAAAAGCATGATGTCCGTCCGTCCCCCGTTTTAACCTGATGTTTCGATGCTAACGCTAAACGCTACCGATGTATAAGCCTACCGTCGACTTGGAGTGCACTTCAGGAAACTCTCTCGGGAAATGCACAGCTTCTGTTGCGCATTGCTACTCGTGGCAAAGTTGTGTATTAAACCGTCAACCCCTTCTAACCTCACCCTTACTATGTACTTATTGCAACCAACGTCAGACTTACAACATCAATAATATGGCCACTGCTGTAATGTTTGGTGCCCCGGGGATCGAACCCGTGACACCCGGTACATGAGCTGTACACATAAAGTCATTCTGGGCCTTTTATGATAGTAGTGACCCCAATACTTCTAATATGACCAAGCACTACGACCACCAGGTCAAACAAAATCGAGAGTCTCGATTGTCCAAGACTAAAACGCTACATCAAAGTCAGCCAGTACTATCAAAATTGTCCAACAGATCCCTCCCTCTTGGTGCTAACATTTGACCTATAATATTCTCACAGTGAAACAATGGTTAAGGTTAGCCTTACAGTGACTTTTAATGTTTCAATGTCAACATTCTTATAATAAGCGCCGTTCGAAATTTTCCTGTTTTATTAATAGTATATAAGAATTCTAGACATCTTGGTCTCTGCTTCTGTCTTTCAAGCCTTGTAGAGTCTGAGCTTTGATCCCCTGAGAGTGATATAATTGTTAAGGTTACACCTAAAGAGACATCCAAATCTTTAACGAACTACTCGCATATTAAAGTATCAACGGAATATCGATTTTCCTTGCAGTTTCAGGCGATTTTACTGCCAGAAATTTAATACTGTAAATGTAGCACTAAATATGTCTTAAAATACAGTCTATTATCCAGTAAGAATGAAAAGAATCCAGTATTTAGAAGAAGAAAAAAAGCTGGATATATCTAGTAGGTGAAAGCTTTGCTGTATGTGGTAAGCTTGAGCAGCTCTTGAAAGATTAAATAAATAAATAAGTGTATATTCTTCTTCTTCTTCTTCTTCCGAATACTGCCCGACAGGGTGAAGAACCAACGCCACAATGGTAGGGTAGTTTCAAAGTAGGATGGATTGGAAGCGCCCTGCATGTCTCTGTTCTAGGTGGGGCCACTTTGTGACGATCCCAATTTTACATGGTTGGATGTCGGCGAATCTTCAATGGGAAAATGCTTTAGGGCTGACGTTAAAACCTAACATTCAACATGCAGGGTATCGAACAGTTATGGCAATACAGGTATAAGAAATATCATCAAAACTACAAGGAGATCAAAACAAATTGTAAACAGAAAAACAAACAAATAAAAGAAAACATTTGAACAGACAGACAAATAAATAAATGAATAAATAAAATAATTAATTAATTAAGTAATTAATTAATTAATTAATTAATTAATTAATTAATACAAAGACAACTTACCAGATTAGCGAGGATGTAATGATGGTAAGGGTCGATCATTCCTTCTTGTAATGCCTGCAAAACAAAAATAGTAATCTTTGTTGACTTGAAGTCTTAGAGGTATATCAAAGTAAGAAATCAATCTACGTACTAAACCAGGAAATGCATAATAACGTATGTTCGTGTTAAAAAAAGTAGCTTGTCTGCATTAAAAGGTCAAGGTATAACCGCACAACTGGGAATTTTTTTTATGTAAACGTGGTAACAAATGGGTTAGTTGAAAAAAAATGGAAGCAAAAATCTTCCCCATTTAAAAAAAAAACTTACTTCCCACTCGAAAACAGTATAGCACAACCGTAAATATCGAGAAATCGCATCTTCCATATGTGTCGAAAAATGGGGTAGACAAGTGTGTAAATTATATACACCTGTATTGTAAGCTGCCCTATGAACAAAATCAAGTGTGAAGGTCAGATTACCCATCAATCATGTACGTTATTCATAAATCTACTTAATTTTATCAAATATAACATTAGATTTGAAAATATGCCTGAGTAAAATACCTTTCCCCAACTGCACCCTGTTTTTGGTAACATTTCCGATTGATCCGCTTATACACGCGTTTGTGTGTGTGTGTGTGTATGTGTGTGTGTGTGTTTGCGTGCGTGTGTGTGAGTTTAGGTGTGGGTTTATGTGTGTGTGAGTAAGAGATAATGAGTTTACTTGTGAAAATGAACTGTTGTCACATTAAAAGATGATATAATGGACGAAATCGTTGCTCAAACCGATCGCTTAGCTTTGAACTTAAAGCGTTTCTTCCTCGCTTACGTAAACGACTGTTAAGGCAGTACACAATTTTGCAGCGGTACTATTTTTAGAATCAACCTTGGTGCCACTAATAAGCAAATAAACAAATAATTGGATTAATTTATATCAAAACTGCACGTTTGAAAGAAGTACTTTGGGCTTCATTTTTTTCCGGTGTGCAGCACTCACTGTGAATTTGAAAAGGCTCAGTGACGCTGGAAAGTGTAATCTTGGTGGCCTTTCACTTGTGACATAACAAACTTAGTCGTATACATCAAACAGCCACTAACACTGGGACTGGGGTCAACGTCGCTTTGTGGGTTCGTTGCGCTTTGCCTCAATACGCTCATAACATTCCAACGGAGCCGAATCTAGCGGCAAGCGGTCCTTCATATTATACACATGTACATCGTAACAAAACAAAACAAAAATCGTGTCCTAACACTCAATGAATCAATAAACAATTCTTCTTAATTCATCTACCTCCTTATTCTTATTCCCCCCCCCCCCCCTTTTCTTTTGGGCGCAGATTACAGTCTCAGTCATTTCCAAGATTGTATATATTAAGTTTAATCCGTTTCGCGTGAAGTGTTGTTTCGACGGTGAGAGAAATGGGTTATTCCTGAATAAGGAATCAATCGATCAGTTCATTCAACAACAAAAGCATTTACCATTTTGAGAAATAGTCCGGTGCTGTCAACGCTGAGATCCACCAAAATGTTTCTCCATTTCTTGTTCTTGCATTCCTTAAGTATGTCCCTCATGTTATGCTGGTCCACCTGGCGTACCAATATCTCCAGTCTCTTGGCGAACTGGCCTCGTATCACGTTTTGCACCTTTATCAAGTCTGCAAATACACGACCAAGACACCACGTCCAACATTTGACCAAACAAAATCAAACAACAACTCTCACAGTGAACTCTCGCGGACCATTATAAAATAACAAAAGGCATGTTGTGTTAAGGGGTGTCGGATAGCGCAGTGGTTGGAGCACTCGCTACTGTGACGCAGTTGACTCAACTGTGACTGAGTTCCTACTCTCTTAAGGGTGGGGAAGGTAAAGCAGCGAGGGAGAGAGATGGGCATCACCCTCATTACGCTGGCCCAAGATAAGTGTGATCTCCAACATCACGCTCCCTTACGGCCACAGGGCTATGGGACCACCTTTACCACCACCACCACCACCTTTTTTATGTTGTGCACGTTACCATGTCCAAACTTAATCTACTGTCTCTCGGTGAACTGTCCTTGTATTACGATCGGGACTTTGATGAGATATGCAAGACGTAGATAAACATTAAGATACAAATATAATATCCAAAACACTAAGATACGTTTTAAAAATAACATTCAAGATGGTTGATTGTCCCAACTTTTATACAAGGAAATTGTTCACTCAAAATTTGATTCAGGAACAAGGACAGGCTGAGGAGAAGAAGAAGATTACAATAATTGGAAGACCGTGTTGATGTTGACGATATTGCTCTTTACGACTCCCGCTGATAATGATTACATTGATAACGAAATCGATGTTGTTTCTGCTGACGCAACAGTCGTCATTTCTGCTGGCGGTGATGATGACTTAGATTATGATGATGATGACGGTGCTGATCTTCCTACTTTCGCAGCAGATGATAATGATGTTGCCGCTGCTGCTGCTGCTGCTGCTGCGGCAGGTGATGATGATGATTCTGCTGCTGGTTATGGAGAAGACGATAATGAATGGGGAATGGCCAGACAGACAGAATAGATAGACGACTGGTGGCATTTATAAAGTTTGAAATATCAATCATTACATTGCAAATAAACGGATGCGGAAGTTAAGATCTTAAGAAGGTCAATTTTTAATGATTTGGGAGCTCCCTCTATCCCGTTTTAATTTTCCAAACTTGTGCACCTGGCAAAGTAAACATCGAAAAATCATGAGGAACAGAAAACGTTGACGTCATCTATGCATTACAAAAACAACAGCCCTAGATCCTTACAGCCACTTCTCGTCTTCCCTTCATAGTGCCCTTCATATATCTTAAATAACAAACTGACCTCTCTCTCTCTCTCTCTCTCTCTCTCTCTCTCTCTCTCTCTCTCTCTCTCTCTCTCTCTCTCTCTCCCTTCCTCCTTCCCTCCCTCCCTCTATCTGTTTGTCAGTCTGTCTGCCCCCCCCCTCTCTCTCTCTCTCTCTCTCTCTCTCTTTCTCTCTCTCTCTCCGTGATTCTGTGACGCAATTCTCCGAAGAAATGTCTAAAAAAAAAAAAAAAGATGTGAGAAAGAGGAGGTTTTAATGCGAAGCAATTTCAGACTTTAATTGGCATCCGTCTCCAGAATCCGACATTCGCTGGTGACACCGTTTTGTCAATGCCAGAAGTTAACCTCGAGATTGTAGACCTGTACTCTGTATAGCTATAGTTACACAAACACACATACACAAAAAAAAGCAGAGGAGACTTTGCCTGCTTTTCCCACAGTGTGTCGTCGCACAGGTACGTTAAAGAATCCGGTCATTTTGTGTGAAACAGTTCTGAGGACAGGGTCATGTGAGCTTACACACACTATAAACACAGATTACTTTCTCTGTGATGTCAGAAAGGTGTTCTTGCTTCATCTCTCCCTCCCACCTCCCTTCTTCCTTTCCAGAACTTTCGGAGTTCTATCGTGATATGGGCCAGTGCCTTGAGCAGCTCTCTGTCCTTCCTAAGAGCAACCACGTCCAATACTTTATTTCACAAAAAGTGGGACGAAAGTGAAAGAGGAAAGAAGAGACTGGAGTGATGGATGCGTGTAGGAAAGGGAGAGAACTCGGCATGACAAATAGCGAGTCTCACTTTGCCTTTGACAAGGCCAATAACTGGCAATTACGTTTTTCTTCTGCCCGCTCAGGGCTGGAAGGCTGGAAGAATGAGTTAGTTGTCTCTCATGCAGAGTTGCCCTGAGCATCGCAGACGTCTTTTTATGTTAAACTCAACAAATCATTTCTTCTTAAACTTCTTCTTCGTCGTCATCTTCTTCGTCTTTTTGCCGTCACCGTATAGTGTCGCCTTCCTCCTTCTTGATGATACCGAAAAGCGATTTCCTGGAAGACTCTGCCGCATTTTGAAGCAGCGCGTACGCCGATTTAAGGCTATTAAAATACATTGACATGAAAAACTGAATGGCAAAAGAGAAGAAGGCACAGAAAGAAAAAGAGGAAAAGTGCAGCAAAGAGTAAGGGAAAGTGTGTCACGACTTGTTCCCATACCCCACAGCGTAAGTGCTTTACATCACATGACTTTGCAAGATAAGAACAGAGTCTGAGTCCGAGGTCATATTTTCAAACTTGAACTTGACCTCAGACGCACTTAAAAAACAAACAAACATTTCCGCAATCCTGCGGCAAGCTAGGACATAAGCAAAACACATAACACACGAGCAATCTTATAATCCTGGCTTCATAATTAGCATCACACCAACTTTCAAATCTGGAGTCTGACAATTCTTTATCAAAATACTTTAGAATCTTGAAACCATTACCAACACCACCAAAACAACATCTCTCTATCACTCACCGTCTTTGGTACCGTAGATGACCAGCACTTGATCCCAAGCGTAAAATGCAATAAGATCCGTGATAGCCTTGGTCAGTTCTATGGACGAGGGATACAAGTTAATGGTCAGTCCGTGGTCAGTGTGCTGCAGGTCCTCAGTGTCCAGGCGGAGCTCCAGGTGGGGGATCTGCAGGGACGCGCACATGGAGTTGACGTAGTTGGCCACTGTTATCGCTCTAGGCCCTATCACCGCAGTCACGTTCTTCTCTATCTGTGAGCACACTGGAACATACACACAGTGTATCAGACAAGGAAAATAGCAGCGATCATATTTTCGTGCTTACACCACTAAAACAGCTGAAGGAGATTAAATTTACTACATTAAACAATTATCTATAAATTTATTTCTCTAAACATTTCGTCAGGATATTCATAAGCCAACTGTAAATAATATATAAAGCCACATTCAGAACAATATATACACGCACACACACACAATTATGTATACATTAATAATTTATTTATGTATTATTTCTTTGTAAGCTATTTAAAACATTAAAAAAATTATATACATAATTTGTTAAATATATTCTTATATTTAAGCACAAGGAATCGTTGCAAAAGAATCAGCATTGTAGACTCGTTAAACAGCAACTAGTGTGATAAATAAAGAATTTATATTGTGCATAAAAATGATAAAAAGTTGTAGCATAATAAACACGAACAAGGCAGCGTAAGATGAGCCATTCTATGCCTTTGTGACTGCTCTCCAGACACGCACTGATACTTTTTATGGCTAATGATTCCTCAATCTAATGTCACAATGTAGAACTAACACAAAAGATTAAAGACATTCACGCACGCGAACTCGCGATTTAATTCTTTTATAAAGGGTATTAATATCTTAAATGAGAGTTGTTTTAATTTATATTTGAAATCCAACGTAGTAAATTATATTCATACAAATTTCACCTTCAAAGGTCAAAATAATTGGCAAGACCATCCCATGATACAAATACACCTCCTACACCTTTCATCCATCTGTCTCTCATCCCCACTACCAGCCCTCCTTCCTCTAACTCCCACTTTCCCTTCGTTTGCTATAATATATCAATCCTATGATATCAAAACAAATCCACACACTCACACAAACACATTCACACACACTCTCTCTCTCTCTTTCTAGTTCTCTCCACCCCTCTCTCCCTCAACACATTGCTGGAAGACATTTATCCCATCAATAAAAATCTCACGTTGAAGGTGCGATAATCCTTCCATGACTCTCAATAATAATAATAATAATAATAATAATAATAATAATAATAATAATAATAATAATAATAATAATAATAATAATAATAATAATATCCTTAGAAAGGTAATGACGTCCTTCAACTTGGACACTTCCTCTTGGGTGGAAGACAGAGAGAGAGAGAGAGAGAGAGAGGGAGGGAGGCGAGGGGAGGGGGTGTTGGGATGCGTGGAAAAGACTAGGGGTGGGGGAAGGGTGGACGGCAGCTTTAACAAATAACAAGACTAAAAATGTGGCATCAAATTTGTATTGTTAAATGTCAAGCATTACCAATTTAGCTGCTTTTAAGGGTCATTATTTGCAAAGGAATAACAGTTTCAGCACGGAATTATATCGCAGCCATCATTTTGGAAGAGGAAAAAAATACTCCCTTTGAAAAGAAATATCTCTTAGTCTGTTCTTCTTTTTCTTCATTTGCTCACACTCGTCACCCATTCAAATAAAACTCGGGTTTCTTTAGAAAAAGCGCCGCAACCGCAACGCAGCGCCGCGTTAATAAATATAGTGTAAGCACCCTCCAACGTAAACTATTAAAATGTTATTGCTTAGATCAGTCTACATGCGTGGTTTCTTTTTCTGAGCCGCGAACTACGCTTGTGACTTGGAACTTTGGAACTTTGTCCTTTTATTAAACAAACAAATGATTAAACAGCAAATATCAAGTTAGGCTCCTAGCCCAGGGGGGCCGTATAGCCAGACAAGGGGGGGGGGGGAAGATGGGGGGATAGGGATACACATTATATACATAGTGATTACAAGAACGGCACTATATTACAAGACACAGTAGTCTCTAACTACACACAATAACATATGCACCAAATGAAAAAGCAACAATAATGTTCAAACATTTGTGACACCTCTTAAAAAAATAATGAAATAAAATAAAATCAAAAATAAATAAATAAATAAATAAATAACTGATATGCACTCAAAAGAACAATCGCATAAAGATGCAAGATAAACAAAAACAACAGTCATCATAGACAGAATGGCTGGGTATTAAATTGTAACGTAAGAAGAGGTGAACCACCATATACAAATTAAGTACAGAAAATGTGTCTTCAGGGATAGAAAAGAAAATGAGGGAAACCACATTTCTCCCTTCGCCATCGGGAATTGAACTCAAGTTCTCCTGCGTATCAGGTGAGCATTGTGCCACCGAGACACGCTGCTTTGTGCTACTCCAAGAGTATCGCTGTGTGGGTGCAGTCATGGCCATGCTCTGACCGTCAGCGTTTGGCTGCTGCGTGGTGCAATGGATCGAATGCAAAACGCCATGCGACATTCGCTTCCTGCTAGCGACTGCGGCGAGCAATGTATTCTCATCAACCATCGTCACCACCTGATTCCGCTGACATGAATTTTTCCCACAACGGCGTTAAGACCCTCTTCCCCCCTCCTCCACTCCCACTTACCCATCTCTAACTTCTCGCAGACTAATTGGTGTTCACTCCCCCTCTCCCTTTTTCTCTGTTTGCCTCTTTCGGATTGGCAGAGGGCGCAGGGATTATAATTATATATTATTTAAAATAATTTAAAGAGCAGTTAGTAATTGGGAGGCGGTTAGTCCATAACTAATTAACAAGAAGCCCAATTTTAGCGAATAATGTTTGAAGCAACCCACATTAAATACCCAGCTAGGTATAGCTAAAGTCTGTGGTTGGTACTATCGCTCCCAGTCAGACTTCTGGCCGAGGACCGGGACAAAGGAGAGTAGACGATGTTAATGATGATAATAAACACTACAAAAAAATCATCAGGCTGCATATTATACATTAACGTGACACATTTTGTAGACAATCTTTTGAGGCTGGCCTTATTCAGTCAGAGCTTTCGAGATCAAGCAAACTGTCCCTAAAATAACAGGCCTACATCGACGTCTGACACAGGATCCACTGACCTCTGCAAGAAGGAAGGACGGTAAGTGATTACTTCTCTCCCAACTTTGACATCCCTCAGACTGGCCCGACACTCGCACGGCTCTCATCAGTAACACAGGCGTCCATCCCGCCACGTCATTCATCTTGCCTTCTGACAGGTCACGGTGCTGTCTTGGTCTTAGATCTCAGCCTACGTTCCTCCGCGTAAAATCCGTCTACCCGTGACCTTGATTTGGGGACTTGGGTGCGAGCGCAAAATATCACCCAAGTAGACCCATCTTAAAGTAAGTCTGAAGTCTTTTTTTTTTCAAACTGTTACTCTAGATCGTATGATCATAGAACAGTTTATTAATCCATCCTATAAAGGCGGAAACTCTCATATACGCGAGTACACAGTTTAAAAACGACATGTGGTCCCTGCAGATGCACTTTAAGTAGCTTTGAAAAGTAATAAGGAATCAAATCACACGACACAAAAAAGAAAGACGAATTTACTGTTGTTTATTGTGACCTTACAAACTTATGTTGTACTATATGACAGAGACCGTAAAGTGTTTATGGTGACCTTACAAACTTATGTTGTACTATATGACAGAGACCGTAAAGTGTTTATTGTGACCTTACAAACTTATGTTGTACTATATGACAGAGACCGTAAAGTGTTCATTGTGACCTTAAAAATTTATGTTGTACTATATGACAAAGACCTTAAAGACCCCGTCTACTGATCTTCAGTAAGGTAAAATTCAACTGAAGAAGGAAATGGCAAGACCGATGAAAATATCAGGAAGGCACAATAAAGTCCGGATTCGTCGCGGCAGCGTCAAGAAACCAGCGCATCTACCGTTGATGGGCAACCTCCATTAGCCGCAACTTTCGCGTAGTAACGAGACCAATGCCGCGGAATGTTCTAGCTGTAAGGTAGCTTTACAAAAGATTAGTCAGCTGAAAACATGATGATTGCTCTAACGAAAAAGATTGACCAGTTAGAGCAAAACTAACTCAAAGCCACACTCGAAGCAACAACTGGGGACATGCCCACCTACAAAGTCAACACCGCTGCTTCTCCCGCACTGCGCAATGCTTCTGGTGAGTCCGGCAACTTGATTTTGGCAAATTCATCGGGTATTCCGTCGAGTGTGAACCGCGATGCTCAGAAAACACGAAATAAATCGGTTGCTCAACATGCGAATTACATCGACTAGAATGCATCATATTACGTTAAAGGGGCTGATGACGTTAACAACTCAGCCGGAAGTGAGACGAATGTTTCAATATCACGCCAGGAAGGAACACCATCTCGTGTTTTGATTTTGCACGATTCTACGCTGGACAAAGTATATTGTGAGCGGCCAGGAAGGGGACCCATGGCTTTGAAGCTACAGCCCAGAAAGTATATAAGATCGCGGAGTGCGAGAAAGTGCTAAGAAGAGCCATGTTTGATATGGATGTGCAGCCCGACTGTATGGTCACTTATTTTGGAACCAACGACTTGAAATCAGGTGATCCGAGTCAATGTAGCGAAAGGATGGCAACATGTATTAAACTTATGTAGCGCCAGTTCCCAAAATCACTGATTGTTGTCAGCCATTCACCACCTGTGCGAAGGAAGCGTCTGAATATTGACAGAGAGGTGTTCAGTGCTACAACAGGCAGCTCTGGTGGAAGAGGAGAGGATTTCCTATGTAGACTATATGAAGTTTAACAACTATATTTGCCCCAAAGAAATCCACCCGACCTCCAAATGAGCCTCTATTATCGCCAACGCCCATGGTCAACACGTTCACTGCCTGTTGTGGCAGCAGACACGGCGACGCGGCAAAGGGAAGGCACTGAGGCAGCGCACACATAGAGCGCAACAGGAATACCACAAGCAGGGCGGACGATATGGTCAGCGGAGAGGAGGCTTCACTATAACATGCAGCAGCTCCGGAATACACAGCAGCTTGATCAGGGGTCGGCCATGTCGAGACGGAAGTGTATACCACCCATGCCGTTCATGCAGCAGCAGCCTTTGCGGTGGTCTCTTATGGGGTACCCTCCTTTCCCAGGCCAGAGACACATGATGCACAACCCTGCATTCCCATGGTTCATCTGAATATAATTTTAAATTTTACGTGGCCTGAATGAGCACAAACAAGCACACGTATTTTACGGGAACTGTCGTACGATTTCTATTAATGTGTTATTTTTTAAGCAAGCAGTTGAGCAAGACAATTATTATATATTGGCAACACAATTACTTGACACTCAAATATATAAACTACATAAGTTAGGTAATGATTATTATCCATCTGTGTGCAGTATTGACAAAAATACTAAGCGTGTACAATCTGCAGTTTATATAAGATGGGACTTGTCATATTGCACCATCGATACTTTTCCTGTCTCTAAAGACTTGTGTTACGATTAAGACACGCACGATAGATCAGATCATTTTGTTTTGCAAAGTGTCACGAACTGGCTAGTGTTAACTCTGCTTATTACTATTTAGCCATGTGTAGTCTTTGTAACAGTAGAGAAGTTAGACTATTACACAGCAGCAATTAAATTACGCAGCAGACCACACACCGCGAGCCCGACCCACGCTGCGCAGTGACTCAGCACTTGAGCTTTGAATCGGACCGTTTTAACCAATCAGAGCAGGCTCAGTGGGTAGAGCAGTTCTGACTGTGTCAGATCTTAGCACAGTTTGAATCAGTCGTGTGTGAGACGAGGTAGAGTCAACATCTCCACAGCTAGAGAAATCTCTACACTCATAGACCAGGAAGCAGGACTTTGAAATCTTAGAATTCTCTCAAGTCATCACGGGCCTGAACTTGTCAGACAGGTAAATGAACACCCTTCTGTTTCATCGTGATATATTTATATTATTGTTGAAATTATGTTTGTGGAATTTGCTATGCATAACTGTGAATTGTTAATCCGAATTTGCGGGACCACATGGAAGAGCCTACCACGAGGCGAAACACGACCGGTTGCGCCGCCATGTTGTATCCCGTACGGAACCACTGTTGTTTAACTTATATGTATGTTTGCAGACCAGTGGCTGTACCACTGAATGTTTATATTATTATTAATTCTGTATGTGTATAGTTAGACACGATGTATATTTATGTATGTATAGGAATTTAGAGTGAGATTCCAGTGGAACCCGGAAGTAGCAGAATGTTCGTCGCTTATGTATAGAGATGTGGAGCTATCACTGAGGGCTACTTGGCTTTCAGTGAGACGCTCTGCACAAACCGATTATTCAGGGTTGTGCAGAATTTCGTCTCTTATATTACAGACGAGCAGGCGAGCTATCCCGAGCTATCCCGAGCTATCCTGTGCACCCCACTCCACAGAAACGACTAGTTGGTTGAGGAGACTCTGCCGCACAAGCCGGCAAGAGCTACCTTGAAAAACTCCCTGTCAGACCCCACAGCGTGGCAAGGGAACCCAACTACACAACGACACAGGTGGACCAGAAGCTACCTCACAGAAGGACTTCGAACCCCCACTCATGAGTTAAGTGCATAACACGAAGGTGCACTTAAACTGATCAATACAGGACCACAGTAGTCCAACTCTTCAGAAACTGTAAAACGGACCACAGTAGTCCAAATCTACATGAAATATACTAGCAAAGTGCCCGAGGAAGAAAATAACAGCTGCCTAGACTATCAGCGATCGAACTATTAGCATTGAAAGAGACTTTTTAAGTTAGATTAGTACTTAGAGAATCTTGTATAGAGTAGAAGAAATAAATGTGTGATTTTAACTGTTATCAAGTGGCTGGACTACATATGATTCATAGCCGTGTGAAAGCTAGTGTGACAGTATTCTTTTACCATTTTTCTATCTATTTCTGTACCCCAACCTTAACACAGAACGAGCTGAACAAATAAATTTATTAAAGTAATTCATAGGGTGACTTACTAGCAGTTCCCACCGAATAAACGTGAGGGTCCATAATTCCATTGTGCAGAGCCCATAAACCCCACGTGACACTTTAATTGGCGAGCCTGCCAGGATCTGTGGATAATAGGAATTGGGTATAACCGGATCTAAGTACAATAAAATTAGATAACAGTAGGAGTAGTAGAATAACTTAGAATAGTGGTAACAAGGACTGATCAGTTTGGTGCACTATTCTTTAGTTAAAAACTTTTTTGCTTCAAATATTTTTGTGCCTGTATGTTGCATTGTTCTTTTGCAGGTTTTGCTTAAGTAACTGTTGTATGCCATTTGACTCTTGTTTTATTCTATTATTGATTGCGAATTTGATTGTCTTTGCATTGTTTTTATTGACTTGCAATATTGCTAGTGTTTTGGTATTCCACTTGATTCAGAGGGTGTTCATAGACACGTTTGGCAATGTCGGACCCAGTGGCCTTGAGATTGCGCTTCAAGGAATTAGGGGAAGCTTTACACTTAGCAGGGGCAGACCTAATTGCGTATATCAATGCAGAGGTAGAGAAACAGGAAGCTAAGGCAGAGAGAGCAGCCGAGAGAGAACAGAAGAAACTCGAAGCAGAACAGAGAAAAGCAGAACTAGAAGCAGAGCAGAAGAAGCTAGCATTAGAAGCAGAGCAGAAGAAGCTAGCATTAGAAGCAGAGCAGAAGAAATTAGAGGCAGAGAGAGAAACGAGGAAATTAGAGCTAGAAGCAGAACAGAAGAAGGTAGCAGCAGAGAGAGATGCAGAAGTTAGGAGATGGGAGTATGAGCGGGCAGAAAAAGAAAAAGAGAGGGAAGAAAAGGAAAAAGAAAGACAGCATGAGTTAGAGCTAAGAAGATTGGGATCAGGAGCTTCAAGTTCTTCCTCAACCCCTTCCCACTCAGATCAGCTAGAGGTAGCATCCAACCCTGTACAAGGAATGTCATTTCCACTGGGAACATTCAATGAGAGAGAGGAAGGTCTAGATCTCTATCTGACTAGGTTTGAGCGTCTAGCAACAGAGTACAAACTAGATCCCACTCATTGGTCTTTTAAGCTTAGTCAAGGGCTTAGAGGAAAGGCTTATGACATCTACAGTAAGCTACCGACTGACAGAGTGACTGACTATCACAAAGTAAAAGAGGCACTCCTAACGGGATTCGAACTAACAGGAGAATGCTACCGGCAAAAATTCCGCACCAATCGGAGAGTGAAAGGAGAGAGCTATGCGCAGTTCGCGGATCGGTTGTCCACAACGCTGGATAAGTGGATTAGCCAGTCAGCCACGGCTAAAACGTATGATGGACTGACAGAACTGTTAGTATGGGAACAGCTACGGGAAACCATGACCCCCGAGCTGAGAACATTCTCAGTAGAACAGGGCGCGGAAAGACTAGAAGATCTGGTCAAGGTCGCAGATAGGTACGTGGCCGCACACGGAGAAGCCAAGAGCTTCAGGCGAGACCTAAAGCCTAACGGGAAAGAGGCACAGAAACGAAGCCCTAACCGGGAAGAGCGCACCGTGAATAAGCCGAATAACCCCAGACCTGGGCAGAATAAAGGACCCCACACGGAATTCGGGAAAAGAGGTCCCGCAGAACAGAGACGGTATTGTTCGTTCTGCAACCGAAACAATCACTCCACCGCAGAATGTTTCAAGTTGGCCGCACAACGTAGGGAAGAGCGCGAAAGCCGGCCAGCGCACAGAGTTCTAACTCAAAGCAGCGGTAACAAGCCACACACAATCGGAGATCACCCATCGGTGACAGACACGGTCAAGGTCAACGGTAAAGAAGCGAACTGTCTGTATGACACAGGTCTATCATACGACGCGATAGTTAGCGAATCTCTTGTATCGCGCGCGGACTTGACAGACAAGACAGTCGACTTACAAGGAGCAGACTTGACGAAACCGACGACTACTTGCCCAATAGCATGGATCGAAGTAGAGAGTAGGTACGTCACAGGACGAATCCAAGCAGCTGTTTTACAGAAACCCCTGTATGATCTAGTGCTAGGTTGTAGGTATGTGTTCTTAGGCACGCCCCCTAAAACTGTAGAGATAGCTGCAGTGCAAACCAGGGCCCAAGCTAAAACCCAACCACCCCAGCCCGAGTTCGCTCCGAATCCAGGACTCGAAGAGATCAAAACAGCACAGAAAGAAGACACCTCGATAGCGAAGTGCTTCCAGAAGCTACCCAAGGCGCACACACCCCCGCACAAGGGAGACTTCTACATGGAAGAGGGAATTCTTCATCGACAAGGAGATGGAGATCACACCCAACTAGTACTACCAGCCACCCTTCGAGCCCAAGTACTAGAGTTAGGCCACAGCATGCCACTCAGCGGACACATGGGAATTGGAGCCACAGTGCAGAGAATCAGCGCACACTACTATTGGCCAGGAATCACGGAGGATGTCAAGCGCTACGTGAAATCTTGCCACCAATGTCAACGATATTCCCCGCGACATCACACCGTACCAGTTACCTTAGGACCATCGGTAGTAGTCGGCGTGCCATTCCAGCAAGTCTCAGTAGACATAGTAGGACCACTGCCCATGACCAAGAAGAGGAACAGATTTCTACTCACACTCGTCGACGCATGTACGATGTGGTGCGAAGCAGTCCCATTGCCAGCGATCGACACCAAGAAGATTGCAGATGCACTCGTCGCCATCTTTACCAGAGTCGGATTCCCGGACAGCATTAGAACGGACAACGGATCTCAGTTCACCGGCCGCCTGATGCAAGACGTGTTCGAGTTGATACAAGTTCATCACATTCGCACACCACCATACCACCCAGCCAGCACCGGACAAGTAGAAAGACTGAATGGAACCCTTCTCACCATACTCAGGAAAGTCGCCGACGACAATCCAGAAGCGTGGGACACCTACGTGAATGCGGCACTGTTCGCATACCGAGAAACGCCCCATGCAGCCACAGGCTACACCCCGTCAACATTGCTATTCGGCAGACCTCTAGCCGGACCGCTAGAAGCCCTACGCAGAAGTTGGACGGAGGCCAAGATAGACACACCAAGAGGTGCCACCAAGTACGTCGCAGACCTGCAGGAAACCCTCAAAGCAACGTGGAAGAAAGCTGGTGAAGCACTGAAGAAGGCAAGAGCCCGTCAGGCGAAGTACTACAACCGCCACGCGAAGGACCGAGAACTGCAAGTCGGCGATCAAGTGCTACTCTTACTTCCAAGTGGAACCAACAAGCTGGACATTGCTTGGAGAGGACCGTACCGGGTGACTGCAAAGAAATCCAAGACAGTCTACCAAGTAGAGGTGAACGGGAGAGCCCGATACCACCACATCAATCTCCTCAAGAAGTATACGGACAGACCAGCTACCCCCAGCACTCACAACTTGTTAGCCATCGCCATCGCGGAAGAAGGAGAAAGCATGGAGACCAATGCAGTAGAGTATCCCCTGCACTCCAAGGAAACCTACAAAGACGTGATACTCAACAGAGACCTAGCCTCTACCCAGCGACAGCAAGTACTACAGGTCATTCGACAACATCAGACTGTGCTCACAGACCGACCAGGGAGGACAGACCTCGTCGAAGTAACCTTAACGGTGACCGACCCAACACCCGTCCGCCAGAAGCTCTACCCGATGCCACTGTCGCAGCAGCGAGCCATCAAGGAAGAGATAGACACCTTACTGGCAGCCGGAATCATCTCAGAGTCTACTTCACCCTACAGCGCAGGCACGGTATTGTTGCGAAAACCCAACGGAGAGCATCGACTGTGCATCGACTTCAGACTCCTGAATGCGGTAACGCAGTTCCAGCCAGAGCCACTCCCGGACCAGACAGACCTATTTGCCAAGCTACAGCGAGCGAAGTACTTCTCACGCATCGACCTCAGCAAAGGATACTACCAGACACCAGTGCAACCGCAAGTCCGAAAGTACCTAGCGTTTAGCACTATGGAAGGACACTTCGAGTTCAACGTACTTCCATTCGGACTCCGCAACGCACCCAGCATCTTCAGCGCCATGATGCGAAAACTCCTGGTACCCCTGAGCAGCGAGCACCTACATTCGTTTATGGACGACATCCTCATCGCCACACCTACCTGGGAGGAACATGTCACGCTCCTACAACAACTACTCGCACGCCTCAGAGACACAGGATTGACGGCAAGACCCACCAAATGTCAGATTGGATTCACAGAACTAGAATTTCTGGGACACACCATAAGTCAAGGAAGCCTGCGACCGGTAGAGAAGACAGTGAAACGCCTACTCGACGCTCCTAGGCCCAAGACCAAGAAGGAAGTGCAGTCGTTTCTAGGACTCTGCGGCTTCTACCAGAAGTTCATCCCCAACTACAACAGCATCGCCGTACCACTGACAAATGGAACCCGGAAAATCGCCCCGGACAAAGTAGTTTGGACCGCCGAATGCGAGACAGCATTCCAAACACTCAAGGACAGAATGACATCGGCGCCAGTACTCCACCTACCCGATTTGACTCAGCCATTCGTTCTTCGCACCGACGCAAGCGACTTAGGCCTCGGAGCAGTACTGCTACAGCGCGACCCCAAGAATGCAGAGACGCTATTCCCTGTCGCCTACGCCAGCAGAAAATTGAGACCCGCCGAGACCCACTACGCCACGTCGGAGAAAGAATGCCTTGGACTAGTCTGGGCCATACAGAAATTCCAACTCTACCTGTATGGGACCCACTTCACAGTTCAGGTGGATCACCAACCACTATCGTTCCTGGCAGCCTCCAAATCCTTGAACTCTCGCCTGATGCGATGGGCACTCACCCTTCAAGCATACTCATTCCAGATCGAGTACATCCCCGGCAAAGAGAACCACGGAGCCGACTACCTCAGTCGCCATCTCGTGGAGGACACAGCAGCTGTCGCCCACCCAACACAACTAAGGGCCACAGCACCAGAATTCGTCCCCGCCCAGTAATACCCTGTCACTAGTGGCCATAGCTACCTGGCACAGCATTGCAGCTCAGGTAGAGCAACTTAATTAGTTTGTAAATAGGACCCTAGGATAGTGCAGTGTTAAACTAGGCTCTGTAGTAGAAAAAGGTCGAATCCAGTAGTCATCGCCTTTTTTCAGTTGAGGGAGCCTGTCACGAACTGGCTAGTGTTAACTCTGCTTATTACTATTTAGCCATGTGTAGTCTTTGTAACAGTAGAGAAGTTAGACTATTACACAGCAGCAATTAAATTACGCAGCAGACCACACACCGCGAGCCCGACCCACGCTGCGCAGTGACTCAGCACTTGAGCTTTGAATCGGACCGTTTTAACCAATCAGAGCAGGCTCAGTGGGTAGAGCAGTTCTGACTGTGTCAGATCTTAGCACAGTTTGAATCAGTCGTGTGTGAGACGAGGTAGAGTCAACATCTCCACAGCTAGAGAAATCTCTACACTCATAGACCAGGAAGCAGGACTTTGAAATCTTAGAATTCTCTCAAGTCATCACGGGCCTGAACTTGTCAGACAGGTAAATGAACACCCTTCTGTTTCATCGTGATATATTTATATTATTGTTGAAATTATGTTTGTGGAATTTGCTATGCATAAATGTGAATTGTTAATCCGAATTTGCGGGACCACGTGGAAGAGCCTACCACGAGGCGAAACACGACCGGTTGCGCCGCCATGTTGTATCCCGTACGGAACCACTGTTGTTTAACTTATATGTATGTTTGCAGACCAGTGGCTGTACCACTGAATGTTTATATTATTATTAATTCTGTATGTGTATAGTTAGACACGATGTATATTTATGTATGTATAGGAATTTAGAGTGAGATTCCAGTGGAACCCGGAAGTAGCAGAATGTTCGTCGCTTATGTATAGAGATGTGGAGCTATCACTGAGGGCTACTTGGCTTTCAGTGAGACGCTCTGCACAAACCGATTATTCAGGGTTGTGCAGAATTTCGTCTCTTATATTACAGACGAGCAGGCGAGCTATCCCGAGCTATCCCGAGCTATCCTGTGCACCCCACTCCACAGAAACGACTAGTTGGTTGAGGAGACTCTGCCGCACAAGCCGGCAAGAGCTACCTTGAAAAACTCCCTGTCAGACCCCACAGCGTGGCAAGGGAACCCAACTACACAACGACACAGGTGGACCAGAAGCTACCTCACAGAAGGACTTCGAACCCCCACTCATGAGTTAAGTGCATAACACGAAGGTGCACTTAAACTGATCAATACAGGACCACAGTAGTCCAACTCTTCAGAAACTGTAAAACGGACCACAGTAGTCCAAATCTACATGAAATATACTAGCAAAGTGCCCGAGGAAGAAAATAACAGCTGCCTAGACTATCAGCGATCGAACTATTAGCATTGAAAGAGACTTTTTAAGTTAGATTAGTACTTAGAGAATCTTGTATAGAGTAGAAGAAATAAATGTGTGATTTTAACTGTTATCAAGTGGCTGGACTACATATGATTCATAGCCGTGTGAAAGCTAGTGTGACAGTATTCTTTTACCATTTTTCTATCTATTTCTGTACCCCAACCTTAACACAGAACGAGCTGAACAAATAAATTTATTAAAGTAATTCATAGGGTGACTTACTAGCAGTTCCCACCGAATAAACGTGAGGGTCCATAATTCCATTGTGCAGAGCCCATAAACCCCACGTGACACAAAGCATGCAATGATAGCGTGTATTTACCTTTGATTTGATTTTGCGTTGTTGCTAGAAGAAGCTTTGTATAATGTTCATAATTTTCGTCGTCAATATTGTTGGGAATTTTCTGGAGTGACTTGTTTAGGAGGCAAAAGAAGCGGGAGATAGAAAAAGAGGTGGGAAGAACAACATTCGAGAATGGACTGTCTTGGCACTGGGCGAAGCTATGAGGGTTGCTGAGGACAGAGAAAGATGGAGTACGCTCGTTAAACGATCATCCGTGATGCCCCCAAAACTTCCGAGTTACGGAATAGGATAGGGTAGATAGTAACATCTTCTAAAGCTTATTTTGGTTTATTGAGACATGAGACATAAAGACCAGCCTATACGGTGACACCCGGCATTAAGAAACATTTACTGTTGTTTACGGTGACACAGGACAGAAAGAAACATTTACTGTTGTTTACGGTGACACATGACAGAAAGAAACATTTACTGTTGTTTACGGTGACACCTGGCCTAAAGAAAACTTTTCTGTTGTTTACGGTGACTGTGACGTGGGTTTTTATTGTTGCTGGGCTCTGCACAATGGAATGCTATTACCCCCTGTCTTCAGTCTATGGGGATCGCTAGTTATCTCCCGGTGACTTAACTTAATACATTTATTTGTTTAGTTCGGTCTGTGCTTAGGCTGGGGTACAGAGATAGATAGAAAAATGGTAAAATATCACTGTCACACTAGCTTTCACACGGCTATGAAACATATGTAGTTCAGCCACTTGATAACAGTAAAAATCAAACATTTATTTCCTCTACTCTATACACGATCTTCGAAGTACGAAACTAACTTAAAAGTTCAAATGTCAATGCGAATGGTTCGCTCGCTGATAGGTCTAGGCAGCTACTTTCTTATCATAGGGCACTGGATACTTTCTGCCCTAATGGTCAGAGTTCTTGAAGAGTGTACTACTGTGGTCCTTTGTTACAGTTTTAATGCACTGTTTCGAGGGGCACTAAACTGTGTTATTGAAACGCTGCGTTGTGGTTGATTCTGTGACAAGCTGTGTTGTCGTGGAGTCTTCTCCCTGTAGCCAGACGGGTGGGCTATCTTCGCGCAGTGCTTTCGATGCCTCGGCAGCCAACTTTAGCGACGACTTGTTTTTGTTGTTCGCCTAGTTGGGCTCACGATACAACGCCTGCTCGTCTTTTTGACAATGTCAGGCCGTGGCTACCTTGATTGAATTCGAATATTCAACAAGTACTGCTTCCTAAGTCTGCTCAGTGAGGAGATTTCTGCTAGAACGTAGCTGTGTACTCTAGGCGGTTCGAACGTTGACTCACTTTCTACCTCTCTCCTTGAATCAGCCAGAACTGGTTCTACCTACTCTAGCTGTGTTCTCATTGGCTGGAAAAATCTGAGTGGATGTAAATTCGAAGCTCTATCGTAGGCAATAATGATGTCACTAAATGTGCGGGCGTCAAGCTACAATTGTGTGTACACCTCAGTAATACCTTAATCGTCTGCTACAGACTAACAGTAACCTTCTAAGCCTACACTGACTAAACAAGCAAAAGCTCAAAATTGTGCGGGGTAAACTGATCCTCTTGTTACAGTGACACATAAAGACATAAAGACTAGTTTACTGTATATAAATACCACTCTACTGTTGTTTATTACGCAAAATAAACAGCCTCCTGTGTTTTCTTGTGAAAAAGACGCCTCTACGTAAGTATATTTAACGCACATAAAACAACAACAACAACAACAAAACCACAATTCACACGCTAAAAGATCCGTGAGTTTGCTTGTCTCTCAGTTTTATTTCTTAGATTCCCCGTGAAGCCTCAATCCCGCCATTTTCTGCACCAAACTTGACCAAAACTCCTCAAGAAAGTAACATTTTATAGCCCCCAAAATACACATTAAAACCTCCTCCATCCGCTGCGCTAAAAACTGCCAAAAACAACTAGCGTTCCATTGCTTCAGATCCACAATACACAGTCTCCTGAATTCAGTTTTGCCTGAACCCCTCAAGACACTAATCTCTTCTATGTACACTGAGCCTTCCTCCCCCATCCTCCTCTGCATCCAATATTGCCCAAACTCCTCCAAAACTAACCTTTCTTTTACCCTTGATGCACATTGCAGCTTCTTCTCCAGCTAATTTTGCATGACATCCTTTAGGAACTAACGTCCCAGTGCCTCCAGATGCACACTGAAAACCCATTCCACCTCTTCTGCACCAAATGTTGCTATACCTCCTAAACAGCCTAACGTTCCATAAAAGCAGTTAAAACAACGCAAACCCACGGCTGTTTTATACAATGACCAACCAAGCAAGTCAAACGCCGCTGCAGACAGCTGCTGAGCTTGCTGTTGTCTCCAACCTTTCTTTTCCTCACTTCTTCCGTCTTTGTCTTAATCTTCCTCTTCTTCTTTACTTTGTTTAATGCAGTTTGTGAGCTTCTTCTTCTTCAATTCTTCTTCTTCTTCTTCTTCTTCTTCTTCTTCTTCTTCTTCTTCTTCTTCTTCTTCTTCTTCTTCTACTTCTTCTTCTTCTTCTTCATCTTCATCATCTTCTTCTTCTTCTTTTTCTTCTTCTTCTTCTTCTTCTTCTTCTTCTTCTTCTTCTTCTTCTTCTTCTTCTTCTTCTTCTTCTTCTTCTTCCACCCGATACACATTGGTCGAAGGCTACTAGAAGTATCCTGTAGTAGTCGCCTCAACAGGCCATAAAGCATGCTCTCATGCTTCAGAGCGCTGCTTCCTATACTCTTCAAGCCCTAGGAGCATCGACCAATCAACTCATGAAACTAGAAAATGTAAGTTTCGTCTCCTCTAGGGAACGAATTAGGTCAAACAAACTGTATTTGTTTCTAGGTCAACTGTCTTTTACGAACCGTTTGAGAATGTTTTTGAACCGTTTGTTGATGCCGGATAGTGTCCTCACTTGGTTTCATACAATTTAAGAATCCAAAAAGGCAAATGGGTTGTTGAGACGGAAAGAGCGGAATGTTGTAGAGAAACATTCTGTATAAATTTACAGTGAAATTGCGCTTTTTCCGTTACTATAGAGCTTGAAGGCTATAGGAAGCAGTGCTCTGAAGCATGAGAGCATGCTTCATTGCCTGTTGAGGCGACTACTAAAGCATGCTTCTAATAGCTTTCGACCAATATGTACCGGGTGCTTCTTCTTCTTCTTCTCCTTTTCCTTCTCCACCTCTTATTCTTATTTATTTTGTTTGATGCAGTTTGCAACTGTATTCTTCTTCTTCGTTCTCATCATCATCATCATCATCATCATCATCATCATCATCATCATCACCATCGTCGTCGTCGTTGTGGTGACCAGCAGCTGCACTTTCTTCTTCTTTCTCATCCTTCGTCTACTTTGTCTGATGGAGTCCGTAAAGCTGAATCTGTCAGCGTGATCAAGATGAACTATAACAGTAGCCCTGTGCAGTAAATCTCCCTTAGGGCTAATGAGCGTTTATTCTCTCTCTCTCTCTCTCTCTCTCTCTCTCTCTCTCTCTCTCTCTCTCTCTCTCTCTCTCTCCTTTTCCCTCACTCCCATCTCCCCCAGCACCCCTCCCCCTCTACCTCAATCCACTTAACCCCTTCACCCCATCTTTTCGTATTTTTTGGTGCTAACACCAAGTTCTCTGTGCATCTCCCCACCCTCTACACCCTCTCCACAAATCCAACTTTGTCCTTAAACTGACCTCGCCTGAATTAAATACCAACGTTTCTTGAACGATCTCGCATTAAAACTGCCTTTTTGAAAGTCAACCTTATGACTGCAAAGTTCACCTGAAATTGTTCTGTAACGAGCTTCGTTTCTTTAAAAAAAAATCATTCACCCACCGCCGTAGCACAGCGGTAGAGCGTTTGCCTGGCACATAGACGACCCAGGTTCGAATCCCGTGGACGGCAAGATAAAAGAGTGCGCAAGGAAGGAGAATACGTGTTGTTGCCCTTAATTGTATCTATGAATGAGAATGGAAACCTAACAATAATTAAACCCCAGTCTATTCAGCTTTGAACGGAGGAAGATACAAAAACAACAATAATTACATCAACAACGGAGGAGGAAGGGGAAAAGAGGATAATGGAAACGTCCTTCATCAAGCTGACTGTAAGATTCTAAACATTTGATTTAAAAAGCTTCGCTTCACTTCTCGCTCCGACAGGCAGATACAGACTAATTTCATTGTAAAGAAACACTACGCGACCTTTGAAATCTTAAGCTATTAATCCGAGAGAGAATATTTATTTAATTGTTTTTAAGTCACCAACCTACGTAGATACAACCTCCCCAATCCCGACGCAACCCGCTCCTACACTACCCCATCCATAGCTTCCAAACACCTCTTAATTAGCCCACTCAATCTTCATATCTTTCTGTAGTCTACGAAGGTATTTGAACCCCTAGCCAAAACGGAACTATCAACGTCTTTGATCATCTCGCTCCTATACGGCGCTGTGCTAAAATCTCCCAGATCCGCTCAAGCCTGGTCTTCAATCTTCTGCCTGGATGCATTCTGGGTATCTGAGACCATCAGTGGAGGTCAGCCTTGATCACCGTAGCCAGTCAAAACCTTTTGCTTTTGGAAGCGACTGCAGTAAAGTCTATTTCCTTCTAGGTCTACTTTTGATTCCCCGTGGTCAGAGATCGTCTCTGCTGCTTTCTAGGTCCTTTATGTAAACCACATGTTGCGAATAGACGAAAACGTAAACTGTAATAAAGAAATCAATGTTTACTTCCTAAAGAAGTACTAATGGCAATAGTATATGTCCTCTCCGTAGATATCGAATGGATTCTATCGTCGCTGAAATGTAAAAGTTGATCTAACTACTATTTTTTTTTAAAGAAAATTATGATTATTGTTGTTAAGATTTTTATTGCCTAAAATCACTTTGTGAACAATCACCTGATTGAATTGAATTACATTGATTGTAGATATTACTGACCTTACCCTATATGATGTTTTGACTACGCTATCGTCAACATGTGTGCCTTCGGACTAGATTATAGTATAAACCGAGGTCTAGTCTGTGTATGCATTAATTCCATCGACTTTATTATACAGTCGCTCATGTCCTATAGAGGGGTAATGTCCGATATAAAAACACACCATGCAAACAAACATGGAGGTGTCCTAAACTGCATTACACAATACTCCCAAGTTTTAAAAAAACCCAACTAATTGTAAGCGAAGAAGTTGTGCCAGGTTTAATACACTTCTTATATAACGCTTTATCAGCTCAAAGTGATGCTCAAGGCGTTGGCAGAGAACAGGCTCGAACTCAAACCGCCCAATTAGCCAGTTGTTTAGTTCCAAACGTCTTGTTATCTGTGAGCAGTCCATGCATGGCTGTACAGATGTTGATACTCTGGACTGTTGGGTCATTCACTGGTAGTGGCTTTAGCCTGCCGGACAATATTAGCGGTCGTATGTCCAGCTAATCACGGTGTGACGACAGTACCGGACATGCCGTGCCCGGCTGACTACGATCAATTATTGGCCCCAGGCGCCAATACCGCGCGGAGCGCGAGGAAGAAAGATTGAGGTAGGTAGAGAGAGGGAGGGAGGAAGGGAGAGAAAGAGATAAAAACTTGAAACTTTAAACGTCTTTTTAATTAGGGGTAGAGATTTTAAACTATTTAATAAATCTAATCTTCCAATCTGTCCCTTAACAAATGAAAGTAATAAAGGACCTTTAACATTAACTTGGAAATCATATGACACATATGCACAGGCACCATCATCTTCATCATCATCTTCGTCAGAGAGAGAGAGAGAGAGAGAGAGAGAGAGAGAGAGAGAGAGAGAGAGAGAGAGAGAGAGAGAGAAAGAGAAAGAGAGAGAGAGAGAGAGAGAGCGAGAGAGAGAGAGAGAGAGAGAGAGAGAGAGAGAGAGAGAGAGAGAGAGAGAGAGAGAGAGAACGGTTAAGCACTTGTAAGTATATGGGCGTGCACTAATTTATCTATTTTTACTATACTCTCTCTCACTGTTGTGCCTGCCCGCGGCTTATTCAGGTATAGATCTAAGCTATAGTCAGCTGTGAAATGTCTGTCAACATAGATTTGAGGGACGGGACTAACACTACCAATATGGAGTTTGGAGTTGTGATTGTTGGGGTTGAGTGGGATAGTTTGGGAGTGGGGGATACACATATTCCATATTTCAATTTCAACCTTCAAGATCTACGGTACCACTTCAACAAAGTGAACACAAGATTACTTTTGTTGAAAAAACCCTTGATTTTTTGTTTATTCCGTCATCTTTTTTTTTCCCTGTCCTCGGTAATTTATTCATGCAATCTATTTCCTCTTAAGTATTCTCTCTCTTTTCCTCTCTCTCTCTCTCTCTCTCTCTCTCTCTCTCACGATTTGGTGATCCATGAGTGATGTATCTGTATATATTTGGACATAATTTCGTTATCAATTCGTTCGTTGTTACCTATAAATCCCTTTCTCCCTGGACATTTGGAGTTGGCCGATGACCTAAGCAAATAAACCATTCTTCCCGGCTCATCTCCCTACCCTCCCACGCCGGTTTTTTCCTCTCTCCTTCCCTCCCTCTCTCTCTCTCTCTCTCTCTCTCTCTCTCTCTCTCTCTCTCTCTCTCTCGCCCGCGCGCGCGCGACCCTACCCACTACCATACCAAGCCCAATCCAATCACTATCAATACATGGCAATGGAAAGAGAATCGGAGGAGAGCGCCAGCGTGAAGTGAGCAAACATGGCCGCAGAATGGACTCACTTAGCGGCCCTTGTGTAAATAGAGGTCTTGCAAGGTCATCTGCCTAGGTGGCGACACTCTAACAGGACACACAAATTTCATTGGCCGATCCATCCCCCCAACCACACCTCCACCCCAAACCCTTCCACGGCCACACGCCGCCCCAAAACCCATCTACTACGCCCAACGTATTTCTATTCTCCATCACACAACAACCCTCCACTGAGCTCTTTTGTCATCTAGGTTAAACAACGCCACCCTCTAGATCTATAACAGTAATAATGACATCCACACTCCCCCATCCACTTCCCCCCTCCACCCACACATATCTTCTCTCTCTCTCTCTCTCTCTTTCTCTCTCTCTCTCTCTCTCTCTCTCTCTCTCTCTCTCTCTCTCTCTCTCATTCCTGCAGCAAAAATATCTAATCATTTGTGCACATGTTATCAAAAAGGTGAAATATGCGGGTTGTTTGTATCACAACGAAGCACAGCAGTCACAACGCAGCTCCACTCTGGATGAAGGGACGTAGGACCTGCCGCAACAACAAATTCAAATGTTGCGCCTAATCCCTCCATTGTGCACTCTCATAACCAAAATGATCGACGCATTAAGACGACCCGTGTTCACAGCCAGTTTCTAAATGTCAGAGCAGCATGGATTCAAATAGCGAGCCCTACAGACCATGCCCAAGCTCTCCACCTCCTGACGTGTCAAGGTATGTTCTTATTATTGTAGTATTTCTAGCTATCACAATACAACGATTCGATACTTTCTTGGATTTTATTAAATCATCATCATTATCACCACCACCATAAACGAACACTACATCATCGTCATCATCATCGTTATAATCACACCACCGCAGGTACCATCACATTCCTCCTTCTCTTCCTCTTCCTACTCTTCATTATCACATCATCATGATCATCATCACCGTCATCATCAACACCAAGTCACCTTTCTTTGAGGCCCTGAAGGCGTCGTTGACGGGGACATACTGGATGTCGTACTGTAGCCTGGTGTTGGGCAGGATCTGGCGGTCGTGGTTGATGCGGTACACAGCGTAACGAAACGCGTTCTCCACGCCAGGATGCTCGTCCCCCTCACCGAACAGCCCGCCTGCACACAAAAAATAGTTAATTAAGATAGCCATCTTCATAGTAATTCTACTATTCCAATAGTCTGTGATCAAACAGAACGAAAGGGATAAGAGGACGCACCCTAGAATCGTTATTCTTCCCAAACAATCCCTCTAGAACACAGAGAATGTACTATAGTGATCGGAAACCAACAGAGTATTAGATTGTTTCTATAATTGTAGAGCACCTACCAGCTTAAGGGCAGCTCAAGGCGCAACTCAAACCACGCACGAAGTTTACTTGGTGCAACAACGACCCTGAGCCCCCAACAACCCTTGCTTATGTGTTATGTTTTGTTGGCCTCTTGAATAACAATTTTTATACCAACCAACGACCTGCGGGCTCTCCAACTCTTTTAACAAAAGGTCCCCTCCCCCTTACCTCCTTCCCTCCTCTCCTCCCTTACCCGCGTTTGAATCGACCTTTCTGCATGTACGCTTGATTGATTGATTGATTTATTGTTGCTTTAGGTCCAGCGGACTCTTCCTAGCCAAATCAGGACCGGTGCATGTACGCTGAGCCCGTCCCATGCAGGTCTATTTCTGACCAGAGGGACGGTACACTTTCATGTGCCATTGTGGCGAGAAGACACTGAGCGAAACCATGAAGGTTGCTGAAGACAAAGATGGAGTTAAGGATCATCTGTGGTGCTCCACCGACTTTCGAGTTATGGGATAGGATAGGATAGAGGCGATACGAAGCGAGATGCGGTGCAAAACCATATAAAGTTTGTTTTATTTTTCTTATAACGATTTAGTGCTTCCGTTATAAAATTAGCGCCGTTTATCATTAAGAATCGAATTCGTATCTCCTATACGCGAACTGAGCTTTTCGTCGACAGAGCTATATCACCAACTCTCTCTTCCGCGGTGGCAGTAATAGTAGTAGTAGTAGTACTAGTAGTAGTAGTAGTAGTAGTAGTAGTAGTAGTAGTAGTAGTAGTAGTAGTAGTAGTAGTAGTAGTAGTAGTTCACGAACCTTCTCTCCCCCGTAAGTAGTAGTAGTAGTAGTAGCAGTAATAGTAGTAGCAGTAGCAGCAGCAACAGCAGTAGTAGTAGAAGTAGTAGTAGTACTAGTAGCAGTAGGACAGTATTTGAGCTACAATCGATAGATGGACGCCTTAAAGCCGAAAGTCACGTGGCCTGGAATGACCAAAGCTCGACCTGCGTTCCCCGAGGCCAATGGGCATTAATCATTGACCCAAGGCCAGTCACTTTGTGTTCAGCTTCCTTCTTCTTTCTACCGAGCCTAAATCCTAAATCCGATTGAAGATCGTCGCTGTGGTTTCCTCGACTTTCAGTATATTTCATTATTTGCATGTGTTTTGCGCTTTGTTGTGTTACTGTGCTCTGTTCAAGTGTCGGTGCGAGTGGAGTTGCGTAATACAATGAATGTGATGGTGTGAAGTGCTGACATCTGCTGAGATGCGAACTGGTGTGGTGTGACATGGTGGGTGCGATGTGTTGTGTGGTTTGGTGTGACGTGCTCTGGTGTATTATGGTGAGTGTTGGTTGGTGTTTGGTGCGGTGTGTTATGACGTCTTCTGGTGTGGTAGGTGTGTTGTGTTGTGGTCTGTTGAGATGTGTACTGTGGTCTGATGGGTGGGCGGTATTATGTAATGTGGTTGTGTAGCCTGGCACTGTTGCGTGTATGTGTGTGTGTGTGCATGCGTGGGAACATGTGCATTGTGCATGGACTTAAGTGCGCGTGCGTGGTGGATGTGTGCGTTACTAACCAATGTTCGCGTCATGATTTTCTGTAATGGCCAAGTGGCCGAGGAGTTGTAATTGTCAGATGCTTCTACCTTTTACATATGCTATAATAATAATGTATGTCCTTACGGTATTCTTTGTCTAATATCATCAATAAGAAATCTGTGTAAACGCCGGAAGTACCGTAGGGCCCTTAAGACAGGTCTTGGGGCGCGTAATGGAAGCTACCTCAGGATCAACTCAGAAGCGCCGAAGTGTTCAGAGTTTCTCACATCGGTGAACATGAAATTTGTGTTTGGATTTGTGGTCGTCATCGATTTGGGCGAAATTAGAGCTGCTTTCTCAACATAGAAACTCCTATCTCCTTCGTGCTTTATGGCACACGCAGAGCAGCTGCTGTTTGTTTGCTGGTACATGTGGGATAAATTGGCAAGAACAGGTTATGATCTATTGTGTGAGACCGAGTTTTCATCTCACAAACACAGTTACATAGCTTGGCGAAGTAGGTCTATCGCATGCTGCATTTATATGAAACATCGATAATGTCACAGAATCTCTCTCTCTCTCTCTCTCTCTCTCTCTCTCCCTCTCTCTCTCCCCCCCCCCTCTCTCTCTCTCGCTCTCTTTCTCTGCGAATATTATTTATGTTCAGCCGACATATAACAAAATACCGTCATTAGAAACTTACCTAAAACACTGGGGAAATGGATTTTCGTTGCACAAATGACACCAGTTGTTGGTTGTTTTTTAATACCCCTCTCCACCCCGTTCTCTCGCTCTTATCCATTCCTTCCCTCCTCTGTTCTTTTCTCCCCTTTCCGACACCCTCTTCCCCCCCCCCAAATCCCCTTACCTACCATCCCACCAACAAGACCTAAGAGCATCCTGTCAGCCCGCAGCATCCAACGTTGTTCAGTTACGGTGGTGACAAGAGCTGCAGACGATTTGCGCGGAGTTTTGGTCCGGAAGGGGGGGGGGGTGCTTTAATGCTTGCACCTCCCCTGGGCTGTAAGCCTGCAAATGATGTCTCTGCCAAGATCCCTCACATCCCCACGCCTGCGGATAGGGTAGCAGTGGATGTATGGCGCGGAGCGGGACCCCGTCTGGAATGGGTTGAACAACATTGGATGCTGCAGGTTGGCAGTATGCTCTTAGATTTTGTTGCTTGGACGGTAGGTAAAGGGGTCAGAAAGGGATGTTACGCCGGAAAAAAAAAACAAAAACAAACAACACCCAGCAAGCACTACGTCTTATTCCCCCATAGCCTGGGTGGCACTGCCCAGCGGTGGCCGCACTTTGTGCTGAAAAGGCGACCCCAATTTCGCATGCCTGCGTGACGAACATTATTAAAAATTCCAAACATCCAAGCACATCCACAATATGACTTCGATCACTGACTGCTTTCACAATCATTGACTTCATGCCGTGCCAAGGGTAAAAGGTTTGCCTACTTGGCGCAGATTTTTGCTAGCAGCCTGCTTCATCTAACTTTCTTACAAAAGGGGTTTTGAACATATTTTCGATCTTCCCCTTTACCAACAACTGGCCCGCTGGTGTCAGTACAAATCGGTCCAGTAGTCACCTATATGCGAAAGTGTCGTGTGACTATAATCTACAAACAACAACAACAACATTTTCGATCTTTCCGCAAAAGAGTTGGATTTGCATTTTTAGCTCCAGAATCCTGTTCCGAAACACACATATCCAGTGGCTGCAACTTTAGCAAAATGTATTTGAGGTATTTTGCCGTGTTTTGTAGGAGAAGTCGTCCTTCATTTAGACTTGCTGAAGTGTTATTGAGACCCCCTCGGATCCACGCACTTCAAGCCAGAAGAAAGATTTGTCAACTTTTCTCTCCCTTCACCTATCTTTCCCGTAAGATATTTTAGAACCCATACTCTCATCTCTCTCTCTCTCTCTCATTGAAATTACTTTGTAAGACTCTGTTTTCTACAGTCTCTTCTGTTCAGTCCAACAGAAAAATTTGTCAACAATCTTTCCTCTTTCTTAATCTTTCCTCTCAGACAAACCCACACACTCATAGTGGAGACTTTCTGGGGTCTTTCCATTTCAGATATACAGCGATGCCTTTCTGTGGCGCTACCGTTCGCCGGTTAAGGTTTATTCAGACCCAGCTGACTCGACCGCTCCTCTGCTTTTCTGGCTAGACTCACGAGACTCGACAGTTCTTCAGCTACTGAAGCCTTTCTTAAAACGTCTTTAAGACCTCCAGTTTCAACTGTCTGCCTTTGACTGGAGTGGTTAGAAAATCTTTTTTGAGGGCACGTTAATATAGAGAGTCTAAGACCCCCAGTTGACAGCATCAACAGAGGTTAGCCTAATGGAAACTACTAATGACGGTCAGAGAGAGGGAGGGAAGTAATGGGTGAAGGTAAGGAGAGTATGAAGGAGGAAGAGAGAGAGAGAGAGCGAGAGACAGAGAGACAGACAGACAGACTGACAGACAGTTGGAGTAGATGGCGGTGTATGCATTCAAAACCCTGTCTACATCACGAAACGAGCTAAAAGGCGTAACACTATAGTAAGAATTTAGATAATTGTACATGATAAAAAGGACGTCCTCCAATGTGTCCTCTGGGGCTACAATCAATAAAATAAATTAGCCTTGTTTGCCAAAAAAAGCGCTTCGAGGATTTTTGAGCGATTTGGGACCCAAAGGTGCACGCTGCGTCTCCTGGTTTCAAAGCCTTAAGACTGACAAATGGCATGCTGCTGCTCTCTCTCAATTGCAGTTTAATAATTTCGCAGTAGGTGCAGGACTTTGGACAATTTACATACGAGCTCAGATTATAGTACTGATGCCACAATAATGTTTAAATCAAATTTTATTTTAGTGCTATTATCCCCTCCCCCCATAACCTATCCCGTAATTCGGAGGTCGTATGATATACAGCGTAGGATATTATAGGGCGGCAAAATCTCCCCCTCTCTCCTGCCTTTCTTCTCCAATGGGCTCATACGAAACCACAGTAATGTTTAAATCTATATTATTTGTAATGCTATTACAGCAATAAATCTCCGTCTATATCTGTCTATCTGTCTGTCTGTCTCTCTCTCTTTCCATTTATATCTACACAAAATGTTAGAAATGCAGAACATGCCTGAGGACATGCGATTTAAAAGCAACGGTCTTTACATATTGAAGATTCATATGTGTGAGGATTGGTGAAGTGTCACGTTTTCTCTCGGAGAAAGAAAAATGCAATGTCTTGCCTACATGTTCAAGACACTTTTTTTAGGTGGGTGTGGAGCAGTGCGGAGGGGTGGAGGATACATTTGTGAAGTGGCGGTGGAGCGGGTAGAGAGGGGAGGGAAGGATGCTGCAACATTGGGGAACGCGCTCCAGTTTGGAGATAAGCTCGGCGCCGACCGATGAATCAGAACTTTTATCATCAGTATCATGCTATTGTGGCGTGAAAGTCTACAATCACTGATATCATTACCCTATCATCATCATCATCATCATCATCATCATCATCATCATCATCATCATCATCATCATCATCATCATCATCATCATCATCATCATTTCCAGTAGCAGCACCACCACCACCACCATCACAACATCCCCCACCCCCACCCCCACCCCACCCCAACACCGCAGCCGCGCCGCCGCCGCACCGGATCTTACAAAACGAAATCGGAGTTTCCTGGCGAAGATAAATATTTTTTATGTGTACGATCACCATAATCACCGCAGCTGCTGAAGATTAAATCTGTTTCCTGGAGCAGACTGTACCAATGTATGGTCATTTGGACCTTGGAGCAGTCCAAAACGTAAGCTCACTGATGTAATATGTCATAGCTGGTGTGGTGGTGGTGATGGTGGAGGTGGTGATGGTAAGAAACCAATACCTCGTTACAAATTATAAACCAGTTACAGCATTTTAAAATAATTCCTTCATCATATATACTAAATCTATTCCTACCGAAAATGGGAGGGAGCATGTTGGAACTATTCTGCCGAACGGCATCAGACGTGAAAACAAGGTTGAAGATTTATACAAGGTGAAAAGTAAAACACATTTATCACTTTCCTCTCAGACAAACTCTACAACTGGTTATGAAGCGTCACACGGGTCATAACTACGTTCCCACAGCCTTATGTTTTCGTGTCTATATGTAGGTTAAACGTCTTTGGAGAAGAATAACTTGCGTAAAGTATGGATGGAAACCTTTTCAAGGCCAAATTAAAGTCAGTCAGCAAATGAGCTGCCAAACAATCCAAACTGTTTGGGATTTAACACAGAGCTAGAATTTAACATAGAGCTGGAATTTAACATAGAGCTAGAAGAGGTTGAGTGGAATTCAGACTTGTGGCAAAAAGAAGATGTATGAATATGGAACTGTTACTGTGTGAACAAGAACTTGGGGAAACAAAGGGCTTTGGGGACATAGATCTGAGAGGAGAAATAACCTGTGAAAACTAATGAACTGTGGAAACCTAATAGCTGTGGGATCGGAAATATAAAACGGTGGGAACACGAACATAGGCAATACTCTCCGATCATATTCCTCACCCCCTTGCCACAAGAATTCTTCCAATGGTTATGAACTCTACCACTCCGAACTCTTCTGCGGGTTATGAACTCACCCCTTCGCTCTCTCGCTCCAGAATTCCGATAGGAAAATTAATCGCGTATGTATACAAAGATGAGCGACGCGATTAGTCCCCGGAACCTTCCGCGAGGGGAAAGAGGACCGTAGATCACAGGCACAAAATAATATGTTCTGCCAAACTGTCATCCTCCTGCCATTTGTGCTTCGTTACCTTCCATCTACACAGAGAAATTGGGGATGGGGAAGGGAAGGCAGAGAGATGGGGGGAAGAAGGGGGATGGTGAAAGAGACTAAGAAAGAGAGAGAGAGAGAAAGAGAGAGAGAGAAAGAGAGAGAGAGAGAGAGAGAGAGAGAGAGAGAGAGAGAGAGAGAGAGAGAGACTGTTCGACGCTCTGATTTTTGAGAACTGTAAAACCAGCGAGTGAACTGTTATTTTGCTTTTATCAACGCATACGAATAAACGAGATGGAATTTTGTACAAAATCTGAATTCAGAATCAGTGACACTTGATTTTCAATACAGTAAACCGCTATTCGTTTCCTCGTACAGTGATGTGTGTGTGGGGGGGGGGGGTGTGGGGGGGGGTGCGTCCGTGTGGGTGTGTGTGTGTATGTGAGCGAGCGCGTGTGCCTCTTTGTGTGTGTGTGTGGGTATGTGAGCGAGTGCGTGTGCCTGTGTGTGTGTGGGTGTGCGTTTGTGTGTGTGTGTGCGTGTGTGTGTGTGTGTGTGTAATGTCACACAATTATGTGAATAGACGCCAAAATAAATAAATAAAATATTGTCTGTGTACGACTAAAATGTTTTTTCTCCGTCATTTTGTTTATTCGCGATCAAATCACTCCGATCTGGATAGGTACGACCGATGCCGAGGTCCAAAGACCAGAGTTCAGTTCGTGACATCAAGAAAAACCTTGGAAAAAAAACAACATAATAACGATGCTAAGACCACAGTGGCCGAGAAGAAAAGTTCGTGCCACAGTCACCAGAACAAGAAAAAAAAACAAATTACAGTTGTCGATATATCTATGAATGTTGACTCTGCGCTTAGTCTTTTAATCTTCTTCCAGTTCTATAACGGTTCGATTATTTATTTCCATCATCATCATCATCATCATCATCATCATCATCATCATCATCATCATCATCATCATCATCATCATCATCATCATCATCACTGTCTCGATTTCTGCAGGCGTCTGGCGGAGCAAAGGGCCGACAAAAGTGAAATCCCTCTCCATTTGTGTCCTGTTGGCTGCTTTCGATAAGAGGTCTGACATGGTATGCCCGTGCCTTCTTTGATGTTGTCGGACAAGCTCTTTCTCTGCCGCCCTTGCCTGTAACCACCTTGATGAGCTTTAAAAGGCTGTAATGTCGTGAGACATGTCCAAATCAGGCCAGCTTCCGACGCTTGATAGTCGCTAGTACAGCTTCCTGTAAGACAACAAGATTCCTGACCAAGCTTCGCACGTGGCCGTTGTTCTCCTGCGCCCTGCAGGAGATGCGAAGCCAATTTCTCAGACTCTCAGTTTCAAATCCCAGCATTAACCTCCAAGACAAACTTCGAGAAAACCAGACAGAGGCTTCCACAGTCGTAGTAATATTCTTCTCGTGTCCTCAGTCTCAACTTTATATTCATCCTTTTGCTCAATAACTCCTCGTAAAAATAAATTTCCTAAAACAGCACGGAAGAAAGGACACTTTATGGCCGAACAAAACGCTTTGATGCGAATTTTACGCCAGAAATCACCGCCATTTTAAGCTCACATTTTCTTTCTTCTTTCAATTTTGGAAGATAAAATGCCTGACAGAAAAGAAGGTGATGGAGAAGAGGCCAGGGGAGGTAACAAGAAGTAAATTCTGATATATGGAAGCATTATCGCCCATTGCCTTTTCATGCACTGGCTGGCGCAATAGCGCAGTGGATCGCGCGCACGCTATTTGCATGGAGAGGTTAAGCAGAAACCAATGTGGTTAGTACTTCGGTGAATGACACGTGGAGATAAATGAAATATTGCACAACAGTCAGCAATCACTCCCCCAATCAACCGAACTGATAATGGGTATCTGGCTCTTTCGATACTCGGATAATTAAATGAAGTATTAATAAATATCTTGATGTGTGACACTCCTTCGAAAGTGGAGAGAAACAAAAACATCGCAGAACAAATCACCTCAATCAAATGTAAACCAGGGTCATGTCCTAATGGTTTTGGTTTTTCGGCTTACCAAGCCGTCAACCAATTATAGAACCACCGCCTGCCACGTTCTCGCTCAATTTTCAAGGCATCAATTGCCCCCAACAGAATGAAAAGACAGAACAATAGAACTACAACCAACAACGCTTAACCTATTTACTTGGTTGTAGGTTTCATTACAGACTGTTACCTAGCAACTTAGGTCTATTGCTGTACGTGTAGGCCTACCATAAATCCCAAGTTTCACAGGGCGAAGTGCGACAAGAGTGCGTCGGAAGGCCAAAGAAGGGATGGGGTAAGAGGAGGGGTAGGGGGTAGAAGGATGTGATAGTGGAGGGAAGGGGGGGGGGGAGTATAGGAACCAAGTGAATACAAAGAGTTCTTAAGAAAACTCACACACCCTTTACATTTTTCCCGCCTTACCTAATGGAAGGTTCGTAAAGGTACCCCAAAAATTTTTCGAGGTCCTCAGATCCCGAAGCTAGGTTGCGGAACCTTTTGGACTAAAAAAAGGTTTTGAATCTCCTCGAATCTTCCAATTAAGACAGGCCATAAACTCGATCATTCTATTGGTTATTTAGTCAGCCTCTCGTTGTCTTAGCAAGTATTCACTGCATAATCATTACAAGTTCGGATGCGAGGATTCGGGGGTTTGGAGAAGGACTGGAGCGGAGGTTTTCTCTTTTTTTCGCCTTGTTTATATTTTACCACTGTCATCACCTGAGACAATTTACAATGTCCTATAGAGACGGGAAGGAGTTTGGGTTGTTCGTTTTTTTTTTTAACTTTTTCTTTTCATGTTTGTGTGGGTAGAGTGAGAGGGCTGGGCGTGGGGGAATAGGGGATGTCTTTTTGCTTTCTTGCCTTCTTTTAACTCTCTCATCGCCAGAGATCAGGTACTATGTCATACAGGGAGTGGCGGTCGTCGGGCGTTTTGCTTTTGCTTTTGTGGAAAGGAGGGAGTTTTTCCCCCCTCTCGTTTAGGCTATATTTCTACCTCTCCCGCTCCCCTCCCCCGAGCGCTTCCAAAACATAACACTGTATCATGGTTGAACGCATGATTTCGGGAATTTGTCATGGGGGTTGAGAGGTCAGGAAGAGGAATAGGGGGTGAGGGGAAGTGTCTTTATTTCTTCTTTGTTTATATTTTCACCACCCCCAACCCCACCCCACACATACCCCGCCACCCACCCACCCATTGTCTGCAACAGTTCAAACGACTCGTAACATTTGGGTTGCGTGGAGTTCGGGGAGTATCAGAGATGGTTTGGGAAGCGATGGACAAGGGAAGGAGGGGGTGGGGGAGGCTTTTCTCTTACGCAGTATTATAGATTCACCCTCACGTCGCCTTCGAGGTATGGGAGGTGTAGAGAGAGAAAGAAAGAGAGAAAGAGAATGAGGAGAGGTAGGGGGAGGGGGTTGTTGATGGCGTATAGGGGTCTTTCTCGTTTGCCTTGTTTATATTTCTACCCTCTCGTCGCCTGCAACGATTTACTATATAGAGCACGAGTCGCACATGCAGACCCACAGAGGGCTGAGAAGAAGAGACGTAGATCAATCAAAACATGTAATAATTCTATTTCCTCAACAATTCTCTTCTATTTTTTGCTATGTACGATCCCTTTTTGGAATAATATTCTCTCTCTCTCTCTCTGTCTCTCTCTCTGTCTCTCTCTCTCTGTCTGTCTCTCTCTCTAGAGTATAGTCACAAAATATGGGAGCGTATAGGCGACTCCTGCCCCGAGTTGTCTAGAATTTTAAAAAGCGTCACGAAGCGTTTAGTGTTTCGCCGCATGAACTATTTTTGCTTCTGGACAACCTTTTGCCATATAAGCGAGGATGCGCAGCACATGATGACTACACAACAGCCAATCAAAGTGAAGTTGGCTGAAAGTGAAAGTTACTGTCACTCGCACTGATGAAACAATAATAATAATAATACTATGAAATATAAATACTAAACTCATACCGATAGCACATAAACATAATTATTCCGTCAGAAAACAAGTACACAAATCTTATTAGACTGCAAATGACAAAAAGTCCTCCCTCGCTACTTCACAATTGAACACATCGCCATTCGCAAATCAAAAGCTCAGCACTCTGGCCGCCATCTTTTTTTTTCTTCACAAACAACGTTTCGAGACCACTACAGATCGCTCTCGGTGGACCTAGGGTACCACACATTTCCGCCAAAATAGTAGCGCTCTGCTTAGGCAACTCGGGGCTGGTCACATAATCCTGACACCGGCGATCCAGTTGATAATAAGGGGAAAAAATATGGTCACACGTTAGCCAATCCGGGATTCGAATCAGGGCCCTTTCGGTTACCAGTAAGCCGATTTACCAACTGAGCTACCCGATACCCTCCCCTCTCTCTCTCTCTCTCTCTCTCTCTCTCTCTCTCTCTCTCTCTCTCTCTCTCTCTAATATATATATATAACAAACAAATATATCTATGAAACGTAAAAATAAATATTTTAAAAATATTTAAAACAGATTCTGAATTAATCCATTCATCTAAAATCAGTTTATTAAATTCTGAAAAAGTGTGTTTCTCTGACTCTGTCTCTGTCTCTGTGTGTGTGTGTGTGTGTGAGAGAGAGAGAGAGAGAGAGAGAGAGAGAGGGGGGGGACGAAGAAGAACGAGAAAGAGAACGAAAAACAGATCCTGAAGCAGTGACACACGTGCGTGGCTGCTGCTTTGCGAGAGCGAAGGTCAGGGCCGGATCTGGGGGGGGGGGGGGGTTCCTGGGTTCCGGAACCCCCCCCTGGCCATTCGATGTACCTCACTCAGTCAGAAAAAAAATATATATATGGAGTTTTTTTAAAGCTCTTAATTTAGTTGGTAGGTAGGTAGGTAGGTAGTCCCATAGCCTTGTGGCCGTAGGGGAGCGTGATGTTGGAGATCACACTTATCTTGGGCCAGCGTAATGAGGGTGATGCCCAACTCTCTCCCTCGCTGCTTTACCTTCCCCACCCTCAAGAGAGTAGGTACTCAATCACAGTTGAGTCAACTGGGGGCGTTGTTGTTTGTCGCTTCACACCTTAGCGGTCACCCATCCAAGTGCTAACCGCACCGGACGGTGCTTCACTTTCGACACAGTAGCGAGTGCTCCAACCACTGCACTATCCGACACTGGTGATAAGTAAAACGTTCCTCATTCTACTCAAGTTCCTCGAGCGGACACGTTTTTGTCACCCCTAACCCCTTAAAAAATTTTTGGAACCCCCCCCCCTCCAAGAGTAAGTGATCCGGCCCTGAAGGTCACCTCTGATTAGGGACCTCTCATAGCTTTTGCCATCGTTTCATATTGGCGGTCTACTATCGGTGAATGACGCACCAATGTAAGCAGCTCATTAATATGCACAGGTTAAAAAAGGTCACAACCTTCGTCGAACACTGTTGGCATGGTTTTGTTGAAAACGGACACTCCAAAGAAATGACTTCATGGATATATTTTATTTTAAAATCAGTGTTAGTATATCCAAGATAATGTGAATTTGTGTAAGAATCCTTACTGAACGAACCATTTTATATATAAAAATGGTAATGTTCACTTTTTTTGGACACTTTCAACGTAGTTTGAAATGAAATACTAGAAGTAGATAAAAGCTACCCAGCACGGCCATAGAAATACCTCTTTCTCTCCTCTTCGCACGCTTGCTTTCTCTAAAAACGAAAGAAGTGTCAATCACAGACTTCGAAGGATCTCTGCTATTTTCATCTCAGCTGATGTACAGTAATGTCCTGGAGTGTATTTTTTTTACTTTCTCTGACAGCATAAGCCTAAGTTGCTTTCGCTGTCAAAGACATAAGAGGAAGGGGTTACCGGGACAGCAGGAAGAAGTAAAGCGTCATCGGGTGTTTGATACTGAGGTCTGCATAAAAAGGCACGCGTTGTCGCCAGAAGCATCTGGCCCAGTGGCCCTAAAGAGGGTTCGAGTCCACCGTGAGGACCCTTTGGCCACCAGGCCCAAGCAACCTCTAGCCTTTGGGATGTCGTCTCCAGTTGTTGTTAGCGACTTTCTGTGAGTTTGCGTTTGTGTTTGTTTGTTCACTATGTTTTATGTGTGCTTTTGTGTGTGGTGCTGCAGCGTGGACCAAATACATTCCTTGTGTATTATTCGCTTGGCAATAAATAATCTTGTATCTATCTTGTATCTTGTATCTTTGTTTGTTGTGGCGTGTGCATGTGTGTGTGTGTGTGTGTGCGAGTGCGTGGGTGTGCGAGTGCGTGGCGCGTGAGGGTGGGGATGATACATGTGTGCTTGAGGATGTGTGTATGTGTGTGTGTGTATGTGTGTATGTGTGCGCGCGCGAGTGCATGTCGCCCCATCTAAATATTGTAGTTCTAAGGGGTACTTGGGTAACAAAACCAGGCTCGCAGAGAGTTCTCCACAAAATTGTATAACACACATGGTTATGGCTAATAATGGATGGACTGAGGTAAGGGACAGGGGGCATCGGAGAGGAGGGGGGGGGGAGAGTGAGAGTGAAAGAGAAAGTGAGAGAAAGAAGGGTAGGGTAGAGAGAGGGAGAGAGATATATATTGTTGAATGGTAGAGACTGTCGAATAGTGATGATTCTCATCCTCCTCCTTCTTCCTCATCTTCTTCTCTTCCTCTCCCCACTCCCCCGCCTTCCTCTTCTTCCTCTCTTTCTCTCTCGATGACAGAGGGAAAAAATGCTGGGTAACTAAGGTAAAGGACACTTTATTTTCATTAGGCTTTGGTCATGTTTGGTTTCAACAAAGTGTAGGGTGTACAAAAGCATTTGTTTCATTATTCAAACAGAGAATGAAAGATACCTATGTACAAGAATGGAGTGGTTCTGTGACCTGTAAAGAAATATTTAGAGACTATAAATTATTTAAGGACATATTTGAAAGTGAAAGGTATTTTGACTACATAGATATTAAATGTTTTCGTGATTGTCTGGTTAAGTTAAGGCTTGGTGTCCTACCCATTGGTGCATCTGTTTTTCGAAAAACATTTGGCAATCACTTGAACGATAGTAAGTGTAAACTTTGCAGAATAGAAGAAAACGAGGATCATATTTTATTTGTGTGTCCATTATACACCAATTTAAGACAGAAATATCTGAATGTAAGGCATCAGTCGTACATTAACTACATACGTAATGGATCTGTGTCAGACACTCGCAAACTTGGTGTTTTTTTATTCAATGCAATGAAGATCAGACAGGGGGTTGTGGAATGCCTTGAAAATATTGTTTAATGTGTAGAACGAGTCTGCTTTATATTCAGTGCTTCTATAATGAATATTTATATTACGTTATTAATACGTTGTGGTACAATTGTTTATAATGTTTACGGACCCAAACTAGGGGCCGGTGGCCTATAGTCATTAAACTTTGTTCTTGTTCTTGTTCTTGTTCTCTCTCTCTCTCTCTCTCTCTCTCTCTCTCTCTCTCTCTCTCTCTCTCTCTCTCTCTCTCTCTCTCTCTCTCTCTCTCTCTCCCTCTCACACACTCTCTTTCTGACTTCTCCACATTTTCTTTCATTTTCTCCTTTTTATCTCTTCCTTCTACTCTCACTGCTATTATCATCCGCCTATTCTTCTTCTTCTTTCCACACAGAAGCATGGGCTGGGAGACATGGCTTTCAAATAAAAGAGAAAGGACACACAACACACACACACACACAAACACACACAAACACACACAAAGCCCTAGAAATGACCGGGCTCAAGGAATTGAGGGAGTAATTTTGACATCTAGGACAGATCAAACAACAATAATCCCAGTTGATGAATAGGCGCCAAATTACATCAAGGATGCAAAAGGATGACAAATGAAAGACAACAATGTTAACGCATTATAATAGGAGATGAAAGGGGAATTTGCGTGAATTTGCACAAGCACACACACGCAAATAAACAAACGAGAGAGACAGAGAAAGAGAGAGAGAAAGACAGAGAGAGAGAGAGAGAGAGAGAGAGAGAGAGAGAGAGAGAGAGAGAGAGAGAGAGAGAGAGAGAGAGAGAGAGAGAGAGAGAGAGAGAGAGAGAAAGCATAAAATCCATTAAAATAATGTGAATGCAGTATTATAGCTTATTTTTTTTTCAACTGAGTTTTTTTTTTAAAGGGCCCCAATTCGAAGGCTTTGTTTACTTTTAGCGAAAATGAGTTAACCCTAAAATTCGAATTGTTATTACATGAAACAATACTAAAGGGAGTTATTTCCCCTGTTTAACAATACACCAATACGCTCTGTGATCTACGTCTGCTAGATGATATGTTTAGCTCTTAACAGGTAGCGATCGGTTGCTAATAATCGGTTCAAAAACTACGGAATGCACTGATTTAAAAAATAACAATACTCCTTTTAAATTTTAATTTTAAGCTTTTTTTTTTAATTAAGTGAGGCAACATTCACCCGTGAATGTTAAACGGATTTGTGGAGGGTACGTGCGTGGTAATCTCCATCTCATTGTCATCTCCATCCTCCTATATGCTTGCGAAACATGCACCCTCACAGCAGATCTCCAACGAAGAATACAAAGCATGGAGATGAGGTGCTACAGAAGACTTCTGGGCATTTCTTATACCCAGCACAACACCAACGACGAAGTCCGACAGACCATCACACAAGCCATTGGGCAACTCGATGACCTGCTCACAGTGGTGAAAAAACGTAAACTCCGATGGTATGGCCACGTCACCAGATCATCAGGTCTTGCAAAGACCATCCTGCAAGGCACAGTGCAAGGAGGTAGAAGAGGGAGACCGAAAAAGAGGTGGGAGGACAACATTCGAGAATGGACTGGTTTGACACTGAGCGAAACAATCAGGGTTGCTAAGAACAGGGAAAGATGGAGTACGCTGGATAAACGATCATCTGTGGTTCCCCTACGACCCCCGAGTTACGGGATAGGATAGGATAGGATAGGACGTGCGTGGTAAAAATGGGTCCCTTTAACATAATCTTCTCAGTTGATTACACTTTTAAGACGGTCGGCTTTTCTTATTTAATAAACAAAATCCTATCTTCATATATTTTCTTCTACTGATGACAATTTTTTTTAAAAACTTCTGTTGCATGTTTAATCTTTTTTTTTCTCCTTCAAATTACCATCTTCATGTGCTTTCTTTTTTGCTGACCACACATTTCGGGACTGGATGAACATGGAAGTTTTAAGGTCTGCACTCACCACTGGCGACAGGGCAGACTGGGATAACATTCATCTCGCCTTCTTATTTGGCAACTGCAAAAACATTTTTGTGTCGTTCAGAGCATTTTTGTTCTCTCCTTTTTTAATGGGAAAGAGGGGTAAGGTGGACAACTCTATTGCCACGTCTCCTTTTCGATAGGATGTGATTGAAGGAAGAGAGGGAGGAAGAGAGATGAGAGAGAGAGAAGAGAGTGAGAGAGTGGGGGCGGGTGGGAGGTGACAATATTATTTCATGTCTATTAGCTGAGGGTGGGGAGAGGAAGAAAGGGGGTGAACGAAATGTTTTATATGATGTCCCCCTTTTTTTGTAGAGGGTATGGGCAGAGGGGGGGGGGTAGGAGGAGGGGGGTGGAATAAGAAGAACAATTTTATGGCATTTCTTGTGGGATATGAGCGATCATTCTCGCGTCTTCTACAGCCATGGGAAGAAAATTGGGTCTGCCGACCTAATCCCTCCAAAGCAGCAAGCTCGATTTTACCTTCTCGGCTTCTAAGAATGCACAATGGAGCTGAAAGAATTTTTACATATTTCGCAGGTTCACGAACAAGGCTTCGAGAACGGATTGACACTGAAGTTAATCTTCAGTAATGACTCTTTGTACAGTCTTCACGTCTTCCGAGGGTAACAGAGGGATTCAGTGATGCAAAACTCGCCTGGCGTGCAGGCGAACCATGAGTTCGAATCCAGATGATGATTGAAAATTCGGTTGTTGTTGTTTGTTTGTTGGTTGATTGGTTGGTTGGTTGGTTTTTGTCTCGCAGAAGTCGAATGTCTGTACAGACTTCTTCTTTACACTAACTCTCAAACCCCGTCTTCTGTCGTCTCAGAGACACAGTACAGAGCCCGGCTATTCTGTCACAAGGCGTGGACTTTCTGTAATGTAGCATTCATACTCTCCCTACTTCCCCATTCCAACTTTCGTCCGTCGCCTCAGCGGGACGTGCAAAACAACAGCAAAGGTAATTCTGTCAAAAGTAAAGGTGACAGTTTCAAATAAATACGGCAACGCGGAAGTCGATGTGGGTGTTTTAACGGTCCACTGATTTCAACAGCACATATGATGCAGTGCAGCAAGCTGGTGTTTCGGGCGTCTGGAGTTCAGGTATCTGCAGCCTTTCAGTGTGATGAGTGCTCTTGATACGAACGCTGGCATGACTTTATTTATCTCATTTTGTCATTCTACTCATTTTGCATCCACTAATATGACCCTCTCCCCCTCAGTTCACTATCGTCCACCTCAACCCTTTATCTTCTTAATCCACATGCCTAAATCTCTTCTTACTATTTTCATCTACCCGAGCCCTACTACCACTCCCCTAGCCTCTTTCAATCTTGTTCTTATTTTCTGCAACGTACAATATTCTGCTCCGCGTTTTGTTGCAACGTGATCCATACTTGCATTGCGCGAGTTCACAAGAGGTTCATCTGGCGCAGATTCGCTGCAGCTTGGAAACGAATTGTTGAGAAAATAATTGAGAGGGGGGGGGGGATCTTGCTGGAAACGTTTTTATTTCCCATTTAGATTACAAAATAAACCTATTCTATGCACGTATGCACAGCCCTGCTGGTAACATTGTAAAAATCGTTACTTTATTCTTCACCCTATTGTGCGAGTTCACCAAGGGTTCCCATCCGTATCGTATCATACCTTGTAACGATTTTTCAGGAAATAAAGCAAACCTGGAAGAGCACATTTCGACATACGCAGTGTGATATTCTTCATCCATTGATTAGGTAACACACAGAGTAACTCCTGGACTAGAAAAGTGACGACTGATTTTGCCAATTCGTTGGTGATGTGATATAACTAAGATACTCATAACACTTTTGCGACACGAAGAACAAGTCCTTATGGCATTCTAAACTTCTCTAATCGTATTAGTAACCCAAAGAAGAACTCTCGACCAAGTTAATGGAGAACTATTGTTGTTCATGTTGTATTCATTTCACCACCACCTTAACCTCTTGCACCTTTACTCTGTTCTTCAATCTAGTGTCGGAATAAAATAACAAGCATGCAATGAAAATAAATACGGAGGCTGTTTGAAGCTAGCGTCAGTCGTCTTTTGTAACGTAGTACAAAGGTTTGAGGTAAACTTGTAGTGGTTTTGAGTGTTTCAGTGTTGCCATTCTTCTCTACCTACAGTGTCATACTGTATTGTTTATTGAGGAGTTAAGTAGCACAAGGTCTCCGCAAATCGGGTATGTGCCTTACAGAAGAACAAGAAGTCTTGGATAGATGGACAGAGTACTGCTCTCACATTTACAACCGCACACTAACCGGAGACGCATCCGTTCTAGCATGTCCCCAGAACACAGAAGAAGAAGAAATCCTCCCAATTCTCCGAGAAGACGTTGAGGCAGCAGTGCAATCGCTGAAGAAGGGGAAATCAACGCGAGTGGACAACATACCCGCAGAATTGCTTCAAGCAGGAGGAGAAGCGATGATTGACGCCCTCACCATTATCTATAACACGATCCGGAAGAATGGGGAGTAGCCAAGCCATTTACCAAGTCGCTTGTCATCACTCTCCCCAAAAAGGGTAACCATCAGGAGTGTGAAAACTACCGCAACATCAGCCTCATCAGCCATCCCAGCAAAGTCCTCCTGAAAATAATACTCAACAGGTTCAAACCCCAAGCTTAAAAATCATAGCTGAAGAACAAGCAGGATTCAGGGCAGGGCGAAGTACCACTAAGAAGATTTTCAACCTCAGAATAATTTGCGACAAATAACTACAACACCAACAACATCTATATCATGTGTTTGTAGACTTCAATAAAGTGTTTGACCGAGTCTGGCAAGCACCTCTGTGGGCAACCATGAGAGTGTACAACATCAGCCCTAACATTATTGAAGTCATCAAAAGCCTGTATGACAAGGCTACTAGTGCAGTCTTCCACAACAGCGCCATCGGGAACTGGTTTGAGAACAACAATCGGCGTGCGTCAAGAATGCCTACTCTCTCCAACACTCTTCAACACCTTCCTAGAGCGCATCATGTCAGATGCCTATTCAGATCACGAAGGAAACGGCAGCATAGAGGGAAGAGCTATCTCCAACCTCAGTTTTGCGGATAACATTCATGGATTGGCTGGAGAAGAAAAGAACTTGAAAAGCTGGTACAGAGGCTTGACAAAACCTCCAGAGCCTTTAGAATGGAAATAAGTGCAGAGAAGATAAAATGATGACCAACAACATTAATGAGGTCAAATATTTAGGAGCCATTGTGTCAGACAATGTGTCCCGAAAGGAAGTCCTCTCCAGGATCGCACGACCAACTGCTGCCCTGACAATGTTAAAGCACATTTAGAAAGACTGGACCATCAGCCTACATTCCAATGCAAGGTAAGACTGCTGCACTCCCTTGTCATCTTCATCTTCCTATACGCTTTCGAAACATGGACCCTCACAGCAGACCTACAACGAAGAATACAAAGCATGGGATGAGGTGCTAAAGAAGACTTCTGGGCATTTCCTATAACCAGCACATTAATAATAATACAGGATGCTATGTACGCGCCTTTCCCCAAGGCTCAAAGCGCGGCGATCTATACCAACATACACGCTCACCTGTCTCATTTACCCTAACACACCAAATACACATACATCAATCAAACAGGTGGTGTAAAGGCAGGGAGATCGCTATTAGAAAACGGAAGAAAATCGATTTTTTTTATTGACTGCATACTGTACCATTATTGAAGGGAGGGAGGAAACCGGAGTGCCCGGAGTAAACCCTCGGTGACCTCAATAGTCTCGTTCCTAAGTCACATACGTTCGCCCCTTGCGGGAATCGAACCCGCGACCTTCGGCATAGGAAACCGGCGACTTATCCACTGCGCCACGAGGCCACCCACCAACGACGAAGTCCGACAGACCATCACACAAGCCATTAGATTACACGATGACATGCTCATAGTGTGAAGAAACGGAAACTCCGATGTTATGGCCACGTCACCACAGCATCAAGCCTTGCAAAGACCGCCCTGCAAGACACGGTGCAAGGAGGCAGAAGAGGAAGGAAACAGAAAAAGAGAGGGGAGGACAACATTTGAGAATTGACTGGATTTACACTGGGCGACGCCATGAAGGTTGCTGAGGACAGAGAAAGATGGAGTACGCTGGTTAAACGATCATCTGTGATGCCCCAACGACTTTCGAGTTACGGGATAGGATAGGAAGTAACATACCGAAGACCTCGTGACTCGGGCTATCAAACCAATCTGGAAGCTACACACGCTTAGTCATAACCACTTCTAGCCAATCAACAAGCAATCGCCTACGGCGAATGATAATGCCAGCTTCCATCACAAGCACTGTCAACACCAATAAGGACCTAAACACGCCAATCAACGATGAGTGAGGATGGCGTTGAGTAGCCTCTTCAAAGTGAGGTCCGCAAACAGGTGACAGTTCTGTATTCACGCAGCCTTGTTTAATAGCGACGAAGAAGATGAGCGCCGTGGTTTACCCCATTTGTTCCGAGTTCAAAGACCGTGTTTTTCGGCCACAATCAACACTTTATCCACTGGGCACTACAAATCGTCTGTTGTTCTATACCTTACTTTCTTTATCAACACAATCACATTTCCTGCTGGGAAATACCATATATATTGTGTACTAATACAGCGCTTTACCAGCTCAACAGCTGCTCGTGGCGTTCGCCGATACAGGATCTAACTCAAGTTGACCGAGTCGTTAACGTGTTGCCTTAGGTGAATAACCATAGACCACGGAGCAAGATTATGGGCAACTGTGGTGAATGGATGGACATGCGCGTTGCAATCTATAAAATCCGTGTGCACAGACTAGACCTCGGTCTATACTCTCATCCAGCCGAAGGAGTAGGTGCCCTGATAAGCCTCTTATTTAAGTTAATGGTTATGCCCCAAACTCCCTCATTCCCCGCTCTCCACCCCTTCCTCCGTGCCTGTACGGAACACACGTTCGGCACTGAAAACTTTAACAATGGAGGCTAGAGATGTACACCACTAACAGGCCACCCATGTCATCATCACACCTGAACATCCACATCAACACAACATGACCTAGACACATCAGTCTTGACATACATCAACACATCATGACATCGACACCTTCATCGTAACACACCTCAACACGCCGCCTCGACACCTCAACACTCTCTCGAGACACCAAACTAATTATCTACACCATTATTACAAAACATCCCCTCGCCCTACGCCAACATCACCCTATGGTTCCATCCATCTCAACCCACCTACTGAGCCATGCTCCTCCATTACCATACGGCGTAGACAGTCACGTCACCAAACACATCGTCTTCATCATCTCCATTTCGTTATACCGTTATATCCATCTCGACACACCGTCAAAGTCAACTCACCCTAAATCGATATACCGACATCATGTCGTCAAAACATCATCCCACATTCAGCTCGAAAACACTAAAAACATGACGTCAACACACAAACGCATCAAAACAAAGGCGAGAGTCTCATCATAGTAATACCCATATCGACTATCTCGCCTTCAATTGCGCTTGTCCGCTGCAATGACGCGATTCATTGCTCAAATCTTTCATTTCCCAGGCACGAAGCCCTACGACATCAACGCCCAGTAATCAAAGCAGGATAATCTCCCACAAAGAAGTTATTTCCCTTGTGCGTCCAGGCTAACAGAATATGGGGGTGCACATACAATAAAGACCTCGCGCTGTGGATGAAAAACAAAGGACTCATTTCCGCAAATGATTCTGTGGAGTCGGACGCAACAACAATAAGCAGCAACAGACTCTTGAAATTGTTTTGTCAGATGTGATGCAAACAGAACTCAGTAAGCTGTTTTACGTAATGTTTTCATCTTAAAGTATGAAAGCAATAGCGACAATGCATGGTGACTGCACAGATTAAATCAGAACCGTGACAGTTATTCTTTTTAGATTTTGAATTATTGCTATATATATTCTTTCCTTCATTTAGTAATTAATTTTTTTTAAACGTGTTCGTGTGCTATCAATTCTTGCAAGAAGGTCAGACCTTCGTGGCAGGGTATATATACCCTGGGTATACATACCCTGCCATCACGAGACAGAAAATACATATATACACCTTGCCATCACGAGAAAGATAATACGAAAGTAGAGACCTTCGTGCAACAATTGATAGCACACGAACACATTTTTAAAAATAATTAATTAATTACTAAATGAAGGAAAGAATTGAGACATTTGTAAAGGAGGCACTAGAAACTGACGAGAAGATACTAATGTAGTATACATCCTCTGTACCTTGTCCCTTTTTCTCCTTCTGCTTTAGTCGACGCCTACCACAAAATGTCAGTCCTCACTAAAATTAATCAATAAAGAAAACTTTCTTATCCGGCAAAAGAAACAATAGCATCCTTCTCCCTTTTGTGACAACATCCTCGTTCATCATTAAACTTGTAACCAGTAATAGTATCCCAGGTAATCTACTGTAACACTGTTTTTTCTATCACCCGTTTTTTCTTTTTCTGTCGCATGTCTCTAAATCGAGACTTAGCACGAACCCGCTTCCCCTGAGATGTCGACTAAGCTGACTGCTAATATTACAAATTCTATCCCTGGACGTCTGTCTCCCTCTTATATAATGTTACAACTACACCATACAACAGGCCTATGTCATCTAGTTGTGAATATGACATGCGTGAGAGGTTGTGTAGTTGGCTGTAACTGTGTGTGTGTGTGTGTGTGTGTGTGTGTATGTGTGTGTGTGTGTGTGTGTTATAACTGCATTTTTGTGCCTTGTTTTTTGTGTGTTTTGCTGTGCTTCGTAAAATGTAATTATTCACAAAGAAGTAAAACGAATTCTTCTATGTATAATATTTGAAGCGAATTAAAAAATCTTATTTCTTATGTCCTATGAGCCTATGATGAGAGAAAATAGACGGATCTCCCAATCAAAAGTTTTACAAAACTAGTATGTAAAGAAGAAAGCAACAGGACGGGCTTAAACTCAAGGCATTTGAAAGGGACGATAAGAAAAAACACACACTTTCTTGCCACGAACGCCAAAACACCAAGAGCGAAGATGGAAAAGACTGGGCGCAATCACAAAGACAAGGCATAAGACACAGACAAAGAAGATACAGGACGATAAGCAACAGAGATATTTGTAAAACAATCATTAGAAAACGACGTGAAGAAAAACAAGGGGCTGCAGGTCTATCTCTATGACAATGTGCCCGTTCAATTTTCCCTCAGCTTCTCGTTAATCCAAGGAACGCGAAATGGATTCGTGGTGTTTAGATTCCATTTGGCCACCCAACCCTCCCCGCAAAGGCAGTGTCTTTGAATTATTGATGAATTTTAATGGAACAAGCAACCGTAGCCATGCCCACGGCTTTTAGAAACATTTCCTGTGGCCCCCGGTTGCGTAAAGGACACAGGCGAAAAGCGTTTTTAATGTTTACATGTACTCTCAAAAGTTCAAGTTGGAAGTCGGCTAGTCTAGCCGTCCCAAACGTTTTTAGGTGCTCGTGCCAACAGAGGACAGTATACAAAACAAGGGGAGGAGGGGAAAAAATAATATGCCGCTGCTGGTGATAACGATGATAACAATTCTGGCGACAAAGATGACGGCGACGACGAGGACGACGACGACGACGACGACGACGACGATGATGATGATGATGATGATGATGATGATGATGATGATGATGATGATGATGATAAAAGCTCTGCTCTGCGAATGACAACGGAAGTGAATGTTCGGTTAATGTTTGTTACGTTGAAACGCGAACGAAAGTATGTCGGAAGCGCGCACGATAGATCTAATCGTTTCGTTTTGCAAAGTATTCAATAATGGAGTTTATTTACCTTTGATTTGAGTTTGCATTGTTGTTAGGAGAGGCTTTGTATAACGTTGATAATTTTTGTTGGTCGATATCGTTGTAGAATTTTCTGGTCCCGCTTGTTTACTATCGATCGAAGTTTCGGGATAAATATCGAAGTATGGCGGAAGGAGAAGAAATATGTATGACGTAAGTCAGTGATGACGATCTTTTAATTGATTGGCTGTAGTGCGTCATTTTAGTCTACTGGGTTCGAAATTTTTCGGGAAAAGAGAGAGAGAGATTATAAAATTGTGTGCCGCACTGTTGTTGAGAGATTGTTGTTGATAGTGAAGCTGGAAAGTAAATTTGAAAGTTGTTGAGTTGAGAATTGTATGCAGTTGTTGATGTGTGCTGAATAAAAGTGGAAAACTTCATACGTCGACTTTGTGACTTGTATGCTGTTTGGACGGGTTGCGTGAATAAACGAATCTGAGTTACACCTTATCAGGACTTCAGCATCGGGGCTGAATCAAATACTGATAAAGAAAAACACCAACATCAAACTGAGTGTAACATTTTGGGGGCCAAGCCGCGATTCACGCCATAGCCAAGGGTTCAACTGATACAACAAGCGAGTCAACGTTACGAGAGGCAGTCATCGAGGGTAGCCGCCAACGAGTTGCGTCGAGAGGGGCCAACATACTGGGACTACATCACCGATAGGTTCGGGTTGACTGCAAGGGCGTGTAGTCGCCGAAGAGTTGCTTCGTGAGCGAACAACAGAGCGGGACTACGTGGCTACCGCAGGACTACGTCGAGGGACAGTCTCGGAGCTACATCGCCAGTGTTACAGAGAGCGGCGAGCGGACGTCGCGTCTACTTCAGCACAGGAGCGTGCACATCAACACCAGCGTGGTGCAGCGTCGCATACGACGAGGACAGCGGGGCCTGCGTCAGCGAAGGCGACTAGTGACAAGCATCAGCGCTACTGCAGAAAGCGTGCTGTTCTAGAACAGTCTAGAAAGGTACAGCACAGTCAAGAACTTTCAAGAAAAAGAACTCTACAGTCAAGAACTTTCTAGAAAAAGAACTTTCCAGAAAAGAACCTTCTAGAAAAGAACTTTCCAGAAGCATCAAGATGGCTGACTTCTGGCAGCGAGGGGTTGAACTAAATCTAAAAGGCAAACAGCTGACGGAGTACGTCAAGTCTCAAGAGAGAATATGGCGCGAAGAAAGAGAAAGAGAATTAGAAGAGAAGCGTCTAGAAAAGGAAGAGCAGCGTCGCCGCGAAGAACGAGAATTAGAAGAGAAGCGTCTAGAAAAAGAAGAGCAGCGTCGCCGAGAAGAAAGAGAAGAGCGGCGTCAAGAAAGAGAAGCTGAGCGTCAGCACCAAATAGAGTTGGCGCGTATCCAAAACAATCAGCATGCGCCACAAGTCACCAACGACCATACGGCTCCAAAATTGCCAGCCTTCGTCGACGGGAAGGACCAGATTGACAGTTATCTGGCGAGATTCGAAAGGTTCGCTGAAAGCTCTAACTGGCAACCTCAAGACTGGGCAATTCGACTGAGTGCACTTCTGACGGGGCAAGCTCTCGAAGTTTACACCAGACTGTCGAACGATGACGCCAAAAACTACGACGTCTTGAAAGAGGCCCTGTTGCAGTGCTACAACTTTACAGAGAAGGGCTACCGTAAACGTTTCCGTGAATGCCGGCCTAAGTCAGACGAGACGCCAAAGCAGTTTGTGGAGCGCCTGTCGTCATATCTACACAAGTGGGTGGAGTTATCAGGCGAAATGAAGTCTTACGACAGTCTCCATGACCTGATCGTGAAGGAACAATTTCTCAATGCCTGTCACAAGGACCTAGCGACCCACTTAGAAGAACAAAAGCTGCAGACGCTTAAAGATGTGACTGAGGCTGCTGAAAGATATCTCATCGCTCATGGGAAGACCCTGGGGCCACCCAGCGCAACGAAACATTTTCAGAAGACTGGAAACCATGGGAACCAGATCCAGGGAAGTCAGACGAGCCAGAGACAGACGGACTCCACGCCTCCTCCCAGGGAAGGGCATTCAAGAGGCTGTTTCACCTGCAACGCTACAGACCACAGGGCGGCTAACTGCCCTCAAAACAAAAGTAGCGGACAGCGGAGCAGTACGGACAACGCAGCGGCGGGCAACCGGCAGAGGCGGTTCTCCAATCAACGGCAAAACAGTAGATCTGACCATCAAGTGTGCGGCGGGAGCGTCATTCTTCCGAGTGAGACCAAGCGCACAGCTACCCCTGCCGACGTGCAAGAGTGCATGACCGATGGCCAACTTCTCCTTGCCAACGGAAAATCCATCCCCGTCGTCGCCAGCGCTGCTGTGACCGTCCAGAACATGCCTGTTTCAAAGGGACGCGTCGGAAATCATGAAGTGACTGTCTTAAGAGACTCTGGCTGTAGTGGGGTCATCGTCAGAGAAGACCTAATCGCTAAAGAACAGTTCACTGGCGATTCAAAATGGACACTTATGGCCGACAGCAAATGTTTGAAAGCGCCAGTTGCGAAGATTCATGTCAACACCCCTTTCTACATAGGCGAAGTCGAAGCGGTTTGCCTGAAGAAGCCGCTGTATGATTTGATGATCGGGAATATCGACGGCGCGAGACGACCCGACGACCCCGATCCAGAGTGGAGTCCTGCCTCAACCCAACGCGTCGAAGTTGTGGAGGAGGATCCATTGCCATTTCCCGATGGAGACCTTACAGAGCTGCTACGGGATAATGTGGCTACTCCGGCTCAGCCCTGCCGACCAGAGATCGTCGGTGCTGTTACTACCAGGGCCCAGGCCAAGAGAGACAAGACGTCTACGCCACTGAAGGTCGCCGACAACTCCAAAGCTGCCATCGTGGACAAAGATAAGCTGATCCAGCTCCAGGAAGCTGATAGTACTTTAAACAAGTACAGGAACCGCCAAGACCACGTGACCAAAGGCAGTGGTACGGTCTATTTTGAAGTGAAGGCCAAGATCCTGTATCGAATCTTCCAGCACCCGAGGGTCAACGGAGGGAAACCACTACGTCAAGTACTGGTACCATTACCCCTAAGGCGCCAGGTGATGGAAGTAGCGCATGACTCAATTATGGGAGGACACCTGGGTATCAAGAAGACGTCGGATAGAATCCAGGCGGTGTTCTACTGGCCAGGACTTCATGCGGACGTCAGCCGTTTCTGCCGATCATGTGACATTTGCCAGAAGACCATACCTCGAGGAAGGGTCCCGAAAGTGCCTATGCAGAGGATGCCTCTGATCGACCGACCTTTCAAGAGGGTGGCCTTAGACTTAATCGGCGAAATAAGACCTCCGAGTGAAGAAGGTCATCGGTGGGTACTGACTTTAGTGGACTATGCGACTCGGTACCCAGAAGCAGTGCCTCTGAAGAAGATTGACACTGAAACTGTTGCAGAGGCGCTAGTGGACATGTTCAGTAGACTTGGAGTGCCTGAAGAAATTCTGACAGACCTCGGGACGCAGTTCGTCTCTGACTGTATGAAGGAGGTCAACAGACTGCTGAGCATCCGGCATTTGACTACGACACCCTACCATCCGATGTGCAACGGGCTCGTCGAAAAGTTCAATGCTACGCTGAAGTCCACCCTGAAGAAACTGTGCAGCGAGCAGCCCAGACAATGGCATCGCTACATCAACGCCTTACTTTTCGCCTACAGAGAAGTACCGCAGGAGTCCACCGGCTTCTCTCCGTTCGAGCTGCTGTACGGAAGAACCATCCGAGGGCCGATGCACATCCTAAAAGAACTGTGGACGAAAGAAGTAGACACCCCAGAGGTGAAGAACAGCTACCAGTACGTGTTTGAGCTACGGGAGAAGCTGGAGCAGACTCTCGAGATAGCCAGAGAAAACCTGAAGAAGTCCCAGGACTGTGGAAAGCACTACTATGACCGTAGGGCTGTGAACAGGAAGTTTAAACCTGGCAACAAAGTGCTGGTGCTGCTACCTACCGATCATAATAAGTTGCTGATGCAGTGGAAAGGCCCGTACGAAGTGGAGACCGTGGTGGGGATCAACGACTACAAGGTGAAGGTCGGTCAGCATTCCAAGATATACCACGCCAACCTCCTTAAACTGTACGTGGAAAGGCTAACAGAGACTGTGCACGCAGCCACAGCAGCCGTGACCGACGACAGCTTTGACAGCGAAGAACTGTTGGAACTGGGAGACTTCCACAGTAAAGAAGGCATCGATGATGTTAAGCTAGGACCGAGCTTGACGGAAGGTCAAAAGTTGGAGCTCAAGGACCTTATGGGCGAGTTTCCCCATAACTTCAATGATGTCCCAGGCTCTACGACTTTGGTCGAACATGAAGTCCACACCCAGACCTGGAAGGAGCACCTGCAGACTTTGAGGGAGCTGTTCCACCGTCTCGCAGAAGCCAACCTGACCGTGAGACCCAGCGAATGCATTCTGGGAGCTGACAACGTCGACTGCGTCGGACATCCGATGGAAGAAGGAGACAACGGAGGACGCACTGATTCCGGGGAAGCCCACGTGATCATCGTCTTTGACCCTGGGCCGATGACGACCGCAACTGACGAAGGCGTCGATTCCTTGCGAACGAAAGAACATTGACTGTGTGGACGAACTAAGAATATTGGTAATGACAGACTTGAAAATGAAAAACGTTGACTGGGTAAATGATCTGTGAACATTGACAGTATCCAGAAAGACTTGCAGATGAGAAACTTTGACTCTGTGTGAATGAACTGTGAACATTGACATTATCCAGGCAGATTTGAAGATGAAAACCATTGACTCTGTGTAGATAAGCTGAGCGCAATTACAGTATTCAGAAAGTCTTAAATTAGTTTCAATTGAGGACTTTGTTTGTGCATTACGTTTCAACGTTGTTGAAAGAAATTGGGTAAATTTCTTCTTGAGTGGGGGGTTATGTTACGTTGAAACGCGAACGAAAGTATGTCGGAAGCGCGCACGATAGATCTAATCGTTTCGTTTTGCAAAATATTCAATAATGGAGTTTATTTACCTTTGATTTGAGTTTGCATTGTTGTTAGGAGAGGCTTTGTATAACGTTGATAATTTTTGTTGGTCGATATCGTTGTAGAATTTTCTGGTCCCGCTTGTTTACTATCGATCGAAGTTTCGGGATAAATATCGAAGTATGGCGGAAGGAGAAGAAATATGTATGACGTAAGTCAGTGATGACGATCTTTTAATTGATTGGCTGTAGTGCGTCATTTTAGTCTACTGGGTTCGAAATTTTTCGGGAAAAGAGAGAGAGAGATTATAAAATTGTGTGCCGCACTGTTGTTGAGAGATTGTTGTTGATAGTGAAGCTGGAAAGTAAATTTGAAAGTTGTTGAGTTGAGAATTGTATGCAGTTGTTGATGTGTGCTGAATAAAAGTGGAAAACTTCATACGTCGACTTTGTGACTTGTATGCTGTTTGGACGGGTTGCGTGAATAAACGAATCTGAGTTACACCTTATCAGGACTTCAGCATCGGGGCTGAATCAAATACTGATAAAGAAAAACACCAACATCAAACTGAGTGTAACATTTTGGGGGCCAAGCCGCGATTCACGCCATAGCCAAGGGTTCAACTGATACAACAAGCGAGTCAACGTTACGAGAGGCAGTCATCGAGGGTAGCCGCCAACGAGTTGCGTCGAGAGGGGCCAACATACTGGGACTACATCACCGATAGGTTCGGGTTGACTGCAAGGGCGTGTAGTCGCCGAAGAGTTGCTTCGTGAGCGAACAACAGAGCGGGACTACGTGGCTACCGCAGGACTACGTCGAGGGACAGTCTCGGAGCTACATCGCCAGTGTTACAGAGAGCGGCGAGCGGACGTCGCGTCTACTTCAGCACAGGAGCGTGCACATCAACACCAGCGTGGTGCAGCGTCGCATACGACGAGGACAGCGGGGCCTGCGTCAGCGAAGGCGACTAGTGACAAGCATCAGCGCTACTGCAGAAAGCGTGCTGTTCTAGAACAGTCTAGAAAGGTACAGCACAGTCAAGAACTTTCAAGAAAAAGAACTCTACAGTCAAGAACTTTCTAGAAAAAGAACTTTCCAGAAAAGAACCTTCTAGAAAAGAACTTTCCAGAAGCATCAAGATGGCTGACTTCTGGCAGCGAGGGGTTGAACTAAATCTAAAAGGCAAACAGCTGACGGAGTACGTCAAGTCTCAAGAGAGAATATGGCGCGAAGAAAGAGAAAGAGAATTAGAAGAGAAGCGTCTAGAAAAGGAAGAGCAGCGTCGCCGCGAAGAACGAGAATTAGAAGAGAAGCGTCTAGAAAAAGAAGAGCAGCGTCGCCGAGAAGAAAGAGAAGAGCGGCGTCAAGAAAGAGAAGCTGAGCGTCAGCACCAAATAGAGTTGGCGCGTATCCAAAACAATCAGCATGCGCCACAAGTCACCAACGACCATACGGCTCCAAAATTGCCAGCCTTCGTCGACGGGAAGGACCAGATTGACAGTTATCTGGCGAGATTCGAAAGGTTCGCTGAAAGCTCTAACTGGCAACCTCAAGACTGGGCAATTCGACTGAGTGCACTTCTGACGGGGCAAGCTCTCGAAGTTTACACCAGACTGTCGAACGATGACGCCAAAAACTACGACGTCTTGAAAGAGGCCCTGTTGCAGTGCTACAACTTTACAGAGAAGGGCTACCGTAAACGTTTCCGTGAATGCCGGCCTAAGTCAGACGAGACGCCAAAGCAGTTTGTGGAGCGCCTGTCGTCATATCTACACAAGTGGGTGGAGTTATCAGGCGAAATGAAGTCTTACGACAGTCTCCATGACCTGATCGTGAAGGAACAATTTCTCAATGCCTGTCACAAGGACCTAGCGACCCACTTAGAAGAACAAAAGCTGCAGACGCTTAAAGATGTGACTGAGGCTGCTGAAAGATATCTCATCGCTCATGGGAAGACCCTGGGGCCACCCAGCGCAACGAAACATTTTCAGAAGACTGGAAACCATGGGAACCAGATCCAGGGAAGTCAGACGAGCCAGAGACAGACGGACTCCACGCCTCCTCCCAGGGAAGGGCATTCAAGAGGCTGTTTCACCTGCAACGCTACAGACCACAGGGCGGCTAACTGCCCTCAAAACAAAAGTAGCGGACAGCGGAGCAGTACGGACAACGCAGCGGCGGGCAACCGGCAGAGGCGGTTCTCCAATCAACGGCAAAACAGTAGATCTGACCATCAAGTGTGCGGCGGGAGCGTCATTCTTCCGAGTGAGACCAAGCGCACAGCTACCCCTGCCGACGTGCAAGAGTGCATGACCGATGGCCAACTTCTCCTTGCCAACGGAAAATCCATCCCCGTCGTCGCCAGCGCTGCTGTGACCGTCCAGAACATGCCTGTTTCAAAGGGACGCGTCGGAAATCATGAAGTGACTGTCTTAAGAGACTCTGGCTGTAGTGGGGTCATCGTCAGAGAAGACCTAATCGCTAAAGAACAGTTCACTGGCGATTCAAAATGGACACTTATGGCCGACAGCAAATGTTTGAAAGCGCCAGTTGCGAAGATTCATGTCAACACCCCTTTCTACATAGGCGAAGTCGAAGCGGTTTGCCTGAAGAAGCCGCTGTATGATTTGATGATCGGGAATATCGACGGCGCGAGACGACCCGACGACCCCGATCCAGAGTGGAGTCCTGCCTCAACCCAACGCGTCGAAGTTGTGGAGGAGGATCCATTGCCATTTCCCGATGGAGACCTTACAGAGCTGCTACGGGATAATGTGGCTACTCCGGCTCAGCCCTGCCGACCAGAGATCGTCGGTGCTGTTACTACCAGGGCCCAGGCCAAGAGAGACAAGACGTCTACGCCACTGAAGGTCGCCGACAACTCCAAAGCTGCCATCGTGGACAAAGATAAGCTGATCCAGCTCCAGGAAGCTGATAGTACTTTAAACAAGTACAGGAACCGCCAAGACCACGTGACCAAAGGCAGTGGTACGGTCTATTTTGAAGTGAAGGCCAAGATCCTGTATCGAATCTTCCAGCACCCGAGGGTCAACGGAGGGAAACCACTACGTCAAGTACTGGTACCATTACCCCTAAGGCGCCAGGTGATGGAAGTAGCGCATGACTCAATTATGGGAGGACACCTGGGTATCAAGAAGACGTCGGATAGAATCCAGGCGGTGTTCTACTGGCCAGGACTTCATGCGGACGTCAGCCGTTTCTGCCGATCATGTGACATTTGCCAGAAGACCATACCTCGAGGAAGGGTCCCGAAAGTGCCTATGCAGAGGATGCCTCTGATCGACCGACCTTTCAAGAGGGTGGCCTTAGACTTAATCGGCGAAATAAGACCTCCGAGTGAAGAAGGTCATCGGTGGGTACTGACTTTAGTGGACTATGCGACTCGGTACCCAGAAGCAGTGCCTCTGAAGAAGATTGACACTGAAACTGTTGCAGAGGCGCTAGTGGACATGTTCAGTAGACTTGGAGTGCCTGAAGAAATTCTGACAGACCTCGGGACGCAGTTCGTCTCTGACTGTATGAAGGAGGTCAACAGACTGCTGAGCATCCGGCATTTGACTACGACACCCTACCATCCGATGTGCAACGGGCTCGTCGAAAAGTTCAATGCTACGCTGAAGTCCACCCTGAAGAAACTGTGCAGCGAGCAGCCCAGACAATGGCATCGCTACATCAACGCCTTACTTTTCGCCTACAGAGAAGTACCGCAGGAGTCCACCGGCTTCTCTCCGTTCGAGCTGCTGTACGGAAGAACCATCCGAGGGCCGATGCACATCCTAAAAGAACTGTGGACGAAAGAAGTAGACACCCCAGAGGTGAAGAACAGCTACCAGTACGTGTTTGAGCTACGGGAGAAGCTGGAGCAGACTCTCGAGATAGCCAGAGAAAACCTGAAGAAGTCCCAGGACTGTGGAAAGCACTACTATGACCGTAGGGCTGTGAACAGGAAGTTTAAACCTGGCAACAAAGTGCTGGTGCTGCTACCTACCGATCATAATAAGTTGCTGATGCAGTGGAAAGGCCCGTACGAAGTGGAGACCGTGGTGGGGATCAACGACTACAAGGTGAAGGTCGGTCAGCATTCCAAGATATACCACGCCAACCTCCTTAAACTGTACGTGGAAAGGCTAACAGAGACTGTGCACGCAGCCACAGCAGCCGTGACCGACGACAGCTTTGACAGCGAAGAACTGTTGGAACTGGGAGACTTCCACAGTAAAGAAGGCATCGATGATGTTAAGCTAGGACCGAGCTTGACGGAAGGTCAAAAGTTGGAGCTCAAGGACCTTATGGGCGAGTTTCCCCATAACTTCAATGATGTCCCAGGCTCTACGACTTTGGTCGAACATGAAGTCCACACCCAGACCTGGAAGGAGCACCTGCAGACTTTGAGGGAGCTGTTCCACCGTCTCGCAGAAGCCAACCTGACCGTGAGACCCAGCGAATGCATTCTGGGAGCTGACAACGTCGACTGCGTCGGACATCCGATGGAAGAAGGAGACAACGGAGGACGCACTGATTCCGGGGAAGCCCACGTGATCATCGTCTTTGACCCTGGGCCGATGACGACCGCAACTGACGAAGGCGTCGATTCCTTGCGAACGAAAGAACATTGACTGTGTGGACGAACTAAGAATATTGGTAATGACAGACTTGAAAATGAAAAACGTTGACTGGGTAAATGATCTGTGAACATTGACAGTATCCAGAAAGACTTGCAGATGAGAAACTTTGACTCTGTGTGAATGAACTGTGAACATTGACATTATCCAGGCAGATTTGAAGATGAAAACCATTGACTCTGTGTAGATAAGCTGAGCGCAATTACAGTATTCAGAAAGTCTTAAATTAGTTTCAATTGAGGACTTTGTTTGTGCATTACGTTTCAACGTTGTTGAAAGAAATTGGGTAAATTTCTTCTTGAGTGGGGGGTTATGTTACGTTGAAACGCGAACGAAAGTATGTCGGAAGCGCGCACGATAGATCTAATCGTTTCGTTTTGCAAAATATTCAATAATGGAGTTTATTTACCTTTGATTTGAGTTTGCATTGTTGTTAGGAGAGGCTTTGTATAACGTTGATAATTTTTGTTGGTCGATATCGTTGTAGAATTTTCTGGTCCCGCTTGTTTACTATCGATCGAAGTTTCGGGATAAATATCGAAGTATGGCGGAAGGAGAAGAAATATGTATGACGTAAGTCAGTGATGACGATCTTTTAATTGATTGGCTGTAGTGCGTCATTTTAGTCTACTGGGTTCGAAATTTTTCGGGAAAAGAGAGAGAGAGATTATAAAATTGTGTGCCGCACTGTTGTTGAGAGATTGTTGTTGATAGTGAAGCTGGAAAGTAAATTTGAAAGTTGTTGAGTTGAGAATTGTATGCAGTTGTTGATGTGTGCTGAATAAAAGTGGAAAACTTCATACGTCGACTTTGTGACTTGTATGCTGTTTGGACGGGTTGCGTGAATAAACGAATCTGAGTTACACCTTATCAGGACTTCAGCATCGGGGCTGAATCAAATACTGATAAAGAAAAACACCAACATCAAACTGAGTGTAACATTTTGGGGGCCAAGCCGCGATTCACGCCATAGCCAAGGGTTCAACTGATACAACAAGCGAGTCAACGTTACGAGAGGCAGTCATCGAGGGTAGCCGCCAACGAGTTGCGTCGAGAGGGGCCAACATACTGGGACTACATCACCGATAGGTTCGGGTTGACTGCAAGGGCGTGTAGTCGCCGAAGAGTTGCTTCGTGAGCGAACAACAGAGCGGGACTACGTGGCTACCGCAGGACTACGTCGAGGGACAGTCTCGGAGCTACATCGCCAGTGTTACAGAGAGCGGCGAGCGGACGTCGCGTCTACTTCAGCACAGGAGCGTGCACATCAACACCAGCGTGGTGCAGCGTCGCATACGACGAGGACAGCGGGGCCTGCGTCAGCGAAGGCGACTAGTGACAAGCATCAGCGCTACTGCAGAAAGCGTGCTGTTCTAGAACAGTCTAGAAAGGTACAGCACAGTCAAGAACTTTCAAGAAAAAGAACTCTACAGTCAAGAACTTTCTAGAAAAAGAACTTTCCAGAAAAGAACCTTCTAGAAAAGAACTTTCCAGAAGCATCAAGATGGCTGACTTCTGGCAGAGAGGGGTTGAACTAAATCTAAAAGGCAAACAGCTGACGGAGTACGTCAAGTCTCAAGAGAGAATATGGCGCGAAGAAAGAGAAAGAGAATTAGAAGAGAAGCGTCTAGAAAAGGAAGAGCAGCGTCGCCGCGAAGAACGAGAATTAGAAGAGAAGCGTCTAGAAAAAGAAGAGCAGCGTCGCCGAGAAGAAAGAGAAGAGCGGCGTCAAGAAAGAGAAGCTGAGCGTCAGCACCAAATAGAGTTGGCGCGTATCCAAAACAATCAGCATGCGCCACAAGTCACCAACGACCATACGGCTCCAAAATTGCCAGCCTTCGTCGACGGGAAGGACCAGATTGACAGTTATCTGGCGAGATTCGAAAGGTTCGCTGAAAGCTCTAACTGGCAACCTCAAGACTGGGCAATTCGACTGAGTGCACTTCTGACGGGGCAAGCTCTCGAAGTTTACACCAGACTGTCGAACGATGACGCCAAAAACTACGACGTCTTGAAAGAGGCCCTGTTGCAGTGCTACAACTTTACAGAGAAGGGCTACCGTAAACGTTTCCGTGAATGCCGGCCTAAGTCAGACGAGACGCCAAAGCAGTTTGTGGAGCGCCTGTCGTCATATCTACACAAGTGGGTGGAGTTATCAGGCGAAATGAAGTCTTACGACAGTCTCCATGACCTGATCGTGAAGGAACAATTTCTCAATGCCTGTCACAAGGACCTAGCGACCCACTTAGAAGAACAAAAGCTGCAGACGCTTAAAGATGTGACTGAGGCTGCTGAAAGATATCTCATCGCTCATGGGAAGACCCTGGGGCCACCCAGCGCAACGAAACATTTTCAGAAGACTGGAAACCATGGGAACCAGATCCAGGGAAGTCAGACGAGCCAGAGACAGACGGACTCCACGCCTCCTCCCAGGGAAGGGCATTCAAGAGGCTGTTTCACCTGCAACGCTACAGACCACAGGGCGGCTAACTGCCCTCAAAACAAAAGTAGCGGACAGCGGAGCAGTACGGACAACGCAGCGGCGGGCAACCGGCAGAGGCGGTTCTCCAATCAACGGCAAAACAGTAGATCTGACCATCAAGTGTGCGGCGGGAGCGTCATTCTTCCGAGTGAGACCAAGCGCACAGCTACCCCCTGCCGACGTGCAAGAGTGCATGACCGATGGCCAACTTCTCCTTGCCAACGGAAAATCCATCCCCGTCGTCGCCAGCGCTGCTGTGACCGTCCAGAACATGCCTGTTTCAAAGGGACGCGTCGGAAATCATGAAGTGACTGTCTTAAGAGACTCTGGCTGTAGTGGGGTCATCGTCAGAGAAGACCTAATCGCTAAAGAACAGTTCACTGGCGATTCAAAATGGACACTTATGGCCGACAGCAAATGTTTGAAAGCGCCAGTTGCGAAGATTCATGTCAACACCCCTTTCTACATAGGCGAAGTCGAAGCGGTTTGCCTGAAGAAGCCGCTGTATGATTTGATGATCGGGAATATCGACGGCGCGAGACGACCCGACGACCCCGATCCAGAGTGGAGTCCTGCCTCAACCCAACGCGTCGAAGTTGTGGAGGAGGATCCATTGCCATTTCCCGATGGAGACCTTACAGAGCTGCTACGGGATAATGTGGCTACTCCGGCTCAGCCCTGCCGACCAGAGATCGTCGGTGCTGTTACTACCAGGGCCCAGGCCAAGAGAGACAAGACGTCTACGCCACTGAAGGTCGCCGACAACTCCAAAGCTGCCATCGTGGACAAAGATAAGCTGATCCAGCTCCAGGAAGCTGATAGTACTTTAAACAAGTACAGGAACCGCCAAGACCACGTGACCAAAGGCAGTGGTACGGTCTATTTTGAAGTGAAGGCCAAGATCCTGTATCGAATCTTCCAGCACCCGAGGGTCAACGGAGGGAAACCACTACGTCAAGTACTGGTACCATTACCCCTAAGGCGCCAGGTGATGGAAGTAGCGCATGACTCAATTATGGGAGGACACCTGGGTATCAAGAAGACGTCGGATAGAATCCAGGCGGTGTTCTACTGGCCAGGACTTCATGCGGACGTCAGCCGTTTCTGCCGATCATGTGACATTTGCCAGAAGACCATACCTCGAGGAAGGGTCCCGAAAGTGCCTATGCAGAGGATGCCTCTGATCGACCGACCTTTCAAGAGGGTGGCCTTAGACTTAATCGGCGAAATAAGACCTCCGAGTGAAGAAGGTCATCGGTGGGTACTGACTTTAGTGGACTATGCGACTCGGTACCCAGAAGCAGTGCCTCTGAAGAAGATTGACACTGAAACTGTTGCAGAGGCGCTAGTGGACATGTTCAGTAGACTTGGAGTGCCTGAAGAAATTCTGACAGACCTCGGGACGCAGTTCGTCTCTGACTGTATGAAGGAGGTCAACAGACTGCTGAGCATCCGGCATTTGACTACGACACCCTACCATCCGATGTGCAACGGGCTCGTCGAAAAGTTCAATGCTACGCTGAAGTCCACCCTGAAGAAACTGTGCAGCGAGCAGCCCAGACAATGGCATCGCTACATCAACGCCTTACTTTTCGCCTACAGAGAAGTACCGCAGGAGTCCACCGGCTTCTCTCCGTTCGAGCTGCTGTACGGAAGAACCATCCGAGGGCCGATGCACATCCTAAAAGAACTGTGGACGAAAGAAGTAGACACCCCAGAGGTGAAGAACAGCTACCAGTACGTGTTTGAGCTACGGGAGAAGCTGGAGCAGACTCTCGAGATAGCCAGAGAAAACCTGAAGAAGTCCCAGGACTGTGGAAAGCACTACTATGACCGTAGGGCTGTGAACAGGAAGTTTAAACCTGGCAACAAAGTGCTGGTGCTGCTACCTACCGATCATAATAAGTTGCTGATGCAGTGGAAAGGCCCGTACGAAGTGGAGACCGTGGTGGGGATCAACGACTACAAGGTGAAGGTCGGTCAGCATTCCAAGATATACCACGCCAACCTCCTTAAACTGTACGTGGAAAGGCTAACAGAGACTGTGCACGCAGCCACAGCAGCCGTGACCGACGACAGCTTTGACAGCGAAGAACTGTTGGAACTGGGAGACTTCCACAGTAAAGAAGGCATCGATGATGTTAAGCTAGGACCGAGCTTGACGGAAGGTCAAAAGTTGGAGCTCAAGGACCTTATGGGCGAGTTTCCCCATAACTTCAATGATGTCCCAGGCTCTACGACTTTGGTCGAACATGAAGTCCACACCCAGACCTGGAAGGAGCACCTGCAGACTTTGAGGGAGCTGTTCCACCGTCTCGCAGAAGCCAACCTGACCGTGAGACCCAGCGAATGCATTCTGGGAGCTGACAACGTCGACTGCGTCGGACATCCGATGGAAGAAGGAGACAACGGAGGACGCACTGATTCCGGGGAAGCCCACGTGATCATCGTCTTTGACCCTGGGCCGATGACGACCGCAACTGACGAAGGCGTCGATTCCTTGCGAACGAAAGAACATTGACTGTGTGGACGAACTAAGAATATTGGTAATGACAGACTTGAAAATGAAAAACGTTGACTGGGTAAATGATCTGTGAACATTGACAGTATCCAGAAAGACTTGCAGATGAGAAACTTTGACTCTGTGTGAATGAACTGTGAACATTGACATTATCCAGGCAGATTTGAAGATGAAAACCATTGACTCTGTGTAGATAAGCTGAGCGCAATTACAGTATTCAGAAAGTCTTAAATTAGTTTCAATTGAGGACTTTGTTTGTGCATTACGTTTCAACGTTGTTGAAAGAAATTGGGTAAATTTCTTCTTGAGTGGGGGGTTATGTTACGTTGAAACGCGAACGAAAGTATGTCGGAAGCGCGCACGATAGATCTAATCGTTTCGTTTTGCAAAATATTCAATAATGGAGTTTATTTACCTTTGATTTGAGTTTGCATTGTTGTTAGGAGAGGCTTTGTATAACGTTGATAATTTTTGTTGGTCGATATCGTTGTAGAATTTTCTGGTCCCGCTTGTTTACTATCGATCGAAGTTTCGGGATAAATATCGAAGTATGGCGGAAGGAGAAGAAATATGTATGACGTAAGTCAGTGATGACGATCTTTTAATTGATTGGCTGTAGTGCGTCATTTTAGTCTACTGGGTTCGAAATTTTTCGGGAAAAGAGAGAGAGAGATTATAAAATTGTGTGCCGCACTGTTGTTGAGAGATTGTTGTTGATAGTGAAGCTGGAAAGTAAATTTGAAAGTTGTTGAGTTGAGAATTGTATGCAGTTGTTGATGTGTGCTGAATAAAAGTGGAAAACTTCATACGTCGACTTTGTGACTTGTATGCTGTTTGGACGGGTTGCGTGAATAAACGAATCTGAGTTACACCTTATCAGGACTTCAGCATCGGGGCTGAATCAAATACTGATAAAGAAAAACACCAACATCAAACTGAGTGTAACATTTTGGGGGCCAAGCCGCGATTCACGCCATAGCCAAGGGTTCAACTGATACAACAAGCGAGTCAACGTTACGAGAGGCAGTCATCGAGGGTAGCCGCCAACGAGTTGCGTCGAGAGGGGCCAACATACTGGGACTACATCACCGATAGGTTCGGGTTGACTGCAAGGGCGTGTAGTCGCCGAAGAGTTGCTTCGTGAGCGAACAACAGAGCGGGACTACGTGGCTACCGCAGGACTACGTCGAGGGACAGTCTCGGAGCTACATCGCCAGTGTTACAGAGAGCGGCGAGCGGACGTCGCGTCTACTTCAGCACAGGAGCGTGCACATCAACACCAGCGTGGTGCAGCGTCGCATACGACGAGGACAGCGGGGCCTGCGTCAGCGAAGGCGACTAGTGACAAGCATCAGCGCTACTGCAGAAAGCGTGCTGTTCTAGAACAGTCTAGAAAGGTACAGCACAGTCAAGAACTTTCAAGAAAAAGAACTCTACAGTCAAGAACTTTCTAGAAAAAGAACTTTCCAGAAAAGAACCTTCTAGAAAAGAACTTTCCAGAAGCATCAAGATGGCTGACTTCTGGCAGAGAGGGGTTGAACTAAATCTAAAAGGCAAACAGCTGACGGAGTACGTCAAGTCTCAAGAGAGAATATGGCGCGAAGAAAGAGAAAGAGAATTAGAAGAGAAGCGTCTAGAAAAGGAAGAGCAGCGTCGCCGCGAAGAACGAGAATTAGAAGAGAAGCGTCTAGAAAAAGAAGAGCAGCGTCGCCGAGAAGAAAGAGAAGAGCGGCGTCAAGAAAGAGAAGCTGAGCGTCAGCACCAAATAGAGTTGGCGCGTATCCAAAACAATCAGCATGCGCCACAAGTCACCAACGACCATACGGCTCCAAAATTGCCAGCCTTCGTCGACGGGAAGGACCAGATTGACAGTTATCTGGCGAGATTCGAAAGGTTCGCTGAAAGCTCTAACTGGCAACCTCAAGACTGGGCAATTCGACTGAGTGCACTTCTGACGGGGCAAGCTCTCGAAGTTTACACCAGACTGTCGAACGATGACGCCAAAAACTACGACGTCTTGAAAGAGGCCCTGTTGCAGTGCTACAACTTTACAGAGAAGGGCTACCGTAAACGTTTCCGTGAATGCCGGCCTAAGTCAGACGAGACGCCAAAGCAGTTTGTGGAGCGCCTGTCGTCATATCTACACAAGTGGGTGGAGTTATCAGGCGAAATGAAGTCTTACGACAGTCTCCATGACCTGATCGTGAAGGAACAATTTCTCAATGCCTGTCACAAGGACCTAGCGACCCACTTAGAAGAACAAAAGCTGCAGACGCTTAAAGATGTGACTGAGGCTGCTGAAAGATATCTCATCGCTCATGGGAAGACCCTGGGGCCACCCAGCGCAACGAAACATTTTCAGAAGACTGGAAACCATGGGAACCAGATCCAGGGAAGTCAGACGAGCCAGAGACAGACGGACTCCACGCCTCCTCCCAGGGAAGGGCATTCAAGAGGCTGTTTCACCTGCAACGCTACAGACCACAGGGCGGCTAACTGCCCTCAAAACAAAAGTAGCGGACAGCGGAGCAGTACGGACAACGCAGCGGCGGGCAACCGGCAGAGGCGGTTCTCCAATCAACGGCAAAACAGTAGATCTGACCATCAAGTGTGCGGCGGGAGCGTCATTCTTCCGAGTGAGACCAAGCGCACAGCTACCCCTGCCGACGTGCAAGAGTGCATGACCGATGGCCAACTTCTCCTTGCCAACGGAAAATCCATCCCCGTCGTCGCCAGCGCTGCTGTGACCGTCCAGAACATGCCTGTTTCAAAGGGACGCGTCGGAAATCATGAAGTGACTGTCTTAAGAGACTCTGGCTGTAGTGGGGTCATCGTCAGAGAAGACCTAATCGCTAAAGAACAGTTCACTGGCGATTCAAAATGGACACTTATGGCCGACAGCAAATGTTTGAAAGCGCCAGTTGCGAAGATTCATGTCAACACCCCTTTCTACATAGGCGAAGTCGAAGCGGTTTGCCTGAAGAAGCCGCTGTATGATTTGATGATCGGGAATATCGACGGCGCGAGACGACCCGACGACCCCGATCCAGAGTGGAGTCCTGCCTCAACCCAACGCGTCGAAGTTGTGGAGGAGGATCCATTGCCATTTCCCGATGGAGACCTTACAGAGCTGCTACGGGATAATGTGGCTACTCCGGCTCAGCCCTGCCGACCAGAGATCGTCGGTGCTGTTACTACCAGGGCCCAGGCCAAGAGAGACAAGACGTCTACGCCACTGAAGGTCGCCGACAACTCCAAAGCTGCCATCGTGGACAAAGATAAGCTGATCCAGCTCCAGGAAGCTGATAGTACTTTAAACAAGTACAGGAACCGCCAAGACCACGTGACCAAAGGCAGTGGTACGGTCTATTTTGAAGTGAAGGCCAAGATCCTGTATCGAATCTTCCAGCACCCGAGGGTCAACGGAGGGAAACCACTACGTCAAGTACTGGTACCATTACCCCTAAGGCGCCAGGTGATGGAAGTAGCGCATGACTCAATTATGGGAGGACACCTGGGTATCAAGAAGACGTCGGATAGAATCCAGGCGGTGTTCTACTGGCCAGGACTTCATGCGGACGTCAGCCGTTTCTGCCGATCATGTGACATTTGCCAGAAGACCATACCTCGAGGAAGGGTCCCGAAAGTGCCTATGCAGAGGATGCCTCTGATCGACCGACCTTTCAAGAGGGTGGCCTTAGACTTAATCGGCGAAATAAGACCTCCGAGTGAAGAAGGTCATCGGTGGGTACTGACTTTAGTGGACTATGCGACTCGGTACCCAGAAGCAGTGCCTCTGAAGAAGATTGACACTGAAACTGTTGCAGAGGCGCTAGTGGACATGTTCAGTAGACTTGGAGTGCCTGAAGAAATTCTGACAGACCTCGGGACGCAGTTCGTCTCTGACTGTATGAAGGAGGTCAACAGACTGCTGAGCATCCGGCATTTGACTACGACACCCTACTATCCGATGTGCAACGGGCTCGTCGAAAAGTTCAATGCTACGCTGAAGTCCACCCTGAAGAAACTGTGCAGCGAGCAGCCCAGACAATGGCATCGCTACATCAACGCCTTACTTTTCGCCTACAGAGAAGTACCGCAGGAGTCCACCGGCTTCTCTCCGTTCGAGCTGCTGTACGGAAGAACCATCCGAGGGCCGATGCACATCCTAAAAGAACTGTGGACGAAAGAAGTAGACACCCCAGAGGTGAAGAACAGCTACCAGTACGTGTTTGAGCTACGGGAGAAGCTGGAGCAGACTCTCGAGATAGCCAGAGAAAACCTGAAGAAGTCCCAGGACTGTGGAAAGCACTACTATGACCGTAGGGCTGTGAACAGGAAGTTTAAACCTGGCAACAAAGTGTTGGTGCTGCTACCTACCGATCATAATAAGTTGCTGATGCAGTGGAAAGGCCCGTACGAAGTGGAGACCGTGGTGGGGATCAACGACTACAAGGTGAAGGTCGGTCAGCATTCCAAGATATACCACGCCAACCTCCTTAAACTGTACGTGGAAAGGCTAACAGAGACTGTGCACGCAGCCACAGCAGCCGTGACCGACGACAGCTTTGACAGCGAAGAACTGTTGGAACTGGGAGACTTCCACAGTAAAGAAGGCATCGATGATGTTAAGCTAGGACCGAGCTTGACGGAAGGTCAAAAGTTGGAGCTCAAGGACCTTATGGGCGAGTTTCCCCATAACTTCAATGATGTCCCAGGCTCTACGACTTTGGTCGAACATGAAGTCCACACCCAGACCTGGAAGGAGCACCTGCAGACTTTGAGGGAGCTGTTCCACCGTCTCGCAGAAGCCAACCTGACCGTGAGACCCAGCGAATGCATTCTGGGAGCTGACAACGTCGACTGCGTCGGACATCCGATGGAAGAAGGAGACAACGGAGGACGCACTGATTCCGGGGAAGCCCACGTGATCATCGTCTTTGACCCTGGGCCGATGACGACCGCAACTGACGAAGGCGTCGATTCCTTGCGAACGAAAGAACATTGACTGTGTGGACGAACTAAGAATATTGGTAATGACAGACTTGAAAATGAAAAACGTTGACTGGGTAAATGATCTGTGAACATTGACAGTATCCAGAAAGACTTGCAGATGAGAAACTTTGACTCTGTGTGAATGAACTGTGAACATTGACATTATCCAGGCAGATTTGAAGATGAAAACCATTGACTCTGTGTAGATAAGCTGAGCGCAATTACAGTATTCAGAAAGTCTTAAATTAGTTTCAATTGAGGACTTTGTTTGTGCATTACGTTTCAACGTTGTTGAAAGAAATTGGGTAAATTTCTTCTTGAGTGGGGGGTTATGTTACGTTGAAACGCGAACGAAAGTATGTCGGAAGCGCGCACGATAGATCTAATCGTTTCGTTTTGCAAAATATTCAATAATGGAGTTTATTTACCTTTGATTTGAGTTTGCATTGTTGTTAGGAGAGGCTTTGTATAACGTTCATAATTTTTGTTGGTCGATATCGTTGTAGAATTTTCTGGTCCCGCTTGTTTACTATCGATCGAAGTTTCGGGATAAATATCGAAGTATGGCGGAAGGAGAAGAAATATATATGACGTAAGTCAGTGATGACGATCTTTTAATTGATTGGCTGTAGTGCGTCATTTTAGTCTACTGGGTTCGAAATTTTTCGGGAAAAGAGAGAGAGAGATTATAAAATTGTGTGCCGCACTGTTGTTGAGAGATTGTTGTTGATAGTGAAGCTGGAAAGTAAATTTGAAAGTTGTTGAGTTGAGTTGAGAATTGTATGCAGTTGTTGATGTGTGCTGAATAAAAGTGGAAAACTTCATACGTCGACTTTGTGACTTGTATGCTGTTTGGACGGGTTGCGTGAATAAACGAATCTGAGTTACACCTTATCAGGACTTCAGCATCGGGGCTGAATCAAATACTGATAAAGAAAAACACCAACATCAAACTGAGTGTAACAATGTTCTACCCACATGAAACAGCGATGAAAACAATGCTGTTCCAAAACATGGACATCTCCCCCTCCCCTCCTCCTCTCCTCCCAGCCTCTCTCACTCTCTCTCTCTCTCTCTCTCTCTCTCTCTCTCTCTCTCTCTCTCTCTCTCTCTCTCTCTCATACACACACACAAACAAATACGTCATTGCCGTTTTGTATGGTAACAGTTAACGTATGTTTATTTAAATTCGGAATACCACTAGAGGAGGGGAGTTAGTTCTAAAAATTCAACGAAATACAATTAATTGTCATTATAGTAAATTTGTATTGATTTAAAAATAATTCGAGGAGAGATAAAGCTACAGCATCAAATTAATTTAGGAAGGCTCAATGACATTATAGGATATTTAAAATACATTGCGAGCGTGTGTTTACATTTACAATGCAAAGATACAGCGCGTCTTTGTTTAGTTTCAAGATGCAAAAACGTGATAGACGTGTGCGTTTAGTTTTTAGGACGCAAAGAAACGATACTTGTTTGTATAGTTTTAGGATTCAAAGAAACGATACTTGTTTGTATAGTTTTAGGATGCAAAGAAACGATACTTGTTTGTATAGTTTTAGGATGCAAAGAAACGATACTTGTTTGTATAGTTTTAGGACGCAAAGAAACGATACTTGTTTGTATAGATTTAGGGTGCAAACGCACACAATACTTGTTTATATAGACGTAAAGTATTTAAATTATCGTCGGAGCTTTAATGAAAACAACGTCATTGTCAACAACTCAAATGCCATAATTATGTTTTGCCGGAAAACAGGAGATTTTACATTATTGGAATTTGGACAATTAGAAAGCATGTATATTGTGGATTCTTTAAAAGAAACTGACATTACTATAGTGTATTCTGTAAGAAAAATCTGACATTTATATTGCTTAAATTGTAAAATGTGTAGGCACCGTCGTGGCCTAAAACAAAGCAACGTGGATTCCGGGTTGATTTAGCAATACTTAAGAGGAAGTGGGTGTCTGGCAGGCTTCCGATCTTCCTGGGGATTTATTATAATGTGCTATATTTCTTTACGTCTGACTTGGATTTTTGGTCCATGCATAACAAGCCTAGTACTCCGTGGCCTGATGTCTAGAGATTCACTAAACATATCGTTCTATGTAATTATATAGCCCCAGTCTAAAACGCGTTAAAAGCGATGGATTTGGTCATAGTTTGTTTCCTCTGTCTAAGCATTGTCATACATTTTGTTCCTTCCTTGTAGATCTCCTTAATGATGTGCGAGAACCGAAGCCTACCAACACGATAATTCCTCTCTCTCTCTCTCTCTCTCTCTCTCTCTCTCTCTCTCTCTCTCTCTCTCTCTCTCTCTCTCTCTATCTCTCTCTCTCTCTCTCTCTCTCTCTTTCAACTCACACACAGATTGTCTTGAAAACACACTAATAATTTGTCTTCTGTATTTGTATCTGGGGATGGGAGAGGGGAATGGGATGAAACTTCAACAATAAATATCCTGTAGTATTCTGAAACCACCACACCAATAACTCTTAGTTGTTATTAAATCGAGGTTTAAGCAATACAGTCTCCTCTACAAATGTCTGTAGATTTGCGTTTTAAATTTCGCCACAAAAGACGTTAAGCTTGACAAATACCATTATTTAATGTCAACCTTATCGACGTCGTCCAATCTTTTATGAGAATGCTTCCGAAATCTAGTAAGATTTCATAATCCTTCTTGTCTGTGCTTTAATTAAATTTTTGGTAAAGCGATTTTTAAATGCCACGCATCAAACTGGTAAAGTCGCTAGCCGTAGTTTTAACGTCTTAATCCACATGAAACATTTTGCATGTTTGAACCAAAACATGTATCAGGTTCCTGTCAGTCGCTGCGGTAACGTGTAACATTTTAAACACACGCACACACACACATATACACACACGCACATGCATACACTTTAAAATACACAACACACCGACAACTGAACGCAAACAATACATGATGAAAGCGTAACTCGAGTGAGTCAAAAGCATGTATTTATTCATTTATTTATTTATTTATTTATTTATTTATTTATTTCATGCTTCTTATATAGCGCCTTTCAAGCTCATGAGCTCCTCAAATTGCCTGCCAATACAGGATCTAACTCAAGACGCCCAAGGCGCCCACTTGCAACCTTTGGGCGCATAGTCTGACACCCAGACGACTGAGCACCATCCTGGGTGATCGGGGATGAGCAGAAGGGACCTAGAGCTTGCTGGGTGTATTTGTGTAGCCAGCACTCACCCATCTAGGACATGAGCGTCAGGATCTTTAAAGTCCATGCGATGGAATGCATGCGTGCACAGCCGAGACCTCGGTTTATACTCTCTTCCGAAGGAGTATGTAAACAAATGATAACAAATGTTATCAGTAAATGTAAAGCGTGAAAGATGTTCCAACAACACAGTAATCACTATAAAATAGCAATGCAGGTACATTGGTATGCACATACACCTACATTCAACTGATCTTTCACGCAATGTACACAGTTTCAGCTTTATATCGCTCATTGTAGATTTAAATATATGTACATACAGTGTGACGACACGAGTTTTGACGCACGCTGAGTTTATGCATAGTATATAGTTTCATATCTCCGAGAGTGCGATGTGCGAAGTTTGAATCAGCATTTTGGGAATGCATAGTGTAAGTCAGGAATTAAGTGTTTTATGTTTGAACCACCCAAGGTCCTGTGCCTTAATATGGACAAGAATGACCAATACATTGTGCCAATTATTATAGAAAGGTAAATGTATAGTAACTGAGGAGGACTTTTGCTGCCACAGTGCTGTGCGATCTCTGTGTAGAGGGACGTCCTAAGGGTGTGTACTCTTTGTTTAGAGACCTCCCAAGACCTAACATTTTTCCAGTGTTAGGGTGCCCTTGTGAATCATAATGAGACAGTAACGAACTACCTACTCTCCACAGATCGTGTTGTGTTGTGTTGTGATTGTGGTTTTGTGTGTATCTGTGTTTTACAGGCCGGGAAACTGAAGGTGAGTTGATGCCCAGTATTCTAGTTCCTTAGTGGCTATACACTCCGAGCATGCGTACGTGAATGAATGGTGATGAATGAGGGCAAAAGGGATATATTTTGATAAAGAACATTTTTTATATGATTTTCTTGACGAAGTTGTAAAAATGGTATAATGTTGTTGATGTTGTTTCCAAAATGAGGTCACGAGTGACGATGTATTATAGCATGGGAGAGGGGTGATAATATGAGAGAGAGAGGGGTGACGATGTATTATAGTATACCAGAGGGGTGATGAAAGTGAGAGGAGTGATAGAAAGAAGGTCAAGGGTGACGTCGTGTTATACATTATGATATGGTACGTTTACATACTTCGTGACGATTATTATAGCATGAGAGAGGGGTAATAATATGAGAGAGAGAGGGGGGTGACGATGTATTATAGTATACCAGAGGGGTGATGTGTTATACATTATGACATGGTGCGGTTACGTACTTCGTGCCGCTTACCCCGTGCCACCTCTAATTCCAACTGCAAGAGGAGGCAAGACGACGTACATGGGGGACCACTTCTTCTTGGGTCGCAGTGCTCAGGGCTTTACATTACACCCTCAATCATACGTACATACACGCAGACTGACATATTTAAACAGTGACTTTCTACAGTCTGCATTAAGTTGATTGAGTTGGTGAATTTTCTTGAGGTAGTGCTTTCAGACGATTTAATTAGACCTGTGTGGGAGATCGGACAGATAATCTGAGCGTAAATTACTTACTATTTACCAAGGTTTTGCATCTTATTTTCCAGAGTATTATTGCATTTTGATTGTATTCGCATCTTGTGTACAGTGTCAGGGGTTAGGGATTAGACAAGGGAGGTAATTGTTTGTTAACTGTTGGGGTTATGGGTCCGGACAAGGGTTGGGGTTGAATTAGATTTCCCATTTTCCTGTGTGGTTG
>CM072515.1:51769533-51802033 GCA_036898135.1 Oncomelania hupensis | reverse complement strand
CGTGATTTATAGAGGATGTGAGGCAGATATAGGCCCCATGGTAGATGGCTACCAAGCAAAGCCACGTCATGGGAACCAGACGGCAGAACAACAGTACAACAGTCACCAGTGATAAAAGCCACGACGAGGAACACGGACGTTCATCACTGGAGATCTTGCTATGTGTTCACGTTCTCTGCCATGACCATGTCTCCTTCAAACTTACGGCAGGCCTGCAGCCCTAATGCACATAAACCGTATGACTAAAAGTAAACATTTGTTTCTGGATGAATTATTATTCCCTTCGTGTGCACGGAGTGTGTCTACATTGACGCCTGGATGACGCAATACCAAGTGACTTCATTATCGTCATAAAGCTGGGTATTGGCATGCGAGTATGTTTATGCTAGGCACATGCAGTTCGGGTTTTTGAAGTTGTCCAAGAAATATTATTATTATTATTATTATTATTATTATTATTATTATTATTATTATTATTATTATTATTACAATGTCAACGAATAACAAAATAAACCAGTCTGTATTGAATCGACGAAGAAACCTGCACTTTCAGTAACTTAAGGTCTGTTATTTTGAGATGTTTACAAGAAAAAAAATGGTTTAAGTGGCTATTGTTTTGTCTGATCTTTTATTTTTACATCCATAGTCAAAGAAAGGCCGTCACGATCAGCCGGAATTCCAGTATCTATGTAATTCCGTGGGAAAAGGAATGACTGTCTCCGGACCCCACGCGGGTATCAAAGATTGCTGGGTCATACATCTGAAATAGAAGCCAGGACCAGATAGAGCTCTGACATTCAGTATAAAATGTCTCCAACTAGACCATAATAGTCCCGAGAGCAAACTGAGCATCGGCGACCGCTGAAGGAAACCCTTCAATCGTCCACATCCTAGGCCTGATAAATCTCAGGCACTCCAGAACTTGCAGTCCCCAAAGCGACCTGCCGATATCTTGTCCTTTCTGTGTCAGTCCAAGGGCACGCCACTCGTCCCTTCCGCTTCCTCATCCGGGGCCCCGAGGGATCGTGGCGAGAGGTTTTTGATTACAGCCTGGACTGTCTAGCAAAGGCTGAAAGTGTCGTTTAAATGGTCTGCTTCTTCACTATAATTATTACATTCAGAATGAAACAGGTACTGTTAAGAGTATTGTAGTCCATTGTTTTGTTGTTGTTGTTGTTGTTGTTGTTGTTGTCTTTTTAACTACAGCCGTAGAATACAGTTTCAATGGAGAGGTTTTGCTTGAGGGATATGATACTTTACTTGAGGGAAAAACGAGAACAAAGAAACGGAAGTTAACAAGAATGAAAAGTGTGCTAACAGCAAGAGATTACATTACATTACATGGTTATTGCTTTAGGTCCAGCGGACTCCTCCGAGCCAAATCAGGACCAGACAACCCCCGATCCGCATAAAAGATCTGCTAAAACAATCCTAATGGTAAAACTGAAAGCTCTCCACCAGCCAGTCACTTTACAATAAAGACATCCCACGCAGGGGACGCTGAGGCTATACTCTAATTTATCGAACCCCCGTTTACAAAAACAAAATAGAATACAAACATCATTATAAATTATCAACAAAACACATACATATAAAATGTCTACATTGCTAAATAATAACATAATAGGAAGTCCTAGTGACCACCTGGCAGAAAGCGTCCAATATTCCCAAGCTGATCCAATAGACCTCACATACAAATAAGGAGTCTTGTCCCGGAAGAGTTTTCTAGAAAAAAAGGTAAGGTGACTGGTCTAGCGAAGAAGAAAAAAGTATAGCAGATTGATAGAACAGAGCAGGAATGAGAAAGAATAAACGAGAAAGACAGCGACAGTGGGAATTTAAAGCACTAAATTTCCAGAAAGTGGGGATACTATTTATACTGAAACCCCCGGCACCCCAACGGGGGAACAGCAAGAGATGCTGACGAGAACAAAGAAACGGAGGTTAACAAGAATGAAAAGTGTGCTAACAGCAAGAGATGCTGATGCATGTGGTGATGATAACGAAGTGAACAAGAATAATAAGTGCTAACAGCAAGATACTGTATGCTGATGTGTTTGGTGATGATAACGAACCTGCTAATAACGGTGGTCATAAGGATGACAACGACGAGGAGTAAGACAATGACGACGACGATGACGATGCAGAAGAAGAAGAAGAAGGAGAGGACGTCTATATAATGAGGCAGAGTTGTAAACAAGAGAAAAGACTGAAATTATTAAAATCGTATTTGCTAGTCAACATTGTGACCAAGATCAGTCGAAATTGACCACAGTCCCAAATTGTATAAATTATCTACAACAAACACGCTCCAGATGAGTACTGAATGTAATGTAAGCCCAACTTTGTGAGGTTAGATACAAATATATAATAAGCTTATCACAAAGTACATGTAGCTATACTCTCTGCGCATTCATATACTTCGCAGTGCTACAGCTTCTGCCGCAATCGTTACATTTCACAGATCTATCTCTACAATTCAGCTCTGTTCTGTGGCTTGGTATCAAAAGCTCCTTCGGATGAGAGTATAAACCGAGGTCTAGTCGGTGCAAGCACGCATTCCATCGCATGAACTTTAAAGATCCTGACGCTCATGTCCTATACGGATGAGCGCCGGCTACACAAATACACCCAGCACGCACTGGGTCCTTTCTCCCCATCCTCGGTCGCCCAGGAATGAGCTCAGTCGTCTGGGCGTAAGACAATGCGCCCAAAGGTTGCAAGTTGGCGCCTCGTGCGGCATGAGTTCGTTCGCCTTGAGCAGCTCTTCAGCTGGAAAGGCGCTATATAAAAGTGATGAAATAAACAGCAAGCTTGTGTCCAGTGCTCTCTATCTACAGCCAGCTCCATGTTTGTGGCGTTGTAGAGATGGACTGTAAGTCGTGTGATGCAGTCAATGACCTGTACCACCAGCGTCAGTCCAGGCACGTATAGCACGGAACGGCTGAAAGGGACAGTGGTCAGTCAGACGGACTGCCATACTGAGTATAAACGCCAATCAAAGCGTTCGTCCTTAGCGCTCAGGCAATAAATAGTGCGCTAAACGTTGTTCCTCATCGTATTATTGCTGCGTGAAGATATTCCCGAGTACTTCTGCAGGGCGCTTTTGTTCATACTGTTGAAAACCATTCCCTCGATTGTCCAACGTGATTCACTGAGGAAATTACCATCTTTAAAGTACTTTCCTACCATAACGTATCCTTCCATGCTTCGTCCAAGACGCTTTCATTAACTCTCAAGTCCCTTTCTTTTGGCGAGACTAACAAAATGTTTGCCTTTTTGCAACCCTGAATGAAAAAGAGTCTATGCAGTCCATAATCTGTTAAAGAACATTCAGAATAATGTCAGCAAGCAGACAGTCTAATAATATTCTGAGTTCCATGCTGCCCTCGCCTGAAGGGAAAGAAAAAGATGTGTGCATCCACTGTCTTGGATATTCTGTAACTCACAAGGATCACGTTACCAAATATTAGTTATTTCACGTGGTCAGCTGAATCAGGAGAGGCATGAAAACGGACAATGCACCACTTCCACCCCCCACCCCCCAAACCCGACGACTGTGCCAAAACTTCTGGCTGTGGTCATTTTGGCATAAATGTTATGGGATACTGTTCGTTGCCAGCACGGTTCCTCTCAGTATACTTACCAAAACATAGTAATATTATTTTAAAGTAAAAGTGTTTGTTCCTAAAGATCAAACTTACCAGCTCAGAGAGTTGCTCAAGGCGCTAGTCACAATCAGAATACCGAAATTGAGCAAACCACGACGCCAACTTGCTGCTTTAAAAACACCAACAACGCCCCAGACCACTGCACACGCCAATAGATCTGTAAATGTCTGGATGCTAGCCTGAGCGTGTCACCTTTACTTTTGGCAGAATGGGCGTGTTATTTAACGTTCAGCTGAGAGGAGGCACCACAAAGGACGTGAATCACTGTATAAAGAGTCATTACAGAAGTGGACTCCTGCGAGGAAATAAAACCTCCTGTCAACACTTGGGCTCGTTTCCATCTTATTCAAAACACGCGTTTAAATGTTTCTTTAATGTCCCACCGCCGTAGCTCAAGTGGCAGAGCGTTCGCCTAGCACACTGATGACCCAGGTTCGAATCCCGTGGTGGGCGATATAAAATGTGGCCATTTTCACTGTCCATTTTAGCAGTATGATTGCTCTTGAGGTTCAGTTTTGATTCATGTCCCTACCCCTCTTTCCCTGGGATGGTTATCCCCGTCTGCGATATCGCCAATGGTTGGTGTAGACGTTAAACCTCAATATTCAATATTCACTCATGTTTCTCCATCTTAAGTACCACCGGATATCTAATAGTATTTAAAGAAACGTCGTGCATTGTATTCAATGATAGCAAAATAACAGAAAACACTATATTAACGATTAGAATAATGAGTCTTGAAAGGAAACTTGTCTTATTAAACGACGAACAAATTTGCGCTCATCAGATGAAAAACTGTTGAAAACGCCCAAGCGTCGGCTTAAAACAGTTGGCGAGCGGTCTTAAGTTTTCAAACACCCAAGGTTTGGAATGCGCTGCCTGCCGGTTTAAGACATTGTACAGACCTTGTTTCCTTTAAGAGCTGCTTAAAAACGCACTTGTTCCGCAAGGCGTTTTCTGTGTAAATAGTATGAACAGTAATAATACTTTCTCAATGATGCTGTACATGATGTAGTGCGAATGTTGTGGTGATGCGTACGAATGGTGTGTGTAAGCGCATTGAGATGTTATTCTAAGGAAAAATGCGTTGTATAAATGCAATTTATTATTATTATTATTATTATTATTATTATTATTATTATTATTATTATTATTATTATTATTATTATTATTATTATTACTATAATACTGCAAGTGCGAGCAAGTGCAAGTGCGATCACTCTCCCGAACTGAACAGGACGAACAGTTTGCAAGGAAGACAGATATTAGAAGAAGAGACGGCGATGAGATGAATGAGTTTTTGATTAGGGAATGGGTAGCGACACACCCAGCCCAAAAAGGGCAGGGTATCGTGCCTATGGATTTGAGGGATCAAGATTGGAGTTGAAGCCGAGATGAGAAGGGGAGGAGAACCCCACAAAGGTATAGTATGTTGGTATTTGAGGAACTAGTCAAGGTCGATGTGGTTGAGGAAGAAGAGGAGAGAGAGGAGTAGACAAATCCAAGTAAGACTAATAGCGTATATTATATTGGGATTTGAGGGATCAAGATCGGAGTGGGGCGAAGAACCCAAGAAAAGGGTAAAGTGTCTAGGGATTTAAGGGATCGAGAACGGGGTGAGATGGGTTGCGATGATGAACCCAATGAATGGATAGTGTTTTGGAATTGAGGGGTGTGTAGGCTTGAGGTGAGGAGCTCCATTCCAGACTTGGTCAGTATGCCAACAAAGCAAGCATTGATCCCAGCTGACCAGTGGCCGCTGATTGGGTTGACCAACACACGAAAACACTTTCCCTACTATGTCATGATAGCATTTCTAAGCGTATTGTTGGCAAAACGCATCGGCGAAAGCAATACCGCTAAACTACAGCAGACAACCCACTACCCTAAATAAACCTCAGAGTATCCTTTTCGCTTTCCATCTCAGATCCCAAGATTTCTTGTATGCGCATTGCGCATGTATATATCTGTGCAAGAATGTGTATGTCTGTCTGTCCGTCTCCCTCTCTCTGTTTCTATCTCTCTCCATCTCTCATCCCAACTCCCCTCTCAGTGTTATATATTGATACAATGATTCAGTATTGCAGCAAACTTCAATAGGTTTCAATAATGCAGTGATTGCACACACACACACACACACACACACACACACACACACACACACACACACACACACACATGCAGTATGCATTCCACTTGCATATAAAGTTAAACAAACCCTTACTCCATTAACCTCAGATATACATGAAAGGAGCCGGATAGGATAGGAATGAGAGTTGGGTTTGAAAAGGTGTGCGGTGGTGGAGAGGGATGGGTGTGTGGATGGGTGTGTGTTAAAGGAGTGGAAAGTTTTGAGGAAATAAACTAAGAACGAAAAAAAAGAAAGTGCATAGATTAGAACAAATTTGCCAGTGGATGACAGAACGAAAGTTCACCAAACACATTCCTCTTTAATTTGGTTTGCTGCTGTGCAAATCAATACGACAACTAGTCAACCCGAACGCTATAAAATAAAATATAAAATTTAGTAGTAGTAGTTGTTGTAGTAGCAGTAGTAGCAGCAGCAGCAGCAGCAGTAGTAGTAGTAGTAGTAGTAGTAGTAGTAGTAGTAGTAGTAGTAGTAGAAGTAGTAGTAGTAGTAGTAGTAGTAGTAGTAGTAGTAGTAGTAGTAGTAGTAGTAGTAGAATATTTTAATTTGTTTTTTTTTAAATTATCAAGTGTCTTTTCTGTGATTTGTAAAACCATCTAAACACGTTCATCACTAATGTATATTGCCTCAATGTTAGTCAATATAAACCCACCACCAACCCATCGACCAACCAACCAGCTGCAACTTATCCCAGCCCAATAAAATAAAATAAAATAACCAATGCCAGTGTATAACAGCAAATTACTATTGATGATCTCTGCGTTAGTAAATACAAGAGTCTTTAATCGTCAAACATGTATCGCCCGCCGATCTGAATAAAGTATCCAAAGCAGTAGAGATATATTTTTATGTGGCAGTATAAATGAGTATGGATATAAGCAGTATAAGACCCTCCTCCTTCTCTTCCTCCTCATCACCATCAACATACTTATCATCATCATCATCATCATCATCATCATCATCATCATCATCATCATCATCATCATCATCATCATCATCATCAACAACAACAACAACGGCAGCAATGTCATCATGGCTGTGAGCATTTTGAGCGGCATACTACTGAAATCAACATGTTGGTTGTTTAGTGGGTTGCACACAGAACTCGTGCTTCAGATGTCAGGAGTTCCATTTTAGTCTAAAACTCCACTTATCCTGGTTTGGGAGCACTGGACATCTTACAACGACCATCAGTGTAACAAGAGGCCAGATTTACACAGCACATTTTAAGCTTGTGCCTTGTTTAGTCAGTTGTAACACTAAGGTTAATGTTACGCTGAAGCAGACGACAGAAGTTACTGCTGTGTGCTACACATTTCTATTAATGACGATAGAGCGCAGTAGGCCATGACATCATCCAGCTTACGTTATAGCAGAGTCCGGCCAATCGGGACAGAGAGAGATTAAGTAGACCAGTTCTACCTGGTTAGGCAGAGGCTAGGTAGTTAAGTCATGCGTGTTGAAAGCTGCGAGCAGTACACAGCTACGCTCTAGAGAATCTCTCCACTGAAAGACTAGGGAAGCAGGACTTGTTCAAAAATATATTCAATCAAGTTAGCCACAACCTGACATTGTCAAAAAGGTAAATACCCCCGTTGGGGTGCCGGAGGTTTCAGTATAAATAGTATCCCCACTTTCTGGAAATTTAGTGCTTTAAATTCCCACTGTCGCTGTCTTTCTCATTTGCTCTTTCTTATTCCTGCTCTGTTCTATCAATCTGCTATACTATCGTCTTCTTCGCTAGCCCAGTCTCCTACCTTTTTTCTTGAAAACACTTCCGGAACAAGACTCCTTGTTTGTGTATGAGGTCTGTTGGATCAGCTTGGGAATATTGGACGCTTTCTGCCAGGTGGTCACTAGGGCTTCCTATGATGTTATTATTTAGTAATGTAGGCATTTTATATGTATATGTTTTGTTGATAATTTATAATGATGTTTGTATTCTATTTTGTTTTTGTAAACGGGGGTTCAATAAGTTGGGGTGAAGCCTCAGCGTCCCCTGCGTTGGATGTCTTTATTGTAAAGTGACTGGCTGGTGGAGAGCTTTCGGTTTTACCACTAGGGTTGTTTCAGCAGATCTTTTATGCGGATCGGTGGTTGTCCGTTCCTGATTTGGCTCGGAAGAGTCCGCTGGACCTAAAGCAATAATATTGTAATGTAATGTAAAAAGGTAAATGAACATACTTTTTGTTTCATCGTAATGTATTGATATTATTGTTGAATTATGTTTGTGAAATTTGCTATGCTTAGACTTGAATTGTAAGTCCAACGTTGCGTGGCCACGTGGCGAACACGACCGGTTTTGACGCCATGTTGTATACTGTTGTTTAACCTATATGTATTCTTGCAGACCAGTGGCTGTGCCAGAGAATGTGTATCATATTAATTATTTCTCTATGGGTATAGTTAGCCATGATATATATTTATATTTGTATAGGAAATTAGAGTGGAGATTCCAATGGACCACGGACTTAGCAGAATGTTCGTCGCTTATATATAGAGATGTGGAGCTAATCACTGAGGGCTACTTCGGCCTTCAGTGAGACGCTCTGCACACATCTAGTATACAGGGTTGTGCAGAAATTCGTCTCATATGTTACAGACGAGCAGGCATCGTATCGTGAGCCCAACCAGGCGAAAGACAAGAACAAGTCGTCACTGAACTTTGGCCTGCCAAGGCATCTCAAGCAATGCGCGACGAGAGCCCACCAGTCTAGCAACAAGGAGAAGAATCCACTCAACACAGCTCATCAAGGAAGCAACCACAACACAGCTCTTTGAACAATAGCTAAGTGCATATTCACTCAGAGCACCAACCTGTATCAAAGGACCACAGTAGTCCACTCTTCCAGAACATCCAGTGCCTGATGATGATACAGTAGCTGCCTAGAACTATCAAGAAGCGAACCATTCGAATTGACATTGAAACTTTTAAGTTAGTATCGTACTTAGCAGATCGTGTATAGAGTAGAGGAAATAGATGTGTGATATTTCCTGTTAACAAGTGGCTCGACTACCTATGTTTCATAGCCAGCCGTGTGAGAGCTAGAGTGACAGTGATCTTGTACCATTTTTCTTTCTATCTCTGTACCCCAGCCTAAACACAGACCGAGCTAAGCATATAAATGTATTAAGTTAAGTCACAGGGAGATTCACTAGCGATCCCCATCGACAATAGACGAGTGGGTAATAGCATTCCATTGTGCAGAGCCCAGCAACAATAGACCCACCGTCACAATCAGTTTGTACAAACGGGGTGGGATTAGTGCTAAAATTGAGATTATTAAGAATAAGTATGTCCGGAGATAGGAGCAAGCGCAATATAATTTTCTGTTTTCGCTAATTACGTGAGTTGTGGCCAAGATGCCCACAAAACAAACACTATCCAAATTATCAAGCATACGTTTCTACCCAATGCGTACTTCTTTTTCTGGGAGGGGCAAGGAACTAGAAAAGAGAAGTAAATTAATCATTGGCATTAACAAACGACTTGAGAAGATCCAAATTAAATCAAACTTACAACTTTCAACTTTTCACCTTCTCTCGTCCATCAGAAATCTAGACTGATCTTGAGAAAAAAAAACATTTATTACGACTTTTCATCTTTCACTTTCGTTTTCGTTTCCTGTGTCTTCTGGTACTAAATGTGTGTGTGTGTGTGTGTGTGTGTGTGTGTGGATGCGCGTGTGTGTGTACGTGCGTGTGATTGCGAGTGTGTGTGCATGTGAAAGCGCGCGATGTGAGGTTGTGTGACTCGAGAGTCTTTGCTTGACTTCCAATTCATTTTGAGCCTTTGGCACATGTTGAAAATCGGGAATGTTACCAAAACAGGGTACAATTGGGGAATGGTCTTCTTCTCTATTTACAAATCAAATGTATTGGATAAAATTAAGTATATTTATGAATGATGTACAGGATTGATGGGTAATCTGCTCTGCAAAAATGGATTTTGTTCGTAGCGCACCATACTACACAAGTGTGTATAATTTATACAGTTGTGTACCCCATTTTTTGACAAAAAACAGAAGATGCAATTTCTCGATATTTAGGGTTGTCCTATACTGTTTTCGAGTTGAAAATGTGGTAAAATAAATGGGGAAGATTTTTGTTTCCCCAGTTTTTTCAACTATCCCGTTTGTTACCAAGTTTATATGAAAAAAAATCCCCAGTTGTGCTGTCATACAAGTGCATACACACACAAGCACACGCACCGCCACACACACACAGAGCACATACACTACAACTAAAAAAACAATACCCTCAGCTATTGTCGCAAGATGACTTGTTTGTTTGTAGATTATAGTCACACGACACTTTCGCATATAGGTGACTACTGGACCGATTTATACTGACACCAGCGGGCCAGTTGTTGGTAAATGGGAAAATAATATGATCACACGTTGATCAATCCGGGATTCGAACCAGCGACCTTTCGGTTACTAGCAAGACGCTCTTACCAACTGAGCTACCCGGCCCCACTGATCGCCCCACGGTCGCAAGATGACTAGTTTTACCCTGCCTATTTACGTTTTTGCTTGTATAGTCAGTTAACGTTAGAAAGTTAATGTAGTATAGAGCAAACGATTACAGTATACGGAGGTACACACACTCAGCGAGCTTCACGCAGACAGTGTACACTGTAGTGACGTCAGCACTGTGTGCGTGGAAGCGCAAGGCTTATCCAATAGGATTCAGGCAGAGCGGTCAGAGCCAGTTCTGAATGGGTAGGCAAGGGCTTGGGATTAAGTCAGTGCTATGAAATACACCGAGGTCTACACAGCTAGACCGGAGCAGAGAAATATCTTCACTCATAGACCAGGAAACAGGACTTTTGAATCTTAGAATTCAATCAAGTAGCCACGAGCCTGACTTTGTCAAATAGGTAAATGAACATACTTCTGTTTCATCGTGATATATTTATATTATTGTTGAAATTATGTTTGTGGAATTTGCTATGCATAGATTTGACTTGTTAATCCGAATTTGCCGTACCACGTGGATAAGCCGAACACGTGTTAAGCACGACCGGTTTGGACGCCATGTTGTATACCTGACGGAACCACTGTTGTTGAACCTATATGTATGTTTGCAGACCAGTGGCTGTACCAGTGAATGTTTATAATATTATTAATTCTGTATGTGTATAAATAGCCCCTTTTTTGTTTTTATTTATGTATGTATAGGAAATTAGAGTTGAGAGTCCAGTGGACCACGGACGTAGCGGAATGTTCGTCGCTTATGTATAGAGATGTAAAGCTATCACTGAGGGCTACTTTGGCTTTCAGTGAGACGCTCTGCACAGACCTATTATTCAAGGTTGTGCAGAATTTCGTCTCTTATATTACAGACGAGCAGGCGAGATATCCCGTGCGCCCAACTCAACAGGAAACACGAGTTGGCTGTTTAGCCTCTACAGCACAAGACTGAGAGAGCAACCCTGAAAAACACCCTGCAAGACACCACAGCGTGTCAAGGGACCAAACTACACGACGACCTAGCGTGTACCAGAAGCTACCTCAACGAAGGACTTCAAACCCGCTACGTGACAGTTAAGTGCATACGCAAAAGTGCACCCAAACTGATAGCAAAAGGACCACAGTAGTCCACTCTTCAGAAACTATAGTAAAACGGACCACAGTAGTCCAATCTTCAAGAACTTTAGTAGCCAGTGCCTGATGAAGACATAACAGCTGCCTAGACAATCAGCGATCGAATCATTTGCATTGACTTATGACTTTTAAAGGTAGATTAGTACATCGAAGATCTTGTATAGAGTAGAAGAAATAAATGTGTGATTTTTAACTGTTATCAAGTGGCTGGACTACATATGATTCATAACCGTGTGAAAGCTAGTGTGACAGTGATCTTTTACCATTTTTCTATCTATCTCTGTATCCCAGCCTTAACACAGACCGAGCTAAATAAATAAATGTATTAAAGTAATTCACAGGGTGACTAACTAGCAGTTCCCATCGAATAAAGCGTGAGGTTTACAGCATTCCATTGTGCAGAGACCAACAACTAAACCCCCACGTTACAGCTATGACAAAGCATAAAACTATTATACAATTTTATTTCGGAATGCACAGCTATTTATTTATATTTATTATCTGTTTTCCAGACTTTTCTGGAAATACTTTAAAATAGTCGGGGGGGGATGGGAAGGGGGGTCAGAACGACCCAAAAGTCGGTCTGTCCATCTTGTCGGTCCGTTTGATATCTCAAGAACCACTGAGTGGATTTTGACCAAACGTCAAAAAAACACTACCTAGGTTAGTGGCATGTCTCCCGTGTTTTCATGTCTGCTCTACTGCAGAGGTTAAGATCTCTGGAGTCATTTAGTTGCTAAACACGTTTTGTTCAAAATATCAAAAACTGCGAAGCGAAGTTGTTGCGTGTTGTAAAACAGGTACTTCAAACCATGGGCCATCCTTCAGTAGCAGTGGGGTCGTTGGTCAGTCGGTTAGGTTAGTCGTCACTCCCAATGTCATTATCTATTTCAATATCTTAAGTATAACTGAACCGAAAGTTATCATTTTTACTTTGCCGATAGTACTTTAAACTAACTACTTTAGTACTGATAAGATACTGATTACATGAGGTGCTACAGAAGACTTCTGGGCATTTCCTATAGCCAGAACATCATCAACGACGAAGTCCGACAGACCATCGCACAAGCCATTGGACAACACGATGACCTGCTTACGGTGGCGAAGAAACGGAAACTTCGATGGTATGACCACGTCACCAGATCATCAGGCCTTGCAAAGACTATCCTGTAAGGCACAGTTCAATGAGGCAGAAAAATAGGGAGACAGAAAAAGAAGTGGAAGGACAACTGTTACATTCGAGAATGGACTAGCTTGAAACTGAGCGAAGCCAAGAGAGTTGCTTAGGACAGAAACTTTTTTTTAAAACTTTTTTTTAATTAGGGATACAGAGTTTAGACTAATTAATGTCTAATCTTCCAATCTGTCCCTAAACAAATTAACATAGTACAGAAACCTTTACATTAACTTGGAAATCATACAAGTCACATGCACACGCACACATAATGACACCAACATTTTCATCATTATCTTTAAACAATTTTAGGCAACTCCCAATCCCTCGCCCTCATAATAATAATAATAATAATAATAATAATAATAATAATAATAATAATAATAATAATAATAATAATAATAATAATAACAATAATAATAATAATAATTTTAAAAAAATAATTTAAAAAAACACATTTTAATCAATTCCTTAAAAACATAATAACAACACAGCATACACTGTTACCATTTTACCCATAGAACAAAGTATCCGAAAGAAATACAAATAGAAAGATTGAAAGCTTCGTGTTTCAATATTATAAAGATAATTTCCTTCTTAACTGATATATATATATATATATATATATATATATATATATATATATATATATATATATATATATATATATATATATATATATATATATATATAATAACGGATTTTTATATAGCGGGTACTCCAGCCTATGACCAGACTCACCACGCTTTACATAGTCATTACATATAAATACATGCACCCGATGAAACATCACTTTTGCTACAATACACCAAAAGACGGGACAGTGAAGGTACAGACTATTTACAATTATGTACATAAATTAAAAAAAAAAGACAAAAATAGATTAATTTACAACTATGTACACAAATGACAAAAAAGACCGAAAATAGAATAGCAAAAACCTATTCACAGCTATTTATATGCCCGGTTAGGCCCAGGAAGAAAAACAGTATAAATATTTACAGCCGTGTATACACTTACGGATCAGACATAGACAAAAGATGAGAGAATGGCAGCGGGACGCAAATCAATCTGAATAATGCAGTTTGAAGAGGTGAGTTTTGAGGGCCTTTTTGAATGCTTGTGTTGATTGTATGTTGCGGATATGGGAGGGAAGGGAATTCCACTGCTTAGGTGCGGAGTAAGCGAATGCACGTTGGCCGTATGTCTTAGTGCGGGTGACGGGAACCTTGAGTGTGCGAGTGTCAGCAGAAGATCTTAAAGTGCGTGAAGGGGAGTAGACAGACAGTAGATCAGCAAGGTAGGAAGGACAAGAATCTGTGAAGAAGTTGTGACAGAGAACAGAGAGTTTGTACTCTATGCGTGATTGCACAGGAAGCCAGTGAAGGGAATGTAGTAGAGGTGTGATGTGATCACGTTTCTTAGCTCGGAATACTAGTCTAGCTGCTGAGTGCTGAACCTTTTGTAGTTTGTCAATGATGTGTTTCGGGGAGCCAGCAAGGAGAGAGTTGCAATAGTCAAGACGAGAAAGGACGAGAGCGCAGACTAGGGTTTTGGTGGCAGGGACTGTAAGATAGTGGCGAAAGGAGCTGATTTGGCGTATGGCCGTGTATGCAGAGCGACAGACGTTGGAGATGTGGTTGTTGAGGGACAGGTCATCGGAGAGAATGTAGCCGAGATTTCTTGCTGAGGATGAGAACTGAATGTTTGTTGTCCCTACTGTAAGCGATGTTGGGAGAGGCGAGAGTGAGGAGGAGGTGTTGTGCTTGTGAATGAGGAGGGCTTCGGTTTTATCGTCATTAAGCTTAAGCTTGTTCAGTGTCATCCATGGCTTAATGTCTGTGATGCAGTTCTCCAAAGTCTGAACAGTGGAATTAATGAGAGAGGGGGCGGTGGATTTATACAGTTGTGTGTCGTCTGCAAATGACTGACTCTCCACAGCATGCTTTCTAAGCAGGAGAAGCAGTGGCTTGGTGTACAGAGTGAATAACACCGGCCCTAAAACGGAACCCTGAGGCACGCCGCACACCAAGTCTGCTGTGCTGGAGAAACAGCCATCGACAGTGACTGCTTGTGATCTGTCAGAAAGATATGAGTGGAACCAAGCCAGGACCGAGCCAGAGATTCCAAAATAGTGTTGAAGAGTGTTAAAGAGAATGTGTTGGTCGACTGTGTCAAAGGCGGCTGAGAGGTCTAATAAGGTGAGAACGGAGACGTTGCCATTATCTAAGGCAAGCAACAGATCATTGGTTACCTTTAGGAGGGCTGTCTCAGTGCTGTGGAAGGGTCGGTAGGCAGAATGGTTGGGGCAAAGTAAAGCGTTATCATATAGGTAGGCAAACAGTTGTTTGAGAACAATTTTTTCTATGACTTTGGACAGGAAGGAGAGGTTTGAAACAGGTCTATAGTTCTTTAGATTATTTTTGTCTAAACTTGGCTTTTTAAGGAGGAGTTTGATGACAGCCGCTTTGAGCACAGACGGAACAACACCAGAGGACAGACTCTCGTTGATAATGTGGGTAATGGTCGGGAGTAGAGGGTCAAGATTCTCTATCAACATGGGGGTAGGAATGGGGTCGAGAGAGCAAGATGTTGGTTTTGAGCTTAAGATTACTTTCTTGACTTCTTGCTCTGTTATTGGTTGAAAAACTTCCATCTTTGCGGTGGTGAGGGAAGGTGAGAATGGGTTAGTGAGTGGGATCTCATGGCTATCAAGAGCGGCCCTTATGTCAGACACTTTCTGTGTGAAATAATTACAAAATACATCTGGGAGCTGACATGCTGGATGTGTGGATGGGAGTGATGTTGCATTGCTCTTACCCCTTAGCTGATTGCAAATGTCAAACAGCTGTTTACAAGTTTCACTGCTGCTAATTCTGTCGCTAAAGTACCGGGTTTTGGCAGTCTGGACTATTTTAGTGACCCGTTTTTTTGCAGCGGTGAAAATCTGCTTGCTGACTTCTAAACCCGATTTGAGCCACTTTTTCTCAGCTTTGCGTCGGTGTTTCTTCGCCTCAGAGAGCTCGTCCGTAATAGACTCGTACCAGGGTGCTGAGCGAGTTGCCTTGACCTTTTTCTGGGCCACGGGAGCGTGCCGATCAAGCACCGCCTGAAGTGTACTATTCAGCTGATCCACAGTGGGGCACAGTTCTGGTGTCACTTTAGCGGTAAGCTCTTGCTTGAAAGCATCCCTATCCATGGTACGCAGGCTGCGAGCCTTCATGAACATGGGGGGAGGAGGGGGGGCTGCGACGCGTAGTTCGCACATGACGCAGAAATGGTCAGATGTTAATTCCTGGGTGACTGAAGTTGATCTAACAACATTATCCTGAGGCCTATGCATAACCCAATCTATGATGTGACCACGGCTGTGGGTGGGTTCTGTGACTGACTGAGAAAGACTAAACTGATCTAAAAGTTCAATCATCTTTGCGGTGGAAGGTTGCTGGGGTTGGTCAAAGTGAAAGTTAATGTCTCCTAAAACTATGTATGTTCCTGACAGTGTGTTGCAATAATCAAGCAGGACTGGAAATTCTTGGTGGAAAATTGCATCAGTTAATTTATTTTTCTTGCTTGGAAAGGTGCGATATATGCATATGAAGTGAATGTTCTGCTGTGGAACGGACAGGCTAAGTTGAACAAGCAGTTTTGAAGAAAGCAGCTTCTGAAATTGGATTTAACTCGACCAAAAAAAATCGAAAATCTTTCTTTATTTTATTTTATTTTATAATTTAATTTAATTTTCTTTCTTTTTGTTTTTTTTTGTTCGTTCATTCTTGTTTTTTTTTCTTTGTTTTCATCGTTTAACGCCACTGATTTAAGGCTTGGAAAACAAACTGGAGGGAGAGAGGACAGAGTTAATTAACAAAATTACAACTTAGAATTACATGCGTAGGTTAGAAGAAGAAAAAAAAATCATTCAAAATCGTACAGCACATTTACAAGAAATATAACTAAATGCCAGACAACCTGAATTTTGTGTCGATATTGGCAAAAAATGCAAACAGAACATTGACTATTAATATATTGGACAAGACAGAAACAAAAAAGAAAATTGAAAAGGAAGTCTCTGTCGGTCTGTCTCTCTCTCTGTCTCTCTCTCTCTCTCTCTCTCTCTCTCTCTCTCTCTCTCTCTCTCTCTCTCTCTCTCTCTCTCTCTTTCAGCCTCTTTCTCTCTCTGCCTCTTTCAGTACCGAATCCAAACCTATGACAGTTTCAATTCCAGTGCAAGATTCAATCAGTCTATCCTAACCGTCAACCCTGTCTTATTCGTAAAAGAAAACTAATCAATCAAATGGCGTACGTACTATACAAGTCAAGTCAACAAATCTTTATTCCCAATCCTACCCACCCACCCCACCCCCCAATATAAAATTCGTATAGCACATTGCATTTCAGCAAATACGAAAAGAACAGAAAAAACCTTGTAAAACCACTGGAACAATACATAAAATCATTATCACACACAATCTCTTCCAGTTCCTTCTTACTACAAACGCATATACATCCCCCTTTGGGGTGCCGGGGGTTTCAGTATAAATAGTATACCCACTTTCTGGAAATTTAGTGCTTTAAATTCCCACTGTCGCTGTCTTTCTCATTTGCTCTTTCTCATTCCTGCTCTGTTCTATCAATCTGCTATACTATCTTCTTCTTCGCTAGACCAGTCACCTACCTTTTTTTTTTTTTAAAGTCTTCTGGGACAAGATTCCTTATTTGTGTGTGAGGTCTGTTGGATCAGCTTGGGAATACTGGACGCTTTCTGCCAGGTGGTCACTAGGGCTTCCTATGATGTTATTATTTAGCAATGTAGGCATTTTATATTGTATGTGTTTTGTTGATAATTTATAATGATGTTTGTATTCTATTTTGTTTTTTGTAAACGGGGGTTCGATAAATTAGAGTACAGCCTCAGCGTCCCCTGCGTGGGATGTCTTTATTGTAAAGTGACTGGCTGGTGGAGAGCTTTCAGTTTTACCACTAGGGTTGTTTCAGCAGATCTTTTATGCGGATCAGGGGTTGTCCGGTCCTGATTTGGCTAGGAAGAGTCCGCTGGACCTAAAGCAATAATCATGTAATGTAATGTAACGCATATACACCCACAAAATAAATTTACAGTTAATTTTATTTGGTTGACAGTATATAACCAATAATATTATGCACAGACAATTAATTAACTATCCGTTCATTATAATAGTTTAAGGATGTGAACATAATAGTATTAAATTACTCACAAGAGAAGCTACGTAAGGAAGAACGGCTTATGTTTGTATAAAGGGGTAAGGTTGTTTTTGTTTTTTTAATTAAAAAAATAAATAATAAATTTTTTTTTAAATTTATGTTCCATGATGCAAATGATAAAATGCTATCACTACGAATAATCACATCACAGGTCAGCTGTTTACATCAAGGAAAGCAGTAATCACAGCCAAGCAATTGTAGTCATAACACAATACTAGTACATGTGTACTATAATAATACTGACAGTACTATCAATAATAAGAACAATAATGATAAAGTCGTAAATACAGACTGATTGCAGTACTGTATAACACACATACATGTACACACAGAAACACACACAGACAGAGACACACACAGACACACACACACACAGCATGGTCAGATGGGATGTATGACATGAAAGGCGCAGCTAGCAAGACAGATGAATACACAAGCACCAAGACAGTACTAGGAATAAATTTCGGCATAGTTTTCATTCAGCAAGGAGATGGCGATAGGCACGAAAGTATTTTTGTACCTCTGTGTTCTGGAGCAAGCACAGCGGAAACTTGGTTTAGAATGAAGAAGTTCAAAACAGACAGGAGAGGGGATGGGTTGGGTTATACTGAATATTAACTGCCTTGCTGAAGGCTCTGTTATTGAACATACACTCCTTCCTTTACCCCCCTCCCCTCCCCTCCCCGCCCTCTGAAATACAAAAGTCATGTCCACCAAAACTCATAATGTAACACCCTTCATCCATCCATCCCACAACACATACATACACACAGACACACACACACATACACACACGGAAGGCGCGCGCATAAACACGCAGAGTCAAAGCAAATCTGAATCAGAATTGGGTTCACAATCCCTTTTCCTTCCTCCAACTATTTCCATTGTTGCTTGTCAAAAAGACTTCCAACTTTTCTCAAACAATTGCTCGCGACATAAACGTCAGTAATGATAATACGTCAGTAATGAAAACGACGTACAGGCTTCTATATCAAGTGCGATGTAGGTTTACCTAATACTTCTAGACGCACAATGCCCCAACCAACACCCGGTGCACTATTCTGAACCACAAGTATATCAACTAACAAGTTAGTATCTCGTATTGCCCCCAGTCGACGTGCGGTGGTCCCGTTGCCCTTGGTTTCAGCCACAAGCTGAGACGGGGGTATCCCAAACCTAAAAATAGAATAGAGAATTCTGGGAAATCTGTTCAAGGGAAGTAACTGATAACTAGCTACGTTTGCATTCATGGTCGCCATTTCTCGCGAAGATGTGCTGGTTGAAATTAAACGAAAGTTGGGAGAGTAACTGCATATTTCTGATAGTGAACAAAGGCTTTGCTCAATTATCGAAGGAGAACACGATGGATTTATAGAAACATGCACACATGTATGTGAGCTCAGTGCAGACGATCGTGAGTCTCAGTGAACGATTGTTCGCCATTCTGCTCAGATCGTTCGATGTGATGGTTCATTTATCGCTTGAAGCACACTAGTGTATAATGCACATGCAAGGTCTGTTAAAGATATGATAATTTGAGCATATGTTCGATTCCGTACCAATTGGAAGGTGGGGTGGAAAAATTCAATCATGGTGATGATCAATCCTATTTTGCAATGGTGGTTAGGCCTACTTTATTGTGTATGGTCACGGGTACTTACCTTTTGTAGTTTGTGTGCTTTTTGTTCTGTCAGCCTTGAGTGTTTGCCTCGCCTTGGCTCGTTGTACTTTGTTGTGGTCTCGCTCTCTTTTGAATTTTGAAAGCAAATCCAAATTGCATTGTTATCCAGCAGCATGCGAGGTCAAATTAGACGAATTCAGATCTAACCAATCTTCTTATGACGCCATTTTGCGTGTGTCTCGTGTGCCATGCACCAATATCGAAGAGTCCTGCCGACGTCATTTCAGAAAAGGATTTCCCTACCCATAATTCCCCTGGGTTTTGAAGTTTCTAAAAAATTATTTTAGGCCGTCGACGCTCTATGGAGCGCAAAGCATGTAAAGGGAAGCAACCGGTTGTACGCGCACGTCGACAGAGACATAGAAGGGAGATACTAACTTGTTAGTTGATATACTTGTGTCTGAACTAAAAGTGGTCGACTTGACCTAAAGGTGACCAAGCTTGATACTCAAAACGAAAGTGCTGCACTCTGTACCAAAATTGACGCACTGTATAACAACAACAACAACAACAACAACGACAATAACAAAACACCGCGATTTAGTCAAAAGGTTGTGTACTTTTTACTAAAAGACACGTAGGAAAACATTGACACGCATGATCTGCATCAAAAGTGACCTATTCTTACCAGTTACCACACACACAAATGACGCAATCTGTACCCCCCCCCCCCCCCCACCCCTTTTCCTCAAAAGTGACGAAATGTGTACCAAATATGTGACGCACTTTGAAGAAGAGGGGGGGCGGGGGGGGGGGAGGGGGAACCGCCCTGAAGCAACAATGACGAATTCTGCTAATGCCAGCGTAATGAGGGTGATGCCCATCTCTCTCCCTCGCTGCTTTACCTTCCCCACCCTTAAGAGAGTAGGTACTCAGTCACAGTTGAGTCAACTGGGGGGCGTTGTTATTTGTCGCTTCACGTTTTTGCGGTCACCCATCCAAGTGCTAACCGCACTGGACGGTGCTTAACTTGCGACACAGTAGCGAGTGCTCCAACCACTGCGCTATCCGACACCCCAAACCCATAACCATAAGGGAACACACTCTTTTACCAAAACAACGACGCCATTTGGATCAAAAGATGACACCCCTCATACCAAATCTAACGCACTCAATCTCAAAAGGTGACCGCCTTAAGACTAATTGGTGAACTTAATAGTTCACGGGGGCTCTGCCTTTCTACGGGTCGGTCTTCCCGTGGAAACACAGTGATTGCAGACGACTCAGAAACTAATCAAATAAACACCGCGAGACAATCAGTGTAGGGCGGAAGGGCGTTTGAAAAGTTTTAGTGTTACATCTCACTCACCTTCCATCTACACCTCCACCTCCCACACACATACAAAGACGTACACACGCACAACAAGGCAAGCAGGAACACGTAACTGTTGTGCCATGGTAACATAAAAATGTTGAGGATGCTCAAGACCAGAGTTCAACGGTCTGTGGCGTTTTTCCATCAATTACGCTGGAGTCCACTTACACCCATGAAAACTACTCAACGCCGCTTCTCATTCTTGCTGTAGCGTAGTACAAGTACATACCAAAGCTAGGGATACTGTAGTTTTAGGTCTCAAAAGCGCTACCATCCATCACGAAGTACTTGTTTCTCGCTCATTTACTTCCGTTGAAATTTACTACTACTACTACTGCTGCTACTACTACTACTACTACTAGTACTACTATTACTAATACTACTAATACTACTGCTATTTCTACTTTTAAAAAAAAATTATTGTATCGTTATTACGTAGCGCTTTTCAAGAGTTGCTGAAGGCGCATGCCCATACATAATCTAACTCAACCCGTAGTAGGCGTCAACTTGCTGTTTTAGGCGCATAGCATGACGTCACAGACAACAGTTTCTGAGCACAATCCTGAGTAACTGGGGATTATGTTGCTGGCACTCTCCCGTCTAGGACATGAGTGTCAGGATATTTAAAGTCCGTGCAATAAGATATTGTGTGTGCATAGACTAGGCTTCCATTGATACTCTTAGTAAAGTAAGGGACGCTTGTCTGTGCATCAGGGTTTGGGTTTGTTTGTTTGTTGTTGTTGTTGTTTTTTCCTGCTACTCCGTGCCATCAACCTTTCAATTTAGAACTATTGCCTGCAGTGTTATCGCGCAGTGCTTGAAATGTTTTGCCCATCGCTTTTTCCAACTACTTCCATAATTATAATAATCTTCTTTCTCCTTCCTCCCTTCTTATTCTACTTCATCTTCTTCTTTTCCTCCTCCTCCTTTTCCTCACTCTCCGAGTCCTTCTTCATAATGGTCAATGGAAGGCGCAGTAGTGGTCAGCTTGTCTTCAGCCTACTTTCATACATCAATACTGGGGGTAGCCACTGACCAAAGAAGGGAAGCAATGTATTCCCCCTCTGGGAATCAAAAACTCATCAAGTCTCCCCAAAAGGCACTGTAAGCACGTCGTCTGTCTGTCTGTCGCTCCCTCCGTGATGATAGCTACGTGGATGGGAGATAAAAGCAAAGTGCAGCAAAGTAATTGTTCCTATACAGCATATTCAAAGAGCTGCTCAAGGCGTTTATTGAAATGTCGGATCCAACTCGATCGCTCTGTCTTGCGTGATGATAGCTAAGTAGATAGGAGATATAATCACAGCACAGCAAAAGTAATCGTGAAGACTTCTACAGGGTAGGTCTCTTACTAGCCCAAGGTGCTTCTCAAGGCGCTGGTAGAAATCATGATTGAGCCTCAAACCGCTAAAGATGCTCACTTGCTGAATACTGTGGAACGTTAGGCGTTCCAAAACAAAAAAATTTCACCACCCTACATCATTCGAACAGATGACCAGGATTCTTAGCGTGCCGCTGCGGAGACAAGGAGAGGGCAAGGTGAGAGATCGAGAGGAAGGAAGGTGAAACATTTAAATATCCCATTCCGAAAATCGACTCCCGTGAAAAAAAAAAAAGACCAACCATTAGACTAAGAAACTATATTTTAACCTCTTGAACATGTACTGTACAAGGATTTTGTTGCCGTCACAGTAGTCATGTTCTTGGCATCCTAGGCAAGCGCTCTAGAACTGAGCCAATCCGCATCCCCAATATAGCACGTTCCCTTAGCTAAGAACAGACTGCAGTGAAAGGACACAAGCCTACTATCACAATCGCAGCTGGAAAAGGGGACAGAAACCTGAAGTGGAACTAGAACATGTTACTGGTACGGTTCTTGCAAATTAGATAACGCCATGAAAAATAACAGAGATTAGAAAAGTTTGTCCTAGTTGAACTTCTTTTTACTTGTTCTACGACCCTCTCTATTACATGGATCTCAATGCATTCCTCTGAAACATGGAAGCTCTGAAGCTTGGTAGCAGTTGAGGTGTGTGGAATGGAAGCTGTAGCTTACTTTTCAACAGGGAGTGTGTAAAGGTGGAGAGGAAGAGATAGTAACAGAAACATCACAGACGCGCTCAATAACACAACAACAACAAACCAACTGTCTAAGGGGGAGGGGAGGGCGACGTGGGTGAGAGAGTGTGACGAGGCGTACAATCAACCTCTGACGTAGGCTGCCACCAGTCATCCCTCACACACAGCCAGCGACACTCTTCACTCAACCAGTCATCCCTAGCAGGCTCGCTCGCCAACTCGCTTAAGCCCCGCCCCTCGGGGAATCCCTTGTTAAAACTTGATACAAAGTTAGACTCAGGGTCAGTCGAAAATCATCCAGCCCTGAAGCCACAACCTATCCGAAGACACGTCTCCATCACCGAGGGACCTCTGAGCTACGGCAGTACTCGTGTGCTTCCACCCGTCTTCTTCAAGACGGCTCCTGTACCGGGCGAATTACCCCGGCCCTGTATCATCTCCCAGTCGCTGACCCGCTGCAGGCCCCTGACAACCCAGGGAGTCAACGAGAAGCGTTACTTTGAACTTCGCCATTTCCTAGACAGCTAGCAACGAAAGCTGGAATCTAGACCTGTACCTCCCACAACAATCACTCATGGTCAATGCGTCACCGCGTGACCGACTGACCTGCATCGCTGACCACGCCACGCGTACCCTGGTAAACAGACCACCCAGAGTATCTTGGACCAACCGCCGCTCTCCAGTACCCAGCTAAGTTACTGACCTACGAGAATCACCACTCGCCAGATTATCAGAGAGACTCTGAAACCATACAGATATACTCCTGCCCTGTGATGAAATCAGTTCACAGTAGCCCTAGTAACCCAGATATCGACCACCCAGAATATCACCTAGCTACTCCCTACTTATAGACGCTATCCCAGTGACTCACTTTAGAATTATTTGACCCAGACTACCCACTTCGAATTAATAAATTTAAATAGTCAGAAACTGCACTCATCCTGTCTGGCCTTTGTATTTGAATTTCTGAACTAGTGTAGTCTACCATCCTTCTCGTCTATCCCCTTGCCTGTCTCTCATTTATTTAGTTGGCCTAGCATTAATCTCTTGAATGTCATCGCACCATTAACCTAACAAAGGAGGTAATACAGCGCGAGGGATTAAGAGCTTACCCCCATCCCCCAACCCCTCTCTTTGTGACATTAACTTTGGCGACCCCGACGAGACTAAAGACTTAGGTTCCCATCCCAACTTGACGAGACTAAGGACCTAGCTTAAATTCCTCCCCAGCCCAGTATAGATAGGACCCAGCCCTCTAGGCCTAGTAGTAGATAGCATAGCCCCATAGGTCCCGTACTGGCTTTCCCGAGTGGTGGTGTCTCAAAAGGGTTTTTTTGCATTCATTTTGGTATTTTGATTGATTGCATTTTGTCTTTGTGGTTGTGTTGTGTTGTATTCGCCCCTGTGCAGTTTCATCGTAGCTCATTCAGCCCACCCCCTTGTTTTCCGTCAGTGTACCCCCTTGTGTGCGCCCCTCATTCCGGTTAGGACTTTTCAGGGTAAGTCACCTCCCTTACCATGGCCGACCGGGGAGAGCTTGCGCTTAAGTACAAGAGTATTGGCGAGAGCTTAGGGCTCGCCGGCACCGAACTCAAGGACTACGTCCTGGCTAGCGTAGATGCGGACGTGGCCGAGGAAAAGTTGAAGAGGGAGGAGAGGGCTAAAGAGCGAGATGCGAAGAGGCAGGAGGAAGAAAGAGCCGCGGCACTGAAGAAGGAGGAGGAGAAGGAGCCCGTCGCCGCGGAAGAACGGGCCGCCGCCCGGAAGAGAGAGGAGGAGAAAGAGCGCATCGCCGCGGAGGAACGGGCCGCCGCTCGGAAGCGGGAGGAGGAGAAGGAGAGAGTAGCGGAGGAAGAGCGAGCCGCCGCTCGAAAGATAGCAGAGGAGGAGAGAGCCGCCGAGCGGAGAAGAGAGGAGGCGAAGGAGAGGATAGCAGTGGAGGAGAGAGCCGCCGCACGGAGGAAGGAGGAGGACGAGTGGGTCGCGGCCCTTGAGGAGAAGAGGAAGGACAAAGAGCTCGAACGGCGCCAAGCACTCCTCCAGCTTGAGCGCGACCGCCGCGATTTAGGTATCGCATCGCCCGTGAGCGAAGACTTCTCGCTCATCGCCCCCAGCTTCGCCGCCAGCGCCGGAATATCCGCAGTCCCACCGCCGATTCCGGGGATGAACTTTCCCCTGGACCCATTCGTCGAACGAGACGAATCGATTGAGGTTTACCTCGCCCGGTTCGAGAGAGTCGCGGGAGAAAACAGCCTTGACCCCCAGTACTGGTATCGCAAGCTTAGTCATGGCCTTAAGGGGAAGGCCTATGAAATCCTGGCCAAGACGCCGACTTCCGAGGAGGGCGACTACCCCGCCCTCAAGAGAGCTCTACTGCATGGATTTGAGCTCTCAGGTGAGCACTACCGCAAGAATTTCCGGAACTCCCGGAGAGAGAAAGGGGAGAAGTTTACGCAATTTGCCGACCGGCTAGCTACTCTACGGGACAAATGGATAGAGCAAACGGACGAACCAAAGACGTACGACGGACTGCTCGAATTGATGCTAGCCGAGCAACTCCGAGGGACAATGCCAGCGGAACTTCGGACTTTCGCCGCCGAACAGGGAGCCGCCCGACTAGAAGACCTTATCGTCGTCGCGGACCGCTACCTCACCGCGCACCCCGACGACAGACAGCCTCGCCGGGATCCCCCCGCACCCTCGTCACCAGATACCCGCCACCAGCCTCGCCGGCCAGCCCCGCCAGCGAACCACCGTCCACAACCGCCTAAAGGACGCCCAAACCCCGGAGCAGAGCCTGGGAAGCGGAGCACAGAGCTCTACTGCGGCTACTGCCAGCGCCGAGGACACACCCGCGAGAAGTGTTTTCGCCGCCTCAGCGACCAGCGTCGCAAACAAGGCACCGTATTGGCCCTACGCCAAGTTACTCCCGACGGGAACCCGGTAACCCCCGTCACCACTCCCGCAGATCGACCGGCCGTCACCGAGCAAGTGACTGTCAACGATCGCCCAGCCCACTGTCTATACGACACTGGACTCACCTTCGACGCCGTCGTCCGCCGCTCGCTCATCAGGGAACAGGACCTGACCGGCGAAACCATCACCCTGAAGTTGGCCGACGCGTCCCAACCCAGCACCACGCTCCCTATAGCCCGGATCAGAGTCACCAGCCGATACGTCACGGGGACCATTCAAGCTGCCGTGATGGACCAGCCCCTGTACGACTTGATCCTAGGATGCCGCTACGTGTTCTTGGGTATGCCGCCCCAGCCTGTGGAGTCGATGGCCGCCGTCCAGACGCGCGCCCAGGCGAAAACAGCCGCGACACCACCCCCGATACCCAACCAGATGCCGGAACAGATCCGGAAGGCCCAAGAAGACGACGTCACCCTCCGCAAGTGCTACGGAAAGCTTCCCGCCGCACGCACTCCACCCAAGTCCGGAGACTTTTTCGTCGAGGACGGACTCCTCTTCCGTCAGAAGGACGACCATTCTCAACTCGTCGTACCTGCGACCCTTCGCCCCCAAGTCCTGGAACTTGGCCATAGCATGCCCCTAAGTGGACATATGGGCATAGGAGCAACCACCCTACGCATCAGCGCACAGTACCACTGGCCCGGGATGACAGAAGACGTGAAGCGCTACGTCAAGTCCTGTCGCCAGTGCCAACGATACTCGCCCCGCCATCACACCGTACCGGTCACTATCAGCCCCACCGTCGTCGTCGGAACGCCCTTCCAGCGAGTGGCCGTCGACATAGTAGGACCCCTTCCGCGGACCAAGAAGCGGAACCAGTATCTACTTACCCTTGTCGACGCTTGCTCGATGTGGTGTGAGGCCGTCCCACTACCGAAGATCGACGCCGCCCGAGTCGCCGACGCGCTCGTCACCATATTCACACGAGTCGGATTCCCGGACAACATCTTGACCGACAACGGGTCCCAGTTCACCGGAAAACTCATGCAGGAAGTTTTCCAACTACTTCGCATTCGCCATATCCGAACTCCACCCTACCACCCCGCTAGCAACGGACAGGTCGAGCGCCTGAACGGGACTCTCATCTCGATTATCCGCAAGATCGCCGACGAACAGCCAGAGGCGTGGGACACCTACGTCGCGTCAGCGCTCTTCGCGTATCGAGAGACCCCGCACACCTCCACCGGATACACGCCTTCCACGCTGCTTTTCGGGAGACCCCTTTCTGGACCACTTGCCGCCTTGCGACGTAGCTGGACCGACGCCAAACTGGACGAGGCACCGGTCGACGCCACGAAATACGTCACCAAGCTCCAGGAAACACTCAAGGCCACATGGAAAGCAGCCTCCGCCAACCTGAAGAAGGCGAGAGAGAGACAAGCCCGCTACCATAATCGCCGCGCCCGGGACCGAGGACTACAGGTAGGAGACCAGGTTCTACTGCTTCTCCCCAGCGGCACGAACAAGCTAGACATAGCTTGGCAGGGACCCTACCCGGTGCTTGAGAAGCTCTCCCGTACCACCTATCGCATCGAGGTAGGCGGAAAGCCCAGGACCCACCACATCAACTTGCTCAAGCGGTACCTGGAGCAACCCGCACCCGCCCCGGACACCCACTCGCTACTCACGGTCGCGCTGGCCGTCGAAGTGGATGGCACAGAGACCGGCGTCGCCGAATTTCCACTAAAAGGGAAGGAATCCTTCCGGGACGTCTCTCTGGACCCCTCACTCCCCGCCGGCCAACAGCGCCAACTACGCGCCATCGTAGCCGAATACAGGGAAGTCCTCACCGACATTCCTGGGAGGACAGACCTAGAAGAAGTCCGACTAACCCTGACGGACCCCACTCCCGTCCGACAGAAACCGTACCCCGTCCCACTTTCCCAGCAGCAGGTAGTAAGAACGGAAGTAGAGGCTCTGCTACAAGCCGGAGTCATCGCTCCCTCCCGCTCCCCCTACAGCGCAGGAATAGTGCTATCACGGAAGCCCAGCGGTGAACATCGCCTCTGTATCGACTTCCGACAGTTGAATCTCGTAACCCAGTTCGTGCCCGGACCCCTATCCGACCCTACAGACTTGTTTGCAAAGCTACAATCCGCCAGATATTTCTCCAGAGTGGATCTGAGCAAGGGCTTTTACCAGATTCCCGTGCACCCTTCATCCCGCCAGTACCTAGCCTTCAGCACGATGGACGGCCACTATGAGTTTAACGTTCTGCCGTTTGGTCTACACAATGCCCCAAGTATTTTCAGCACGATGATGCAGAAGCTGTTGGACCCTTTCCACTGTCCGTCCCTACACTCTTTTATGGACGACATACTCGTCGCCACGGAGACATGGGAGGAGCACCTGCGAGTGGTGCGCCAACTCTTACGCCGCCTCAAAGAAGCTGGCCTCACTGCCCGGCCGACCAAATGCCAGTTCGGTTACCAAGAGCTGGAATTCCTTGGCCACACCATCAGCCGTGGACAGCTCCGGCCTCTGGAAAAGACTGTCCAGCGCCTTCGAGACGCGCCACGCCCCAAGACCAAGAAAGATGTCCAGTCCTTCCTGGGACTGAGTGGCTTTTATCAAAAGTTTGTACCCGGATACAACGGGATCGCCGCGCCACTATCCAGCCTAACCCGGAAAACCGCACCGGACCGAGTCCTCTGGACCCCGCAATGTGAAGCTGCCTTCCAGGAGCTCAAGGATAAACTGACGTCACAGCCAGTCCTGCGACTCCCCAACCACGGACAGCCCTTCGTCCTGCGCACGGACGCCAGCGACGTAGGCCTCGGAGCCGTTCTACTCCAACGGGACTCCGCGGACGCCCCGACGCTCTTCCCCGTCGCGTACGCCAGCCGGAAGCTAAAGCCGGCTGAACAGAATTACGCCACGTCGGAGAAGGAGTGTCTCGCCCTCGTCTGGGCAGTCCAGAAGTTCCAGCTGTACCTCTACGGCTCACACTTCATCGTCCAAGTGGATCATCAGCCGCTTTCCTTCCTGGCGACATCTAAATCGCTCAACGCCCGGCTGATGAGGTGGGCTCTGCTGCCCCAAGCCTACTCTTTCCAGCTGGAGCACATCCCAGGGAAAGACAACCACGGCGCAGACTTCCTCAGCCGTCACCCCGCCACCGACTCCATCGAGTCGCCACTGAGGGCCGACGCCCCAGCCTTCACACCCGCCGCCGCCCACTAACCGTAGCCGAGACCCGGCAGCTCCGCGGACCCCAGCCTTGGGCATCCGCCATCGACTACCCGGAACCCTGCATCGCCCCGCATCACCCGGATCATCGCTAACCATCGTCTCACCCGGCAGCCGACCTCAGAGCTGATTGGCCGCGTCTCAGTCGAGGCCTACGACCTCGCCTTTTTCCTTGGGGGGGCCTCTGTGACGAGGCGTACAATCAACCTCTGACGTAGGCTGCCACCAGTCATCCCTCACACACAGCGTGTGCTTCCACCCGTCTTCTTCAAGACGGCTCCTGTACCGGGCGAATTACCCCGGCCCTGTATCATCTCCCAGTCGCTGACCCGCTGCAGGCCCCTGACAACCCAGGGAGTCAACGAGAAGCGTTACTTTGAACTTCGCCATTTCCTAGACAGCTAGCAACGAAAGCTGGAATCTAGACCTGTACCTCCCACAACAATCACTCATGGTCAATGCGTCACCGCGTGACCGACTGACCTGCATCGCTGACCACGCCACGCGTACCCTGGTAAACAGACCACCCAGAGTATCTTGGACCAACCGCCGCTCTCCAGTACCCAGCTAAGTTACTGACCTACGAGAATCACCACTCGCCAGATTATCAGAGAGACTCTGAAACCATACAGATATACTCCTGCCCTGTGATGAAATCAGTTCACAGTAGCCCTAGTAACCCAGATATCGACCACCCAGAATATCACCTAGCTACTCCCTACTTATAGACGCTATCCCAGTGACTCACTTTAGAATTATTTGACCCAGACTACCCACTTCGAATTAATAAATTTAAATAGTCAGAAACTGCACTCATCCTGTCTGGCCTTTGTATTTGAATTTCTGAACTAGTGTAGTCTACCATCCTTCTCGTCTATCCCCTTGCCTGTCTCTCATTTATTTAGTTGGCCTAGCATTAATCTCTTGAATGTCATCGCACCATTAACCTAACAAAGGAGGTAATACAGCGCGAGGGATTAAGAGCTTACCCCCATCCCCCAACCCCTCTCTTTGTGACAGAGAGAGAGAGAGAGAGAGAGAGAGAGAGAGAGAGAGAGAGAGAGAGAGAGAGAGAGAGAGAGAGAGAGAGAGAGAGAAGGAAGGAAAGGAGAGTTTTTTTTAAAAGGAAATTTCGAAAAGTTTTGAGAGGTAGTTTTGAACCTTTTTTTTTTATCGTGATGTCATCATGACCATGGGCGATTACAGAGCTAGTTTCTTAGACTTACAGATTGGTTTCAAGTCACCAAGTACTCGTAAGCCTGGAACTTACTACAGTGCAAGTGAAAATCACATACACACAAACACACACACACACAGAGACACACCCACTCACAGACACACACACACACAGACACACACACACACCAGAAGGGAGATGGGTGGGGTAGCGTTGGTTCACTGGCGAAAGGGACGGCAAGCCAACTAACGCAGTGAATGTTACGCGATAACATTGCAGGCAACCAACAGGTCCACATTTCGGGGTGCAGAAAAAATTAAAATGACTCTGAAGCAAGGCAACGCCCTCCTTCAAACAAGATCGTAAACCGAGGTCTATTCTGTGCACGCAAGTATTTCATCGCACGGATTTTAAAGATCCTGACGCTCACGTCCTAGACAGCTTAGTGCCGACTACACAAATACAGCCAGTAAATACTAGGTCCCTTCTCCCCTAGCTCAGATCGCCCAGGATTGTGTTCAGTTGTCTGTGCAGGAAGTTTGTTCCTCGGGCGGCTTCAGTTAGGCCAGCGCCTTGAGCAGCGTTTGAGCTTGAAAAGCGCTATATAAGAAAACTATTATATAATTACTCTTTCTCTTTCTGTGATGACATCCATATCACTTTCACAAATGCCCTTTTTTATTGCTCACCTTCTTCTTACTTCCTCTTTGTTGTTAATGACGGGTCTTGTACTACGTGATTGCGGGGGATGAGTTCAAGAGAAAAGTGCCAGACACGGTCTGCTATATGTCTATTAAACTGAACGCCCGAGATCTGTCACACTTCCTTGAGGCTGATTCAGATATAGTCCTATACTCTTCAGCGTGATTTACCCATAGTCTTGAGACTGACTGAATCTGGCACAGCCCTAGACTGAGACTGCGCTTTAAGCATAGTCCTAGTTTGAGGCTGATCCCTACAAAGATCTGTATGCTTGATATGATTGCCTTAGCCTGGGAGCGATTTCAAACTAGCCCTAGGTTAAGAGCAATCATTCTATCAGGGACAGTTCAAGGTTTTCTTCAGTTAGTAGGTTGTCTCGTACTCTTTGAGACTGACCACAGCATAAGACTGGTGCATACATAGACCTGCAGTTGAGAGTGAATCACCCATAGTTATTACGCTGAATAATTATGACATAGTCCTAGCTTGACCCTTATGGAAAAAGAGGGGCAGACCGCCAAGTTCACAAGCAAATCTACGCTATGTGTGGGTTAGACTTCGTCATTGTCGCCTGATACTTAACAAGGAGTATACATCACAGGTTCAGCTACGCTATTGTGATCCACACAAAGTCCTCCGCTTGATAGCCTTTCAAGCGTGCTCAGAAGAGACTGACACTCAGGCCGCTATGTGGGTAGGCTACAAGTGACACCGAGCCTGCGATTACTGTGTTAGGGGAAAGTCTGGACTGTCATGGCGGAGGAGGCAGACCGTTTCCTGTTCCTTGGGGGATGTTAAGAGATCGAAAAAAAAGTCAGGGGGCGTAAGGCCGTGTTTTTATCGCTTTCTTCGACAAGTAGGCTATGTCTTGTTTCATAACCGTGTTGAGGAAGTGTTGCGGGTTTATTACAGTGTTGAGTGAATATAACAGGAAATCGCTATGCATGGAATAGATGTGTTGTCAAGATGGCGCGGCGATGATTCCTCATTAATGTGTACGAAATAGGACGTTAAGCTTCGTTTTCCTAGAATAGATGTGCGAAATATGTGGGTGAAAATCAGCATTTTGCAAAATGGTACCATCGTCGTACTCGTCCTCTATGTCGCCATTCATCCTTCTCTCTCTCTCTCTCTCTCTCTCTCTCTCTCTCTCTCTCTCTCTCTCTCTCTCTCTCTCTCTCTTTCTCTCTCTATCACCATCAAACCAACAACCACGACAATAACATCAACAACCGACATAACTCCCATACATCGATACTCCACCTCACTGCAACAAAATACCAAAAATGCAAGACTTAATGGGTTTCCCCCCTACCCAAAGACTGTAACTGCTAGAAGGTGTTAGTGAAAAATGCTACAGTAAAAGGGTTTGTGGGGTACACACGACAGGAATCCTGTAACACTCAGCCAAACTGGAACACAAAAGGTTAAGCAAACCGTTCTAGTGCACTGAAGTCTAACAAATGCTTTTGCCAACTGGCTGTGACAAGGATTTTTCCTCACTGCTATTCGGCTCAGCCCAAAGTCTGGGACCATT
>CM072515.1:51692033-51764533 GCA_036898135.1 Oncomelania hupensis | reverse complement strand
TGTCTAAATCTTCACTCGTACGCTCGCAGGCACACACACACGCACGCATGCGCACACACACGCGAGAGCTCGCACGCACGATACACATCCAATTTGCTTCGATTGCTTTGACATTCCGTCTAGTCTTTAAAAAAACATAGTAAAATGTATACATGTAAGTGTACTACAAACGTGTAAGCGTCAATGTTGATTCCACACATTGAATACAGTAGTGAACTTGAGCACCCGGAAGCTAGTCCGGCGGAAATGAAAGCTTCAATAGATGCCTACCCTATGTACGGTAATCGGATATATAAATTGTTTGGAATTCAAAGAGAGTACTTTTACACTATATTAGCTTCGAGAAATAACCTCATTACTCCAAAGGGTCTTGGAAACTATGAGGTTGGAAAATATTTCATGGTCTTCTTATTCCATCAAGAATATCGACTTAACAAAAGAGAAAAAAAATTTCACATGATTTTCATTTGAAACGTATAAAAACTCTCTTACATCCTATCATCTGTCTGTGTGTCTGGAGAACATGAGGTTATCAAGGACGATAAAAATAATTTGACAATGTCTGTTATACACAGCTTTATTTCAGAGGAAGAGATGACAGGCACGAAGACTGCGTTGGATTCTTGGTCCACAAAAATATTCTAGCCACTGTCTTGGGTTGCCGCTCAATCTCCAGTAGACTCATTACCATCCATCTGAGAGAAGCCCCTATTAGCATCACCATCATCCAGGCCTATGTCCCAACATCAGATTATTATCAGATAGCGAAGTCGAGGATTTCTATTAACATCTAAAAGCAGCCCTTGACCCAAAGAAAGACTAGTCATAGTGCAAAGCGACTGGAATGCCAAGGTTGGCCAAGATGCGCACCACAACTGGGGAGACACATGTGGACTCCACTGCAAAAACAAGACAAATTACTGGGGTCTGAAGTTTGCCAGATACAACAATCTAATACTGACAAACACCCTTGATCTCCACAAAAAATCCAGACGATGGTCAAAGCAAGCTTCAGATCAAGCATCAACATTGGCAGGACACGCACTTTTCCAGAAACAGACATCGGAAGTGACCACGATCTCGTGATGATGTCCTTCCGGCTCCACTTGAAGAGAGTAACACAACAAAGTGCACCAGACCGAAGTTAGACCTGGACAAATTGCAAGACGCGAAGGTGGCATAGATATTCCAAGCCACAATTAAAGCAAAATTTGCACCACTGCTTATTTTTGGAGCTAGTGAAGTAGATGTCAACACCCTGACCACCACCTTGAACTCAGCTGCAATAAATGCCGCCTCTGAGATCCTTGGCAAGCACCGGCCAAAGAAGAAACCGTGGATCACACCTGAACTTTTGGACTTCCGTGATAAACGAAGAGAGATAAAAAAAGAAAAAGAAAAAGAACATCTCACAGGGATCTGATGCCTACCGAAAAATCAACAATGACATCCGAAAAGGCATGCGCACAGAAAAGAAGAACTGGAAAGAAGATCAATGTCAGAAAATAGAGAACAGTCTGAACAAGAACAACAGCAAGAAGGCCTACCAGACTGTGAAGCGGCTGACAAATGTTAAACAACCCAATGTCCACGATCCAAAGCAAGTCTGGCATATGTCTTACAGAAGAACAAGAAGTCTTGGATAGATCAAAATAGTACTGCTCTGATCTTTACAACCAAACGCCAAACAGAGAGTCATCAGTTCTAGCATATCCCGAGGACAGAGAAGAAGAAGAAGTCCTCCCAAATCTCCGAGAAGAAATTGAGGCGGCAGTGCAATCGCTGAGGTAGGGGAAGTCAGCCTGAGTGGACAACATACCCGCGGAGTTGCCTCAAACAGGATGAGAAGCGATGACTGACGTCCTCACCATTATCTGTAACATAATCTGGCCTACACCATGGACCCAGTCGCTTGTCATTACTCTTCACAAAAAGGGTAACCTTCAGGAGTGTAAAAACTACCGCATCATCAGCCTCATTAGCCTTCCCAGCAAGGTGCACCCGAAAATAATACTCAACAGGTTGAAACCCCAAGCTGAACAAATCATAGCTGAAGAACAAGCAAGACTCAGGGCAGGACGACGTACCACTGAACACATTTTCAACAACAAAATAATCTGCGAGAAATACCTACAACACCAACAACATCTCTAGCATGTGTTTGTAGCCTGCAAGAAAGCGTTTGACCGAGTCTCTGTGGGCAACCATGAGAGCGTACAACCTCAGCCCTAAAATTATTGAGTCATCAAAAGCTGTATGGCAAGGCTACCAGTGCAGTCCTTCACAACAGGGCCACCGGAAACTGGTTCAGAACAACAATTGATGTGCGCCAAGGACGCCGACTCTCTCGAACACTCTTTAACATCTTCCTAGAGAGCATCATGTCATATGCCCTTATAGAACACGAAGGCACATTCAGTATAGGGGGGTAGAGCAATCTCCAACCTCCGTTTTGCGGATGACATTGATGGATTGGCTGGAGAGGAAAAAGAACTTGAACTGCTGGTACAGGGACTTGACACCATCTCCAGAGCTCTTGAAATTAGTGCAGAGAAAACCAAAATGATGACCAACTACATCAATGGCATCAATATGGACATCAAAGTTCAGGGTCAATCCCTCAACACAGTGCATAGCTTCAAATATTTAGGAGCTAATGTATCAGACAATGGGTCCCGACAGGAAGTCCTCTCCAGGATCGCACAAACAACTGCTGCCCTGGCAAGGTTGAAACCCATTTGGAAAGAAAGGACCGCCAGTCTACACTCCAAGGTACGACTGCTGCGCTCACTTGTCATCTCCATCTTCCTACAGTATACGCTTGCGAAACAAGGACCCTCACAGCACAGTTTATCTATATCGAAGAATACAAAGCATGGAGATGGGGTGCAACAGAAGATTTCTGGGCATTTCCTATACCCAGCACATCACCAACGACGAAGTCCGACAAACCATCACAAAAGCCATTGGACAACACAATGACCTGCTCACAGTAGTGAAGAAACGGAAACTTCGATGGTATGGCTACGTCACCAGATCATCAGGCCTTGCAAAGACCATTCCGCAAGGCACGGTGCAAGGAGGCAGAAGAAGATTGAGACAGAAAAAGAGGTGGAAGGACGACATTCGAGTATGGACTGGCTTGACACTGAGCGAAGCCTTGAGGGTTGCTGAGGACAGAGATTGATGGAGTACGCTGGTTAAACGATCATCTGTGGTGCCCCAACCACCTTCGAGGTACGGAATCGGATAGAGTAGGATAGGATTGTTATACACAAAGAACACTCCTAAAACCTTCCATGTTTAACTATGCTTCTGTTTCCTATGCGTCTCTCTCTCTCTCTCTCTCTCTCTCTCTCTCTCTCTCTCTCTCTCTCTCTCTCTCTCTCTCTCTCTCTCTCTCTCTCTCTCTCTCTCTCTCTCTCTTCTTTCATTGTCTCTCTCTGTCCGTCTCTATGTGTGGCTCTCTCTCTCTTTCTTCCTCTTCAAAACCCCACCCACCACCTACGATGCCCCATACCATTCTCCCTTCTCTTCTCTTCCCCTTAGACAGAGATAAAGAGTATCACCTTTAACTGTTGTGACAATGAATTTCTTTAACGAAAGATGAGCCATGTTTATTTTTCCCTTGCATGCAGCAGCGTTTGCTGTTGTTCACCTTCTTCTCTTCCGCCTTCTTCTTCTTTTAAAGTCAAACAATCCAACCTCCACAGTATGGAGAACGCACTCTCTCATGTATGCCTTCCTGTCAATGGAAACACTCAATCCGGGTATCAGAACAAAACTGCAGTCGCATTAATGCACATCCGCTACATACTCTAAGCTTTAATTCGACCTTAACTTTTTAACACCTGCTCCTTCATTTTCACCCTCTTTGTTCTGTCATTTCATCTTAAAGTTCCCTTTAAAGTGTTCCAAAGTTTCATCTTAATTTCTCCTTAAAGCGCTTGCATATCCTCAGCCTCACCTGTCCTAAGAGATGCTCCGCAGTTTTTGCGTGCGGCCTGTCGCCATCAAACAGCTGTGGACTGCCGTGGAGAACTCTCTGCCTTCACGCTGCCACATTTCCCAAGTTCGTGGCATATTTCCATTGCCACTGTTTACAAACTGAAGCTGAAAAGTGGGTGTGAGGTGTAGACGGAAAAACACTCAATTAGGGCTGGTTTTCTAGTACACAATGCGTTCTTTAGGCGCTGCACTTAAATCACATTACACTCTAAATAAAACGAATTGTTCTTTTATAGTGAACTTATCGGCTCAACGAGCTGCTCAAGGCACAGGTCGCAAACAATGTCTAATCCAAGACACTAACTTGCAGCATCAAGCGCACTGTCAATCGCCCATGACAACGGAACGCATTAAGAGTAAAATGTATACGATTTTTTTAAGCCTTGGCTTTCGCACAGAATGATTGATTTCTGCATCGTGCCGCTGCTGCGGCAGGGGGCTGATGAAACACCGTACAAACAGTCATTTTAGAGAGTCGACTTCTTGTGAGCAAAACCTACTCTGCAACTGTGTAAGAAACTATCTTATTTCTTCCGTGTAGTCTTGTGGTGGTTTTATAATATTGTTTCATGCCTGTCAATCCGATCTTCCGGTTGACTATTACATTCCCATACGTGTTTAAGAATTTCCTTACACGCACACACAAACACACACACACACACACACTAATGCGCGCGCGGGACAAAGTAATAATACTTTAGCTCTGAAAGAGAGAAAGAGAGAAAGAGCCTCCAAGGAATACAAGAACAGAGTACGTACACGCTAAGATAATGTCTTTCATAGTAGCGAAGACGAAACAAATGGAAAATTAGCAAAATAAGAGAGGTGATATTCTCCATTTTATTTCGCCCACACAATCTTCCTTGTCTTTTTGTTCTTCAAATTTGCCTAATTTTAACAAGGTGTCTCTATACCTTTATAACACAGCAAACCATATAGTGTTACGCATTCGGCACGTAATAGTTCGTTTGTCGTGTCCATTTGTCGGAAGAAATTAAGAGCTTTAATTACTTTTCAAATTTACTTTCGTTAATTATTTTCTGTATCAATGATTTGAACTGTTGGAGGGAAAACGCTATTTAATTAGTAATTTAAGAGTAATTTCGATTTAATTGGTTTGTACTTTGCAAACAAAATCAGTTTGTTTGGTGCTGTTGTTAACTCGTTGATACTCTCTCTTTCTCTTTCTCTATCTCTCTCTCGTTCCCTCTCTCTGTCTGTGGGGTATCGAAAGCCTTGGACGGATATGGTCACCAATTTAATACGCTGAACGGCAATCTTCAACCTTGTTGATCAGCGTTCAAAGGACGTAGGATTATTTTCCGTGTTGATGCCATTGGTGTTGTTGATAATCATTTTGGTCTTCTCTGCACTTATTTCCTATCCAAAGGCTCTGGTGTCAAGCCTCAGTGCCAGCTGTTCAAGTTTTTGTTCCCTGTCCAGCCAATCCATCAATGTCATCCGCAAAACGGAGGATGAAGATTGCTTTACCCCCTATGTGGACTGTGCCTTCGTGTTCTGCAAGGGTATCTCTGACATGATGCACTCCAGGAAGATGTTGAAGAGTGTTGGAGAGAGTAGGCATCCTTGACGCACACCGATTGTTGTTCTGAACCACAAGTCCACCAAGTTCTAAAAGAGCAGAACGCGCTGGGTGCCGAGCATGCACACAGGACTTCAGGTAATCAAATATTGGAAGATAACGAGTGTACTTGGGAAATGGACATGTCACATCAAACGATCATCGTTACTCAAAGTGACCGCATCCGCGTGGAATGTTAGCGTCTCTTCCTTGTTAGGTAAACAAACTACTTACTGTACCTACTGTACACCTTCGATAAGGTTAGCTAGTAAGTTAGTCATTGTTTATAGGGTCCAGCGGATTGCAAAGAGCCAAAAAGTAATTTTAGAATCAACTTTGATTGTTATTAATAGGCACATACACAAATAAATTTATCGATTTATATCAAAACCGATCTTATTTTATTTCGGTAGGGCAACACTCACTGTGAATTTATAAAAGGGATCCATGACGCTCAAAGGTTTTGATCTTGGGGCCCACTAAATGGTTGATCAAGGCTGGAGCTGCGGAGTGTAGCCAGGAACAACACATCACAACACTGCCTTTGCTGCTAAGCTAGAAAAAAGCGTAAAACTCAGATCTCTGATACGCCGAATCCTGTCTCCCCGCTCGTCCGACCTTCTTTGGCCCTTCCACAAACTTGCAAAAGACGCGGATGCAGCTGCTGTTATTGAATTTTTTTCAGTTGGATGAGTTTTTGGTGGGCACAAACCCCCAAATGTTAAAGTTTGATTTCTTCCCTGTCGGAATTGCTCCAAAAACTGTGATTGTCAATGTTTGACTGCTAGATGGATGGCAGGATAATATGAATTTTTTTTTACAAATATATATAAATAAAATAAAAAAGAAAACAGCACTGGTAAATGTGTAAGTTTTATCCTGCATAAGGTTTACTACAGTAACCTGAAGAAGAAGACGACGACGAAGAAGAAGATGAAGAAGAAGATGAACTATATTCGGTCATCGCAGAAATTGAATGAGGCTGAGTATAAACTATTTTGTGACTCCTCTTATTATGTGGGCTATGACTATTTGTGATCTCCTTCCTGAGAAATATACATTGAACTATATAAATATGTCGGACCTCTGCTACATTCAACGTAAGCGTCTTGGCTTTGTTGATTAGGTCATAGCTCTAAAACAATTTTGGTGCAAGTACGCATCGGTTCAGGCAAAGAGACGCTGTCTTTTCCGTTTGATTCCTGACCCGTAAGCTTAGTCGTCCTTATAGGATATGTGAAAACAGGAACATACCGTGAATTTTTTCGGTTTCGTGTTTGCCAGTTGCCAGTGGTGCAAAACCACAGTTTTGATCAGTCAGAATTGTTAATTCTATTTGACGATGAAGAGAAGATTTGTAGGGAGACAAAACGTTTGTATGGAACATTAGCAGCAGGTATCTGACCTATTGAGATGAGGCTGGAGGTTTTTTTTATAGCATCTTGAGCATAATCCTTAGTAGATTATATCCTCCGGAGAACCGGGGGAAGTGGTAGTAAAAGATCTATCTAACCTTCTCTGCTGGAAATGCTTTGCAAATGTGGATTTGTGCCAAACAAAAAGGTGGAAGGACAACATTCGACAATGGACTGGCTTGAAACTGAGCAAAGCCATGAGGGTTGCTGAGGACAGAGAAAGATGGAGAACGCTGGTTAACCGATCATCTGTGGTGTCCCAACGACATTTGAGTTACGGGGTAGGATAGGATAGATAGAGCAGGATTTGTGCCAACCATAGATTCTGACCGCTATGCCGCTGTGTTCTTGCTGAAAATCAAGGGACTGAATTTTCAAAGTTTACGAAGACGCCTGAATGAAGTTTCGGGATAAACATCTTCATGGGGGGAAAAAGTATCCCCAATTTGGCTGGTTGGCAACAGAACTGGGAAAGGAACCTAGCTCTTTGAATCAGAATAATTTGCCTAAAATATTTCTATACTCCGAGAGCTTTCTTGTTGTTGCTGTTGTCGTTGTTGTTATGATTGTCGTCGTCTTGTGACCTCTTTCATATTAATTTCTGATATTTGCTAGGGGCAGTAAAACAGCTCAGTGGTAAGAACGTTCGCCTGGAGCACGGGAGAATCGGGGTTGGGGTCTTGACGGTGTTGTTAAAGAATTTTATCACAGGAGTCGACTTTTCCTTTTACTGTGTTTCACGCCCCTCGTGTCACCGCACTGCCACGCTAAAGAATCATCTTTTTGTTTGGTCAAATTGGTAGGTGACAAGCTCATACATTTAGACTCCTTGCAATGGTTCACTTGTCCGTTTCGTTTGACAGTACACTGGCTGCATGATTCGTGGCAGCGCCTAAAGCTGCTCTCTGGGCGGATAAGTGCGCTTTATAAAAAGAATAAACTTAATTTCCTACAAATTTATTGACTGGATTTAAAACAGCACATTATTTCGCAGCGCATTATGATTTTAACTACTTTCTTCAAACCGTTTTAATTCATCTCAACCTTTTTAAGGTAGGCACTACTTGCTTGCTTTATTATGACAAATAACAACTTTTAAAAGTCATCAACCTCGTGATAGCAGAAACAGACTTCGTGCTTTCACTTAAGAGAGAGAGAGAGAGAGAGAGAGAGAGAGAGAGAGAGAGAGAGAGAGAGAGAGAGAGAGAGAGAGAGAGAGAGATTTTAACCAACGGAAAGGGGCATTTCATAATTAATTCCACTGCAAAACTAGAGAGCATTTTGAAAGAGAGCAAGAGGCGTTTTACCGTTGAATAGTGGCTTTCTACCGTTGGATTAGTGGTTTTCAAGCGTCGGAAAAAACGTGTACCAGTACCACTTAAAATTAAATGGGCTGTTTACCATCAGAACGTTTGTTTCTTATTTTTTTAACTAATGAAAAAAGGCTGAAAAAGGCTTTTCTACCACTGGAAAGGGGCAATTTACTGTTGAAATGGTTGTATTCTACCACCGGAAAGAGGATTTTAACTAATGAAAATGGATTATTAGCAATTAGAACAGGGGAGGGGAGAGGGGGGGGATCCTTCATGCGCCTTTACCATTGGGAACCTTTTTTTTAAACCTTTTTACAATTGGAAACGAGTCTTGTACTGTTGGTTTCTTGATAAGCTAGCGAGGGGTTTGAAAGAAAGCAACAGTTTGTTACTATTGGACAGAACTTATTACCATTGGGTTGTGTGTAAGCGAGATGGGCGATGGTTCCCAAGACAATCGCTTGCAGTCAATAACCGTGACGCCACCGCATGTCGAGCAAAGAGTGAACATCTGTAAGTATTATTGTTAGTGTTTTGGGGGAAGCAATTTGTTTTTACAGCTTTCTTGTCTTCCCTGTTCTTTTTATCCATCTCTATGTTTTCTGCCGTAATATTATTACCGAGGCTTCTTGCTGTGGCACTTGCTCCATCGAACAAGAGACGCTCAAGTTACCACCATGCTGCTTTCCTTTCTGCTTTTTATACCTTCCTCAGACCGAATCCTTCTCCTATCTTGTCTTTTGAGTCAGCTGTTTGTTATTGAAAGGGCTCAGAGGTAGAATTCGTTAGTAATTCATTGCTTACAGGGTCCAGCTAACTGCAAAGAGCCGAATCAGGACCACAAAATCAAGACCACAATTTGGTTGAAAGAGGACTGACTCCTGATCCGTTATAAAGATCTGCTGAAACAACCCTAGTGGTAACACTGAAGGCACTGCGTTAGCCGGTCACTTTACAATAAAGACATCCCACGCAGGGGACGCTGAGACTATAATCCAATTTATCGAAACCCGTTTACAAAAACAAAAGAGAATACACACATTATTATAAAATATCAACAAAACATGTACATATAAAATGCATGCCTTGCTAAATAATAATATCATAGGAAGCCCTAGTGACCATTTGGCAGACAGCGTCCAATATTTCCAAGCTGGCCCAACGGACCTTATACACAAATGAGAGGTTTTGGAAGAGTTTTCAAGAAAAAGGGTACGTGTAGGTGATTGGTCTAGCAAAGAAGATTGTATTGTAGATTGATAGAACAGAGTAGGAATGAGAAAGAACAAAGGAGAAAGAAAGCGACAGTGGGAATTTAAAACACTAAATTTCAAGAAAGTGGGGATGCTATTTATACAGAAATAATAAAGTAGGCTTGTATAGCGCGGTACTCCCGCTCAGGGCTGTGATCACCGTTCTTAACATAGGATATATATTAGATAAGATAGTACACCGATCACAACAGACATATGAACAATAAAAACTAGCTATGCAAGCATTCACACCAACCGTACTCGCAAAAGCATACAAGGGAACAACATCATATACACTTCACATGCATAATAAAAAGTATTAATTTTAAAATACAAATGGCATATTTAATAATAATAATAAGATAATAAAATGTGAGAATTCACCATGCAAATTTTAAAAAAATGTAACTAAACATTTGTTACACCTAACAATAATTAATTAATACAATGATCAGATAAAAAATAAAAAATAAAAAATATATATATAAAGACAAGACCCGCCTCATCCTTGTTGCAGAGATAAAATATTATCAGTAAAATAATGTATAAACTAATGCAAAATAATTATGTAACAATAATTAGATACGAAAACAGCCCCCGCCCCCCTCCTCCACCCCTCAGATATAAATGTAACCCGTGGTACCTCCACGGGGGGGAGGGGGGAGGGGGGGCAGCAGTATACTGCCGGCCTGGCCTGCAACAGTGCTGCAAACGTTCAAGTCTAGCTAGGATGATGACAGTTGTGTAAATAACTCTTTAATCGGTGGTTCACTTCCCCAGTGTTGCCGCGGTGGCACATTAAATAGCCAAATCAGTATGTCCAAAAGGTCAGTAAATAAACACGAGTACATTGAAGTCGAGTGGCGTCCTGGTCAGTTGGAGCTGAAACCTGATTTTCAGCACCTCTTTGAGCTACAGAAACTCTGCGTTCACTCCAAAAAGGGTTTCTTGCATGGTGGATCCCGCTGGTACTTACGGAGCTTTCCGATCCGCGACCCAAAGTCTCGATCGCAGCATAAACATGGTGGAAATGACCGCGAGATTGGACAAATATGGCGATGTACAGGCCACTTGACTCGCTCTAGCTACCTTACTTTCTTCTTTTTTTTATCGCCAATTTCCTTAGTTTTCTTCTCTTCTTCTTCTTCCTCTTCCTTTTCTTCAACCTGCCTGTACGTACAAGTTAACGACTTTCCCATTTGCAAAAAAAGAAGAAAAAACTGAAAAACTAGATGAGAATTTAGATGGATTACCGACTGTGAGAGTTACGTAAAGAAGAAGAAGGAGAAGGAGGAAGAGGACACTATACTAGATGAAAACTCAATGTCGATTGCCGACTGTCAGTTACGTAAGAAGAAGAAGAAGAAGAAGAAGAAGAAGAAGAAGAAGAACAAGAACAAGAACAAGAACAAGAACAAGAACAAGAAGAACAAGAACAAGAACTAGAACTAGAACAAGAACAAGAAGAAGAAGAACAAGAAGAAGAAGGTGGACACTAGATAAAAACTCAGATGATGTCTTGAGTGGACTGACGACTAAGTCAAAAACTAAGAAGAAAAAGCAGAAAAAGAAGAAAAGAAAGAAGAAGAAGAAGAAACACAAGAAGAGAACTAGGATGGTGAGAAGCAGAAGGAGGAGGAGGAGGATACTAGACGATAACAGATGATATCTTACAGGATATGGTATTGGACAGAGTCTCAGACCACAACTCTTATATTGCGCCATCTGGGGAATGGGTGAGGAGTAGGGAGAGAAAGAAAGAAAGAGAGAGAGAGAGAGAGAGAGAGAGAGAGAGAGAGAGAGAGAGAGAGAGAGAAAGAGAAAGAACTCGAAACCTTTAATAGGTTAATTGCATTAGGTCTTATGGACCTGTCTTACAGCCAGTCCTTAATTAAAAAAATTCAGAACACAAAAAAAACATTAAAAATTAAAAAAAAATTGAAACTAACATATACCTTAACTATGGTTAACAAAAAACAAAAATCACCAAGCATATTAATGCATTTTAATACACATACTCTCACCTTTCTCCACTCCTCATCTCTATCCTCCTCCATGCGCACAAACACGCGCGCGCTCACGCACACATACACTCATGTAAATCCACGCATTCTCAGAAACTTAAATCGTCGTGAGTAGGGAAGAACAAAGATATATAAAACCATCTATATTAGGAGCAAAGAGAGCTTAAATATTTATGGAAGCTTGTTTTAAAAGATGGTAATGATTTACTTTTCTTGACCTTTTCTGATAGAGGATTCCACACGCTTGGACTAGAATAGGATAGAGATGTTTTGAATATGTCTAAGCATAGTCCTGAAAATGTCAAATTATATTGTAAAAATGAATAACGAGATTACGATTAGCTAAAAAGTGCTTTTAAATAAGCAGGAGTTATATTGTTAATTATTTTGTACACTGAAACGGCGTTATTGTAATTAAGGTCCTTGTTAAGGGGGAGCATGCCAGCTAGTTTTAATTTTGAATCGGTTGAGATGGAAGCTCTGTGGTGAACAGAATTAATATTTTTGAACAGCACATCACTGCATTGTTGATGCATAATCAATATGAGCATTATAAAAAATTTTTTTTTTAGCATAAGCAGTAATGGTAAATTGAAGCTTACAACATAAATAATTTTGTTTAGAGAGTTATTTAAAGACTTTCAATATATGAATGCCAACTGAGTTTGTTATTTATGATTACGCCTAAAGGTTTATGACTTTGAACCTGTTGGATATTTTTTTCCATTCACTACTAAATCAAAAGAAAAGCGGGGCCCGCTGATGCTTTGGTCTAGTTGTTATTAACAATTCGCTTTTGATTTGCAGACAAGACAGACAGACCGGAGTAAATGCATGTTCTGGCACGTAATGGGCACACGTAATAATAGTATCCAGGATTCGGAAGCCCAGTAAAGCGACCATTCTATTTCTGGTCTCTCTTTTCCCATTCACTGTGCTTTTCCCTAAAGAACGTTTTATTCCTCTTCGGTGGCTCCATCTTTTGGTATGCTTGCATCGGCAGCTGCAGCTGCTCTTTCCGTGTTATTATCGTGTTTTGAACCTGTAGAAATCCGGTTACCACTTTTTTTCCCCGTCCCTATTTTAATCCCCTACCAGAAAGGTTTTACTTGCTGATCTTTTCCAGTAACGGCACTTTGATCTACGCCTATAAATAAGATAAAAGTTTACAAACTCAAAATAAAAGTTCCCGAACGTAAAAATTGGTCTGCATGACCTACTCTCATACATCACCCTTCCCCCTCCAACGTTCATTTATAACAAGCCTGCGGCTGATGTCACTGCATGACATGTGAACCGAATACGTGACATCGTTCATTATCATCAAGTCGTGGTCGTGATCATCATCATCATCATCATCATCATCATCATCATCATCATCATCATCATCATCATCATCATCATCACCATCATCATCATCATCATCATCATTGTTATCATCATCATCATAGTTATCATCATCATAATCATTATCATCATCATCACTCGTCGTTATCATCATTATCTTTCGTCGTCGCCCGTAATCATCACCATCATCGTTGATGTCGCCATACAATCGCTTATGTATCGTCGTTATCATTGTTGGCATCTTATTATTATTATTGTTTTGCACGGCTGGAAACAAATTTTTCAGTGTGAACTCTTTGGAGGAAAAAATCTCTTATGTCTTTAACATTTTATATTTTGTATTTTTCGTTCTTTGGTTTTCTTGCCCTTCGAAGACGGTCTCCTGCATTGTTTTCTTGTGACGTAGGCCAGTAAAGCCGGGTTATCATGTTGTGATAAAGACCAGACGAACCCAACAGGTACATGTAGTCTACCGTGTACTTTTTTCTAACTCAATGGTACTCCTATTATTCTCCAACATGGGTTCGCCTGATTATTTAGTCTGGGGAATTCAATTACTGTGATTACAAACTGGGTGACGATCTCTCTCTCTCTCTCTCTCTCTCTCTCTCTGTCTCTCTCTCTCTCTCTCTCTCTCTCTCTCTCTCTCTCTCTCTCTCTCTCTCTCTCTCTCTCGTTCTCCTCCTTCTTCAAAGCCTAACATAAGCTTACTGTCTGTCATCGCAAACAATTTAGTCCTCTGATGACATTTGCCCCACAACCTTTGAGATGCAAACTTGATTAATATGAATTAAGAAACCTAAATGGCCTACCATGGCCACAAATTAAAATCTATTTCGGACAAACGAATCCCAAAGTAGTAAACAAGCACACCGTTGTTTTGTAGCTTAACTGCTGTTGTTTCTCGTACGCTGTACATGAACTATACGGAAAAATACGTCGACATTGTCATAATCATCATCATTATTATGTCAGGGGTGGAGTGGGGGGGGGGGGCTGTGGAAGACAGGGCGGGGTGATTGGGTGGGTTTAATGGGGGGGGGGGGGGAGGGGGGGGGGAGGAGGTTCAACAGGGAGCGAAAGGGACGCCGTGTTGTGTTGAAGTTATAATACGAAATTAAATTAAACTAAATAAGATTAAATTAAATTAGAATAAATAGAAGAAAAAAAAAAGAAAGCTACGATTCCACACATTGGCCTTCAAACCAGACTACCCGGATATTTCACGATCTTCCACGACTCCCATGTCAGTCATGAAGTGGCCGCAGGCAAATTATGCCACAGACACTGCTGACGCAGTTTCGGCGAAAGTACGGAATGTCACAGCCCAATCTTGTCATCAGTTCTTACAAAATATGTTATTTATTCGATGAATGTGCATTACGCTCACCCATCCTTACCCCCGCCTCTTCTCCCCTCTCTCTTTCCCAGCCACCGAAAATCATTCACCTCCATTAAAATCCAGGCGATGTGTTAAACGATTCTCTTTTGTTGCTATTGTAATGGTGTCCTGTGGTGGTGTTAGTTGTGGCTTAATAGGATTATACCTTTCTTTGTCCATTGTCTGGAGTCACAACACATTAATAAAACACGCAGGCTGGAAGGTGCGTTGTAGCAACTGCACTGAACACAAACACAGAAAACACTCTTGACTACTTGCATTGACAGTGTTCACAAATCTATCTTCAAATCTTCTACAGTTCACACACTCTATATTCTGACTACGACATTGTTCTACATTACTTCTTACTTCCCTATAGTCTATTTCCCCGTTCTAACTAACTCTAAGTAGAATACATATCTTCTCTCGGGACCGTCCTAGTCTCATCCCTCTTTCTATCTCTCCTTTTGTCTATCTCTCTTTCTAACTCTCCCTAGCACTTTACCTGCACGCATTCTTATTTTCCTCATCTCAGGGGCAGTTCGGTTCTTAAAAACTCTACTGTTGGTCCTAACACTAGTTCTTCCCTCCTCCTCCTTCCTGTCGATCAAACCTTGAGACCCATTCGTGATATTTCTATCTCCTAACGTCCCGTTAAGCTCCTCCTCTAAACTAGAGTCATAACTTAGATCTCTACTAAATAACTGACTCCTTCTATAAGGCACTTAAACAAACGATAAGCATACCTATCTGCATAATGTTGACGTCCTCTTCTGAGGAGGTCTGGAAATTAACAGGGAGATATAATTCTACCCTCCAACTTTGACCCTGCCCGCTGACTTCGTGAACTCCTGGACTGATAACGGTACCGAGTCTGGCTCTACAACCCGTTGTTGACACAAAGTTAAAACAAAACTTCCCAACTGCTATCTTAGCACGTCAATCCCTCGGTTATCTGCTATGACAGACCAGGAAACAAACCATCCCAAGATCACACACATATACCGAGAATTGACATAAACCCATTCTCTTAAAGAGATACATTATAGGGTTACAGAGAGAATACAGAATACAAACCAAATCAAATACATTCACTGTAATAAAGGTTGTTTCCACACATAATTATAGCATGCAAAATGATTACATTAGACAATATAACAAACCAATGAAAACAACACTTCAAGCGCCTATTAACATGTAAATTCCTAAAGAAAGGATATCAACTACTGGTTAAAAGATTCTATAACCTTATTAGCTGACCATACCTCTTCAATCATCGTTATTACCTTTCTACATTCAAGTTTATGCAGAGAATAAATAAAATTAGTCTAAATGCGAACATAGAAACAACATTGTTTGTATGGGCTATCAGTCTGTCAACTTACATTTGCAATAACCTAAACCTTCCATATCCTGCAGTACTGCGCTGGTTAAACGATCATATCTAGTTCCCCAACGACCTTCGAGTTACGTAATAGGATAGGGTATTATTATTATTATTATTATTATTATTATTATTATTATTATTATTATTATTATTATTATTATTGTTGTTGTTGTTATTATATAGGAGGACCACCGTTGGTTTACAGCTGTTTCGACCCTTGAAGGTCATCATCAGAGACAAATGGGGTCTACCTGCGGAAGCGGTGCACGGCTCGAGTCCAACATCAAATAAAAATACTGTGCAGAAGTAGTTGTACGAAATCTGCACACAGAGAAATAGCTCTAAATCTTTGCTCCAGTATAAAGGAAAGAAGATTGTCCTTAATAAATGAGGCTAGATGAGTTCCTGCGTAGCTTGCATATCGGTATGTTTGATCGGAAGGGGCTGAGCGGACTCGGATCCTCTTTCTCTTCGACATGAGGAATCCAGCGTTCTTGCCGGAAACGTAAACATTTTCCACGATTCCCTTTTGGGTGCATGGCTGGATCAGTTTCTAATTCGTCTTGAGCCAAAGCGGAACTTGAAAGGTCTGTAGTGGACATTTTAATCAATAATTTACATTTCATAGTCTGGCCCGGAAACGAAAAGGTCGCTGGGGGGAGGGGGCGGAGATAGAGAGAGTGGAGAGAGAGAGAGAGAGAGAGAGAGAGAGAGAGAGAGAGAGAGAGAGAGAGAGAGAGAGAGAGAGAGAGGAGAAGCGAGGAGGCCCTATGGTGGGGGGAGGGATAGTGTGTGTGAAAAGTAGGTTTGCGTGTGCGTCTATAAAAAGGGTTTGCTACGATTGCTTTCAAATTTCGGTTTCTCAAACAAATCAAGAACTTCCATCAATGTTGATACGTAAGGAACCTAGAGTTCCCAAAAAACAGTAATTAAATCTTTACATTACGAAAAAAAACCACACTTATAGAGTGATCACGTTTAAAAGGATGCCTTTACAACGTCGATATTGTGTACACAAGAACATCTTAGCCAAACACAATTTTGTAGCCAAAGAAAAAACGCACAAGATGTATGGAGGGGAATACAAACAGAATTACTCCAACGTGGAATTATTGGGCAACATCGCATGTGCATGTAATTACACACACATACACACACAAACACACACACAAACACACACACACACACAAACACACACGTTTGTAAAAACGCCGTTGTAATGACTTTTATGAAACGCCACAATCGTTGCTTTGACATTAAAAAAATTTGTCCATTTTTTGAAGCTAACCCTAACCCTAACCCAAACCCTAACTCTTAAACTAACCATAAGTCTAAAGAAAACAGATAAAATTAACGAGAAGGCCTTTCCGCACTCAACATTAAGAAACCAAAAGTGAGATTCGAACCAGGACAAGAAATGAAGGAAATTATGTTTTCTAGCTCTTCTTGCTTCCGCGAATCGACCAGGATGCTCCACAGACAGAAATAACTTCCCCAGGAAATGTTCAATTGTTGTCCAAATCACTCTACTCTGTCAGCACACTCTCGCTCTCCATTGAGAGAGAGAGAGAGAGAGAGAGAGAGGGGGGGGGGAGAGACTGACTTTATAATAATGTTTTATTGAATAAAACAATTTGCACATATCAAGGGGATGGGGGTCACAATGGGGATACTAAGAATAAATAGATCGATAAAAACAATAAAACCATATATTTTGCATGCAGATTATGAATATAATTGTTTATGAAGTCTAAGAGAGAGAGAGAGAGAGAGAGAGAGAGAGAGAGAGAGAGAGAGAGAGGGAGGGAGAGAGAGAGAGAGACTTGACATTACTATGCAGATCCAAATGTAATATTTATTACTTCATTTATCGATTATATTTGCATTCGCGCATTCGCCAAACCCACGATCACACATTGACTCCACTCACGACTTCCAGATACAACTAAATATTTAAAAAATATTGAATGTGTGTAGCCTTCTGCCTAATGCTCGCTGTTGTCTCTCATTTGGAAACATGTGTAAATAAACCACGCAGTCTGCCTGGTCATTCTTTCATCCATGCATGCCATCATCTGAACAAAATGTCTTTCCTGATTGAAAACATTCACCTGTTTAGATGCGTTTATACATATAACATGTGCAGCTCCGTTTCTTCAGCGCCTAGCCTGGGCAAAAAGGACAGTCATTTGACACACACTGTGTAAAGTTATCTATTCTTGTGTACTTTCATGTTACTAATGCTTAACCTCAATCGTACAAACGAGTCTCTGAAACACTTCTGCTTAATATAGTCCAAGAAAGTTATGTTTTCAGATTGGTCTTAATCTGCCTGTACTGACTGAATCTATTACTACAATTTATGGCTGCATTCCAGTCTTGTTTGGTGATGTCCATGAGTCTGTTTTAATTGATAAATGAGAGAGAGAGAGAGAGAGAGAGAGAGAGAGAGAGAGAGAGAGAGAGAGAGAGAGAGAGAAAGAGAGCGATACAAAACGCAGACAGACAAAAATCATTTTTTCTTCTGAACTAAGAAATAAAATGTATATATGTATGTATGTATATGTATGTATGTATGTGTGTGTGTGGGTATATATATGTGTGTATGTATGTGTGTATATATATGTATGTGTATGTTTAAATTGATTTTTTTTGGTTGTTTGTATGTTTAATTTTTATTAGACACCATTGTTTCGTCACTTTTCTATGTACAATTTTCTATTATATGTATGAATGCGGGAGAATGCGCCTTGAATCACTCTTGTTTGTGTGAGATATGTGCGCTATATAAATTCATGTATTATTATTATTATTATTATTATTATTATTATTATTATTATTATTATTATTATTATTATTATTATTATTATTATAAAATCTTAATTTTTTTAATGTACAAACTTAAAAACTAAATAAAACTTATTGCAAATGACTACGTTTTTCTGAAAATTAAAAACTAAAAAAAATTGATATTAATTAAATTATACTATATTTACGACTTAATAAACTTATTTTGAGCAAGCTGAAACTTTGCAAGTGTTTTCCACTTGAAAAAGGTTCACTCTTTTAAAACCAAACACGAAAAAGGCTGCTTTAATTTGAATAAATATGATTTATACTATTTCTTCTTGTCACAAATTTAAACTTGTCGCTTCCGTAACTATACATTTTGACACTTCTGTAAAAGCGCACTTGCCTTTCTTACACAGAACTGACAACATGAGAATAATCCATTAAAATAATACAATGCATGCGCCTATGTATTCATTCCCTTACCACGCCATGGTATTAAATGATGATGATGATGATGATGATGAAGATGATGATGATGATGATGATAATGATAACGACGACGACGACGATGATGATGATGATGATGATGATGATGACGACGACGACAACGATGATGATGATGATGATGATGATGATGATGATGATGATGATGACGACGACGACGATGATGATGATGACGATGACGACGACTTGTTAAGCCCATCAATCCAGGCTGGTAGCATGCTCAGGGCGTAAGTTCACTGATGTAATAACACTATAGCAACGTACGTCCCCAGCAAATAATAATAATATAATAACGTAAATTTATATAGCGCAGTTTCCTGAACAATGCCCAGGCTCACTGTGCTTCACAATTAAAACTTAATTTAAGAAATATATAACACATTATACGTAAAACTTCACACTTAAAAATAAAGTCATAACAATAATACAAGTGAAAGAGCCATGCATAGCACAATAAAAACAATCAAAACATATCTGCGGCACACACTAAAATCATTGACTTAATTTAAGAAATATGTTACACATTGTACGTAAAAACTTAATTTAGGAAATATGTTACACATTATACGTAAAAACCTCACACTTAAAAATGAAGTCATAACAATAATACAGGAGCAGTGACAAAGCCATGCATAGCACAATAAAAACAATCAGGACACATCTGCGGCATACACTAAAATCATTGACAATGACAATACATGTATACAAAACAATAATAAGTTAAAAATCAGGCATGGATAGCACATATCGAACATCAGTCAAGACAGTCATTATCCCAGAGAGCCGCACAGGATCAGAAAATAAAATATAATCAGTCAGAGTAGTATTGTCGGAACAGGTGTGTTTTAAGTGCTCGCTTGAAGGCTTGTGTGGTTGGAACCAGCATCGCCAAATCCCATTTAGTCCCATAAACGCCGATCGTTAAATTGGCTTGCTGACCTTTCTGTTGCATTTATGGCGCCTTCCCTCGTCTTGGCAACTATACAATTCAATTCATTTCAACAAATCTTTATTACCCTCAAATGAATTATGCACAGCCGTCAGTGCGGCATTTGAATAAATAAAAAGCAGGCCAAAAACTAACCCAATTCTTACAAACTAACACTTGCATACAAAATATTGAACTTAGAAATACATCACCCACCCACACTTATACAATCCTATTACACATGTGTGTCATAATTTTAAAAAAAACGAAACATTCAAGAATTAGGAATGCAGCCAGAAATTTTAAAAAAATGGAATGGGAGAAAATCCGTTACAAACAGTAGGCGCAAGAGGCAGTTCAAACAAATTGACAGAAATTGAATGTAAATTGCCGATTCCTGGGTCACTGGCCGGTCGCTGGCGAGCAAAGATGTACTGCGTTGAAATAACGAAATTCTGAAAAGGTTTGCACTGATCATGAGGATAAATGAGGAAAGGAAGACGGTGGTGATGGGGGCGTTGACGACGACGACGACGACGACGACGATGATGATGATGATGATGATGATGGTAATGATGATGAGGAGGAGGAGGACGCCATTAGACGAAGCGTAATTGCAATAATAATGAGGAGAAAGACAAAGGTGAAGGGTGGCAAGTACGAAAGTAATGATTGGAGGAAACATGTTGGCGACGACAACGATGACGACAACGACGACGTCGCTTCCGTAACTATACATTTTGACACTTCTGTAAAAGCGCACTTGCCTTTCTTACACAGCACTGACAACATGAGAATAATTCATTAAAATAATACAATGCATGCGCCTATGTATTCATTCCATTACCACGCCATAGTATTAAATGATGATGATGATAATGATGATGATGATGATGATGATGATGATGATGATGATGATGATGATGATGATGATGATGATGATGATACCGTCGTGGTTTTCTGAAGAAGACTGTGTACAATAATGCAGCGGCGCGGGCTACAATAATTTCTGACAAACCGATACATAATAGGCCTTCCCTTATCACTCTTATTTCTGTAGGCATACATTCTTCAATCATGCATCTCAAATACGTGCGAGAAAACATGAAACCTGTGATCATCGAATGTGCGATCTGAGGGATGTTTATTATCCATAATCATCGTTATTAAAAGCATCCGATAGCGACGGAATGAATGCAATTAGCTGGTTTTTCGCAACGCCGAAAATATAAGCTTACGTGTAAATACCAGACTACAGAACCCTGTAAACAGGTTTTCTTGGGCTTCTCACTACAGGATGCTTCTAATGTCCAAATCACAAATTGCTTTCTTTGACTGTAAATATATTCCTTGATCGAGGCGGAAAGAAGAAGAAGAAGGAGAGGAAGAAGAAGAAGAAGAAGAAGAAGAAGAAGAAGAAGAAGAAGAAGAAGAAGAAGAAGAAGAAGAAGAAGAAGAAGAAGAAGAAGAAGTGACTCAAGAAGAAGAAGAAGAAGAAGAAGAAGAAGAAGAAGAAGAAGAAGAAGAAGAAGAAGAAGAAGAAACTAGAAAGAGAAAGATAATGAAACTAGCAGAAAACTAAACTCGTTCAACGGGAAGAAGAAGAAGAACGAGTAGGAAAAAAACTAAAAGAAGAAGAAACTCGTTCATCGGGATCATTACGAAGGAGGAGAAGGAGAAGAACGCAGACAGGCAAATACTGTTTCGATAAAGTGTTTGTTATGAATGTCCAAATAAGAAAATTCTTCTCTTTGGTTGTGACTGTTCCTTGATCAAGGAAGCAAGGGGACACCCCTTGGGGTCATGAGCAATCTTGCCACTGTAGATTGTTCTAACCTCTAAAGGGAACAGTGAAAGCCCCAGTTGAAAACCTGTCTTGCCTTTGTAGGCATGACAGATTCACTGCGGCAACAGTACCCCCGTTGGAGTGCCGGGGGTTTCAGTATAAATAGTATCCCCACTTTATGGAAATTTAGTGCTTTAAATTCCCACTGTTGCTATCTTCCTCGTATACTCTTTCCCATTCCTGCTCTGTCCTATCACTCTGCTATACTATCTTCTTCTTCGCTAGATCAATGACCTACCTTTTTTCTTGAAAACTCTTCCTGGACAAGACTCCTTGTTTGTGTATGAGGTCTGTTGGATCAGCTTGGGAGTGTTGGACGCTTTCTGCTGGGTGGTCACTAGGGCTTCCTATGATGTTAGTATTTAGCAATATAGGCATTTTATATGTATATGTTTCGTTGATGATTTGTAATGATGGTTGTATTCTATTTTGCTTTTGTAACCGGGGGTTCGCGTAGTTGAGGTAAATCCTCAGCCGTCCCCCGCGTGGGATGTCTTTATTGTAAAGTGACTGGCCGGTGGAGGGCGTTCAATTTTCCCACTAGGGTTGTTTCAGCAGATCTTTTATGCGGATCGGGGGTTGTCCGGTCCTGATTTGGCTCGGAGGAGTCCGCTGGACCTAAAGCAACAATAAATCAATCAAAGCAAGGGGACGAGAACGAGGTGTCCAGCAGGAGGAGGGGACAGCTAGAGACGCACACAGACACTAAGAAAAAGACAGACACACAAAGACGGCCAGAGGAACAGAAGGCGCACTGGCACTTCAGAAAGGGAAGAATAATTGCACCTAGGTTGTAAAAGGGCCCCAAAGACCACATATTTCAGCGTCACATATCCTTTTCCCCATTTACAGATAGTGTTGCCCCAACGCAAAAAAAAAGAATAAACAAAATAACATTTTAAACAAACTTTTAAGACTGGTAGGTTTTTTCGCCAAACCGACTCCAGGTGGTAAACCACGAAAGTTGGACCACCTGCCTGCAATGTTGTGGCTTAACATTTAATGCTTCCAGTATTTGCCCGTCGTTTTCTCCACTGAGTCCACTGAGTTTTCTCCACCGAGTCCACTGAGTTTTCTCCACCGAGTCCACTGAGTTTTCTCCACCGTGTCCACTGAGTTTTCTCCTCCGAGTCCACTGAGTTTTCTCCACCGTGTCCACTGAGTTTTCTCCACCGTGTCCACTGAGTTTTCTCCACCGAGTCCACTGAGTTTTCTCCACCGTGTCCACTGAGTTTTCTCCACTGAAGGAATGGCCTGTTTAATGTTTGAAATATATGCACAAACTTACATTTATTTATTTATTTATTTATTTATTTATTTTAACGTCTATTCACATTTGTGATATTAGACAACATATTGAATTATAAACAAAATACATTAAAAAAAACTATTATTATTATTTTAAAATATTAACATTAATAATTTTTAATAAAAAAATTCACACACACACACACACACACACACACACACACACTCACACACACACCCAAATCAAACAAAAATAGAACAGGTCTATTTTGCAAAATTGACGTCATACAATGAGTCATAATTTGCGTATCAATATTGTTGTTGTTGTTGTTGTTGTTGTTGTTGTTATTATTATTATTATTAATATTATTATTATTATTATTATTATTATTATTATTATTATTATTATTATTATTATTATTATTATGAAAAAATAAGTAAAAATTGAAAACAAAAACAACAAACAAAAAGACCTAATAAATAAAGAAATAAATAAAAGTATTTGCCCGTCGTTTTCTCCACCGAGTCACCTTCCCCCCTCGTCACCTTCCCCCTTCTTCTCTCCCCCCCAACACCTCTCTCTTACCCCTCTCACTCCATGTCGACGACAAAGATATAAGCTGACTCATAATTATAGAGACTGTGCTAGTAAATTTCCTCTTTATTCCCCGTAAGCTGAGGTTTTGCACAGCCCTGCTGTTTCCGTTATGGTGCAGACAGGGAGGGAGGGATAAAGGGAGGGAAGAATGGAGGGAGGGAGATAAAGAAAGAGAGCGTGGGGGGAGAGGAGAGACAGAAAGGCAGAGAGAAAGAGAAACAGTAAGAGTGGTGACAGAAACAGAAAGAGAGATACAGAGACAGTGAGAGTGGGGTGAGAGAGAGAGAGAGAAACAAAAAGAGTGAGAGAAAGAGAGGAACAGAGAGAGAGAGAGAGAGGGTGGGGGAGAGAGAGTGAGACAGAGCTGGGAAGGGGATGTGTGGGAAAAAATCTTAATAGCATCCAAGACACAAAAAAAAAAATTCTCAGAACACTTCGATTTAGAGTGTCAACATGGGAATAACTTGAACAGCGGTAAAAAAAAAAAGCCTAGTTAAAGAGATGGGCAGAGGGACAAAGACAGACAGACAGACAAAAAGACAGACAGAGAGATAGAGACAGAGTACTTTAAACTTGACACTTTTGTATATTAGGGATAAAGATTTTAATCTTCCAACCCGTCCCTTAACAAATTAACATAACGCAGAACCTTTAACATTAAATTGAAAATCTTAAAACACTAACTCACACACACACACCATCATCATCTTCGTCATCATCTGTAAACAATGTTACACAACCCACCCCCCTCACACACACATGCACCCTACCCCCATACATCACTCTTAATACAAATAATAATTACATTAAAGTCAAACTAAAGACTGTCGTCATATCCAAAATACAACAGAGAGACAGAGAGTGGGACAGACAGGCAGGCAGACAGAGACAGAAGATAAAGACAGAGTCAGTGAACACATCTTTGTTCCACCGGCCCAAAAGCCGCTATCAACACCATCAACATTGCAGTAAAGAGAATAAATAACAGGAAAAGAGATAAACACAAGGAAAACCGAATTATAAACATGCCAGTACAACGAAATCAAAACTCGGAAATGATATACGCACATACCTAAACACACACATACCTACACACACACCTACACACATGTATGTAAAACACCAAGACTGGGTTTTACTAAGAATGTAGGAATCGGAAAGTGATTTTTGATGGAAAAGGGTTAGGGCAAGGGATAGCTCTGCAACTAGCCCTTACCCGAACCCTTTTCTAAAAAGTTGACCTAGTTCGTCTCCTATAGGCGACGAAATAGGTCGAATTTTTTTCAAAGGTTCTCCGAAAATTCACTGTATTTTCTCCGTCCCGGATAGTGCACTCCTGTGTACTTAAAACACTCTCATGCACTACAACTGCACTCCCATGCACTAAAGGAGCACTCCTTTGTACATACAAAAAAGTGGGTGGCTGGAAAACACTGGGTGGCTAATACACTTACCCATTTCCTGCATAAAAAGCAAGGTTAGTCACCCATTTCAAGGCTTATGCCTCCGTACACCAACACGCACACACACACACACACACCTATCCATACACACACAAACATACACACACACACACATAAACACCATGCCATACACATATTCTCATCTAATCACATACACTGCCCTGTTTCCATCCCCAATCTTATATTGTTATAAACTCAATTAGTACAAACATCACTGCAGCAAGTAATATGGTGCATAAGAAGAAATAAAATAACCGTCAAATATTCTAGCATAAAAAAAATCCTGTCCGGAAATATGAAGGATATTACTATAAAAGTACTATGTCGCAAGTAGGCACCGTCCAGTGCGGACCGCAAAACGTGAAGCGACAAATAACAACGCCCCCCCCCCCCCCCCCCCAGTTGACTCAACTGTGACTGAGAACCTACTCTCTTAAGGGTGGGGAAGGTAAAGCAGCGAGGGAGAGAGATGGGCATCACCCTCATTACGCTGGCCCAAGATAAGTGTGATCTCCAACATCACGCTCCCCTATGGCCACAAGGCTATGGGACTACCTTTACCTACTATAAAAGTCCAATGGTGACATTATAAGCAGACTTATGAATCACGGGAAGTTTAGAAGTACAGGAGGGGCGACTCAGCATAGAAGGAGGGTCCCACTTTTGCCTGTAGTTTTGTCCTGTTAGCAGCAGGTAAGCTACAGTGTCATAGTCGGCACTGGCCTAAGACAACCGACTGCTTGCATATCCCTACGTTGGTTAGTTTAACTTAAAACGCAGAAGACAAAACGAGGTGAAAACCTACCCTTAGTCTTGGTAAGTCTTCTTGTGTCTTATGTCAGCTGAGCTAGCTCACGCAGTGTCAGGCGTCGGGCCATACTGGGCTGTTCTCGTCACTGAGATAAAATCAGAGAGCAGAAATTAAATTATACCACCATATGGATCCTATCCTATTTATCCTATCCCGTAACTTGAAAGTGTTGTGGCACCAAAGATGATCGTTTAACCAGCGTACTCCATCTTTCTCTGTCCTCAGCAGTCCTCATGGCTTCACTCAGTGTCAAGCTAGTCCATTCTCGAATGTTGCCTTCCCACCTATTTTTCTATCTCCATTTTCTTCTGCCTCATTGCATCGTGCCTTGCAGATGGTCTTTGCAAGACCTGATGCTCTGGGGATGTGGCCATACCATCGGAGTTTCCATTTCTTCACCACTGTGAGCAAGTCGTCGTGTTAACCAATGGCTTGTGTGATGGTATGTCGGGCTTCGTCATTGTGACGTGCTGGGTAGAGGAAATGTCCAGAAGTCTTTTGTAGCACCTCATCTCCATGCTTTGTATTCATCGTTGTAAGTCTGCTGCGAGGGTCCATGTTTCGCAAGAATAAAGGAATATTGAGATGATAAGGGAGCGCAGCAGCCTTACCTGATGGTCATGTCTTTCCAAATGGGCTTCAATTTTGTCAGGGCAGCAGTTATTTGTGCTATCCTGGAGAGGACTTGCTGTCGGGACCCACTGTCTGATACAATTGCTCATAAACATTGGAATCAATGCACCGTGTTGAGGGATTGGCCTTGAAAATTGATGTCCGTGTTGATGCAATTGGTGTTGTTGGTCATCATGTTGGTCTTTACTGCGCTTATTTCCATTCCAAAAGCTTTGGAGATGGTGTCAAGCCTCTGTACCGGCTGTTCAAGTTCTTGTTCCTCTCCAGCCAATCCATCAATGGCATTCGCAAAACGGAGTTGAAGATTGCTCTATCACTTATACTAACTGTACCTTCATGATCTGCAAGGACATCTGAAATAATGCGCTCTATAAAGATGTTAAAGAGTGTTGGAGAGAGTATGTATCCTTGATGCACGCCGATGATTGTTCTGAACTTGTTCCCGATGGCGTTGTTGTGGAGGACTGTACTGGTAGCATTTTCATACAGGCTTTTGATGACTTCGATAATTTTAGGGCTGATATTGTACACTCTCATGGTTGCCCACAGAGCTGCATGCCAAACTCGGTCGAACGCCTTCTTGAACTCTACACATTATATAGATGTCGTTGGTGTTATAGGTATTTCTCACAGATAATTCTGAGGTTGAAAATTTGCTCAGTGGTACTTCGCCATGCCCTGAACCCTGCTTGTTCTTCAGCTATGCTTTGTTCAGCTTGGGGTTTCAACCTCTTGAGTATTATTTTCAGGATGACTTTGCTGGGATAACTTACTGATGAGGCTGATGGTGCGGTAGTGTTGACATTCCGGAAGGTTACCCTTTTTCGGAAAGGTGACGACAAGCGACTAAGTCCATGGTGTAGGCCATTCCCCACTCTGCCAGATCTTGTTACAGATAATGGTGAGGGCGTCAATCATCGCTTCTTATTCTGCTTGAAGCAAATCTGCAGTTATATTGTCTACTCCCGCTGATTTCCCTTTTTCAGCGATTGCACTGCTACCTCAACTTCTTCTCGGAGAATTGGGAGGATTTCGTCTTCTATGTTCTGTTATGGATGAAAATGTAATTTCGTTTTATGAAATTGCAGCACTATTTACAAACGTTACAAAAGGAATGTTCAAAAGGAATTACTTTGCAACTGTCGTTCAAGGCATGTAAGTAAAACTTCCATTGCCAGGAATTTGCCGGCCTAGTATCTTTGGCCTCCAAAATCGGCGAGGTCTTTAATTCTTAAGGTTACCTGCACACGCATCAACTACTGCGTGTTGAAAATCCCTCGAGAACATGCCGGATGCCTGGACGATCAGTCTTTTCAATGCAGTTCAACCGAAGTTCGGGAATATAGAGCGCGTGTCTATTTACGACCATCGGAGCACGCTCTTTCTTTGATCATTGGAAGACATGAAACGAAGGACAGGTGTGTTCCCATTCTAAATGACTTCAGTGAGAAGCTGGAGGGAGAAATCAAACACACCGACTTCAACACAAATATCGTTGGGTTGTAAGTTTAATCAAGCTTTTACGCGTGTGCATAAAAATTAATGTCCTGAACGCAACCATACAAGGAATATTCACAAGCTTTTAAGGCCAGCAGTGCCTGAAGCATAATCCTAGAGTTTCTGCAAAGCACTGTGAACTAATAAAATATTTTAAAGAGCAAGTGACAATAGCAGCAGCAGCACTGAAAACAAAGAAATGGAGGAAGAAATAAATACGCGGGTGAAAGAAAGAAAGACAGAAGGCACAAAACACATCGCAATAGTAAATATGATTTTAGCAACAGTATTTGAACAGCAATTCAAACATTTGGTCACAAAGACTCAGCATGCACAAAATAGTTTGCTGAAGTCAGGTTCGAACTCACGGTGCTTACGACCAACAGTTTGCGCTAGGGTCTACTGAATAATTCTTGCATGCATAAATTGCTTTATTTTGATTCATTATTACATTACAAAAAATGTGTTTCGAAGAACTCACAAAACAATATAAATGCTTCACTTTAAAATACGTTTCGCCCCTCCCCCCTCCCTCTCTCCCCTCCCCCCACCAAAAAATGTCTTGATTTTCAAATACTTTCTAAACATATAAAAATGCTACACTTTGAAAATGCGTTTACAAGTAATAAATTATGGACTTTTGGAGAGAAAACAAAAGCTATAAAGGAGCTTACTAATACGTGTTCATCAAGGAAGGTTTTTGTTTCCTTTTAAACAAACTATAACTGTCTTGCTACTGGCAAAAAACTTCTAGTCAAGGAACTCCTCGATTTCCCAACAAAATAAAATTAAAATAAAGTTTTAAAAAGAACCTTTTACATTTTACAATACGTTTTACATTGAAAGAAGCTCGATCTAAGACGGTCCAGCAAAAACAACACAACAACAACAAACACGAAACTTCTCCATTCTCACATGGCTCCTAAAATTAATATAAACAGTCTCTAAATTAGTTCACAGCCCTCTTTATTCATTACAATACAATACAATACAATACAATACAATACAATACAATACAATACAATAGCCTTTCTCAGGGAGTAAATATAAGGGAGACAACATACTTCACAATTTGCACAATAAACTTGTACCTCCTTTATAAAAGATAAAAATGCAACTGCTCTGTGACTTCTATGTATGTTTTTAAACAAGGAACTCTTAATTTTTAAACATGTTTTGCACAAAAAAGCTGCTCTGACTTTAAAATACCTTTTTAAAAACAACCAAGCCATTTACTTTCAAAAAAGTTTAAGTCAAATCCCTGTTCCTCATGGAAGTCGTTACGTCCTCCATGCATTGTACTCGTACAACAACCTTTTCCCTGCTTTACACACAAAGGCAGAACTGTTGTGAGACTCTTAACTAAGTTTTAAACTATAAAATTCTGCTGTTTTGTTGTAGAACCAAGGCGGGGCAGCTCCATCGTGTCTTCAAGAGGGATCATTACAGTCAGCCAAGCAGCGACGGAAGAAGCACGAAACCGCATTAAAACGCTCCAAGTCAGGGGAGGTAATTTTAGGCTTGGTTGCAAAGGGCAGCCACCAACATTTCATTTGGGATGGCTCACTCCCATCTCGCACAATCAGCGAGAGGACAAGAAAAAAAAAGAAAGGAGAGGACAATACAGAGAGAAAACGAGAAAGCAAGAAAGAAAGATAAAATTTTGCTCAAAGATCCCTTGTTCAAGAAGCGGCGCTGTTGAAGAGGGAGAAACGTAACGTTAGAGAAAAAAAAGGCCATGTAAACTATAGTCATTAAAAACAATATAATTGAAGGAAGCAAAGACGACAAAAAGACAGGCAACTTGAGGCTTATGAGCGATCCCGGATATAGAGTACTGTCCCTTAGGGCGTAGACGAATAACAATCAACTTTATATCTCTCTCTGTATCTATATGTATGGCCTCGTGGCGCAGTGGATTAGTCGCCGGTTTCCTATGCCGAAGGTCGAGGGTTCAATACCGCAAAGGGGCGAACGTATGTGACTTAGTTACAAGACTATTCAGATCACCGAGGGTTCTTTCCGGGCACTCCGGTTTCCTCCCTCCTTTCAATAATGGTACTGAACGCAGTCAATAGAAAATTTCAAAAATAAAAATTCGTTTTTCTTTCCGTCTTCCAATAGCGATCTCTCTGCCTTTACACCATCTGTTTGAGTGGTGGATGTGTATTTGTTGTGTGTGTGTGTGAGGGTGAATCAGACAGGCCAGCGTGAATGTGGGTACAGATCGCCGCGGTTTGAGCCTAATTGATTTGGGGATAGGGTTATATTATATAAAATAGAAGAAACATAACACTGCAAAGAACAGGAGAAACACACTGAAGAAATAACAGTGCCAGGTTTAATTTTTTTTTTAAATATGAACTTTATTTTAATTAATAGAAGACAAAAAAACATTAAACAATTAAAATTAACAGTAATAATAATAATAATAATAATAATAATAATAATAATAATAATAATAATAATAATAATAATAATAATAATAATAATAATGATGATGATGGTGATGATGATGATTATTATTATTAATAATGTTATTATAAATATTATTATTATTGGTGGTGGTGTTATTATTATTATTATTATCATTATTGATAATAATAATAATAATAATAATAATAATAATAATAATAATAATAATAATAATAATAATAATAATAATAATAATAATATTATTATTATTATTATTATTATTATTATTATTATTATTATTATTATTATTATTATTATTATTATCATTATTATTATTATTATTATTATTATTATTATTATTATTCACACAATCACGTAACTCTAACCCCACTCACAAGAGCCCTCGCACCGCACCCCCACCCCACCCTTCACAATCTTTGTTCAATCATGTACAAAGAACTCTTGTTTCAATACAAATTTATTAGTCTTGATTTTCCTAGTTCCAGGACAATACTGTTAATCACCAATTAGCTTATGCTTTAAAGAAAACAACAATCCTGATTCATTTCTTATAATAAAAATTAAATTAAGACTTTAAATAAATAATCTAAATATTTAAATGGATTATTCAACGGCGCTAACAACAATAATAATATCACTGAGTAATATAGTAACGTGGTGGTTCACCCGTCCCCTATACGATTAATGTGTCCGGGGACGTAAATTTACTCAAAAAAAAAAAAAATGTTTGAATGATGGTTCCTGATCAGATCAAACGTCTTTTCGGCTAAAACAGATACTCCTCACCGCAACCCCGTTCTCCTCAACCAGCTGACCCCTCCTCCCTTACCCACTCCTAACAAACAAACAGAAGAAAAGAACATAGCGATGAAAAAGACAAATAGAGATAAAGAAAAGGCGCCACTACAACAGAGACACAAGAAACAGTCCATCAATTCTTCATCACGTCCCCACAAGACAAAGAAACAACCCGACTGAAGAAGAAGAAGAAGAAGAAGAAGAAGAAGAAGAAGAAGAAGAAGAAGAAGAAGAAGAAGAAGAAGAAGAAGAAGAAGAAGAAGAAGAAGAAGAAGAAGAAGAAGAAGAAGAAGAAGAAGAAGAAGGAGGAAAAGAAGAAGAAGAAGAAGAAGAAGAAGAAGAAGAAGAAGAAGAAGAAGAAGAAGAAGAAGAAGAAGTAGAAGAAGAAGGAGGAGGAGGAGGAGAAGAAGAAGGAGAAGAAGGAGAAGGAGAAAGCGAAGATGGAGGATGAGAAGAAGAAGAAAAAGAATAAGAAGAAGAAGAAAGAAAGAAAGAAAGAAAGAAAGAAAGAAAGAAAGGAGAGAGAGAAAAAACAAAAAAAGGAAGAAGAAGAAGAAGAAAGAAAGAAAGAAAGAAAGAAAGAAAGAAAGAAAGAAAGAAAGAAAGAAAGAAAGAAGAAAGAACAAACAAAAGGAGGAAGACAACAAGAAGAAGAAGAAGAAGAAGAAGAAGAAGAAGAAGAAGAAGAAGAAGAAGAAGAAGAAGAACAACAACAACAACAACAACAACAACAACAACAACAACAACAACAACAACAACAATAACAACTCCACATAACAGAAAGAGAAAGTAAAAGAAGTGGATTTGGGGGGAAGGGAGGGGGAGGGAGGAAATGATCAGGCAGGATGACTAGATGAAAAAGGAGCCGAAAAAGAGGATGCAGAAGAAGAAACCTATGGAGACGGAGGAAGAGGATAAGAAGGAGGAAACGAAAGATATAAAGAAAAGGGATAAAGAAGGAGAAGGAGGGGAGAGAGGGAGAGAAAGAGAGAGAGAGAGAGAGAGAGAGAGAGAGAGAGAGAGAGAGAGAGAGAGAGAGAGCAGAAGAAGAAGAAGAAGAAGAACAACAACAACAACAACAACAACAACAACAACAACAACAACAACAACAACAACAACAAGGGCCGAATAGAGGATGCACAAGAAAAAACTTGGTGAAATTGAAAGTAAATGCCGAAGTTCAGCACAAGAATAAGAAAAATACAATAATAAACCACAAGAGGAAGAAAGACCGTAAAAACCTTCGACACTAAGAAAATGCCTCGAGTGTTCTAGACTTTTAAAAAGAAAACCTCGTCATTACGGTCACAGTGACAAGATCTCCATAATTTTCATCTCTTAAAAATATTCTTAATACTAGGATGCCGGTCTAGACAAGGACAAAATAGTAAATAATTATGTACCTCAATACTTGTATAATCTTCTTCCACCACTTGTTGCCAGTTAGAATCCGTACCACCGTATTTAGACTGCTTGAAAGGTATATCCCTCGTGACAAAACTAAAATGTTCCACACATCCTTCTTTTTGATCAGCCACTGTGCTGTGGAATTCTCTACCATGCAGACGAAAAAACATCAATAGCAGCTTTAAACGTTATCTTCACAAAAACGACTCTTGCATTTCTCCGCATTTTTACATCGGACACAGTCGTCGAAATATCATCGCGCAAAATGTATGTAAAATTATATTAAGAGAGAAATACTTTAAGATTATTCTATGAATAACAAATATGTAAGGACTGCCTTGACACTGACGACTTTCGAGTTACGGGATAGGATATGAGGATAGGAAAGGACATGGACTGCATGTGTGTCAAAAATATATTTATCTTCTATAATAGCAATCTATTCAGATCGCCGTGCTTAGTGTTAGATTCTGTATTATTATTATTATTATTATTATTATTATTATTATTATTATTATTATTATTATTATTATTATTATTATTATTATTATTATTATTATTAGTATTAGTATTGCTAATTTTTCATTAGTAGTAGTAGTAGTAGTAGTAGTAGTAGTAGTAGTAGTAGTAGTAGTAGTAGTAGTAGTAGTAGTATTCAACAACATCATAAACAACATTCGTCTTCCTCTACCCTCATTTTACCTCCGTTGGGGTTGTGTAGGTTAAGGTTCCCGGACACTTTCGCATAGGGGAGATCCGTTGGAGCGCCGGGGTTTTCTGTATAGTATCCCCACTTTGTGGGAAATTTGTGCTCTAAATTACCACTGTTTCTGTCATTGTCATTTGTTCTTTCTCGTTCCTAATCTGTTCTATCACTCTGTCTTAGTCGCTAGACCAGTCACCTACCTTTTTTCTTGAAAACTCTCCCCAAACTCCTGATTCATACCAGTCACCTACCTTTTAAAAAAAAAAAAAACTCTCCCAAAACTCCTGATTTGTTTATGGGGTCTATTGGATCAGCTTGGCGATGTTGGACGCTTTCTGCCCAAGGTCGCTAGGGCTTTCTATGGTATTATTATTTAGCAATGTAGGCATTTTATATGTATGTGTTTTGTTAATATTTAATAATGATGTTTGTATTCTATTGTTGTTGTTTTTTGTAAACGGGGGTTCGATAAAGACTACAGCCTCAGCGTCCCCTGCGTGGAATGCTTTTATTGTAAAGTCACCAGCTGGTGGATTGCCTTCAGTGTTACCATTCTGGTTGTTTTAGCAGATCTTTTATACGGATCAGGTGTGCGCCCACTTTCAACTAAGTTGTGGTCCTGATTCGGCTCTTTGCAGTCCGCTGGACCCTATAAACAATGAATATCTAACTACAAAAAAGGTTATTTCATATCATAATGTCATGAAACAGTAAAAAAAGGTAGGTAAAGGTAGTCCCATAGCCTTGTGGCCGTAGGAGAGCGTGATGTTGGAGATCACACTTATCTTGGGCCAGCGTAATGAGGGTGATGCCCATCTCTCTCCCTCGCTGCTTTACCTTCCCCACCCTTAAGAGAGTAGGTACTCAGTCACAGTTGAGTCAACTTGGGGCGTTGTTATGTGTCGCTTCATGTTTTGCGGTCACCCATCCAAGTGCTAACCGCACTGGACGGTGCTTAACTTGCGATACAGTAGCGAGTGCTCCAACCACTGCGCTATCCGACACCCCATGTTAAACAATAATAGCCTTGAATTAAACATAACAGAAATCGTCTGATGGAAGTTTGAGTTTGTTTTCCCGTCACATTTCCTCGATGAAACCAGCAGCTCTTACACGTTGCTTCATGTATAACTAACTATCAATTTTATCAGTCACCCACCTCATAAGCCTCAGCCCAAACTACCCCACGCCACTCTTATCCTTAGGATTTGCTTTATAGGGTTTATTTAGCTGCTGACTACACCACAGTCCCCGCGCGTTGTTTTCCTTGTGGACACAACTAAACAGCTCTTTGAACTGTGTTTCACTCTTAAATTGGAACCGCGCGGTTTAACACTTTCCTGATCGATTCATTGATGTCGTAGTACCCTCAATGCACTCGTTCGTACACCGCCTTCCCCACACCTCCACGACAACCAACGTCATCCTTATTTCGAACAAAAGAACCAGACAGACCGCAAGCGAAAAGCCAGACGCACAGAAAAAAAAAACAATATCATTGTACCACCTCTCACAGACTCTGCGTGATGTGTATAGTTTGAAAATCTGATGAAATTTGAAAGTGGTCATTCAATTTTTCTAGAAGAAGGGTTTTAATACCGAAATACTGTACTGAGTTTAAAAGAAAACTTGTTTTTGCTTTTTATTTTTAATCTTATCTCGAATGAGCATCAAGGGATTTCTCAGGCTAAGATTCGCGCAAACTTCTGCAGTCTCTGTGTATGCCCCTACTCATATAGAGTATCTATGCCGGCCGAGACATACGCAAACCTAAAGCCATGGTCACACAGCCATTTACGGCTGAATCACGGCCAAAGCGCGTCCAAAATTTGTTACCCGTGGAGTGGACGTTGTTGTTCGCGTTGATGTCGAGGTTAAGACGAGCTACGGTCGAGGTATAGACGTGGCAGGACGCGGGGAGAAATCTGAACGCGGCAAAGATCTTGCCTCGGTCACACAGCACTCCACGTCTTAATCACGTACAAAAAGTTCGGAAAATCTGGTGGACGTGGTCGTACGTGGTAATTTTCGGTAAATTTTGGTTTGGCCGTGCTTTGGACGGGGTATGGCCGTCGGCGGCTGTTCCACTGCTGAAGCACTGCAACCACGTCCAGCCACGTGTAAGCCTAAAAATAAATTTGCACATGTTCACGAGAGGGAAAAAGGCGACACTGCACGTGCCGAGGTCTAAGAAAATCAGAAGTGATACAGAAGTTATTAGGCAGTGATCAGGACGTCTTTCGAACGTGTTCGAGACGTCGTTAGGTAGTGCTATGTACGTGGAAAAATTCCATTTGTCAGTGATAAGCCGCTAAACACACGCTATTTCCCGTGATTCCAACGCGGTACATGCGTCCAATGACCGTGCTCTGGCCGTGACTGAACGCTAAACTTTCGCGTCTTACCGCGTCTCCCCAAGTTTTAATCACTGCCGTAACACGGATTACCACGCGTGTTTCACGTGTGTTGCACGTCTTTACCGCGTGCGTTACCCGTGGTTGTGCGCGGGCTAAAATTTTGAGCAGTTCAAAACTTTTTGCCGCGTCCGATGCCGTTCAGATTTCTCCCCGCGTCCTGCCACGTCTATACCTCGACCGTAGCTCGTCTTAACCTCGACATCAACGCGAACAACAACGTCCACTCCACGGGTAACAAATTTTGGACGCGCTTTGGCCGTGATTCAGCCGTCCAAAGCACCGCCAAAGCAAAATTGACCGAAAATTACCACGCACGACCACGTCCACCAGATTTTCCGAACTTTTTGTACGTGATTAAGACGTGGAGTGCTGTGTGACCATGGCTTAAGACCTGTGATAGATTGGTTGTTGGCGTATTATGTCTCAGCAGGCTTAAATTCGCAGCGTACGTCCTCGCCCTAACACACAGTCCGCTCAGCTGACCTAACCAAATTACTTCCCCTTTTTTCTCCCTTCTGACTTTTTGTGCGTGTGTAGAGAGGAGAGAAACGTCCTACCTCCGGTTCCGCCGCACGCGCTCTTCTGCTGAGGAAGCAGAATAAAATTCGCGCTTAACAAAACGGAACCGAACCCGAGTTAGGCGCATTTGCATCGTTCATTCCAGAGCAATACGTTTCCTTTTTTTTTTTTAAAAATTTAACACAAATGTTTTTTTCTTTTCTTATTCTCCTCCCGTTAAGAAACATTGCGAAGAAGACTGCATGTTTAGCCATTAAACTGAAAAGTAAACAACAGCAGAATACCACTCCAGAGAGATTGTTTACATTTAAAAAGTTAAGGCGAGAGCTATTGATTTATTCATTCTTTCTCTAATTTCAAAAGACCGGGTTTACACAATTTTCAGGACCAAAACATAGATCTTACAGGGATTTACGGTGTTCCTAGGGTAGGTATGTGGGAGAAAACGAACGCAACACACACAAACACAACGTTCTTAGAAGTCTGGACACCACAAATCCAAGCGTATATATGCAATAAAATAGCAGACCATTAGCACTTGCAGGGCTGGTAGGCAGACAAAGTCACACACACAGCTAGTTTGCTACTTCTCTGTTCTTCTGGGATGACCAAAGGGAAAAGGTAGGGTAGAGAGTCAAACGTAGAAAACCATAACTAAAATGAACATGATAGAAACCTTAAAAAATACTGAATAAACCTAATAACACAACACTCAAACGTGTATGAAATAGTTGGTAAAGGTACACATGCTCCAGACTAAACGTGTATGAAATATTTGGTAAAGGTACACATGCTCCAGACTAAACGTGTATGAAATAGTTGGTAAAGGTACACATGCTCCAGAGTGCGTTGTTTTGGCGGTTGCCTTCCACGTACTCAAAATGCAGCCTTTACAGGTTGTTGTTCAAACCCCGTTGACGGCCCCCAGTAAAATAACAATAAATAATTAAATAAATACAAATTTAAAAAAAAAATCTGACACTGCGCCCCTTCTCCTTGGAATGAGAGTATAAACTGAAGTCTAGTCTGTGATCGCACGCATTACATCGCATGAACTATTAAGATCCTGACGCTCATGTCCTAGACGGGTGAGTGCCGGCTACACCAATACACCCAGCATGCATTAGGTCCCTTCTCCCCATCCCCGGTCGCCTAGGATATAGATTGTGCTCAGTCGTCTTGGCGTCAGACAATGCGCTCACAGGTTGCAGGTGGGCGCCTCAGGCAGCTTGAGTTAGATCCTGTATCGACCAGCGCCTTGAGCAGCTTATGAGCTAGAAAACTAAAAGATTGGTTAAATTAAAAAAAATGTATAATTATGTTCACCTATCCCAGTACCAACCGAAATAGGCGTTGGTTAAGGAATCATTTCCATCGAGTGGCCAAACCAATAAACTACTTCGCCGCCGAGCGTTGTGGCCAAGTGGGCTAAGGCGGGACTAACTTGCCTTGTCCACAAGCCAGAAACCAATGGCGCCTGACAGGTGTGGGTTCGATCCGGCATCTGGGCGTTATGTTTCTCCCAATATTATTTATTTTCGTCTCGGGCAACGTCTCGGGGGTTTTCTCCGGGTACTCCGGTTTGCTCCCCCAGCAAAATTTCAAAAATCACAAAACAATGTTAGGTAGGTTGGGTTTGGGCGCGCCACAGGCTGCGACTACGCCTTCCCAAGGGGAGGGCGGCCCAGAGTTTCCCGATAGAAAGGGATAATAATCTGCCACACACATAAATGTATACAAATATGTTCTATCTCCAAATTTCTTCTCAGAAAACTAAGCGCAAAGACGTTGGGTAGGAAGGGGGGAGGGAGAGGCGTGGAAGGCATACCAAAGGGTTTCATTTAATGAGTTTCAATTTGGACTCCCAGAATACCAGCGCTGTTCTTACCAGGGCTCTGACATTCAGGCAGCATCCACAGCTTCAATTTAATTAGCAATCCCACTGCAGCGGCGGTCACGGTTGATAAACTGTGCCGCTGCTCTCAGAGATCCCTAGCTAGCCGGGAGCTAAAACTAGGGTCCCTTCAATCTCAGGAAGAAAAACACTGCGCGAGGAAAATTACCGAAAGCAAACTCACTCACTCTCACTCTGTGTGTGTGCGTGTGTGTGTGTGTGTCTCACTCTCTGTCTGTCGGTCTGAAAGGGTGTGGCCTAAGCCCCTCTCACAATGTGATTTTCTTATTAAGCAACCCATTTTTGAAAGGCTTTCGATTTTTTTTTTATCTCTGCGGTTCTTGGCTCGGCAGAGGATTACTGACAATCGTTGAGGGATCCCTGAAGACTTCGCGCCCAAACCCAGCTTGATTAAATTACCCCAGTTGCACTATTACAACAAGGGACACAAAAATTTGTAAAACCCAGGAACAAGATTTCTCCCCTTCTGGAAACAGTGGAATGTTGGTTGTAATATAACTTTGTATACGTACATCTAAAAATTAGACACACAAAGCAGAAACTTTGAACTTTTGAACTTTGTCATTTTATTAAACAAACGATAAAACAGATATTATCAGTACAACTTATGTTAATCTAATGAATAAAACTTGATGCAACAACAACAACGATTAAACAACAAATTTAATATGAAATTAGGCTCTTAGCCCAGAGGGGGTGGGGGGTGGATGGGCGTATAGCCAGACAAGGGGGGGGAGACGGGGTCATAAGGATACACAATAAATACATAATGACAGCAAGAACGGCACTATATTACTGAATCAAAAGACACAGGAGCATCTAACTGCAAACAATAACACACATACTGAGAGGAAGAAAAACAATTTTTTTTAAAAAAACAGCAAATATATTGGATTCATATGAAAGTAAACAATCTTCAAACATTTGTGACGCAAACATACCTCGAACAATGCATTCAAAAGAACAAGCACATAAAGATGCAAGATAAAACAAAACCAGCAGTCATCAGAATGAACACCAAACTGACCCTGGTCAGATTGACCTACTTGAGAGTGGCCTGCCGGCTGTTTTACAAGCTGTTATGCTAGTGTTAATAATACATTATTACACATTGAACGAAGGTTTTGGGAGGACGGCTTCTTCTTCTTCTTCTTAATTAAATTAATGTCCCCGGACACATAAAGCGTATAGGGGACTTTTGGGAGGACGGCTTCCTCACGTTTCATATTTGAAGTGGTGTCACCCCTTCCTTTTCTTTCCCCCCTTCCCATCTTCCCACCTCTCACTCCCGCCACATCCAACATCATCTTACTCTAGCACTCGTTCCGTCCTCCTCCCACGATTCTATCTTGGGGCCTTTGAGAGCCCGTGTCAATCTCAAATCCCTTGACCCTCTCACATATCGGTCCTTCCGCCATTTTTGCACTGTGTGTGATCGGAATGCTGACACACAGATGTTCTGAGACTCGCCTCGGACATAGGACACTGGACTGCTTTTAAAACACTCCAATCCATCTGAACGCTTCTTAAAACAATTCAACCCATCTGACCGCTTCTTAACACAACCCAGCCCTAATGTACGCTTGAACAGCGCACCTCTCCGTGTACAAAAATGCTCATGGCATAAATCGCCGACTTCTAAAGACAATTAATTCAACTGAATTCAACTCAATTAAAACTCAACAGTTTTACATGCCGTCAATTAGTTTACATGTCACAGTAGGATTCTCTCGTTTACTCTCATTTTAAATATAAACAATTGTATGTAACACACCATTATTTCACAATGCTTCATAACCATTGCCATATTGTTCTTCCTGGTGCTACAATCATTATTAAAAATCAACATTGACACTTAAGATGTTGGTACATGTAAAGCTCTTGCTGTTTGTTTTGTTGTTGTTGTTATTGTATTTTTTTTTTTGGTAAAGAAAAGAGGATTTTCCAAATTAAAAGTATCAAAATTGCATTGTTTGGATATTTGTATACACTTTAAACAATTCAGCTTGGGCCAAAGAAAAGGATCCAATTGAACGAAAGGCGAGGGGTGATGGAGTGCACTCTGAACGTCCATGATACTCGAAGAGGCGGTACTCAGGGACCGGTCATAAAGCATGGGAAACGGTGAAATCCCTAATAGACGAAAAAGAGGACGAAATAAGCTGATAAATGGCGATCATAAAACAAGCTGCATCTGACTAGAATTGGAGGTCAGTAGGTCAAATCAAACATAAAGAACCGCTGGTTATCGCCGCAGAAGTCGATTGGGGGAATTAACCAGACAGCTAAGCTATACGAACAGATAAAGACGGTGAGAGAGGGACGGCTAAACATGCCGACAACGATTCGAATAACCTAGAACGACAGCCCGACGTACCGATAACATTACCCTCGATTTTACTATACGATTTCTTTCAAAGTTTTATAAAACAATGGTCCTCCGTACCTGACCGATCCCGTCCAACTTTATACACTGTCCAGACACAGACGTTCAACAAAGATCCCAAACCCTTCAGAATTCCTTCTGCAAAAAGAAGAAAAACCATACAGCCAACGTTCCTTCTATGCATCTGGAAAAGTCTTCCCTTTCAATGTCCGTCACTCTCACTACGCCACCTGCTTCCCACTTTACTGAATGTTAAGCAGTTACATTGCAGGCACTGGTTCAAGCTCGTTGAGAGCCTGGAATGCCGAAAAATAATAAGAAAATAAAAAGCATGACCCTGATGCAGAGCCTCTTCCCCCCCCCCCCCCCCCCTCCTCCCTCCACCCATCCCTCAACACACTCATTCGGTTGAAAGTATAAACCGAGGTCTAGCCGTCCATGCATTTCATCGCACGAATGTTAACGATGCTGACGCTTATGTCATAGGTTCCATTACAGGTTAGGCGCCTAATAAAATTAGTGATCTTTTTTATTTGTAAAAAAAACCGTTGTTGTAATGATTGTTTCCATGATTCTCAGGAAGCGTGGTGACCCTGCATGCTCCTTCCTTCCTTTTGGAAAAAAAATATTAAATTTTATATATATATATATATATATATGTGTGTGTGTGTGTGTGTGTGTGTGTGTGTGTGTGTGTGTGTGTGTGTGTGTGTGTGTGTGTGTTTGTGTGTCGGCGTAGATTCCCATGAAGACTAACATATTCCTTCGTTTATTAAAATTATTTGTTTGCGCACTTCGTCACATCTTTTGTTCCGGCCCCCTAATTTTTAATCTCTCTCTCTCTCTCTCTCTCTCTCTCTCTCTCTCTCTCTCTCTCTCTCTCTCTCATTCTCTCTTTCCAACATTTAAGTTTTATCGCAAGGATGCGAGGTCTTTCATCATAATACAATTCAATTCCGTTGAAACTTAAAATTGATTTTATTTAGCACAAACTATACGACGACAAAACAGTTTAATAGTGTTGTTAAAATCTTTTCAAACAAACAGCAGCAACAACAACAAAACACTTTGACGAGAGCAAAACGACGATTGTCAGGAAGATCGAAGATTCAAGACAACATTGTTGCGATAATGCAAATGGAAATTAAAACTTCTGAACAGCAATCTTAACAACAACACAATGAGTTAACGAGCATGGTATACCTTCGTTTACACGCATTAGCAAGGACAATGCTGCCTGCTTGATCTGATGGGGGAAAACCGGCGATTTGTTGAGCATTATAAACCCAAGAGGACAGAAGCAATTTAGGTTAGATTCTACCGCTTTTCTCTTTCGTTTTCTCGAAGGCTTATTAATTTATTCATTGACTTGGTGGGTTATTGTGACGGTACCGGCTTTATTTAAGCCGGGTTACATTGTGTGGCATCGGGTTAGGCGCGGGTTTCTAGCATGCTACAGATTAACACGCACCTGCCGCAATCCCTGCCGCCTCCATTCCAAATCTGCAGCGACTTAGAAGCCGCGACCGTACCTACACTATCAGAAGCAGCCGTACCTACCAAGCTATAGCGCCCGCTTCTCCACCATTCAGCCATCCCGATCTAAACCACTTACCATCCATTCTCCACCCCTGCCATCATGGTCAGCGCCTCAACAATTAAGCAGCTAACTTAAGGTGGTAACTGTTGAAGCCCAAGCTGTACTCGACCCAGTAATATGTTGGTTTCCACACTGACTTTAATGCAGAGGATAAAAATGTGAAAACAAGAAGAAAAGACTTTAAACAGTCCAGTAGCGCGTGAAAACAATCTCGGTCGGTCGGAGAGAGCAAATTTCGAAATTTTCACATTTGTATTCTTTGTTGTTCAAAGCAGTTGCCGTGTCATCCAAACGCAAAACGGTTGAAGAGTTTACACCACTCCCATTTCACATCCCTCACAACCCTTTCCACATCTTACCTTGGTTGGCGCTACACCGCATCTGCCGTGCTTTCACTCAAAAAACAGTTTCTCGAAACTTTACCCGCATGTTTGACAAGAGAGGACGCGTGGACGCTGTATGCGCTTTGGTTGGAAGATTCGAACGTTCCTTTCAAGAGTCTAGCTAAAAAGGGTACATATTTCCCGTTAACTATCAGTCATCGGGGAGAGAAGCGCATAGATCTCCCTTTTGTCTGGACCAGCATTCTGGAAGCGTTCTCCCCATCTCTCTCTCTCTCTCTCTCCCTCTCTCTCTCTCTCCAATAAAATTAAGACTTTTGAATTTGCTTAATTTGGCTATGTGGGTGTGTGGAAATGCTTGGGAATGGTTGCCATGTTGTCACGTTTTCATCAATTATTCTTTAGGCCAGGCTGTAAGACTAAGGTTTTAGGTCTTAACAAACCTTTACCCTATTAAACCACTGAATTCAGTTCAGTTCAATTCACTTCTCTTTCTTTCACCTTTATCTGTGCTTCTGGGCAAACAGGGTGAAAAAAGAATATTTTTATAAATGATTTACTTGTCTGGGTCTTGCAGTCCAAAGGTGGGTCTCATCTTTGTTCTCAAATGAGATGTTAAAATAATGGTGGAGGTGGGTGGGGGAGGGGACTGGTGGACTTGGGTCTGTTGTATCATCTCTCTGTGCAAAGGACATAATGCACTTCACGCTGCATAGCTGAAGCTAGCCGAGAGGAAACTCGACAAGTCTCGGCGACGCTGTTTGAATGCACGGTACTACCATGTCCTCCATCTTGTTGTATCATCATGTTGCAAACTGCTGGCCAAGCCACTTAAGCTGTGCTAACGAGGGCCTCCATCAAAAGAGGGCGGCGTCATAACTTGTGGACAAGCTGTAAAAGCAGGAGCCATTTCTGTCTTCAAAGAACCTAATTTTCTGGCACAAATGTTCTCTTTTTCAGCCTCAGGTTGCGCCGCACAAATGGCCCCGTACTATAATCACCATGGTAGCGCAGCATGTTGGAGACTACAGAGCTGGCACACATCAAACTACCGTGCTTTGACATAATACAGTAGCTTTATTTTACACGACCTAATCTGATCTGATCAGATCTGATATTATCTTACCTTAAATCAGAATGTATGTCCCAACTTTGGCTTGCGAGCGCTTCGCAGACTTTGTGCTGCTACCAGTCCCAAAGAGAGCGAGACAGAGATAGCGAGAGAGAGAGAGAGAGAGAGAGAGAGAGAGAGAGAGAGAGAGAGAGAGAGAGAGAGAGAGAGAGAGAGAGAGAGAGAGAGAGAGAGAGAGAGAGAGAGAGAGAGAGAGAGAGAGAGAGAGAGAGAGAGAGAGAGAGAGAGAGAGAGAGAGAGAGAGAGAGAGAGAGAGAGAGAGAGAGAGAGAGAGAGAGAGAGAGAGAGAGAGAGAGAGAGAGAGAGAGAGAGAGAGAGAGAGAGAGAGAGAGAGAGAGAGAGAGAGAGAGAGAGAGAGAGAGAGAGAGAGAGAGAGAGAGAGAGAGAGAGAGAGAGAGAGAGAGAGAGAGAGAGAGAGAGAGAGAGAGAGAGAGAGAGAGGAGAGAGAGAGAGAGAGAGAGAGAGAGAGAGAGAGAGAGAGAGAGAGAGAGAGAGAGAGAGAGAGAGAGAGAGAGAGAGAGAGAGAGAGAGAGAGAGAGAGAGAGAGAGAGAGAGAGAGAGAGAGAGAGAGAGAGAGAGAGAGAGAGAGAGAGAGGTTGTCTTCGTGGCGCAGTGGGTTAATCTAATCGCCGGTTTCCTATGTCAAGGATCGCGAGTTCGATTCCCGCAAGGGGCGAACTTTTGTGACTTAAGTACGAAACTACTGAGGTCAGCGGTGGTTTTCTCCTGGTACTCCGGTTTCCTCCCTCCCTCCCTTCAAGAATGGGATGGGATACAGTCAATATAAAATTTCAAAAACAAAACCCTTTTCCCGGCGGTCTCCTCTCTGTCTTCTAGTAGCGATCTCCTTGGCTTTACACCACATATTTGAGCGATATATGTGTTGTGTGTGTAAAAGTGGGTAAAACGTGTGCGCGCATATGTTGGCAATGATCGTCGCGCTTTGAGCCTGGTTGTTGATTTGGGGAAAAGCGCGTATATAGCGTCCCTTATTATTATTATTATATTATTATTATTATTATTATTATTATTATTATTATTATTATTATTATCATCATCATTATTATTATTATTATTATTATTATTATTATTATTGTTATTGTTATTAATATTAATATTATTATTATTATTGTTATTATTATTATCATTATCATTATCATTATTATTATTATTCTTATTCTTATTATTATTATTGTTGTTATTATTATTATTATTATTATTGTTATTATTATTATTATTATTATTATTATTATTATTATTATTATTATTATTATTATTAGAAGAAAAAGAAGAAGAAGACGAAGAAGAAGAAGAGATGAAAGAGGAGGAAGAGGAGAAGGAGGAGAGAGGAAGAGAGCGATAGAGAGAGGGAGGGAGAGAGAGGGAGAGAGAGAGAGAGAGAGAAGAGAGAGAGAGAGAGAGAGAGAGAGAGAGAGAGAGAGAGAGAGAGAGAGTGCGGCTTTAGACCATGCGCATAAACCCGTAAGTGTGCGGCTTTAGAACATGCGCATAAACCCGTAAGTGCGCGGCATGGACGAGGTAAATGTAGTTTCGGCCAGCGCCTTGAGCAGCCCTTGAGCTGGTAAAGCGCATTATAAAAACACTTGTTATTTTAAAAAACAAAAAACTATTATTACAGATTTCCCTCTTCCAGCCAAAAAGATCCTTCAGCCTATTTTTTCCGCCGGTCTCTCGATGAAAGTGAACAATTTGCACTGGATCGTTTGAAGAAGAATACGATCCATGGATAAACAATGGGGAACACTTTGCATGCAGCAAGCCATCAAAATGTCTGCCATTGTCCACTCATTGGCGGGGCAAATGACCTGTTAGAAAGAGAATGGGCAAGAATAACATCCCGTTCAGCGTGCAATAAATGTATAATCGTTTGTCCTCTTCATCGTTTATCATTGGATTTTCCATGGTGATGAAAGCACAAATCACAGTATCAGCAAATAGATCAACTCCTGATTCGGCTGTTTGAACTCCGCCGGACCCTATAAACAAGGACTAACTAACTAACCGCACTGCGTAGCTGAGACTTGCACTGAAGATATCGTTCGTCGTGGTTTATTCTGGCTCATCCCGTGTCATTCACATTTTAATACCGGACGGCACCAGACAGCCTCTAACAGTAACACTCAGCGCGGTGTGAACCTAGTCTGAGAGCATGCCAGCCAGCCAAATAGTGAATACTGTTTTTGCATGAAGATTGTTTTTCCTGAGGACTTCACTCAGGAGTCTTCTCATGCTTTGGAAAATCAATCCCTTTGATTTTTGTTTTCTCCAAGCCCAGCCCGATATATCGATACAGTGACGAGCTGGTGAACACAGTGAAATGGCCATCTGTATCTGTGGCACAAATTTACAAAGGCAAACTTCAGGAAGCGGAGAAGGGGAGATAGATATTTATCTTATCAGTCCCTCATTACACGAAGAACAGCAACTAATAAGGGTTGTATCCAAGACGTTATCAATACACTCCTGTCCCTTGTCTTTAGGCCAAGCATCTTTATCACGTGTGTTTAACACAAGCGTTATGTCTCTTCAGTATACCAAGACATACGGCCAACGTGCGTTCGCTTACACCGCACCTAGGCAGTGGAATTCCCTTCCCTCCCATATCCGCAACATACAATCAACACAAGCATTCAAAAAGGCCCTCAAAACCCACCTCTTCAAACTGCATTATTCCGATTGATTTGTATCCCGCTGCCATTCTCTCATCTTTTGTCTATGTCTGATCCAAGTCTATCCTATCCTATCCTATCCTGTCCCATAACCCGAAGGTCGTAGGGGCACCACAGATGATCGTTTAACCAGCATACTCCATCTTTCTCTGTCCTCAGCAGCCCTCATGGCTTCGCTCAGTGTCAAACCAGTCCATTCTCGAATGTTGTCCTCCCACCTCTTTTTCGGTCTCCCCCTTCTTCTACCTCCTTGCACTGTGCCTTGCAGAATGGTCTTTGCAAGGCCTGATGATCTGGTGACGTGGCCATACCATCGGAGTTTCCGTTTCTTCACCACTGTGAGCAGGTCATCGTGTTGTCCAATGGCTTGTGTGATGGTCTGTCGGACTTCGTCGTTGGTGATGTGTTGGGTATAGGAAATGCACAGAAGTCTTCTGTAGCACCTCATCTCCATGCTTTGTATTCTTCGTTGGAGATCTGCTGTGAGGGTCCATGCTTCGCAAGCATATAGGAAGATGGAGATGACCAGAGAGCGCAGCAGTCTTACTTTGGAATGTAGACTGATGGTTCTGTCTTTCCAAATGGGCTTCAACCTTGTCAGGGCAGCAGTTGTTTGTGCGATCCTGGAGAGGACTTCCTGTCGAGACCCATTGTCTGACACAATGGCTCCTAAATATTTGAAGCTGTGCACTGTGTTGAGGGATTGGCCTTGTACTTTGATGTCCGTGTTGATGCCATTGGTGTTGTTGGTCATCATTTTGGTCTTCTCTGCACTTATTTCCATTCCATAAGCTCTGGAGGTGGTGTCAAGCCTCTGTACAAGCTGTTCAAGTTCTTGTTCCTCTCCAGCCAATCCATCAATATCATCCGCAAAACGAAGATTGGAGATTGCTCTGCCCCCTATGCTGACTGTGCCTTCGTGATCTGCAAGAGCATCTGACATGATGCGCTCTAGGAAGATGTTGAAGAGTGTTGGAGAGAGTAGGCATCCTTGACGCACACCGATTGTTGTTCTGAACCAGTTCCCGATGACGCTGTTATGGAGGACTGCACTGGTAGCCTTGTCATACAGGCTTTTGATGACTTCTATAATTTTAGGGCTGATGTTGTACACTTTCATGGTTGCCCATAGAGCTGCATGCCAGACTCGGTCAAATGCCTTCTTGAAGTCTATGAACACATGATATAGATGTTGTTGGTGCTGTAGGTATTTCTCACAGATTATTCTGAGGTTGAAAATCTGTTCAGTGGTACTTCGCCCTGCCATGAATCCTGCTTGTTCTTCAGCTATGATTTGTTCAGCTTGTGGTTTCAACCTGTTGAGTATTATTTTCAGGAGGACCTTGCTGGGATGGCTGATGAGGCTGATGGTGCGGTAATTTTCACACTCCTGAAGGTTACCTTTTTTGGGAAGAGTGATGACAAGCGACTGGGTCCATGGTGTAGGCCATTCCCCACTCTGCCAGATCTTGTTACAGATAATGGTGAGAGCATCAGTCATCGCTTCTCCTCCTGCTTGTAGCAGTTCCGCTGGTATGTTGTCCACTCCCGCTGACTTCCCTTTCTTCAGCGATTGCACTGCTGCCTCAACTTCTTCCCGGAGAATTGGGAGGATTTCTTCTTCTTCTCTGCTCTCGGGACATGCTAGAACTGATGGGTCTCCATTTGGTGTATGGTTGTAAAGGTCAGAGCAGTACTCTGTCCATCTGTCCAAGACTTCTTGTTCTTCTGTAAGGCAAATGCCAGACTTGCTTTGGATAGTGGAGACTTTGGGCTGTTTAACACTTGTCAGCCGCTTCACAGTCTGGTAGGCCTTCTTGCTGTTGTTCTTGTTCAGATTGTTCTCTATTTCCTGGCATTGATCTTCTATCCAGTTCTCCTTTGCTGTGCGCATGCCTTTTCGGATGTCATTGTTGATTTTTCGGTAGACATCAGCTCCCTGTGAGGTGTTCTTTTTCTTTTTTTAACTCTCTTCGTTTATCACACAGATCCAAAAGTTCAGGTGTGATCCACGGCTTCTTCTTTGGTCGGTGCTTGCCAAGGATCTCAGTGGCGGCATCTGTTACAGCTGAGTTGAAGGTATTGGTCATGGTGTTGACATCTACTTCGCCTGCCCCCAAAATAAGCAGTGGTGCAAATTTCCCTCCAATTGTGGCCTGAAATATTTTTGCCACCTCCGGGTCTTGCAGTTTGTCCAGGTCGAACTTCAGCCTAGTGCACTTTGCTGTATTTACTCTCTTCAAATGGAGCCGGAAAGACATCATCACGAGATCGTGGTCACTTCCAATGTCTGCTCCTGGAAAAGTGCGTGTCCTGCCAATGTTGATGCTTGATCTGAAGCGTTTCTTGACCATGATGTAGTCGATCTGGTTGTGATGTTCCCCGCCGGGACTGTGCCATGTCCATCGTTTGGATTTTTTGTGGAGACCAAGCGTGTTTGCCAGTACCAGATTGTTGTATCTGGCAAACTCCAATGGTATGCACTGGGCTCTCGCCTTTTCATGTGGAAGTGACGTTGCATAAGCTAAATTTAGTACGGCGCGTGTAGGGAATTCCCGCTAGGCCTATATCGACTTCCAGCGCTTACGGCTAATACCACACGGCATACTTGATGTCAACAATCCAGGCCCGGACTAGGGGGGGGGGAGGGGGGGGGTGGGAGGGGGGGGGGGGTTACAGGGGTTACGTACCCCCCCCCCCCTGACCTGGCTATGTACCTCTTTTTTTTTTTTTTTTTTTTTTTTTTTTAATCAAATCATAAGTAAATCCGGGGAGAAATTTCAACCCTCTCCCCTAGGCACTATAAAAAATAAATCCTCTTCCACTCTACTCAATTTCAACCACTGATTCTTTTATCACAAGTAACTACATTCTGTTACCTGAGACACTGTGCTTCCCATAGCTTGAGTCTCTGCATTGTAAAAGCATGCGGCTTGCCTGCAGTGAAGAACATGATGGGAGCACTGAGGGAACTGTCACTGTTTTTCTCAAACTCTCCAAAGAGACAAAGAAAACTTGAAGATACCATCGAATCATCTCAGCCTGACACGACAAAAACAAAGCTTGTTGATCTGTGCAGAACAAGATGGGTAGAAAAACATGAAGCACTGGAGGTTTATACATCTCTCTTTCTGGTTGTTCACGACTGTTTGGGACAAATGTGTGAAGACAGTGACAATTGGGACAGTGAGACACTGACCAAGGCAACTGGCTTTCTCCACACCTTGAGCAGCAGTGCTTTCCTCGTTGCATTCGTTGTCGTCCGCAATTGTTTGCGTTACTTAAAACCCTTGACAGTGAAGCTGCAGAAAAGGACAAAAGATGTTGTCGATGCCTACAGGGAAATCAAAGCGGTCAGTAACTGCATGTCTTCTATTAGAAGAGATGTCGACACAGCGTTCGTTGCCTGGTTCGGTGAAGTCAGCAAAATGGCGAATGCTTTGACAACTGATGTTATTGTTCCTCGTCAAGCATCCCGACAGACTCTCCGTGACAACCAACCTGCGGCCACTCCAGAAGAATATTTCAAGATTAGCATTGCCATTCCTTTCTTGGAACACCTGTCAATCGAATTGGACTCGAGGTTCAAAAATGCTGACCTAGCAGTTGATGGTCTCTGTCTGGTGCCAAGCACTTTAATAGACAACCAGGATGGTTTCATGCAGGTTCCAGAAGGGGTGAAGACACTGGCAATGTTGTGGGAGTCTGATCTACCAGACAACGCTACCCTTGATGCAGAATACCAAAGGTGGGTTTGCAAATGGCGAAGTGCTGCTGAGAATGCGACAGCTATCATCCCATCCACGGCATCAGAAGCACTGAAACATTGTGACAGGGATTTTTATCCCAACCTGTTCATCATGCTAAAGAACCTTTGCACCCTGCCTGTCACTACTGCCGAGTGTGAGCGTTCAAACAGTCAGTTGCGCAACCTGAAAAACTACCTGCGCTCTACAATGGGGCAACATAGACTCAATGGACTTGCTTTACTGAAAGTGCACAGGGATGTTGATATTGACTTCAAAGAGGCAGTGAACTGTTTTGCCAGAAGATACAATTCACAAATGGTACTAATGCCGAGGAACCTAGTGCAGCAAGACTGAAAGTGAAAGCAGGGCGGTGATGTTCATAAATTACAAGGTAAAGCTTTATATTGTTAACGATCAACAAAATGTAGTGAATAATAATAGTATACAAAACATCTCTGCTGATAAATAAATGTTCGTGTGTGGGTTTTTTTGTTGGTTTTTTAAGGGACGGGCAGATGATTATTTTTGTACCCCAGAGTTTGTCAGTTCAATTTGTTCAAAAAGCTCAAAGTCCCAGACCATCATAAATGGCTTTTTCAAGGTTCAGATTGCACCAGATTGCACCATTTTGCGTCCTTGAAAAAAAAAATTTCCGGGGGGGCATGCCCCCGGACCCCCCTAGAAGGCTCGGCGCTTCGCGCCTTCGCTGAATCTGTAACCCCCCCCCCTCAACTTTTCCCAGGTCCGGCCCTGCAATCTCCATGGAAACAGTTACGATGGAACAGTTGCAGTCAGTCACCTCACACAATCAATTTGTTGTTTTCATTTTGTCTTCTATTGACATACTGTTTTATGGTTATTTATTTGGCTAGTCTTCTATCAGATTGCTCAGAATTAACACTACACTCAGTCTATATGGTATACTCGTACTTTGCTGACCTTTGTTTTTTCTTTCTCTTCATGTGATTTCGCACTTGCATTTGTGAAAACTTGAATCAATATAGGGAGAACAAACAGGCTGTAATAGAATTGTTTTGAATTTTCATTGTGAATGTTACTGTTTTTTTTTTTGTTTTTTTTTTTTTTATCTCATCATCACTGACTATTTAGGCTACCCTGTTTTGGTATCATGTAGCAGTACTGTGTGGTCCTCGACATCTCATACAGCAGTACTCTATATATGGTCTTCGCCATCTCATGTACTGATGTAGCATCTTGTATGGTCCTCATTATCGCCTGTAGACGTCCTGTTAGGTCCTCACCATCTCATGTTGCAGTCCTGTATAGTCCTCGCCATTTTATGTAGTAGACTAGAATGGTCCTCGCAAATTTATATAGTACACTAGTATGGTCCTCACCATTTTTTGTAGTAGACTTTATGGTCCTCGCCATTTCATGCAGCAGTCCTGTATGGTCCTCGCCATATCATGTAGGAGTCTTGTATAGTCCTCACCATTTCATGTAGTAGACTTTATGGTCCTCGCCATTTCATGCAGCAGTCCTGTATGGTCCTTGCCATATCATGTAGTAGACTAGTATGGTCCTCGCCATTTCATGTAGGAGACTAGTATAGTCCTCGCCATTTCATGTAGTAGACTAGTATGGTCCTTACCATTTCATGTAGTAGACTTGTATGGTCCTCACCATTTCATGTAGTAGACTAGTATGGTCCTCGCCATTTCATGTAGGAGACTAGTATAGTCCTCGCCATTTCATGTAGTAGACTAGTATGGTCCTTACCATTGCATGTAGTAGACTTGTATGGGCCTCACCATTTCATGTAGTAGACTAGTATGGTCCTCACCATTTCATGTAGTAGACTAGTAGTGTCCTCGCCATTTCATGTAGGAGACTAGTATGGTCCTTGCCATTTCATGTAGTAGACTAATATGGTCCTCGCCATTTCATGTAGGAGACTAGTATGGTCCTCGCCATTTCATGTAGGAGACTAGTATGGTCCTCGCCATTTCATGTAGTAGACTAGTATGGTCCTCGCCATTCCATGTAGGAGACTAGTATGGTCCTCACCATTACATGTAGTAGACTTGTATGGTCCTCGCCATTTCATGTAGTACACTAGTATGGTCCTCGCCATTTCATGTAGTAGACTAGTATGGTCCTCACCATTTCATGTAGTACACTAGTATGGTCCTCACCATTTGATGTAGTAGACTAGTATGGTCCTCGCCATTTCATGTAGCAGTCCTGTATGGTCCTCACCATTTCATGTAGTAGACTAGTATGATCCTCACCATTTTATGTAGTAGACTAGTATGGTCCTCACCATTTCATGTAGCAGTCCTGTATGGTCCTCACCATTTCATGTAGTAGACTTGTATGGTCCTCACCATTTCATGTAGTAGACTAGTATGGTCCTCGCCATGTCATGTAGTAGACTAGTAGTGTCCTCGCCATTTCATGTAGTAGACTAGTATGGTCCTCGCCATTTCATGTAGTAGACTAGTATGGTCCTCACCATTTCATGTAGTAGACTAGTATGGTCCTCGCCATTTCATGTAGTAGACTGGTATGGTCCTCGCCATTTCGTGTAGTAGACTAGTATGGTCCTCGCCATTTCATGTAGTAGACTAGTATGGTCCTCACCATTTCATGTAGTAGACTAGTATGGTCCTCACCATTTCATGTAGTAGACTAGTATGGTCCTCGCCATTTCATGTAGTAGACTGGTATGGTCCTCGCCATTTCATGTAGGAGACTGGTATGGTCCTCACCATTTCATGTAGTAGACTGGTATGGTCCTCACCATTTCATGTAGTAGACTGGTATGGTCATCACCATTTCATGTAGGAGACTAGTAGTAGTATGGCCCTTGCCATTTTATGCATCAGAGTTGTGCTGTCACTGATTGATTAACATGTTTATTTCAATTTTGAAACTGTATGATCAGGTGTATTGATAGTAATAATACAACCAATTTTAATTAATTATTTTATAGAACGTAATTAATTTAATAAATAAAATTTAAATAAGAAACAAAGAAAACTGAAAAAATTAACCTTTCTTAGCCTTCTTGTGTCTTTAATTTTTTTGTAGACTTAATCACTGTTTATGTGTGTTTTGTGTGTGTTGACTTGTTGCGTGTGCTTGGTTGTAATAAAAAGAAACGAGTATCCTTTTCCCCAAAGAACAAAAACAAAACAAAACACTAAAAGAAAACACACACACACACACACACACACATGTATATAAAGACATTGATTGTTCTAAAAAAAAAAATTCAACTTAACCATGTTTTTGTTTTACATCACAGAGCTCTTCTGGGAACAAAACAAACGAGCCTAGCTTATAAATGCTCAACATGCACACACTCACGTTAAGTATCAAAACAATGAATTTATAATTCAATAAACACACACACATTTAAAAACAAACACACACATACACAATCAGCAGCATCTGCACTGACACACTCAAAATGAAATGCTACTATTAAACAGTGTGGAACATAAATCAAAACAATGATTTTTAAAAAAAAAAATCAATGTATGGATTTTTTAAAAAGTCAATTCACTTTATTCTTGACCCAATAAAGAATGCTGGGTAAATAGAATTTATAATTAGAATATAATATATCCCTCACCAAGAGATGGATTACAAGTTTACATTACCATTGACAAACACAAAATAAAAAATAATAAATAAAAACGTTAATAAATAAATAGATAAAATAAATAAAAATAAAAAAATATAGTAAATTTAAATATAAGTAAATAAATAAAATAAAAGGATAAATCAACATGCTACCTATTACAAATAGAACATAATTTAATTATCTAAAATAAAAATAAAAAACAACCAAATTTTTTTTTAGTTCTGAGAAATATACATTTAATAAGCTAATTTTCTATATATTAAACAAAACAATAATTGCTTTAATGATAAATATAAACAATCGGAAATACAGTATTACAGCATGCGTGTAAAATAAATGTACAACTCAACTTTGCTTAGGTGCGTAGGAGAAGCACTTTAGGCCTACTATAGCATTTCCTCGAGTTGAGTTTCCCAGCAGCAATCTAATTTTAGACACGCGAAGGGTTTTCCCTGGCGCACCTATTCTAATTATAGAGAACGCAACGTCACTTCCACATGAAAAGGCGAGAGCCCAGCGTATACCAAACTCCAATAGCCTCAGACCCCTGTCATTTGTCTCGTTGTTGCAGTGGGGTCCACATGTGTCTCCCCAGTTGTGGTGCGCATCTTGGCCAACCTTGGCATTCCAGTCGCCTTGCACTATGACTATGTCCTTCTTCGGTACTTGGTCAAGGACCGCCTGCATATTTTCATAAAAATCCTCCACTTCGCTGTCTTCATAGTCTGATGTTGGGGCATAGGCCTGGATGATGGTAATGTTGAAAGGGGTTGCTCTCAGACGGATGGTAATGAGTCTACTGGAGACTGGGCGGCAACCCATGACAGTGGCTAGAATGTTCTTGTGGACCAAGAATCCAACGCCGTGTTCGTGCCTGTCATCTCTACCGCTGAAATAGAGCTTGTGGCCTTTGTCAGTCGTTGTTTCACCTAGGCCTTTCCAGCGCAGTTCGCTGATACCTAGAACGTTCCATCGATAGTGGTCCAGCTCGTGGGCCAGTTCTTCTAATTTTCCTTCCGCAGTTAGGGTCCTGACATTCCAGGTTCCTATGACGATGTTGTTTCTCGTGCGGATCTTGCTAATTTGTCCATCAGTAGCATACTTAACACCTCCGTCCTGGTGGCCAACGGAAGGCGCGGTCCTTGTGTAGCCGGGCGACGACCGATCCGGCATGGAATTAGTGGATAGCCTCATCATGTGTTGTGTCTTGGGCAAAAAAGACCTGGCAGGGCCCAATCCTCTCCAGGCTGTTGGCCACAGCCGAAATCCACGAATACAGTGTGGCTCGCCTTGGCCCTGAGCACGTGGTCGTTGAACCTGTAGTAACGTGAGGTTCCTCCGCCCTGGCCGGTGACTTCTGTGTAGAAGACTTTCGCCCAGTGATGCCGTGCTAACATCACCCCTGTTAGTCGCCTCTTACGACACGCCGGGAAACGTTGGGTCTATTCTATTTGCCCGAACCCACAGAGCCGAGTGTATACACGGCTGTAAATATTTATACTGTTTTTCTTCCTGGGCCTAACCGGGCATATAAATAGCTGTGAATAGTTTTTTTGCTATTCTATTTCTGTCTTTTTTGTCATTTGTGCACATAGTTGTAAATAGTCTATTTCGGTCTTTCTTTTGTAATTTATGTACATAGTTGTAAATAGTCTGTACCTTTACTGTTCCGTCTTTGGTGTATTGTAGCAAAAGTGATGTTTTATCGAGTGCATGTATTTATATGTTATGACTATGTAAAGCGTGGTGAGTCTGGTCATAGGCTGGAGTACCCGCTATATAAAAATCCGTTATTATTATTATTATTATTATTATTATTATTATTATTATTATTATTATTATTATACCAAGCGTCAAATCTATCAAACACGATCCTACAGTTGCCTAATGGCCTGCTTTAATTGGAAGGTTCAGGGAGGTTCACCAACTTTTTTTTTTCTCTCCGAGATTGCCAGATCTCGAACCTTAGGTTCTTAAAGCTTTTGGAGGAAAAAAAGTTTCAAGAACCTAGGTTCTGGATATGAAAACCTCGTGTGAAAAATAAGGTCGTGAACCTCCACAAACTTCCAATTAAGACAGGCTGTCTGATGCTCAGTGACGCATCGACCGAGCCAATAAGAACCTTGGGACTAAACCATCGCTTACATCGCGTGTTGACCTGAGAGATCTGTTATTGCCCAGGCCAATTTGTTTAGAACCGACCTATGCATTAGATCTCAGGAGGTGCACTATTCGACAGCGATCAGCAGCAGCTTCCGTTGTTATCCATTTCCTGCGCTCGGGGGCCGAACCTTTGCGCACCTTTTTGGACAGCTACACGCATCAAAGTGACATTTCCCTTCATGTTCACAGCCATTGCTTTGTCGTCACAGAACGATAGAGAATGCAAATGATCGCTGACTCTAAGACAAAGTCCTGATGTTCTTTTCTCAGCTCAACGCCCACAATCCATACAGAGGCTTCCTGTTTAAAGCAATGTACCAGCTGTGAGAACCCACTTCAGAGGAGGAGGAGGAGGAGGAGGAGGAGAAGAAGAAGAAGAAGAAGAAGAAGAAGAAGAAGAAGAAGAAGAAGAAGAAGAAGAAGAAGAAGAAGAAGAAGAAGAATATAACCGTGAAAACTATTTCATTAGCCCCGCCTGGTGGAATAACGACGACAACTACAGCGACAACAACAACAAGACGCAACAACAAGAAGATTGTAAAAATGTAAAGTGCATTTGTGATGAACCTCTAACTCTAAAACATATATTATTTGATTGTATTCAGATTCATCCTCTTTTGCCCCTTGAAGTAAATACTATAACATCAGTTAAAAACATTAGTAATGAATTAAGTGTGGGATTGGCAAAAGCTTTAATCAATTCTCCAGTAGCTCGTTTTATTTAACTGAAATTGTTATTGTTCTGTTAGATAGATAGTAATAGTCCCTGTGTGTATGTATGTGTTTATATGTGTCTGTTTAAATGCGTGAATCTTTATGTATGGTCTTTATCATCTTGATGAAAAAAGACGTTAATAAAACAACCAACCAACCAACAACAAGACGCGTAAGACTAACTGACATTAATGGATACAGTACAGAAAGATAAATGAGATGGTCAGCCTAGCGGCTTACCCACATGGCCCAACTGACCCAAACGACGTGATCGCCAAAACACACAACAAGAACACGAACTCAAAATAAGGTAGGTAGAAATAGAAGAAGAATGAAAAGGAAGATGGGGAGGAGGAGGAGGAAGATGATGATGATGATGATGATGATGATGATGATGATGATGATGATGATGATGATGATGATGATGATGATGATGATGACGACAATGATGGTGATGAAGAAGTTCATGATGATGATGATGATGAAAAATAAGAGAAGAAAATTGCTGATGATGATGATGATGATGATGATGATGATGATAATGTGACGATGAAAAATAAGATAAAAAGATTGAGGATGACGATCATGATGATTATAATGACGACGATTAAAAGAAGATGGTGATGATGAAAAATAAGATAAGAAGAAGAAGATTGATGATGATGATGATGATGATGATGATGATGATGATGATGATGATGATGATGATGATGATGATGATGACGATGATGATGATGAAAAATAGGAGAAGGATGATGATGATGATGATGATGATGATGATGATGATGATGATGATGATGATGATGATGATGATGATGATGATGATGATGAAAAATAAGATATGAAGATTGAGGATGATGATGATTATGATGACGACGTCTAAAAGAAGAAGATGAGGAGTAGGAGGAGGGGGATTAAGAAGACTGATGATGATGAGGAGGAGGAGTCAGAAGAAGAGGAAGACAGACTTGATGCCGGGTAGCACAGGCAAGTGTGTGCGTTAATTTTGTGACAAATTGGAGCAGACAGGTTCTGTCCTGGCGGAGACCAACCTAGGGCAATTTTCTCTACTTGTGCTGAATTGCCAACAATTGCGTCCCTACTACGGTAGGTGTGTCCAACACAAACGTGCCATTCAGAATGGACTTCGAAGAATTAGTGGTGTTGGCTGTAGGTCAAAACATTCGGAGTATCCGACTTGTACGTTTCAAATTGTTTCATGGAGTAAGTTAGCCAACAGGCTCCGATGACCTGTATGAGTTAAAGACCACATTACTACGATGAAAGCTTTCCGATACGCATATTTTTTAAAACATTTGTACAAACTTGTGTATCTTCTTTCTTGCCCTCGCCGCGCCGAAATTTGCCAAGAATCACAGCGAAAACACCATAAAATCTGTGAAATCCTGGGGGCAGAGATAGCTGCAGTATAGGCGTGGGGAAAAGGTCGTCGCTTACGCAGTCAGTGGTATAATACTCTAGACCATTAATACTATTTAAAATTCTTTTGTATAATCTAACCCTAATATCTACGATCTTCCTACAGACTGTTCCAAAACGCCATGTAAACCATGGCTTTACTACTACGACTATTGCGGCCGTGTCTAACTGTGAGCGCCTGTGAGCCTCTACATGATTACAGTTTGCATGGAAGTTAAGTCTTGTATTGATTGTAGCAGACTATCTCGCTCGGGCAATACTTTTATATTCAAATTTCGCACATTTTGGATATACAAAATGTACATGGCTACATGCATATAATAAACAAATACTCATCTATAGACGTGAATTAGACACTATAAATAAAACAGTGTTGGTGCATCTTGATCAAGGGGTTCAGACTAACTGCATGGTAAGGAGTGGGCAGGATAAAAATGAAATTGGATCTGGGATGGCCGTGTGATGACTGAAGGGTAAGCACGACAGACAAGAGTGCGAGTGAGACACAAGATGTCAACTAAAACAGACTGGACCAGTAGGACTAGTTAATCACTTCGTGTTAGAGTGTAAAATACACAACGAAATGGGGCTACAGTACAAAGAAGTACGTTGAGAGCAGGCTTACGTTCTATCAAGTCTACATTTTCCCAGGGTCTTTGTCCCCACATGGCGTAATGCTTCCTCAGGCCTATATTCCCACAAGTCTTTTATCCACCAGGGTCTCAAAGTATATATTCTAAATATGTTTGTAACAGATCTTGAAAAACAGACCTGGGGAAGCTAGACCCGAAAAGCCTCGATGAAACATACCTGGAGGAACATATGTCTATGGCATGTGTCACACGCATTATCAATAGCCGAATCTTAATATGTGTAATTCGAATTCTTTTATCCACGCAGCCTGTTCACTCAGCAACAAGGCAGGAGTCGTCGTATAAAGTTGTCCAACTTTATTCAGCAAACACCAACTACATGCAAGATCGCTTCCCGAAAATCACTCAAAAAACTACTGCTCGCAAACAGTCAGTACAACACTTATATAGTTTCTCAACACTCCAGAAAAACTTCAAACAATCCAGAATGACGCAATAACACCCAATCAAACTTAAACTCGTCACCGGAACTACGCACTGTCTTACCTCATAGAATGTTTACGAATGAACAAAATTCTATTAGCTATCGCAAAAAAGACCAAGAACATTCAATCGATAATAGAAAATTCTCAACGCTACAACAATATCGATCAACAAAAACTATCAAGATTATACAAATCTTTTTCTAGCAACAGCGCGGAACGAAATCAAAGGTTTCATTATTGCATGCTTTGCAAAATAAAATAATCGGAATTATCGTGCGCGTCTCAATAGTAAATAGCATGAATGTTCTTACAATTAACATTTTAATCTAGTATCTGCACATACACATAAACGAGAAGGGGCGTTTCATGCAAACAGTCACAGCCAGAACTAGGGAAGTTATTGTCCCATTCTACAAATCAATTGTACGACCACATCTGGAGTACTGCATCCAAGTATGGCGACCATACCTCAAAAAAGACATCGCCGAGTTGGAAAAGGTGCAGAGGAGAGCCACCAGATCGATCACAGGGATTGGTCACCTGCCGTACGATGAGAGACCGGCTTTTTGCCAATTGCAGAAATTAGAAGAAAGGAGAGACAGGGGAAATCTTATCGAGACTTTCAAGATCATAAAGGGACTTGAAAAAGTTTCTGCTGACAAATTTTTTAATTCATCATTCTACCATAGAGGTCACAGCAGCAAACTGTTCAAAGAGAGGTCTTGACTGAATCTCAGAAAGAACTTTTTTTTCACAAAGAGTTGTGAACCCATGGAATGCACTGAAACAATCAATTGTTGAAACTGAAACTGTCAACCAGTTCAAGAAACGCCATGATAAAGAGACAATTAAGGGGGTTAAAATAAGTTCTCAAACTTCCTACCCGGGTCGGCCGCGCTTAGGTAAATTCAAGTAGATGACAAGTAAGAATGCGAAATGCCAACTGTGCAGAGCCAATGTGTTACGCTTTTCTTTTATTGATTGCGTTTTCGTTTAAAAACCTGCAAAAAATTTCTTAATTTTTCAGCGTGAGATAGTAAAGTTGTTCTGGTATCTTGTATCTTGTACGGAAACATACCACAGACCTACAGGAACGTCGGTGTGATCCCGTAGTTTCTAAGATGCCGACTTGAGAAATAAAGTTTGAAAGATAATCTAATACTAGTTTTACTTGTTATGACAATGAAATTGGACGAAGTTGGAGCAGTCATTGCTATGGCGAGTATCTAGAAGTACAGACCGAAAGAAGAGATACTTATTACAGTAACTGTTAACAGATTAAGATTGGACACAGGTTTGGTGATTATAGTGCAGACGCTATCTGCCTTGATACGCCAAGCCTCAAACAAAAACCCACGCCATGTTTAATGCGTTGGGCAGTCTAAAACAAAGAACAGCGCTAGACAACAGCAGCAGTTCCTGTTCAACATGCTTCCAACACGTTTTCTTATCATCCGAGTTTATGCATCGTTGCCCAAAATATTACTAATTTCTATTGATTGCCCGTGTCAGAATAAAAATTAGAACTGTACAGAAAGTACTAAAATATAATAATAACAATAACAACAACAACAATAATAATAATAATAATCAAGAAGAAGAAGAAGAAGAAGAAGAAGAAGAAGAAGAAGAAGAAGAAGAAGAAGAAGAAGAAGAAAATGATGACGATGATGATGATGATGATGATGATGATGATGATGATGATGATGATGATGATGATGATGATGATGATGATGATGATGATGCAATCACGCGCTTTTTTTTCAATCGAACCCAATGTGCGGCGATCTGAAGAAATTTATATTACTAAACAAAAGAAAAACATTGCAGGGGAATGATTTGATTAAAAAAATAGGCCCAAGGGACATTACGTAAGTTTGGTACATACTAGAGGGTGGAACCGGTACGATTTCTCACACCGGTTTTTCCAATAGTAAACCGCGGTTTAAAACCGGTTAACCGGCTAGAAGTTACAACTGGTTACCCTGGGTAAAGGCGCATAGTAAGCAAGGGAAATAACCTCTGTATTTAATTTTTTTTTGGGAATTTATGTCGCTAGCTACTTAACTCAGAGGCTATTTCCCTCCTCCACTGTGGGTAGATTTGGGAGTTTGCTTTTCAATGTTGAGTTTGTGAAACCGTTTGTGGAATCTGAAGTTGCGAATGTCATATTGGTTAGAAAAGCAATGCGCATTGAAAGATTAAAAGCCTGTTCCAAGTTTGTGTTCTGTGAAATTCGTTTGTAAAAAGTCCTTGCTTTCACACTGGATTTTACATCTATAGTTACACACACACACACACACACACACACACACACACACACACACACACACACACACACACACACTCACACTGCTCTTGCTGAGAGAGAGAGAGAGAGAGAGAGAGAGAGAGAGAGAGAGAGAGAGAGAGAGAGAGAGAGAGAGCAGCAAAAGGTGGTGTCGGCGAATGTGTGCATTCAGATTTGAAGTGCCACCGCCAAGTTTAATACTTGCCTTACACTCTTTACAGTAACCGGTATTATGGTCAACCTTTCCTGCTTCTGTCTCTCGCAGGAGAAAGAATCTCCAAATGTCAGCTTTCCCACTCGTGTTCACTACGAATTTCTCTGTTTCTGCCATTTTGGTAGTGCTTTACGGGACGAGTGATGTCCCTTAGAAAAACCGCGGTTTTCCGGTTTTTTAAGGCCAAACCGGTTTACCGAACCGTGAGAAAGTCGAACCGATTTTAACCGGAAAACCGGTAAAACCGAACACCCCTAGTACATACCTGTATGGCGGATCTCCTGTGGCAATATAGTCCCCTATACGCTATTGTGTCCGGGGACGTTAATCTAATACAAGACAAGACAATGTGGCAATGCGGTAGACAGGGAGTTGATAGGGGCTGGGGGGGGGGGGAGAGGAATGGGCTGGTTTCCTAGGTCGCGGGTTTGAACCCCGCAGGGGACGAACTAATGTGACCTAAGTACGAGGCTTTTCAGGTGACCGAGGGTTTTCTCCGGGTACTCCGGTTTTCTCTCTCCAAACCTCCCCCGCCCACCCCCACCATCATTCAATAATTGAACTGGATGCAGTCTGTCTAAAAATTTCAAACATAAATGTCAATTTTCTTTGTCTGCTCATAGCGACTTATCTGTACACCACACATTTGAGTGATGAATGTATATTTGTTGTATATGTAATAGTGTCTGTAACATGTGAGCGTGTACAGTATGTTGGTTACAGATCGCCGCGCTTTGAGCCTGAGTTAGGTATAGCATCCACTCTTCTTCCTCCTCCTCTTCTTCTTGTTCTTGTTCTTGTTCTTCTTAGTAGTAGTAGTAGTAGTAGTAGTAGTAGTAGTAGTAGTAGTAGTAGTAGTAGTAGTAGTAGTAGTAGTAGTAGTAGTAGTAGTAGTAGTATAGATAGCACACAGGTTTATGCGTGAGTCAGCAATCTCTAAATCTTTCATACTTAGTAACCCTGTGTTCTAAATACCTCTTTGCTATATACAACTACAGGAACCCAACTTGTATTAAGACAGAGATTTTTCTTATATAGCGCACTTACAAGCTCAGAGAGCTTCTCAAGGCGCCGGCCCGTAATATCCAGCAATCACACAATAGTTTGCTGAAGTCAGGATTCGAACCCACGTCGCTCAGGACTAATACCCGGTGGAAAAAAAAAAGAAATTGAAAGAGAAAATACAGCTAGGATAGTGAATTATTGTGGAAATACAGACGGACGTACGTACGGAGATTTCAGGAGTGAAGAAGCAGACTCAGAAGCACAAGAAGAAGAAGAAGAAGAAGAAGAAGAAGAAGAAGAAGAAGAAGAAGAAGAAGAAGAAGAAGAAGAAGAAGAAGAAGAAGAAGAAGAAGAAGAAGAAGAAAGGAAGGCGAAATAAAAGCACAGGGATGAGGTAGATTGAACACTGCGGAGTCCGAGATGAGATCAACAATCACTACGGTGATTACGGTGGGGCCTCAATAATCCGGTTTGATAGAAATGAAGCTGGAAATGATAGTGCCTTAAGGATAGGCGACACAATGCATGCATTCCTTGACAAATCATTACTAGATAACTGCAGCCTGTACGATGCTAGAAAACTAGATGACTGTACTACTAGTATAGTTAGAAGACGGCTGTAGCGTGTAAGAATGAATGCATGCCATGGCAAATGAATACTGAAACTTTGGAACTGTTTCATTTTTATTTTATTTTATTTTATTTATTTAATTTTTTTTTTGTTTTTTGTTTTTTTTTTTTTTGTGGGGGGGACTTTTGAACTACTAACTGACAGTAGTGTGTAAAATGCTAGAGGAAACTAATGTTCATGCAGATTTTCACCAAAGAAGAAGAAGAAAAGCAGCAGCAGCAGCTGAAGAAGAAGAAGAAGAGGAAGAAGAAGAAGAAGAAGAAGAAGAAGAAGAAGAAGAAGAAGAAGAAGAAGAAGAAGAAGAAGAAAGCAGCAGCAGCAGCTGAAGAAGAAGAAGAAGAAGAAGAAGAAGAAGAAGAAGAAGAAGAAGAAGAAGAAGAAGAAGAAGAAGAAGATGATGATGATGATGATGATGATGATGATGATGATGATGATGATGATGATGATGATGATGATGATGATGATGATGATGATGATCTTGGTGCTGAAATCAGGAAAAGACGACGATGATGACTGAGAAAAGTTCTGATGAAGATGATGATGATGAGGAGGAGGAGAATGATGATGAGGAGGAGGAGAACGATGAAGACGACGACGATAGCGACAACAACGGTGTTACTGCGGTTGATGGTGGTGCTGCCATTGATGAGGATGACTGTCTTAAAACGCTCCGGCTGAACTGGGTTGTATGTCCGATGATCATTGTGTACATTGCTTCTGGCTGTTGACTTGGACACAAACACCCTCCCTCCATCCCCCTGCCTCACTATGCCAACCCTGGGCGCAGTGTGTGCCCGAGACAATGGTCTCCTAAGGACTAGACCTATTCTCCGTATTGATGGCTGTGTGAACATATTTACACGCTGGTGACTAATTTGTCGCCATTCACTGAGATACGTATGAAGGCTTCCTTCATCACACAGATCAAAGCTAAAGGAGAAAGGGGAGAATGGCAACTGAAGGGAGGGGGATAGGAGAGGGAGGGGGGAGATAGGAGAGGGAGGTAAAGGGAAAGAGGGAGAGAAGGGGGGAGAAAGAGAGGAGAGGGGGAGAGAGACAACTCATAAAACTTTAATGCCAGGCTACCAGCCTATTCACCATGTTTTTATTCGAATCAATGGGGGCCGCCATTGTCGTTACTATTTTTAGAAACCCTGAAATATGATAACGATTTCCGGTATTGTAGGCAACGAGTGGTAAACATGTCCGCCGGCAGAGAGAAGCGTGTTCTCAAATTGTACACAAATCCTGGACAAGGGGGCAGACACTGTTCTGTTAAAGGCTGTAATAACAACCAGAGAAAATTAAATGAACTACTATGCACGCCATGTTTTGAGCACAAACCACTTTTGCGTCAAGAATGTTCTTGCCCAAGGCCATTCGATTTTTACTCGCCGAAGAATGAAGATGAACGACGCGAATGGCTTGCAAAGTTGAAATTAAAGAAACCACCAAAAACAGTAAGCGTGTGTTCCTTCCATTTTATTGACCGTCAACCATCACAAGAGAATCCACTTCCACAATGCTATCTTGGCTATGAAAATAAGGTAAAGACTAGACGAATTATCGTTCGATGCCAGAATAGTAGGCCTAATCATGGTGGTGCACAAGAAGTACAACTACCCCAGGCAGGATTAAGGAAAAGAAGCCACACTGACACTACATCCGACACGCCTTGGAAAAAGGGAAAGCAGGATGACATCATGCAATGTACAGGTATGCTGTGTTTTTTTTTGTTTTTGTTTTTGTTTTGTTTATCGGTTGAATGGATTGCAGATGACTGATTCAGTGAATAGATCTGATACATCGGCTATCTTAGCTTGAAAGTTAATTCAGTTTATACTACTTATCTAATAAACTACTTACCATGATTGGCTCGCAAACCGAAACTAAACAAAAGATAAGTATCAAAAGTGAGAGACTCAGAGAGGCAGCAAATATTAGTGGTGCACTGCATTTTTTTAAATCCTTTTTTTTTTTTCAGTTAGATCAACCACGTCATTTTTTTCCTCATAAATATATTTTTAGACTGATGGCTAATGCTGCTGTATGAGTCAAGAGAGAAGTTCTTTGAAATAAAATTGATGGTGTTGGTGTTTATTTGAAGCAATGTTTGACACCCCCCCCCTCCCCTTCACCCCCCCCCCTTTTTTTCCTTGTTATATCTATTTTTCATTTTTGTTTCGCAGTTTCACCTATTATTGTGACTGCAACATTACCGATGAAATCAACGCCTTCATCATGTGAAGCACAGCAGTCATCAGCCGATGTTTGCCCAGCTTTTGACATTGCCCTACAGGGTAAGTACAAAGAACATGCGTAGAGTTGTAATGGACTAATTGATCTCACAAATTGTACATCCCTTGCTAACTATCCCGATAATGCAGTTCTATTCTGTCAGTAAAATGGCTTGCTAAATTTAGAGATCCGATTCAATGAAGACAGTAGAGTATTTTCTACTGATATACAGATTACCATGTCATATGACTAATTGGCAGTACTTATACTGACCCAGGCCCCAGGTGTCAACGCAAAGAAGTGACAAATCTTTACAACCAAAATGCATTCTTTCATAATAAATTTATTATATTTCGTCCTTTTTGATTTAAAGATTTGTCACTTCATTCTTTTCATACCAGGGGCCTGGATCTGCGTATTGCTGAAAAATTATGTTTCATAATATTGACCGAAAATATAATCCTTATATATATATATATATATATATATATATATATATATATATATATATATATATATATATATATATATATATATATATATATATATATATCTATATATATCTATATATATATATATATATATATATATATATATATATATATATATATATATATATATATATATATAATATAACAATAGAATATATAATAATATTCTAAACTCCTACAGATTACAATGGGTGGCCCGTAGCGCAGTTGGTTAGTGCACTGGTTACCAATGCCGCGGGTCACGGGTTCGATCCCAAAATTTTTTTTTACTAAGGTATAAAACTTAATGGGTCACAGAGGGTTCTCTCCTGGTACTCCAGCTTCATCCCTCCCTTCAAATAATACTGGATGCAGCCAATTTAATTTGAAAAATACAAAAATTTATTTCCTTTCAGTTTCCTAATAGCTGCTTCACTGCCTTTACACCACATGTATGTCTTGTATACTGTTGTCTTTGTTGTGTGTTTGTAATGTTTGTTGCACATGTGTTGGTACAGAGCGCCGCGCTTTGAGTTCGTTTTAAGAAAAGCGAGTATTATTATTATTATTATTATTATGATAGACATGAAGCAAGCACTGTTAAACATGAGCTGCATTAAATTATGTTTACAGATGTAGCTGCACATATTTCCCAAGAGGACGATATCAAACAACCAGGCATTGTGTGTGTGAACAGCAGACAAGCTACACCTACACAGCAGCTGACTGCTGAGCAGTGTCCATGCAGACTTGGTAAGTTTGTGCAATTCTGTGTACATGTACAGTGCTACCATGCAGTTTTCATACACAAACATGTCTGAGAGGCTTTTTCACCTTATGATTTGTGTCAAGCTTAAAAGGTTTCTGGCTTCAAACTTATTTCCAAAGGCAGGTTGGAAAATGTAATTTGCATTATTTGTTATATTTGGCTAGCCCTGGACGTTCCTCACTAAAGAAAGTTAGCTCCTAGTTAAGCTTGTAGCTTTTGTTGACCATAACAGTTTATTATTGGCATTATGTTTTCTAAATTAAGCCAATTTGTTTTTTAAATAAATAAATAAATAAAAGAAACACGTGACAGCTTAACTTGGCTTTTTCATGCAAAACACTGTTGGACAGTGAGCTTGAGTTGCTTACAGCAGGAAAAAAAAGTAGCATATCTTTATTAGAAAACTATAATAGCTTCTCTTCAACTAGCGAAACTGTTTATTTTTAGTGTTCAGTTCTTGTAATGTCTGAACAATTCACTCTTTCTGTATTTGTAAGTCTGTATTTTTAAAATTTATTTTGTATTTTTATGTTTACTTGGGGGGAAACAGTAACTTGTAGCAAACAAAGAAATATGGTAAACCTAACCACATTTTTATGCTCTAATTTGTGTCTTTTTTACTGGTGTGATTTTTGTTGCTGTCCTACAGGCAGTAAATACAGAACATGGTATTGTTGGGGTTGTAAATAAAGACTTTGCTTTTTTTTTTCAGACCAGTCTACTCAATGGGTGGATGAACATCTTGTAGACCATGACTACTGTCAAGTTGTGGTACCAGGCTAATTCATCATGGCAGACAAGAGTGTGCATGCAGTGTACCATCCAAGAAGATTTAACTATATCAGAACAGCTATTAAAGACAGACAGTGATGCTCGTCTTTATTCTGGTATAAACAAGAACCAGTTTTTGTCAGTGGTTAGATGCATGGAACCATTTGCAGATTCCAGTTTCGCCATGCCAGTTTGCGACCAATTACTTCTGACATTCATGAAGCTCAAGCTGAACCTAGTGTATGCTGATTTAAAAAGGAGGTTTGGTGTTTCACATAGTTATGTGAGCAAGACAGTTTCTTTCTGGATTAAAAAATTGTCAGAACATTTGCGTCAGTTGATTGTTTGGCTGCCAAGAGAGAACATTCGAGCCACGACACCTGAATGTTTTAAGTTTTACCCTAAGACAACTTGCATTATGGACTGTGCAGAAACAATATTGCAGAAATCATGTAATTTGAAATCTCGCGCCGAGAGTTACAGCAATTACAAGTCACACAACACTGTCAAGTATTGTGTAACCATTGCACCATGTGGCTTCATAATGCATGTTTCTAAGGCGTATGGAGGTCGTTGCAGTGATAGATTTATTGTTCAAAATAGTGGAGTTTTGAACAATATTCTTCCTGGGGATCAGGTTATGGCTGATCGAGGATTTACTATTCAAGATTTGCTGTTTCCGCTGCATGCAGAGTTAAACATTCCTGCATTTTCGCATGGACAGCAGCTGTCTGAAGAGGAAGTGACTAGGACACGCAGAATTGCCAATGTTCGTATTCATGTAGAACGGGTTATACGTAAAATGAAAGTTTTCAAGATTTTGAAAGACACTGTTCCAATCACTTTTACAAACAAATTTAATGACATTCTCATAATTATTGCAGCTTTGATCAACATGGACAACGATTTGATTCGCCAACAGCTACTGTTTCGTCCATAACTGTATGTTAATGTGCTTTGGCCCCGAGTGTTCTTTGCAAGGGCAGAAATTTGCTTACACATAACTAAGTGCTAAAAGGTGAGGCACAAAATAAGGAAAATGACACAAAAATAATATGTGTGCGAAATAAAGTACTTGAATAGTTTGAAAATATCATATACTAACTAGGTGTCCTCTACATTTTGGCATTCATCAGTAAAAGATAATCCAATGCTTGGTTCAGGAGATATTGCAATTTTACTCTGTTTTCCCATAGGAATGTGCCATTATTGTTATTATTTTAAACATTAATTTAAACAAAGCCCTAGGTGTTTAAAAAAAGAAAAATTAAAAAAAAATCAAAAACATTGTAAAAAACAAGAAAATAAAATAACTTTTACATTGCAAACCGCCATCACCAAAACTCTATCACACACACAAATATTACGCCAAATTTATTTTGTATACTTGTTTACAAAACACATACTATAGAAAAGTACTTTACATTGTTTTTAAATCATTTGCTCTCAAGCAACCGATAACTTTAAAAAGAGATTAACTAACCACCGGAAACCACTGAATGGGTACTCTCTAGCCTTAAAAAATATATTAAAAAGCAAAGTCGTTGTGTGATTATGACATGCTAGACGTAAGACACTGCGAACTTTTATCGCAAATTATGAAGAAACTACTGATTATGCAAAAATATAAATAACTGCATGATTAAAATTAAGGTTATTTTATAAGTAATTTTAATGAACTGTGAAGATTTTGAGGTTGTTGTGTGTGCCAATATCTCTTGTCAGCAATGTAAACACAGTTGGGTAGGAAATGTCCCTTTTCTAGTTCTCGATTTTCAATGGTAGCAGGATTTCGGCAATAGATCAATAAAGGCTAAAAATCAAGTTATAATAATATTAAGCATGTTATATATTTATGCACTGTTAGTGAAATCTTAAATTGTATTAATTTTAGACCACTAAACAAACTACTTTTCTTTTAATAAAACATTTCTGACTTAATTAAAACTGCTCTGACCAATATAACTTTTTATAAGGTCTGTGTTTGAAACAAATCCTTAAACGAGTAACTAAAAGATATGTCACATGGCACGATAAAATAGAAAACTTCAAGAGTGGTGACCACTCCATTTTTGCCAGCAAAGTACCAGTGTACTAAAACTACTTTTTCAATTTTTGCCATGTATTTTGAATTGAGTTGCCTGTATGGGGATGGATATAATGGCTTTTAGAATAAATTCTTTGTACACATATGATGAATAAATAAATGTTCATTTGTGGTTGCACGATATCCGATGAAATAATTATAATTGTGTCTCTGAACATTATAAATTTATATATATAGTTGTTTGCTGCTTGTATTCCTCTCTCTGTCATTCTGTTGTACAAAAACCAAAAATTGTGATGTGCAACACACACTACAGTTTATTTATTTTAGGAAAGCAATCAACATTTTATCGAATGAAGATCATGCAAACGGCGTAATAAAAGAATGTGAATCATGCACATTGCACTTAACATTCAAAACAAAAACAGTAACTGGCATGTTTATCACATTATAACTAATTACACACTATCAATCATATTGACTTAAAAAACAACAAAAAGAAAAGCATATCATACACTGAACTTAAGACACACACAGCCAGGGACGGTATGCGAAAGTTGAGGCTTGCAGCCTAACCCATTGATATCGTAACTTCTAGTAAACTTAACACTAGAGTGAATGGCAACTAACACGGAGTTAGGGATACCCCTAGGTTAAAACTACTAACCTTGACTTCTGCATACCACCCCAGAATTTTTTTAAATTCTTACACAAGATGACTTTATGAACTGGGTAGAAACAGGCAATGTGTCTATGAAATCATGTGCTGAGACTTAAAGTTACAGTAGTTCAAGTTAAAATCACAAGAAAGAAATAAAGATACTTTTAATTTTAATACAAAACATAATTTGCTTTGAAAATCTGGCTACTTTTATTTTTTTGGAGGGGGGGAGGGGAGGGGTGGTGGTGGAGGGAAGGAGGAAGTGAAAATTACTTTTTGCAGTATTTCAAATAAAAAATTCTTTGTATTAGTATTATACTATTACAATGTACTATTTGTCTTCTCACTAGCTCATTCACTCTAACATTTTATATTTAATTTGAGAAAGAAGAACAAGTCACTAAATTACTCATTACATATACATACAGATTTTACAACATGTGTGTCAAAAAGATATATATTAAAAAAAAACCTCTGAAATAAAATAATTTTAAAAAATCTTGGCTTATTTAGAACACAATCTTCGATACGCACTCCCTACTTTCAAACGGCCATCTTGAAAGTCTGTAGCAAGCCTTGGTAGCATCCTTGTGAAGTAAAATTTTTTTAACCTCTTTACCTCTTGATTTATGAAATGCTCATCATATGCCACATCCAAAAGAATATGGTGATCTGCATTCCAAACAAAAAACTTGCATGCACGACGACCAGTGCAATACATTGTTATCTGAACCTGCTTGTAGTACCCTCTCTGACCATTGACCTTCAGCTGAATTTTTTCATTGATAGTATATGTGTCACACACACCATCTTGGAACCCAGGTGCTCCATTGCTGATGACAGGGCACTTGATCTCAACAATGGCACCGTCAGTTGTTATCCCATCTGGGCTTGCTGACAGCCAGGGCTCCGTAGAGGATACAAATGAACCATGGTTCCTGATGTCGTAGCCCAATTTTTTCAGTTCTTCTAGTGCTTTTGGTTCAGAAGACTGACCATATCGAGTATTGGCATTTCCTTTAAAGGAGGGATACAGCTGTTCTCTAAGAAAACTGTCTGCATTTGTGTCTTCTCTGACTGGCACTTTTTTGGCCACACTTGCAGAGATTCGCAGTTTTCTGGCATCTCGCCATATACAAGACGCTGCTTGATCGCGAGTCTCCTCTTCAAGGGCAGCTATCTGTTTGCTGTCCAAAAAAATGTACTTGTGATAGAAGGAAGAGCACATGTTGCATCCAACTGCAGATTCAGTACTATGCTCACTATGCTCCACCACAGGAATGGGTTGCCCCAAACTGCTGCAGTTGGCAGTCAGGACCTTGTTTGCCAGTCCGAAACTTGAATAGTTCAGCCACTGATGACTTTTCTACAGCAGCTTTAAATTCAGCAGAGGTCAAGTATGAGGGAAGCTTGCACATGTTGCTGGAGGCCAAAGCCGGGACCCCATCAACAAGCTTAGATGTGCGTTTCTTCTTCCTGAAGTCAATCTCTTGCAGCTGCCTAGGCTCTAGGTTTTTGCTGGTGCCCTTGTTCCAGCCCTGCTGGATATCAGTGCATGATAGACCTGTGCGTCCAGTTGATGCAGCATACTCCATCTGAAACATTCATAAACAGAAATTATAAACATATTTTTATCCTCTATACAGAACCAAGAGGTATTGCACACACCATGGCCATGTATGTTATGCATGCTGCTAAAGATAAGAATACAAATATATAATAAAAATATCTTATGCTGCCACAACAAACTGTATACATTAAATAAAATCGCTATTCATGAAAGCTGGCACATCCCCCTGGTTGTTGTAATATTTTTTTTGCTATATAAATTATTAATACAGTAATCATTATACTCTGTGTTGACATGTAAATGACTGTCAGTGTAAAAAATTTGCAATACGACTGTTTAAGAAGATAATAACATAAAAATAGTATATAATGACAATGTCCCTCAACAAAAACCACTATTGTCAGTAATGATTTGTGATCTGAACAAAAACTAAGTGAATAACTAACCTTCCAAAGGATAGCACCAGCATGGCTGCAGGTCTTCCCCTTCCCGGCTATACAGCCACAGCCCGCTGTTTCTATTTCTCCAGTCTTTTTTACAAGGACCCACGCCTCATACTTTGCTGCTTTTACAGACTGGCTTGGAATTACCTGTAACAATGCCAAACACATATTATATTATGTGCAATACACACCTTGTTTATAATACTCTTATTCTTAATAAGTTTTCTTACACTCAGGGCTGTAATAATACTAATAC
>CM072515.1:51654533-51687033 GCA_036898135.1 Oncomelania hupensis | reverse complement strand
TGTAAACGATGCCAGGCCTATCTTAATCCAGTAGCAAGACGTAGTGGAGACGACTGGAGATAGGTAAGGATACAGTTGGTGGCCAGCAGTGTCCCTTGTGTCTCACTGTGCTCCTGTTGCGCTCCACGGCGCTTAACTATGTCCGCCTTCCTGTCCGTTAAACCATCTGGTGGTTTCCTTCGCGCAGTCCGCCAGATCCACCAGTCTTCATATGTTGGGATGAACAAATCCCAACTCACCATGTCGCATGAGAAACGAGTAACTTTATCTTCAATATCCTTTGAGTAACTTATTTTCATTAGCGTTTGAGTAACCACATCTTCAATAGCGCACGAACCAGCTCAAAGATCTGCTCAAGGCGCTGGCTGAAATCACGATAAAATCCAAGCCGACTAAGATACCAACTTATTGTATACTGCTGACGCCTAATGCCATCACTGACCCACCCATCCAAACCCCACAACCGATCTATGTGTAGGTGTGGTTATGTCAGCCTAGCATCTGTAGTGCTAACAAAATGACCGGTTTCTATAACGAGTCGTCTATGCGCCATTAGGAACTGCAACATGAACAACGGTTATTACAGACAGTCGACTCCCCCGAGATAAATCCACTCTCGCTATCGTGAATTAAACCCTGTCTAATATATTATAGTAGTAGTAGTAGTAGTAGTAGTAGTAGTAGTAGTAGTAGTAGTAGTAGTAGTAGTAGTAGTAGTAGTAGTAGCAGCAGGAAGAAGAAGAAGAAGAAGAAGAAGAAGAAGAAGAAGAAGAACAACAACAACAACAACAACAACAACAACAACAACAACAACAAGAATGACAACAAAAAGTAAGCTGACTTTAATTTAACCGCGGTCACTTTGACACCGAGGTCACCGTGATGACAACGGCAAAAATAATCAACAATAGAAACAATTTACCTGCCGGTCACCTTGACTTTCAAGGTCACCATGACGACAAAGGCCAACAACCGGGGAAGTAAAAGGAATGCAGGCGTCAATTTACGAGAGCAATCTTGCGGCATTTTTCACGCTCGGAAAACACCGTTCTCCCTCGTTCTCTTCCGATCCGGAAAATTCAACTGAACTATTAAACTGCATAAAATAAAACAAACACGAGGAAGAATTAATAAAAACTATGTGTCCCCCTTTCGATTTGAGCCTAGGATCCTTTAATGCGCATGCGCATAGCGTCCTATTTTTCCCAACGTTGCCTTGTCAGAACTTGCATACGAAACAACGCGAGTAAGCAACTCGCTGCACTGCAAAGCCACTCGCTACTGTGTTTGTTTTGCTGCTTCTTCGCATTTCGTTTTCATTTTTCAGGACTTGCAGCTCAGTAGATGTTTGACCGTAAGCGTGATTCTTCTGATGTGTAATTGTTTGCCCAAGTTTGCGGCCTTTTCCATCCACTCTTCCAAGAACACTTCTTCTTTACTATATTCAACATAAACTTTCAGTCTCTATATTGTAAACTATAGCAGACAGGGAAGTCTGTTTGATGGGTGTTTTCTTTCTCTCTCTCTCTTTCTTTCAAAGTAATGTGCTAAAGCGTGCATGCCATTCAAAAGAAATTCCTCAAAACTGTTATAAACCTATCAGCTTCTAACTTCTAAAAATTTATTATCGCATTCATTTTCTTTTTTCCTTCCTTCTTTTCTTTCTCTTCTTCTTATTCGGACGCTGAGCAATTCGCCAAAAAAGTGTAGATGTCATTCAACAGCATTTTCCCACGACTGACATAAATCCATCAACTTGTAACAAAAAAGTCTTACCACTAGGATTTTTCTTCTGCTTTTTAAAGCAACGTACTGAAGTATATTTCATTCAACGGCATTTTTTTTAAATGACATAAATCTATCAACTTGTAAACGTTTTAAAAAAATGTCTTGTCTCTCGTCATCGATGGTAATCTAGAAGAAGAAGACGAAAGAAAGATACAAAGATACAAAGATACAAAGATACAAAGATAGAGAGAGAGGCACTGTGATTTTTTGATAACTCGCCTTAAAGTCAACAGCATTTCTTAACATTGATATAAATCTATCAACTTGTAATCGTCAAAAAACGTCTTATCGCTTCGTTTATCATCGGCGTAGACAGCTCATGCTGGCATGGAAAGGAAAAAAAGTGCCTTTTTAAATTTTTTTTAAAAAGAGAGAATTAAAGGGGTGGATGGAGGAGAGAGATGAAGACACAGAAGGAACACGAGAAAAGACACGCACGCACACGGCATGGGAGTTGCGGGTGGGGGCGGAAGAAGAAAGAAAGAAAGAAAGAACAAAGAAAAAAAAAAGAGAGAGAGAGAGAGAGAGAGAGAGAGAGAGAGAGAGAGAGAGAGAGAGAGAGACTGCAGCAGTAAATAAGAAGGCAATAAAGAAATAACAGACGGGAGGAAGAAGGGGGAGGAGTACGATGTGGAAGAGGAGAAGAAGGAGGAGGTTAGAAACAAAAACGACCCAAAAAAGTAGAGAAGAAGAAAGAAGATGGCAATTGGTAACCAAGAAGAAGAAGAAGAAGAAGAAGAAGAAGAAGAAGAAGAAGAAGAAGAAGAAGAAAGCGAACTTCAACTTCGTTGCCGCAGACGAGTGCTCTTTCTTGAGACATTGACGACAAAGTGAGTCTGACAGAATTATCGTTCCTTGATGTACGCAACTAACTTTTAAAAAAAATCAACGAAAAATGCACAAACCTTAGGAAATAATGGGCGCCAGCCAATGTAGAGCGCGGAATATGAGAAACCCATACACAACATTTCTGCCAAACCAACTTAAAAATTACATTACTTTTTTGTTGTTGCACCAGCCTTGGAATAAACAGGATGGCAAGCCATTCAAATGTGTTTTCAGACACTCACATTCATAACCGATAACATACGCATTTTGAAAAATGTTAACTTCTTGACTTCTGCAATTCTGTTCTGGTTGGTCTTCCAACTGAACAAATAAATCGCCTTCAACGCGTACAAAACAACGCAGCGCGTCTTATTTTGAAACGGAAGAAAAGGGATCACACCACTCCTTTACTATGCAAGCTTCACTGGCTGCCGGTGAAGTTTCGCATTCAATTCAAGGTCTGCGTTTTGGCTTTTCGGTTCTTTGAAGGGACACTACCATCCTACCTAGCCAATGCACTTGTAGCCTATAAACCAACTCGGGCACTACGTTCTTCGTCTGAACGTCTTTTGAAAGCGCCACTCCGAAATATGTAAACTTTCGGAGAACGTGCATTTTCTTTTGCTGCGCCTACTCTCTGGAATTCGCTGCCGGCAAACATGAGAGGTGTACCTGACTTGGCAACATTCAAATCGCAACTGAAAACGTATTTGTTCAAGCTTGCTTTCAAATAATAATTATTATTATTGTTGTTTTTATTTCATTGTAATAGTATGCCATATGTGTTGTAATGACAGGATGTACAATGGATGAATGCGAGTGGGTGCGCAATGAGTCACAATGTGAGATTTGCGCGATATAAGTACCATTCATTATTATTATTATTATTATTATTATTATTATTATTATTATTATTATTATTATTATTATTATTATTAACTGTTTGGGCGATGTTGTGACTCGGCTTTGTCCTAAAGAAGCAAAGGGAAAATGTGGAATAATAGTTCTAAAGTATCTGCAACCCAAATGTGATCAAGATCGGGTCAGCCACACTTTAGACACAGCGCAAAACATTCTTGTTGTTTTTTAAATGGTTAAGCGCAATGACATCGATCTTTGAGAAAGCATGAATACGAATGACCTAACATGCTTAACAGTAGTTAAAATATCCGTAAATTAAAAATGATGAATTTCGGTCCAGTTCTTCTTGAGATAAGGCAAAATGTGTATTTCGAACAACCAACAATCGACAAACAATCAACACACCAATTATCGACTGACCGACATTCGGACTGCTACTGGAGGATGACCCATGGTTTGAGGTACTGTACCTGTTTTGCTAAAACTCTACAAAATCGCTTCAGACGTGGTTGTGATATTTTGCAAAACGTGTTTAGCAACAATCAGACTCAAGTGACCTTGACATTTGCGATAAAACAAATTATGATGGCACTAGAGGGAGACCACTAATCTAGGTAATGCTTCTATGAAGTTTCGTCAAAATCCCTTCATTGGGTTTTGAGATATGGCTTCCAACGGACCGATGGACGGACCGAGATTTGGCTCGTTCTGATTCCCTCCGACTATGTCAAAGTATTCCCGATAAGTCTTAAAATACAAACAGGTGAAATAGGTGGCATATTAAATTTAGTTGATTTATCCTTTCAAATGAAGAAATGTATACATGCGAAGATGTAACTTTCCTGCCAAAACAGTTTAAAGTGCATAATTAAGAGGTCCTTTTTTCTCTGAATGTCACCAAGGTCCCTGGATAACCTCACGGGTTTTGCTAGCAGATGTGCCTCTAATGCTGTTATTGAGCGTCGCTTCAGACTACAGGCACAGCATTATATATATATATATATATATATATATATATATATATATATATATATATATATATATATATATATATATATATATATATATATATATATTTGTACAGATAGATAGATAGAGAGACAGAGAGAGAGACAGAGAGAGAGAGAGGAGAGAGAGAGAGAGAGACAGAGAGAGACAGAGAGAGAGACAGAGAGACAGAGACAGAGAGAGAGAGAGAGAGAGAGAGAGGAGAGAGAGAGAGAGAGAGAGAGAGAGAGAGAGAGAGAGAGAGAGAGACAGAGAGAGAGAGAGAATCGTACATAGAATACAGATGAAAGCAAAAATAAATGACGAACAACCTTATTAATACAACAATTTTACCACTGCAATATTATATGGCAATACAAACAATGCATACATTTAGATCGAACACGGTGGCTCGGTTGATTGGAGGCTAACAGTGCGCTAGATGCTGCAAGTTGGCGCCTTATTTGATCCTGATTACTGACTCAGGCTTCAGCAGTTCTTTTAGCTGGCCTATGCTCTACGAAGGAATTATTCATTTGTTAATAGCTTCTACCTTTGACCTCATATCCATTGATTCAAATGTGGCATAAGCCATCACTACAGTGTACCTGTGATGACACTTTAAAACTTCTGCATTCAATCGTGTGATTATAGAACAAATTTTCCTATTCGACCTCAGAACAATTTTCGTTTGTGCAACAGTAACTTGTTTCATCTCCTCATAATTCTCCTCCCTCTCCTCCACCACAACATTCAAAGTGCCTCTGAATGAAAAAATCTTTTGGGAGGGAGGGGGAGCATACCTTCTTGCTTCTGTTCGTCTTCCTCCTCTTCCTTCTTCTTCCTTCCTTCTTCTACTGCCAGCCTTCTCCTCGTTTCTCCGAAATCACATTCCTCTACAGCACTCCAGTGTCACTAATGATGCACCGTGTTGTTACACAAACTGTTGTTTCCCCTACTCCTCTCTGTTTGGCAAATCCAGATAATATCTGAAAATACTTTTAAAATAGTCGAAAATCAGAACTAGCCAAATGTCCGGAAGTCAGTCGGTCTGTCCGCTCCATCTCCTAGGTCAATTAAGAACCACTGAACGGACTAAGACCAAACTATTTCAGAACATTACCTGGGTTTATGGTCATCCTCCCGTGCCATGCTATTATATCTTCCTCAATCGCAAAGGTCCAGGTCGCTTGGGGTCACTTTTGTTGCTAAACACGTTCACTTAATATCTCAAAAACGGTTGAATCGATTTTGTTGACGTTTCGTATACAGGTACTTCAAATCATGGCCAAGTATTATACAATGACAGTAATGTTGTCGGTCAGTCGAGTCGGTCGGTTGGTCGAACCGCCGCTCAGAATGTTATATTATTGTTCAAAACACAATTTATGCGTGAACGACTCCTGAATGACTAGACCGATCTTTTTTTTAATTATATTTACAATGCAGGTACTTTAACCACCACTGACGCGGTTGTGTTCTAGACCCTCACACTTTCTTAAAGGTGAGGGAAGCTAAGGTCAATTATATAAAAAGGTTTTGAGATTTGTCGAACGGGTACCAAAGCCGGCATCTGTGATTCTGTGCTAGGGCCCGATAAAGGTAGTTTGGGTCAATCTGGGTCAGTTTGACTTTTTTGCATTTTTGGTTAGCGTAGGCATTTATCTGTCTCCTATCAAAATATTAAGCCATATTTTAAGCTGTAAATATGAAAATAATGTCATTAATTGCATGTATTTAGCGGTAATTATTGCAAATAATGTCTAAAACAATGCTGTTTACAACGATATTTTTTAATAAGCATCATATTATTTTGACAAATCTTTTCTCTGTATTGATAGATCTGATGTTTTTAAAGTGTTTGTGTGATTTCTAATAAAAATGAACTATGGTAACTAAGGAAAATGTTGCTTTATAGGGTGTCCGAGTTTGGCGGCCATTTTCTCAAAACTAGCTTTCTTACACCGTGTGCCTTTAAAGTGGAATAACTTCTTGAGTTTTTAACCTAGATCTATGAATCATATATTAAAATAAAGGTATTTTCTTTTAGTTTCAGAAAATATATATAACTCTAAACCTAAAAATATCACCTTTGGTACCCCTTTGTTATGACGGGTCACTTATCTCCAACTTGGCCAACACGATTTTGGTTCTCCTTTTACTATATCAGATCAACCTACCACTCCATGGTTTCATTTTGCTTCTTTAAGAGAAAACCCAGTCACAGCATCGCCACGAAAATGAACACTTTTCACAATGCTGATGTTCAGCTATTTTGTGCGAGTGTCTGGAAACACATTTGAATGGCTGGCCATCTACCCCGTTAATGGGTTGTTTCCCCTCTCCACTATCTCCTCTCTTCCTCTATCTCTTCACTCCTTTTCTCATGAAAAGCACATTCTTTCACAGTACTGAAGTGTCACTGATGTTGCGCTGATACGTTAGATAAATTGCTGCTGATAGGTAGAGAAGTAGGCAGAGAAACTGAAGAGGGAACTCTGTCAGGCGTGAGACAGAATTATGGCAAGAACTCTACAAAGGCGCATTAATCTGCTGAGCTAATGCGTCCACAAAGGCCGCCTCTGACAGCGTTACGATTATTTAGTTTTCCAACAGGAGACACAAAAGCTTGGTAGGCAAGATCTAGGACCTAGATTTTGAACAAATTCATCTGTTGACTTTTTGAAACCCAGTCTTTGAAACAAACAGCTGCATTTTCCGATGCCATTCTTTCCCCGCAGTTTAGTTTTTAACTCTACTGTGTTCCTCCTCTTCGCCATCCTATCCTATCCTGTCCCGTAACCCGGAGATCGTCGCCTCTTCGCCATAATTATCAAAAACACTCCTCCTCTTCAGCATCATCATCATTTCTTCTTCTTCTTCTTCTTCTCCTCTTCTTTCTCTGTACACTCCCTCTCTTTCAACCGCTTTTTCATTCCTGTTGTTTCTGATGTTGACGATATTCAACAACAACAACATCCTCATCGTCACCACCATAACCATTCTTTTCCTCCTTCTTACCATCATCATCATCATAATCATCATTATCGTCGTCGTCGTCACCATCCTCTCCTCTCACTCCTATTTCTTCTTCTCCTCCTCGCAATCCACCGACTCCCTCCTTCTACTTCGCCATCATTATCATATCGTCATCGCTCTGATCGCTTACCCAAATTAATATTTACGTACTAACGTCTTCAGTTCTCCCTTTCGCGTTGCCTTCTTAAGGGCATTATATGAATGAGCACAAATCATCATCATCATCATCATCATCATCATCATCATCATCATCATCATCATCATCATCATCATCATCGTCATCGTCGTCGTCGTCGCGTCGTCGTCGTCGTCATCATCGTCGTCATCATCATCATCATCATCATCATCATCATCATCATCATCATCATCGTCGTCGTCGTCGTCGTCGTCGTCGACGTAGTCGTCGTCGTAACTACCCCCAATTTCTCGCTGACGTTTCAATATGTTGGCGACCTCCCTTCCGAACTAGCCCTCTTAAAGAAGCGATGTTCCTATCGGTTCTAATGGCAATGTATTATGTCACAATTTGCTCTTAACGCCTATTGCCCTAATATTTAAATACATATTTCTTCTTCTTCTTCTTGCTCTTCTCCTCCACCTCTTCATCTTCCCCCTCTCACAACTCTTTTCCGCACACAGCGATAAAAGAAGCTACAACTCTCATGTTGTCATAGCTGCTTTGTATAAAAGCATTGTCGTAGCAGCATTACAAAACAAAATGTGTATTTAGTGAGAGAACGTTGAGAAAATTTAATGTATGAAAACTTGATATCATCATCATCATCATCATCATCACCATCATCATCATCATCATCATCATCATCATCATCATCATCATCATCATCATCATCATCATCATCATCATCATCATCATCATCATCATCTATTTCATCTAAAATAAATCGTAGACATCTTCATCAACAATAACAACAACAGCATCCGAAGCAACCAACAGCATCCGAAGCAAGCAACAGCAGCAGCAATCAAACTGCCCTCGCTCCTTTTCCCCACGTCTTCGTCACTTCCTCGTTGGGTTCATAACAGCGTTATATAAAAATAGTATCTTGCGAGAAAATCTGGCGAAAATTGAAGGGGCAGTAAAAACAGCCCTGCTCCTGCGAAGAATGGCTAACACGATTTTCAAGAGACGATGTCTCCGGCCCTGATCCGCTAAACAAATAAATACCTTAATGAAGAGGCGACGAATGCAAAGAAAACGAAGGGAAAGGACGACGAGGGGAGGGGGGGGGGGAATAAAAAAGAAGAATTTTAAAAAAGTAAGGGGAGGAAAGCAGAATATGAAGAATAAGAGGAGAAGAAGGAAGGACATTAAGAAGAAGAAGTGAAGAAGACGAGAAGCACAAGGAAGAATGAACGTTGAAGTTAAACGTCCCACGCCCACTAATAGCGGTAAGGCCCTACCAGTATAACCATATGAGAGAAGTAGCGGGTGGGGACCCAAATCAACACTGAACCTCTAGAGCAATCATACTACTAAGATGGACAGCGAAAAGAATGGTCACTTTTATTTTGCTACTCGCGGGATTCCAATCTTATGGCGGCCTACTAGCGCCAAAACCTGATAATGACAATTATCACGTGATATTTACAAATATCATGGGATAATTACAATTATCAAGAGATAATTACAATTATCATTGAACAATTACAAATATGTTCGTGTGATCATGTTAAATTTTAAGTTTTGGCTCTATCAATCCGCCTGGAAATGCGCCAAAACTGAAAATTGTAATTATCACATAAAAATTAAAATTGTCACTTGATAATTATAAGTTTCACGTGATCATGCTTAATTCTGGTAAGGCGGCTTACTAGCGTCAAAACCTGCAAAACTTACATGTATCAGTGATAATTGTAATTAACACGTGTTCTGTGTAATTCACAGAGATACCGGTAATTCACAGTGTTAATTACTAATTTTCAGTTTTGGCCACGCTTTACTAGGGCCAAAACCTCAGGCGTGCTGGGAACAGTGCCGCTGCCGCGCATGCGCATCGCGCATCGTGCCGCGCATGCTCATCTTGATATTTATAATTTTCAGTGATAATTGTAATTATCGCTTGATAATTGTAATTATCTCTTGATAATTGTAATTATCTCTTGATAATTGTAATTATCTCAGGATATTAGTAATTATCAGGTTTTGGCGCTAGGAAAGCGTGGCAAATACTGATAATTATTAATTAACACTGCGGATTACCGATATCTCTGTAAATTACACAGAACACGTGATAATTTTGATTATCTCGTGATAATGGTAACTCTCGGTTTTGGCGCTAGTAGGCCGTCATACAATCTGGATCATTGTGTGTGCCAGGCGAACGTTCTTCTACTGCGCTACGGCGGTCTGTCACGAGGAGGAGGAGGAGAAGAAAAAGAAGAAGAAGAACAAGTAGAAAAAGAAGAACAAGAAAGAAAGGAAAGAAAGAACGAAAGAAAGAAAGAAAGAAAGGAAAGAAAAACGGGAAAAAAAGGGTAACGTAAGAAAGCGCGAAAGAAAGAAAGAAAGCAGCCTTCTGGGGTTTTTGATCTGAGATAATATTTGTCCCCCCATGCCGATGTGGCTAGAATGTGGACAATGCAATGCCGGAGCTAAATAAACAATATTAAGAAGACATTAAAGGACATAAGAAGACACTGAAAGAAGAAGAAGAAAAAAGGAAAAGAAAGAAGAAGAAGAATTTGGGGAAAAAGACAATAAGGAAAGAAAGAAAGAAAGAAAAAAGAAGAAGAAAAAAGAAAGAGAAGAAAGGGAAAAAGAGGAAAGGAGAACAAGAACAAGATGATGATGATGATGATGATGATGATGATGATGATGATGATGATGATGATGATGATGATGGTGGTGGTGATGGTGGTGGTGATAATAATGATGATGACGACCACGACGACGATGATGATGATGATTATGACGATAAAGATGATTAAGACGATGAAGAAGCAGAAGAAACCTGGAAATAAAAACAGCTTGGATGGGGGCAAAAACAGCAATGGTAGAGTTAAATAAATCAAATGAAGGAGAACACGAAATTGAAGAAAAAGAAAAATAAGTCTTCATAAGGAAAAAAAACACCCACTGCACTGGGGTAGCTAAATAAATAAAATGAAGGCGGTGATTGAATTGGAGTCAATCATCCTCACGCTAAGCTGAAAACTCTTCCATTCTGACGCTAGAGGCATTTCCTGCAGGCGCGACCGTCAGTGCCAAAGGAAAAAAAGAAAACTCCACTGATAATGAAAGCTCAAGAAAACAGACTGTGCTACATAACGCGTAACCGAGACTCGCCCTGTATCTTTCACAAGTAGAGGCGAGAGCGTAAAGCCTTGGGTAGTTTTATCTACGCAGGGTGGGTGGCGCTGTCGAAGACTTCCAGGAAAGCATGCAAAGAAAAAGTCCACGACAAACTCTCGGCACAAGTATGCAAAATGTCACATCCGCTGCCTTTACATTGGGTACAACAGTGCGTGCTATTCTACATTCTACATTAACCAACTACAGATACAACAACATAGCGCAGAGTTTGCATCCATCATCTTGACTTGACCATACCCATCATATTTCCCGTGATAGAAAGAAGACGTAATAGAAGAGGAAGAAGAAGAAGAAGAAGAAGAAGAAGAAGAAGAAGAAGAAGAAGAAGAAGAAGAAGAAGAAGAAGAAGAAGAAGAAGAAGAAGAAGAAGAAGAAGAAGAAGAAGAAGAAGAAGGACAACAACAACAACTCCAACACACGGATCCAAAGTACAGAACGCTATTGCAGGTTGACGTATAAAAGATCTGGAGAATCGGTAGAATAGGATAGGAGACATAGAGAAATTTGAGAAAACATACTGTCGAAGATTTTACACACACCCACCCACACACACACACACGCACAAACACGCACACAAAATGCAAGGCATGTGTCTAAGACCCAATAACTAAGACACACTAAGCGTCTAACACCCAATGACTAAGACACGCTAAGAAAAACTGAGCTTCAGAAAACGGACTGTCTCCGACTCCCAGTAAAGTACGCAAAGAAAGTGTCTCTCTCACCGTCGTCGACGGGACAATGCCACTATGCTCTCTCAGACCATCTCAAGCTAAAGAAAATACCACTTAAGGACGCCAGTTCTCTCTTTCCTCGATGGTATAGGATAGTAAGTGCCTTTTCAATAAACAAATTAGTCCTAAATCAAATTGCCGAAAGAGGCGAGAACTCGATGTAGGTGTAAAAGATGCAGGAGTTTTGATTTTAAGAAGATATACACTAAAACTAGTAAAAGTTGGAACAGTACTGCATCCAAAATGTACAGATTTGTACATTTGCAGGCCGGGAAATTGTGTATTGTTTTAGATGTACTGAACCTTCTAAATAAAGGGAATATTATACTTTGTTATTTCAAACTATAATATTGTATGCCTTGTCAGCAAAATACCGATGTGGCGTTGCTATTTGTTTAAAAATATATTTACTTTCAACATTATCATACGATTTTATTTTATAAATACTAGAAAATTCCAAACGATGCATGCTTTGAATTTAAAAAAAAATAATGACTCTACTTATCATATTATTTACTGTCATGAAATAACTAAAAAAAATAGATTTTTTTCTGATATGCAATTTCTCATAATTAAACCAAATTGCTGCATGTTATAATAAGACTGAAGGCAAGGCAAGATTGCAATGGCGGTGTCAATCATTGACAAAGCCATCATCCCAACCAATACCAGCGCATCCATTACCGTACCGACCACCGCATCTACATTTTCCCTCGCACCATTCGCCATTGGAATGCCCTCCCTTTCACAACTGCTCAGTCCCCCACCTTCGACATCTTCCCGGCAAGGGTGTTGAAACCAACATACACTCCCACAAAGCAATTTTCTCTTTTTTATTTTTATAAAGCAGCAACGATTTGTAGGCTTGGTGCATCATTAGGATGTGCCATGGCTTTAGGACAACTGTATTTCATTTCAGCTAGCCTGTTAGGTACTACATTTTATTTAAGTTAGGTGCTCCCCTTACTTGTTTTTAATGTTACTTTCTCTTCTGCCTCCAGAGAAGAACCCACAGTGCAGTACTACAAAATACACCCTAATATATCACTAGTATGAATGTCGAGTATGACAGATGGACATTAAGGGAAAAAGAAGAAGAATTTTATAAATTAAAGACGATGCGCGTGTGAAAAGTAAAGGAGAACGCAAAGCATGATGGCAAAAAAATCAATACAATTTAAACACGGGGATTATTAAATTAAAGAAACCAACGTTTGCTGCAAAAATCCTTTAGACACAGCCAGAAGCAGGTTCCAAATTGTTCAGGAGACATTACAAGAATGAAGGTGAAAAGCACGTCGCCTAAGGGGGACCCCATCTCCTTCCAGGCAATCAGTCCTTATTGAGATCTTGACAATCCCTGGCCCGCCACCCATTCAATAAAATTTAACTGCCTTCTTCAGTGCTTGAACGGCAAACAGCCAAGTCTCCGGGCTACCCGGCGGTCTGGAGTGTGTACGGCGGTCGAAGGCGCTCGAAAGATTGCGAACTTCTCAACTTTGTGGAGTGTCTCACACGCACTGACTCAGTGACAGCCATACAGCTACTTTGCAGCGAGTCAAAGCGTTACTCTGTAGATCTACATTCAACTCGGCAACAGTAACGCCTAACTTCGGACATCTTTCTAATATGCATATTTTTCTTTAACATAAATAATGTGTTTCCATAACCCCTCTAATCTAGACTCATGCTGAAACACAAATAATCCTTCGGTGAAGAGCCTTAAAATAATGTAAATCCTACAAATGAGTGGAAAATTCACGATTGTTCCTGCTGAATTGTGTTTGCTTAGGGTCTTCCTTCGTGTTTAATGATAGGACTTTGCACAACATACACGGCCATCTGTCTCTCTCTCTCTCTCTCTCTCTCTCTCTCTCTCTCTCTCTCTCTCTCTCTCTCTCTCTCTGTCTCTCTCTCTCTGTCTCTCTCTCTCTCTCTCTCTCTCTCTCTCTCTCTCTCTCTCTTGGAAAGATGTACTTTGCAACCTTTTACTCGCGCACTTCATCATTTGCAATGGATCGAAGTGGATAGCAAATTAGACGTTTTACCTCTAGACTCTCTCTCTCTCTCTCTCTCTCTCTCTCTCTCTCTCTCTCTGACAAGTTTCTCTCTCTCTGACAAGTTGTAAAGGTAGGGCAGGTTGTAAAAGTTTGCTTTCGAGCCTAAACCCCATATCCTATTACAGGTTCCAGGGTTCAACGTTCTCTCTCTCCGTCTCTCATAAAAGCACACAAGTATGATAAAAAATAAGGTTCACGTTTCTCCCTTTTCCTTCTAAACTTCCCAATTCACACTCACAGCATGTCTTGCAGTCCCATTTCCCTTCCCCCCACCCCCCTCCCCCTCACACAACCTATACCTATTTCTTCCCCAAAACGGTTCCCCATCCGCAATAATTCTCCCAATCCCTCCCCCCCCCATCCTCCGCAACGAACCCTGGCACCTCTTACCAGTACCCTATATATACCTTGTGTCCTCCAATTCTTTCTTCCTTCCTTTTCTTGCAGTGATCAACGGTACTTGCTTCTCCCACACACACGTCTGAGATTAGCACATAGAGAGAGAGAAAAAAAACCTTGGGATGCGAAACACCATCAAAAGGTCTGACCTCTGTCCATGAAACTGCGATAACGTTTGAACTAGGCCTGACGTTTACGTCAAGGAAGGAAAGACCACCATAGTCTTGGAGCCGGATGCATGGGACGTACATGGAACAACCCACTCTCGGTAGATGTGATGACAAAACAAAGCAAGTCCAGCTACGCTAGTTTTGAGAACATCGACAAGCTGTGTTTTGATATACCTAAAAAAAGTCGACGAACCAAATTTTTTTTTAAAAGACACAGTTGTTCTTTTAAAGCGCACTTAACAGCTCAAAGAGGCGGTCAAGGCGCTGACTGAAACCGGGATCTAATTCCAGCCAACTTGCTGTTTCGTGTGCACCGTCAATCGCAAGCGATTGCTGCCTGAACGACCAAACTGTAATGCGCATTTATTTTAAGCCTGTCAACAGCCAATTTGACGGAATTACCGGGTTCTTAAACGTACTACCGCAGCGACAAGATGATAGTGAACCACCGATTAATACGTCTATCAATGAGCAGATTATTCTTTAAAAAGACAACCATAATGATAGAATAAATAGCAGGCAACAAAGCTAGAACCTTGCATGGAGTACACACATAGCCCCTCACACAGTCAGGCCATGTGTTGGTGGGTAAATAAATCAAAACGTTCAAAGGGTCCCGTGTCAGTCTGGAAGCCATTGGTGGCCGACGCAAGGAACGAGGATGGCACGTGATACTAATCAAATGTTACACGGGAACGCCAGAAAACACAGTTGCCAGGTAACCTAAACAATCTCAATATTCCACAATGCGCACAATGCCGACTTGGTACGAGGTAGAAGACTACGAGAGATTTGGTATGGAAAGGAACACTACAACAACAATTTGTTTAATGTTGTTGTTGTTTGTAGATTATAGTCACACGACACTTTCGCGTATAGGTGACTACTGGACCGATTTATACTGACACCAGCGGACCAGTTGTTGGTAAAGGGGAAAATAATATGATCACACGTTGACCAATCCGGGATTCGAACCAGCGACCTTTCGGTTACTATCAAGACGCTCTTACCAAATGAGCTACCCGGCCCCTCTTTGTTTAATGTAGTTTTGTTGTAGCTTCATATACATTGAAATGCGACAGAGTGAGACAAATTCAGAAAGAGAAAGAGAGCAATATGCTCTGGAATATACCAGTAATCTATTTAATCTAAATATTCCACACAAAAAAAACAAAGAGAGGGAGAAAGAGAAATTTGGCACTTGTCAAGGCAACAGATCACGGTGTCTTTTTTGTTGACGTTACAATTTTGTTGTTACAAATGCCAAAACAAAATCTAAATACTAGGCAATAGAATTGACGAATCACGGCAAGAAACAAGGTCACCAAACAAATTAATACACTTCAACATCTGAACATAAAGAACACGGAACATTAAACGTCTGATAGGATAAAAGTATTAAAAGTGTAAGAGAGAGACGGAGACAACAAACCCGCGCGCACGCACGCACGCACGCACGCACGCACTCACGCACACATACATTTCTAAAACTGTATTGCCAAATCCGTACAAAGAACACAAACGCAATACTTGGTTCAAACAATACAATAGCAAATACTGCACTGGGTAACAACCATCACAACATCTTGAAACACAAAAATGACACAGAACATAACAACCTTCATACTTAATAAAAAAAAAAAACGCAGAAATATAACATGAAAAACACAAACCCCCACCCAAAAATCCCTTGTACGTAAAACACTCTTATGCACTAAAAGAGCACTCCCGTGTACTTTGGAAAAAAGTGGGGTCCTAAAAAAAGTGGGTTCCTTACAAATGAGCCCATTTGTAACTACGAAAGGCAAGGTCTGGTACCCATTTTCACGTGTATGCAGATGCACAAACATACACACACACACGCACACACACACACACACCCACACAAGAAAGAGCCACAGGGCCTATACTGACAAAGCAAACAAGCACTGGAAAAAAGAGAAGGCCTACAACAAACCCTGCAAAGAAACAGTTACGTTAATAGCAATTAACTTTGTCTTTGTACTCACTTATACCAGCCTTTTAGATCTAGTAGATGCATCAAACCTCTTACCTGAAACAAAACCAAAAAAAGAATATAAAAGAACATAGTTAAAAACACAAAAGCCTAGATAAAATTTTTTTTAATTAAATGTAAAAGTGCAATGATCATTACAATTTTAAAAAAAGATGGCAACTCTTTCAAATGTATTTCCAGTCACTCGCACACACATAACCGAAAAATAAACATTTTCAAAAGTGTTAAGGTCTGGTGACTCGGTTTTATCCTAATGAAGCAAAAATAAAATATGGAACCATATACAAAAAAAATAAATTATAAAAATCGGCAAAGCCAATTTTTTTAGATACAAGGCAAACAAAAGTGTACAAAATGGTAAAGCACAATGACCTTGACCTTTGAGAATAGAAATACGAATGGTCTAACATGCTTAACAGTAGATAACATATCCACAAAGTAAACATGATGAATATCGGCTCAAATATTCTTGAGATAAGGCCAACAAAATTGTTTTGAACAAAACAAAATCAAATTCGGAGTGACGGACCAGCCGACTGACCGACAAACGGACTGCTGAATCATGGTTCTTGATTTGAAGTATTCCTGTGTATCAAAACTTAACAAAATCGCTTCAGTCTGGAAATGCAAAATTTCAAAGAAAACTGGTCTGATTTATTTTTTGTATTTTTTTAAGAAGTAATTTCAACGAAGAAACATTATTAAAACTAATTAGATTTAATGTACATATAAATAAATGGTTTAAAAGAAGATGCCGCTTTAAAATATGAGTGTACCTGTAATTATGTTCATGTACGAAAGTCTTCTGTTTTCTGGAATTCTTCTGTTGTAAAAATAAATATAAAAACATAACAAGCATACCCTAAATGGACTGTTGTTGAAAAAGCGTAAACAAAATTTTAAACTTACCTTTTACATTCAAAACAAGCTATTCTTTCTAGAGCAGAAATCGGAGTTAAAGAAATACAAGTTAATTAATGGTCAATGGAAATGTTAAAACCAATTATTTAACATCTTTAAAACCGGTAAGAATTTGTGCAAAATAAGCACGTACATAGAAAATAGTTTGATTTTAAAAAAATAGGAACATGCTGCATTACAAAATATACAACAATAGAGAAACAATATGAACCCATTATTAAAAAAAAAGAACAAGATAAAAGACATTACTCTTATTGCCAGAAGTAATCTAATATTTTAATCAAATTTTCTTCATAAGAGCAGTCTTTTGTATATAGGAATACTACCCATTATGATAGCAGAGAGAGAGAGAGAGAGAGAGAGAGAGAGAGAGAGAGAGAGAGAGAGAGAGAGAGAGAGAGAGAGAGCAACGAATATGAGTAGTGTTCAGTGAGCAGTGTTCACAAAGAAAAAGTGTTCTTCTTCTGTGCGTGTTTTATTTTTTCCCTCTTTTGCACGACATGACATTCACGCCCTCAGGCAGTGTGGAGAAAGATAATAAGATCAGCTGCTGTATGTGTCGTTTCTTTCTTTGTTTCTTTCTATTTCCACTTCTATTTTATGCAAGCTGTATTACTCCCCCACTTCCATTGAACGAAGAAAATAATTGACAATTGAAAATTGTGTAAGTGCAAGAGCAAAAGAATAAATGCAAATTGGAGGAGAGCAGGTTTAATCGGGTTACTGTACATTCAATATGCTCAAAACTCTCTTTCCTTCAATCAGTCTGTAGCCTCCTCTCCATCTATTTCCTATCTCTTTATCTCACTAAGTCTTCTTTGTCTTTTCCACCCCCTCTCTCTTGCGCTCCACCTCTCTCTCGCTCTGGTCCTCTCTCTTTCTTTATCTCTCTCTCTCTCTATCTATCTATCTCTTCCCCGTCCCTCTCCCTCATTCCCTCTCCCGTTCTCACAACCCAAGCTCACAAATGTAAAAGCTGCCACAATCAGCTGATTGGGTCCGTTTTATGCACTGATATTTATGTGTGTACGTACATGTGTATGCGTGCGTGCGTGTGTCTGTCTGTCTTGTTTGTTTGTTTGTTTGTTTGTAATGTTTATTCACCGAAGTGATTTTAGACTCAGAAAGAGGGAATATCTGAACAAATGTAACTGCTAACAATAAGATTAAGCTAAATTTTAAAACGACTAAATCTTAAGTGTAACAAAGAGAACGAGACTGAACTGTTCTTATGCCTGTGTGTGCGAACGTTTGTATTTTGTTATCATCTCGTATGCAATCATCTGGGCAGTTTTTATCCATTGCACGTCTTTTATCCACCTCAACAGTCTACGAGTATTTCGTCTGTAGATAATATTTATACCGATCTATGCAACATGTAGTCAACTCTTCCCCTTTTTTCTTCTTTAAGTATGCAGAACCTGTCCGGGGAGTCCTTATGAGAACATAAGTCTGCACTTAAGGCGAGGGACCACGCAAATCCTGAGGTAATAAAAATGGCGAGAAATTGGACAGCGCAGAGGAAGTGACGACATCAGTAAAGTCCCAATTTAGCTACCCTCGAAAATCGATAAATGACGTCACTGATAAAAGAGTGCTAGGGTGAAGGTCAGAGCGAAGGCCCTGGTTAGGCTTAGAGATAGGGTTAGAGCCAATGTTATAGTTAGGACAAATGTTTGAAAGCTCTCTGTTACGAAGTACAGTCATTCCCAAAGTTTACAGCTGATTCGCAAGAATACATAACAGTTCTTCCTATGGGGATCCAATCTGGACTACTTCCATGAAACAACCTTACCCCGTCACGTATTACGTGGGAGAAACGTGGATTGGGTTGGAATCGATCGATGAAACTCTTATAAAGATAAGTTTCCTTGAGCAGAATATGGATATGTGAAGATATTCCTTGTAACAAACAAACAAATATTAATAATAATTTGCACCCTCTGGATGCTCATTAATAACGGATTGAATATCCAGCGTAATACATCTTTGTTTTCCCTGACGTTCTAGCGCAATACGGACTGAAATTATTGGTGTGTTTTTGTTGTTGTTGTTGTTTTTTTAAACAACAATGGAGTATTGTGTGTAAGAGTGTGTGAAAAGATTAGTCTTGCATTGAGATATTGGAGATTATTTCTATATTACCGGTAGTGTCGCTGTTCATTAACATCGCACATTAACTTCCACGTGCGAAGTCTGGCGTAGTCCTTGGGGCTGAATAAATGAATTTCGTAATCTGTATACTGCATGGTTACCAAATACCCGAAGTGTCTCTGCTACTCTAGAAGTCTGCATACACTTATTCAAGCTTTAGTAATGGCAAGCCTCGCAGACAACATGCAAGTCGTTGACCGCCAAAAAGTGTTATTGACATTTCCAGAAGGGGGTGACTCGTAATGCTACTGTAAATTCTTCGTCAGATACAGTACAGCACTGCAAACTATCTCCTTCCCCCTCTCTCTCTCGCTTGCAATCATCCCCAGTAAGGTGTGTATAACTAATTCTAAGTTCTCTATTACTCTTTAGCATGATGTATAGGTCTTTCAATTGCCTTGCTGCCAACGGGTCTAATTTGTATTTGTTTGATAGCGTCATACCAACATAACACTAGACGGCATCTTTCAGACGCATCACTCGCAGCGTTATCGGCAAGAATTGTGATTTATGGATCAACAGTTACTTCCTCTAGTGCATCAACAGAAACAAGGAGTTATAGAATGGGAGAATCAACTCAGCGTTCTAAGGCCTGAACTACAATAATTTTGTCGTTTTGCTTTTTCTGGTAACTTACAAAATCATAAGTTTGCGAGGACAAACAACATGTGGCATAATCTGTGCAGGCATAACATATTAGCTGACTGCTTGCACATGCCTAAAATAATTGGCCAGGTTGGAGACGGAAGTACAAACGGGAAAAAAACTAACTGAAAATGGACTTAAGACGTCAATCATCACTTGCACAGAAAGTCAGCTGCTGGTCCAGTATATAGAGATCTGTACTATCGTCAGAGTTTTGGATTTATAGAACAAAGGTCACTTCCTCCTGTGCAGTCACCTGACTAATCTGGGAGGACATCTAAATAGTGGGCTTCCAAAGATCCAACAGTGTATGTGTGCACGTACATGTACAAGAGCCTAACGCAGTTTTAAGCACTGAACTAATAAAAGATCTCTTACGCTCAATGTTGCAAATAGCCCCTCTTTATATCGTTCGTTAAGGGGATTAAACTTTGACGCGATCTAAACATTGAGACCCAATAAGTTCACAGATTGGTGACTGCGTTCACTCTGTTTGCAACAGAGGTCTACTAGAAGATAATTATCTTACACTCATTAGCTAACATACCCTCTTCCCCCTAGTGTGTTGACTGGACTAATCTGGGACATCATTTAAACCTTCAAAATGTAGGTCTTTTAGATTTTCAAGTCTTACAGGATCAGAGACTAATAACTGTGTTAGTGTTAAGCACATACGTTATAAATTAATATGTTACATTTCTGATAGCCAACACACCTTTCTCCAGGATGCCAACTGGGGGGTCATCAAAACACAGGAGCCACAACTTTTCTACAGGACCAAAGTCGAAGCACTCTGAAATAATTGCAATCTTATTTTAAGCGCAGACTTTCTAGGTACTCAGTATCCCCACACGCCCCACTCCCACCCCAATCCCCAAGACTTTGAAGGAAGGTTCGATCTGTAGATTGGATACAGGCATGTTGGATAGAACGCCGGCTGAGAATAGGTCAAGGAGCTGCTGAAAACTCGGTCATTTCGGTCCAATTGTTTCACTTGATTACATAAAATCGTGTTCATTTGTTTTCAAAAGGCGTGATTTTAGACCCTAACAGCATCGTATGTTCAGGCAACTAGAGAGAGTTAGGATGACGAGATCAAAGCTCTGTTTCGAAAAATTATATGCAAGTTGTTTTTCTTCACTTAAGTTGTAAAATTTACAAATCAGACTTGAGAAAAGTTAATAAACGACAGGTAAGTGCTGAATACAAAATAATTATAATAATAATTGCAATGAGCCACACTGGCATATACAAGGTGTCGTCTTTAAAAACAGACATTAACTTAATGGTGGAAAATGAACAACGCAAAAAAGTCGGGATAATTTCGACATTTTACTTTTCTCCATGCAAAATCATTTCAATGTTATAATATTGTATTGTATTTAATATAACTATCAAAAAAGCCCGTGACACTGGATCTTTGAACATTCAACTGACCGCCCTGTTTGAATAGGAACACAGTCAGCAGACGACACCCTGTAGAGCGCCCTGAAGTGGAAACACACATCAGACACCCGCCTATTGGGTGGTGGGTGAGAAATGGTTAATGGAGGAGAAAGCGTTAACATCGCAGCAATTGGATGAAAATGTTTTAACATCGAGACAATTGGTCTTCCTAAGATACACTTGGAAGGGTTTGAAATATCACCGCCATCGTCAAAGGTTTTGATTACATCTCCACCGCCGCCATCATCATCATGTAAACATTGTAAAGGAAAAGCACTATCACCGAAGCTGCAGCATCGTTGTCATCGTCATGATCAACATCTTGTACTGAGGTCAAGTTGATCGTCGCTGTCTTTTTTGTCGACATCGGTTGCAATAACACTCTCTATCTTAACCTGCTCCTTCTTATTCTTGTGTGCATTCTATGTTAATAAATTTGCAATGTTCAGAAATTAGCAACTTTCTTTTCCTTCCTCACGTTTTGTCATACACTTGCGCAATATTAACATAAACTCTATAGCAATAACGAGGTGCAAAGAGACGACAAATTTTGCAATAAGGTCAAGTTGTGAACCACATATTTTCGTGGCTTTTTTTCGGTCTTCTTTTACTTTTTATTTTTGTTCATTTTTTCCCCAACGAGCTTTCATACAATTTTAGTTCTCAGCTTAATGAAATGGCGACAGCCCTACGCTTATTGCAAACTGAATTCCATTTTATTCTTCTTATGTTTTGAGTTAAGCAGCCACCATCATAATGGTTTATTCGCTGCGTCCTGCCTTTTTTTAATCTTCAGCCTATTTTCCCAAGATATTGCACTTTTGTTGAGGTAAACAGATAGCTTCTTCAGTATTACATACTCAAAAATGAAGCGTACATATTATTTCCATCTCCGAAAATTAGTCTAAACAGTACATGTTAACGCAATGCGTGGCTGCAATGGTATAGTGGTTTGGGCATAGGCTAGAAATGTTTCATTAATCAACGACGAGCTCGGTTAGTACTAGGATGGGTGGCCATACATGGATGGCACACCTACCAAAATAAACACACAGAATGAAACAAGAGCACAGCACTCCCAATCCACAAAGCGTGTGAATGGTTGATTTCCTGGCTCTGTTTGGACCCAGAGAAGGTAAGCCAGTGACGGAGAGGAGTTGCGCACTGCAGTCATATAAGCTGGTTCAAAGAAAAGAAAGGTCCCAAACGCCTTTCTCCGCCAACGGGTAGTCTACGGTAGCACCTTTTGTTTACCGCATATAATGCATTCTTTTGTCTGTTCCATAACAACAAAAGGAGCCTATGTCATACAACAGCCAATCACACCATCTTCCAAAGCGACCTGTGCACCGTTGTAACATCCTTTAACTTCCGGGTGTCTTACTTTAGCCGGGCACCTTTGCGCATGCGCCAGGTCAAGCCGGGCCGGCTTTTTCACGACGTTCTTAGGCGTCGTAACTTTAACCCTAACCCTAACCCCTAACCCTAACTCTAACCCTAATCCTTACTAAGATTACGATATCACTGTGCGCATGCGTCGAATTTTGTAATGCGTCGACCAATCAGAATGCTCCCAGTCGCTCCCAGCCCAAATAAGATACTAGGAACTTTGACGATGTCACACCGTACTAAGAGATGACGACTCCTGGCCACGTTACCTCGCCCCTTCTTTCTTTCTACTGTCGGTATCCTGAATCGAACCCATATTTCCTGCGCGCCAATCGAACACTCTACCGACTGTTATATTTTGCCACCCCAACTCTTTATCACAAGCTGTGTGTGTGTGTGTGTGTGTGTAGGTGTGGGTGTGTGTGTGTGTGGGTGTGTGTGGGTGTGTGTGTGTGTACAATTTTAATTTACACTGCCGAGGACTTCTGAGTACAGAAGTTTTCGATTCCTTCGCTCGCTGTATGAGGGGCATATAGGGTTGGTAGTGAGGAGTAGAAAGGCAGAGGATGTAGGAGACGAAAGAGGGGAAGGGAAGAGGAAAGGGAAATAAAATAAAATATATAAAAAATAATCCAACATATGCCGTTGCGGGGGTGATGACGATTGATCGCAGCAGACACCAGAGTGCCCAATTCAGAGAATCAAAGATAAACTCGCTCAGCCATACTACTGTGTTATCTATAACCCGAAAAAGCATCTCCCACGACTGGATGGGGGGATAGGGAGGGAAATACAGCATGATAGACATGAAAGAAAAACTCATTCAGAATACAAGGACCTGCCATCATACGTTTTATCTTTGTATAAAGCATTCTGCACGATTGGATCAGTACGGGGAGGGAATTCAGCCAAAAATACGTTTGAGTCTGTGTCTTTGATTGGGCATAACAGACATAAAAAGAAAACTTCATTCCTAATTCAGGACACAAGGACAGCGAACCATAACATTGGTATCTATCATAACACTGGTACAGATCTATACAATCTAATAATCAGGTCTCCGTTACAGAAAGAAAAAACATGCTAACGTTGGACTGCTTCTAGTATAACATTCCTTCCTTTCCATTCTGGCTGTTCGTAAACAAACATTCTTTCTATTCCCCTTCGGCTGCAGTCTTGGTTGGACGTACAGTAGGTAGACAATATCATGCTACAAGGGAAGACAAAAAAAGACAGTTTTACTACATGAAATGATGTCACTGGCTTGGCAGGACAAGCTCCATTACTGACATTGCTCTCCTTTTCCCCAGAGATCGAGAAAAGTAGTATGACGTCTCCTATCCAACATGCCTTGCGCCATCCCCCTGTTGTTGGACGTGACAGACATGGTTTATGTTTTAACAATGTAGACGAAGTGGGAGTGGGGGGGGGGGGGGGTAGAGGGGATGGGAGAGCGAAGATATTCCATAAGGCGTGGATACTACATACATACTAGCATGGTTGGAGAGTTAAAAGGGTGAATTCCCATCAAAGACTTCGTTCGACCTGCCTTTTACAGATCATTGCGACCACGATGATGATGATGATGATGATGATGATGATGATGATGATGATGATGATGATGATTTGCAAAGCCCCACGCTAGACCATGGTTGTTCTCCTTACTCCCTCCCCCATTCCCCACCCCTCCCTCCAACCCCTTGCACACATACATGCCCTCAATAAAGTTTGTTGCTGCGTAAAACAACAATTTTTGCGAACATTGCCCTGCCTATAGGCGTTACCATCAAACACAACATGAAGAATTTGGCGGGGCAAATTATTTCGTTTCTGAAAAGAAATTGAAAAAAAAAGAATGTAAGCAAAACTTTCAGTTGCAAAAAAACACTTTTGAGTTTTCCCTTTTGCCATTTAATGGACAGTTGCGAGTATTGTGTCTCTTAAAAGCTGACTCGTTCCCACGAATGAACAACTAATCTAAAGTTGGTCCCGTCACTATTATTAGATTTTACTTTTGAAATGAAGTCAGTAACACTATTTACTTATTAAACATCATTGCACGTAGTTTCCTTTTTGCACTTGTTATAAGGGAGGAATTTCTTACAAACTTGCACAACTGTGTATACCTACAAACTAGACATCATCTTGTGTAAACAGAGTTTGTGACCTGAGGCCTCTGTGTGTGTGTGTGTGTGTGTGTGTGTGTGTGGGTGTGGATGCACGCTTGGGTGTATGTGCGTGCGCGCGTGTGTATGTCCTTAGAGGAGGGTAAAACGCTTTTGAGGTATCTTTTAAAAGAAACCATCTGCGTTCGGGTCGCCAACGAAAGGAATGACGGGTAACTTTCCAACTTAATTATACGTCTGCGTGTTGCCCCCATCCTCCCCATGTGGCACTTTAACACACATACTTCTATGTAACATTTAAGGAAGGTAAAAAGGTTTACCAGGTTCAGTATAACATTTGAATACTCAAATGACTGAATGATGTCTGTATGTATAGGCACTTTCCTTTAAGATGAGAATCAAAGTGCGGGCGATCTGTAATCAAAATACACGCCCACGTGTTACATACACTCTTACATGCACACAACGAACATACATTCATCACTCAAACCTATTCTATCCTATCCTATCCCGTAACTCGAAGGTCGTTTGGGGCACCACAGATGATCGTTTAACAAGCGTACTCCACTTTTCTCTGTCCTTAGCCACTCTGATGGCTTCGCTCAGTGTCATGACAGTCCATTCTCGAATGTTGTCCTCCCACCTCTTTTTTCTGTCTCCATCTTTTCTGCCTCCTTGCACCGTGCCTTGCAGGATAGTCTTTGCAAGGATTGATGCTCTGAAGTTTCCGTTTCTTCACCACTGTGACCATGTCATCGTGTTGTCCAATGGCTTGTGTGATGGTCTGTCCGACTTCGTTGTTAGTGATGAGTTGGGTATAGGAAATGCCCAGAAGTCTTCTGCAGCACCTAATCTCCATGCTTTGCATTCTTTGTGCTGTGAGGGTCCATGTTTCGCAAGCGTACAGGAAGATGGAGATGACAAAGGAGCGCAGCAGCCTTACCTTGATCACTCAAACATGTGGCGTAAAGGCAGAGAGATGGCTATTAGAAGATGTAAACGAAACACTATTGTATATATTCAATTTTGTATTGATTGCAACCGAAATTACCCCTGGATGCAACCTGTGTATCATACCTGTAGAAAACCGTTGGTGACCTCACAAGTCTCGTAGGACTACATAAGTTAAATAGTTTGTCCCCTCTTAAGTGGCACAGCGATGACAAAGGTTCAAATCCCGTGGTGGTCGAAATAAACGGTGACCATTTTTCACTGTCCATTTTAGCAGTATGATTGCTCTGATGGTTCAGTGTTTATTTAGGTCCCTACTCCCTGTTTCCCTGGGATGGTTATCCCGGTCTGCCATATCGCCAATATTAATTCATTCGTTTGTCCCCAGCGGTGTGCGAACCCACACTCTTAGGTATTGAAAACAAGCGCTCTACACCTGCCTTAAAAGACCACCCTAAAGTAGCAAAAAATTTCAAGACAATATCAAAATGTCCGTCTTGATGCCGTTGGTGTTGCTGGTCATCATTTTGGTTTTCTCTGCACTTATTTCCATTCCATGGGCTCTGAAGGTGGTGTCAAGCCTCTGTACCAGCTGTTCAAGTTCTTGTTTTTCTCCAGCCAAACCATCAATGTCATCCGTAAAACGAAGGTTGGAGATTGCTCTACCCCCATGCTGACTGTGCCTTTGTGATCTGCAAGGGCACCTGATATGATGCGCTCTAGGAAGATGTTGAAAACCAGTTCCCGTTGGCGCAGTGTGGAGGACTCAACCGTGCCTTGTGATACAGGCTTTTGATGAACTTCTATAATTTAGGGCTCATGTACATCTATGGTTGGCCACAGAGCTGCATGCAGACTCGGTCAAACGCATTCTTGACGCACCGACTCAACCAAAGCTTTTAGGTTCTGAGGTTAGTTCAGCCAGGCTAGCTATAAATAGCTTCGCCGATAGCTTTGCCGGTGCTTCTTTCCTTTCCTTTCACTGGAAGGGATGGTGTAGGCAAGCTATAAATAGCCCGCAGCCAGCAAAATGTGGGGGAACCAAAGAGTACTGCTCACATAGGCATTGAGCTGGTGTGTTGAAAAAGAACAGAACAGATTTATGAAATATGCCAAACCCACGCTTACATATTGACTCAAACACACACGACTTCAGTTTCAATTTTAAAAAAAATTAATGGAACAGCCGCCTTCCAAATGTTCGCTGTTTTCTCTCATTTCAAAATAGGTGTAAATAAACCATGCAGTCTGCCTGATCATTCTTTCATCCGTGCATGCCACATCATCTGAACAAAATGTATTTCCTGATTGAAAACATTCACCTCTTTAAATGTGTTTGAACGAAATCTGTTATACGACAGCCATACAACACTTGCCCCACTATTTCTTCAGCGCCTGGGCAGAAAGGACAGTCATTTGATACACACTGTGTGACGTATCTATTATTGTGTACTTTCAGGCTGTGATACCTAACCTCAATCGTACAAACGAATCTCTAAAATACTTCTGCTTAATACAGTCCAAGTATATTTCTGTTTTCAAATTGATTTTAATCTGCCTGTACTGACTGAGTCTGTTATTATTATTTAAGGCTGCTTTCCATTGTTGTTCGTCGATGTCCATGAGTCTCTGTTTAAATTAATAAATTAGCTTATTCTCGTGACCCAGTTCTATACAAAAGAGATCACAGTTCAGACACCCAGTTATGTTTTTCCATTATTGTCCATGGTATACAGCATGCGATACTCTTGCTTTGGGAGCCGAGTGTCATCCATCCTCAACAGTCTGAACCAGTATTTCAAGGCTTTTATATAACCATTTAATCTTAATGGGTGTCTTCCCAAAGTCACCATAAACCATCTTGTTTGGGGTTCTTGATGCTACATTTAGGAATCTTTTACAAGCAAATAAATGTACATTTTCTGTTGGACCTTTTTTTTAAACTAACAAGCTTCATACCTCTGATGCATACAAGAGTCCAGGTTGAATCATCGTTTCAAACAACTTAAAGAATGATTGCCTGGTTAAAGTATCCAGATTATTATGACCTCTGGGCACTCCAAACAAAGCCTTTTCCCCGTTTTTGGCCAGGTGATTTGCACTTCCATTGAGGCTCATAGCCGCTGTAAAGGTAAAGCCTAAATACACTTTGCTGTTTACAACTTTTAGTTCATTTCCCTGGACAAACCATTTTTCACTCTTCCCAAGAAATCCCCCATGTCTAAAAGCCATGACTTTACTCTTAAATAGTCAGACATAATTCCTGGCACATTTGATTATCCATGTCTAATTGAGTTTGCAATCCTGCTGGTGAACAAGACAGCAGAGCTGATCATCAGTAAAGAGCCATATGAATAGTTCAATAAGACCAGGCACGAGTTGCACTCCTTGCCTGCCCTATAGAGGGGGTGAGAGAGAGAAGAGAAGAGAGAGAAGATAAGAGAGAGAGGGAGAGAGAGAAGAGAAGAGAAGATTTGTATTAGGGATACAGATTTTAGACTAATAATACAGTCTAATCTTCCAATCTCTCCCTTAACAAATTAACATAGTAAAGAACCTTTAACTTTAACATGGAAAGCATATCACTCACACACACACATGCACTCAAAACACATGCACACACAATCACACCAACATCTTCATCATTATCTTTAAACAATTTTAGGCAACCAGCCCCCTCCCATACCCTTCACCCTTATAACAATAATAATAATAATAATAATAATAATAATAATAATAATAATAATAATAATAATAATAATAATAATAAAGATATAAATAATTATATTAAATTACTGTGTTCTCATATATGTTATTATACATCATTTTTATAAATAATTTCGCAGATGCCTACATATTTTACATTTGAAAGAAAACAGTGTGTCGCAATGTTTACACTCCAGAGGGAGAGAGTTCCATACACTAGCTCCATTAAATGATAGGCTATTTTTGTATAAATCAATGCGAGGGAGGGGTAGTTTATAATTATAAAGTCTATGCCCATCAACTGGCTTAATAAAAAATGTATCAAGATATGCAGGTGTTTCTCCGTGTGTGATTTTGAACATAAAGGATAGATGTATTAAATATAGATTGTCTTTGAAGTGGTAATATTCGGAGTTCTTTATGTTTCTCATTAGCTGTAATATCTGTATTTATATTGTAAGATTTATAAAGTATCTTGATTGCTCTTTTATGAAGACTATTTAGATGTTAATTTGAGCGTCACTGGCGTTACACCAAATAATCGATGCATAATTACAATGAGACATACAGTGGGCATAGAAAAAAAGATTTTAATGCATCAGCCGTAACAAAATGTCCAAGTTTATTTAGAAGGGAAAAGATTTTTTATTTTTTTTACAGATATGGTTAACGTGTGACCGCCAGCGAAAATCATCCTTGATGATTATGCCTAGCACATGTTCATGAACTTGCACAATACTGTACGACTCTAAGTTTAGGTTAAGGGGAAAGAAAGGATCCATTTGTCATTTTTTGTCGTGTAGTGAGAAGCATACTTTTGCTTTTATTAGGATTTAATTTCATTCAATTGATGCAACACCAGTTATCAATTTCATGTATGCTTATTTGAAGACTTTGCTCCACCTGATGTAGATTTGCATTATGAGTATGGAGAGATGAATCATCAGCAAATAGATAGCAAAAAGAGAGAAGGAGAGAAAGAGTACAAGACAACGGAACGACTGGGCAATAAACTTTAAAAAAAAAAAAAACACTGGTGAGAAAAGTTGTAAAACCTTAAACAATGTAGATAGTTACACATAACGACCTGGGCATAAATGAATTCAGTTTAAGGCCCACAAATCGCCTTTTACCTCTTCTTCAAGGCTTCAATTGTTTTAGAATTCATCAAAGATATATTCATAATACATGTACGTATTAGCTAACACCACAACATCTGCGCAGTTCCACTATAAAGGCAAAAGACAGTGTAGTTAAGTAATCCGCCGGCCGCTCCCTCTTTCTCGTCGTCCTCCTCCTCGTCGTCGTCATCATCATCGTCGACAACGCCTTCATCATCATGATCACTATTATATATGAGAAGAAACCAACAGGATTCACTGCACATCTCTTCCCAAGAGAAAGCGATGTCGACTAGCAGGATAGTTAGGTAATGAATCGGATGGAACGTGGTCCTTCCTGGAGGTCAAGAACTCAGGGGTACCTCTGACCCTTGGCAAAATTTGACCCTAGCTTGTATAGTTTCCATTGTCATTCTCTGATCATGTGTCAACGATCGATAACTCCGTCCTGCCGCGGCCATAACCTTACCTCCCCTGATCCTCCCCGCTGGTCACCGATCTGACTGTTGGCTCCAAACCAAACCTCTCTTTACATGACCTCATTCTATTTCCCTGTTCCCGCTCTTCCTTCTTAGAGACGTTGACTGTGGAAGCGCGCGAAATTATAACAAAAGCAAAAACAATTTAGTTAGACTTTGATCTTCTTCAATGCCTTGTTAGTAATCCTTGGCGGCACAATGATGATGATGATGATGATGATGATGATGATGATGATGATGATGATGGTGATCAAAATAATAATAATAAGATGATGATGATGAAGATGATAATGAAGACGATCTTACATATAGGAAAGGTTCGTTATAATAACAGATTTTCAGCGCTCCATGTTGAGTTCTTGCACCCCTACATAAGTCTATATCTGAGTATGGACTCTTCATATGCAGCTGCATGCGTTTCCTCCTCGTTTTGATGTTAGTCGCTCATCAGCAGCAGTATGAGAACATTCGACGGCACTACTAAATTCAAATTGTATTTGCATGGGCCCAAGATCACACATTTTAGAGTTATGGATCCTTTTCCAATTCACTGTGAGTGTCGCTCCAACCTAGAAAAACAACACCATGAATCCAAAAAGTAACCTCTTTCAAAAGTATGTTTTTTATATAAATCGATTAATTCATTTATTTATGTTCCTATTAATTTTTAATGTGCCTATTTCTTCCTGAAAATAATACTTAACAGGTTGAACCCCGAGCTGAACAAATCATAGCTTAAGAACAAACAGGGTTCAGGGCAGAACGAAGTACCACTGAACAGATTTTAAACTTCATAACAATCTGAAAGAAATATCTACAACACCAACAACATCTAAATCATGTGTTTGTAGACTTCGAGAAAGCGTTGGCAGAGTCAGGCATGCAGCTCTGTGAGCAACCATGAGAGTGTACAACATCAGCGTTAATAAATACTTACGTTAATCTAATAAATTATAAATTGATACAACAACAACAATATCAGCCCTAAAATTGTTGAAGTCATCAAAAGCCTGTATCACAATACTACCAGTGGAGTCCTCCACAACAGCGCCATCTGGAACTGGTTCAGAACAAAAATCGGTGTACATTAAGGATACCTATTCTCTTCAACGCTCTTCAATATCTTCCTACAAGGCATCATGTCAGATGCCCTTGTAGATAACAAAGGCACAGTCAGCATGGGGCTAGACCTACAACGAAGAATACAAAGCATGGAGATGAGGTGCTATAGAAGACTTTTGGACATTTCCTATACCAGCACATCACCAACGACGAAGTCCGACAGACCATCTCAAAAGTCATTGGACAACATGATTACACAGTGGTGAAAAAAATAAAACTCCGATGGTATGGCCACGTCACCAGAGCATCAGGCTTTGCAAACAAAGACCATCCTGCAAGGCACCGTGCAATAAGGCAGAAGAAGAGAGACAGAAGAAAGAGGTTGATTGACTGATTGATTGTTGCTTTAGGTCCAGCGGACTCTTCCGAGCCAAATCAGGACCGGAAGAGAGAGGTGGGAAGACGACATTCGAAAATGGACGGGCTTGACACTGAGCGAAGTCATGAGGGTTACTGAGGACAGAGAAAGATGGAGTTTTCTGGTTAAACGATAATATGTGGTGCCGCAACGACTTCCGAGTTACGGGATAGGATAGGATAGGATAGGATAGGATAGGATAGGATAGGATAGGATGTGTCTATTAGCAGCATCAAAGTTGGTTCTAAATACTGCACTGTAGCGAAAGTGTGTACAGCAAGCACAGTAATTTGTTTACAAAGCAAACGAAGAGAAGCCTAAAAGTGAAAGCTCGGCGTTCGGTTTCAGCACGATTATCCATTGTAATTATCTAATTTTAATGTGACAAAAATGCAATTTCCGAAGTACACTCCTTGTCGCACAAAAATAAAACAAACATCACTGACACAGTGGCCCTTTAAGATTAAATTAACACGTTGGTTTGACTTCATCCACTTGTACCGAGCACATCTTAAATACCTTAAAAAAGAAAAAGGTCCAACGAAACTTTGTAACAAATTAAAAACTAATTTTAAAAATCTCCATCGAACTTAATCCAGAAATACTGTCGCCAAACGTTTCTGACTTGAGAAGATAATGCTTTTATATGTCACAATTATTCAGTCGGCATTTCTATTCAGCAAGTCTATCTCTCTTTCTGTCTGTCTGTCTGTCTGTCTCTCTCTCTCTCTCTCTCTCTCTCTCTCTCTCTCTCCACACACACACACACACACACACACAAACACTCCCTCCATTTCATCGCTTAACTCCACCCTCCTCCTTCCAACCACCCTCTCCCTCCCTCCACTTTACCCACACCCAAATT
>CM072515.1:51642033-51652033 GCA_036898135.1 Oncomelania hupensis | reverse complement strand
GCGTTGCATTACAATCTTAATCTTCCGAAGACGGCGAGATGATGTTCTCAACGTGTCTCTAGAGGAAAGCCAGGAACAAAACATTCCGGTGGTGTCAAGCCCCTCTGACAGATCGCCATTTATTTTCTCTTGTGTGGGTTTAATTTGCTTTTGTTTTGTTTTGTTTTTTGTTTAAGTTCAATTGTGTAGTGCGCATGTTTATCCTCTCTCTTGTGGGAGTTGATTTTGTATCTTTTGCGTTAGTGAAATGTTTGAATCAATTTTCTTCTTCTCTTTTTTTATACACTCATCCTTCTTTGTGCGTTCAATATTTCCATTTCGTGTCGGTTAATTTTTTTCCGTAACTTGTGCGTTTGTTCAATTTCTTCTCAAAATTCCATCCCTCTTTCAATCTAAAATTCATTTTAGTTCTTGGCCTAGGAACAAAAGAACATGATTCTGCTGTCTACTCCAACTATAGACAATCTGCATCTTTCTTCACATTTAAAGAAAAATGCTCACAGACCTCCCCCATCTCCCCACCAAACTACCATTTCACTCTCTCTTTCATTCTGTCCCACGGTACCTCACTCCTACCCCCTCACTCCCGCCTCTCTCCACCCATTCGCACCTACATCTCACCCAAAATTCATCTTGCACAAACGAAGTGCTTCCTTTCTTCTCAGCTACACCCTTCTACTTCTTCTTCTTCCCATTCTTCTCCTTGAAAGAACAACGAGAAAGAAAGAGAGAGGAAGGAAAGAAAGAAATAAAGAAAGAAAGACAGACAGACAGACAGAAAAAAAGAAAGAAAAAAAGACAGACAGATAGAGAGACAGACAGACAGACAGACAGACAGATAAAAACAACAAACACCTGTGTTAAGAGCTACGAATTTTCGATTTATCAAAATCCTTTTCAAGTAAAATCATGGACTAAAACAAAGAAAGAAGGAAGAAAAGAAGAAGTAAAAGTAAAACAGAAAAAAAGAATAAATAAATCATTCAATAAATCGATAGAAGTTATTTTCTTCTTATTAGTTAAATGAATTTAATTAATTATTAATAGATACGTTTATTAAGAAGAAGAAAATAAATGGAATAAAATAAAATCCATAATCAATTTGTTATCTCTTGCTAACACTCCATCCAAAATGCCCCTTCCACACACTAAGTCCTACACACACTCTTTCCTAACACTCCATCGCCCCCTCCTCCCTCTAAGCCCAGCTTTACCTCACCCCGACATAAAAGAATCTAATTTCCATCTTTAATTAAAGACGGACCTTCCAAATTCATCCATCGCTCGGCTTTCCGGTTCCTTCTGTCCATGGTGCACATTTTTGCACTCGACTGTTTGCAGTTTTTTTTTTCTGATCGAACCTTCGATCGAGACAGAAACACAGGCAGACGAAGAGATATAGACAAAGAGATAGGTGATGGGTGCGAGAGGGGGGAGGAGGAGGTTGAGGGAGAGAGAGAAAAAAGAAAGAAAGAAAGAAAGAAAGCAATAAAAGGCGACAGAGCATGACAGACGCGTAGCGAAGCGATGGCTAATTCTGCGTCCACTCCCTCTGATTACTCCTTTTGTGTGCGTTTTTAGCAGCGAAAACGAAATTAATCTGCAAAGCATCGCTCCACAGTTGCGATATTTTTGTATTTCTTGCCTACGAATTCCTTGATCTCTTTTCGTTTATTGTACATGTTTGTTCTTGCTCAATATGTTCTATTACACAGACTGTTCTTTTTATCGCAAAAAGTTGCGTTGCGTTAATATCCTGGAAGATTAAATTCAATTCAGCTCAATAACGTTAGTGTCTGTTCACGCACACGTTATTTTAGACCACACTCTTTCTCACGGACATACAAACATAAAAACCAATCTAACAAGTTAAAGTTGAACCATAACAATAAAAATAATAGTACTACAGAACTTTACCAATAGCGGACACGGACATTATACGGCCAATAGCTATTATTATTATGATTATAATGATGATGATGATGATGATGATGATGATGATGATGATGATGATGATGATGATGATAATAATGATGATGATGATAATGATAATGATGATGATGATTATTATTATTATTACTATTACTATTACTATTATTATTATTATTATTATTATTATTATTATTATTATTATTATTATTATTATTATTATTGGAAGAAAGTATCTATAAAGACATGAACCTATAGTTGCAATATTTATTTTTTTGTTTACTTGTCCTTCCTTATTTTTAATTTCCTGACATAGTTTTTGTTCTTGTTTATTTTGGTTATGCAATGCTTTATCGTTGCTGCTTTGCCGCTGTTGAAATATTAAAACTATTCTGCAACGACATCTCTCTCTCTACAAAGACATTCCTTTACAAGTTGCTGTGTTTGTTTTCCTTACTTGTTTACTTCTGCTAGCTTAAGTTTTGTAAAGCGTTTGTTTGCCTTGCTTAGTTACTTCTTTTGAATTTTGTGTATTAAAGTGGGAATTTCGGAAGGAAGATGGTTCAGAGAAGGCCTAGGAAGACGAAAAGAAGCAATAAGTAATTTAGCATTGTGCTTTCCCACACGCACACACGTGCGCCCCCATTTACACACTACAAATAACAACAACAACAACAACAATAATAATAATAATAATAATAATAATAATAATAATAATAATAATAATAATAATAATAACAACAACAACAACAATAAACATTTTTACAGTGCCCTTCCTCAGTGGAGCTCATAGCGCTATATATATAATACAAGCCATTAACAAGATACAACAAGAACTGAATGAATGAACATTGGAGTTTAACGTCTACACCCACCATTGACACTATGGCAGACGGGGATAACTATCCCTGTGAACAAGAGGTAGGGATATAAATTAACACTGAACCACCAGAGCAATCATACTGCTAAAATGGACAGTGATAATGGCCACTGTTATCTTGCCCATCACGAACCTGGGTCATCGGTGTGCCAGACGCACGCTCTACCACGTGAGCTACGGCGATGGGCACACAACAAGATAAATGGAAGAGGACATTTGAAATCATGAAGATTAGAAAATGTTGCGCAACTGGGTGGTGATTCCCTGTAGGTGGACCACAATTTCCAACAAAAACAATCGGGAGTTGTGTTGGTTTTTTTTTGTGCGTATTTTTCTTAAAATTTAGGACATAACATGTGTGATTTAAAATGAGGGTGAGATGGGAAGACTGTAGATGGTGGGAAGAGAAGACGATTTTATGTTGTTTAAAAAATTTTTTTTGTGTATCCTGCTTTCATATTAATCTCAGTGTGATCTAGTGTTAGTGTTTAACCTTTACAACTATGTTGTTACTGTTCGTTTTGTGTGTTGTGAAATGCATTTTCGTTTCGTATACATGTTAAATGTGTAAATACTTACGCGTTGCCGCATTGTAATTTCTCCGTGTGAGACAAATATCGTGTTGTGCTGTGTTGTATTGTTTTTGTGTATTGTATGATGCAAAACGAACAATAATAATAATAATAATAATAATAATAATAATAATAATAATAATAATAATAATAATAATAATAATAATACAGGATGCTACATACGCGCCTTTCCCCAAATCAATCAGGCTCAAAGCGCGGCGATCTATACCAACATACACGCTCACCTGTCTCATCCACCCTTACACACACCAAATACACATCCATCACTCAAACAGGTGGTGTAAAGGCAGGGAGATCGCTATTAGAAGACGGAAAGAAAATCGAATTTGTATTTTGGAAATTTTTATATTGACTGCGTCCTGTACCATTATTGAAGGGAGGGAGGAAACCGGAGTGCCCGGGGAAAACCCTCGGTGACCTCAATAGTCTCATACCTAAGTCACATACGTTCGCCCCTTGCGGGAATCGAACCCGCGACCTTCGGCATAGAAAACCGGCGATTTATCCACTGCGCCACGAGGCCACCCCTCAAAACAACAGAGCGAAATTGACGGAGAGCGAGGCGTTTGGGACCTCCCTGTTCTCTGGGCCACCTTAATGAAGGGCACGTTCATCTCCTCGCTTCCCCGGTTCTATACAGATCCAGCTACCCATTCACTGCTGGATGGGCTGGATTGTGTCATGCGCTTGTTTCAATATGTTTGTGTTTTTGGGTGGTTGTCTTCCAAGCTTGGTCACCCATCCAAGTCCAAACCACTACACTGCCGCGCACCGAATAGTACGAATAGCAGACGTGTGCGACGTTGTTTCCATCGTTCATTCATATAATTAATTACCCCTCCAAATTATATTGTAAACACACCGGTGCGTCAATTTAAGGTTTATTCACTGGACACGTGAGAATAAAAGGGTAGGAAGTTGAACGGAGCTAGGGCGATCGTGACATACCGTTACACACTGTTCTGATATATTTCTGTTTCGGGGCATGGGCAAGAGGGGCTCACCTGTGTGAACGAGAGAGAGAGGGGGGAGGAGAGAGAGAGAGAGAGAGAGAGAGAGAGAGAGAGAGAGGGAGAGAGAGAGAGAGAGAGAGAGAGAGAGAGAGAGAGAGAGAGAGCAGAGACAGAGAGACAGATCAGAGACAGAGAGACAGAAAGAAAGAGACAGAGACAGAGAGAGAGACAGATCAGAGACAGAGAGACAGATCAGAGACAGAGATATAGAAAGAAAGAGAGAGACAGACAGAGAGACTGAGAGAGAGAGAGAGAGAGAGAGAGAGAGAGAGAGAGAGAGAGAGAGAATAGGGATTGAGGAATAAGGAATAAGGGACGACTGCTTGGTTATTTATTTCATCACTTTTTTAATTTAGCGCCTTTTGAGCTGCTCAAGGCGCTGACCGATGCAGGATCTAACTCAAACCGCCCGAAGCGCCTACCTGCAACCTTTGGGCGCATAATCTGACGCCCAGACGACTGAGCACAATCCTGGGCGACCGGAGATGAGGAGAAGGGACCTAGTGCGTGCTGGGTGTATTTGTTTAGCCGGCACTCACTCGTTTAGGACTTTAGGACATAAGCATCAGGATCTTTAAAGCCCCTTTCCTTTTTTTTACTCTCATCCGAAGGAGTAGGAACGCAGTGTTAAAGTTTTGTTGGTGTTTCTTTTTCTTCTTTTTTTTTTTTACTCCAGGCCAATTAACGGGGTTTGAACTACTGCCTGTACAAGCTGCAATGTTATATCGCCTGACATTCAAGTACACTGCCTCCACCACTGAGCTAACTGCGCTCCTTAGTTAGGAAGGGGAACCCCGGGGTTGGGAGTTTGAACAGGCAGGTTTCCTAGACAGAAAAGGGTAGAATGGCTGTTGGATCAGACAAAAGCACTTTCTGCTCACTGGTCCATACAATAGGAGAGGAAAGCGCCCGTTGTTTTTTAAAGTGCTGCCATTCCATTTACTTATTACTCCCCTTATTTGTCGACCTTTAGATCAACGACCCAAATCTCGCACTCAGACTGTTATTCTCGCTTTCGAATTTCTATGTCCGGATTTTTTTTTTCAAAGATTTTATATTATTCTTCCCTTTCTTCTACATTTATAAAATTATGTTCGTGTTAGTTTTTTTTGTTCTTCCTATTACCATTTTTATTTAACGCTTCAGACGAGAATGCCTATAATCTTTATTCCCGTTTTTTTTTCCCGTAAATCTTTTTGAAACAATTTGTATTGTTTTTCCGTCTTGTTTCTTCTTGTAGCTTCATCGAGTTTCGTTTTGTTATTTGGTGTCTCCGTTCTCCTTGCTATTACTAGTCTATCTTAATTTAAAGAGCCTGGGTCTAAAAAAAAAACCGGCGAATTTTAGTTGATTTTATGTTACAACGCGTTTGTAGATTTTGCATTGTTGTCGCATTAAAAGATATATTCGTGTAGCAGAGCACTCGTAATTGGCTGAAACCAACGCTAAACTTTGAATTTTCAGGTTCTTTTCCGCGGTATGCAAGCAGACAAATGTGCTATGCTATACACAATCCGATGTTTTGTTACTTTTAGAGTATAAACATTGATGCTATGAAAACAAAATTTACGGATGTATATCGAACACGTAGTTTTGATTGAGGTTACTATTTTGGATTTTTCTGATTTTTCGCAGTGGGACACCAATCACGATGCATTTTTTAAGGATATATGAAGCTAAAATATGTGAAAGTTAGGTCTTTAACGCTTAAAAAACCCACTTAAAGTCTAGACTGATTATGTAATCTTACCGCATTGTAATATTGTATTATTGTCAGTTTTTTTTTCTCTATTTCGACTTCCAGTTTAAGTATTTTTCACACTGAAACCTTTTAGACTTTTCCGCATTCTCCCTTCCTTTGATGAATTCCTGTCTAGTACCTTTTGTATACATGAGTGTTTTAGACCGAAGACCGAGTTCTCGCACTTATACTGTTGTTATTCAATCTTTCGACTTCCCTGTTTTCATATTGTCTTTATTAAAACGTTTTAAGTTGTCCTTCCGTCTGTCTTTTTTTTTTCTTTTTCTATAGTGTATTTTTCACTTCCTCTTATTACTAATAATATTAATTTAGATAGCCGCCGCCTTTACACGAAAGACTCAACGTTAGACAGCATTTCACCTGTTATTTAACCTTTCGACTTTCGATTTGTATATTTATTTTTTTTTTTAAATCAAATTATTCTTCCGCCTCCTTTCATTCGTTCTTCAAGCCATTTTTTCTTTCAACTTTGTATTGTCGTATTTGTTTTTTTGAAACGCTCTACTAGCGCTCTTATCCGGATATAATTTGTCCATTCCTTAACTTGATAGACAATAAGGCAATCTAATTGCTAATTAATTAGAAAACGACCCTTTGTATTAAGGTCAGACAGACAGTAACACAAACTCTGGCAAAACGCATTTGCTACGCACGTGAACGAATCTGCGCGCGTTCAATAAATTAAGCAAAGAGCCAATGACATGAAACTCTTATTCCTTATTTTCCTTTCTTTTTTGTTTTTTTTTTAATTCATTTTTATTTTATTAGGGGCTGAAAATTCTATTATGGAAGAAAACTGTATACATACATCTCCACTTACACAGATGGATACAACTCAACAATTAGAGTTGACAAACCCAATTTTTGTTTTACGCTGAAAAATAGAGAAATAAATTGTAAAAGAGTCAGTCAGAACAGGCACAAAGAAGACACGACGATAATGAGTGTAGTCTGTCAATCTTTGTTCCATTGCTCTGTGTTTCAAATCTCGCATAAGAATAAATAATAAAATGCAAGAAAACAAATGTATTATTTAGTTGGGTGAGTATGTAATCATGTTTATCCAATGCTTAGTTAATATGTGTGTATGCGTGTGTGTGCATGTGTGTACGTCCGTGTATGTTACAGAAAATAACTCACAAATATTACATCTCCATTCTTACATAATGAAACGAAGTTAACACAAAATAAATAAATGAAAGATTTAAACTTGAAGATTTTTGGAAACATTCTTACATTCATTCCTCTATATTCTTACACACGAATCCTAAATGTAAATGTCATAATTGTAATATGAAACATGTTCGATCCGAATGTAATACATGGCTATATGCTAAATAAGAAAAAAATGACAATGATAACTGATGACGCAATGAAGAATACCAGTCCTTAAGAGCAGACACGTATTTGCGACAGCATCATAACGAATTCAAGATTTAGTTAAAATCATTCAATAACATTTTTGATTATCATAGTCAATGTTGTTGGTTCAGTTCTTGATATCAAATCTCCGATTGTATCATAGTCCTTGTGGCTGCCTAATAGATCTACCATATTTGGTGTAGCATTCCTCCGCTCGCGGTTCCAAATCTGCTCTATTTGGGGCAGCTGTTGCGATCTTCGTTTCTTCACATAGTATGTATCGACGTTGGCACCAAGCTTTGCCGTGGTCGTTTTCCTGATAAAGCACCGGTTTCGACGTTACGTATTTCCGTCATCTGTCTGCACTTGGTAAGATTACAGCGTTTTGCCGGTGGACTTCCAGCGGTCGCCAGGAGCGAGTTGTACGGACACTTCCTCCCCTGTGTTCAGAGTTGGAAAGGGGCGACTTTAGCGATCATAGTAATTCTTCTGTCTTGTCTGGCACTGTCTGCGCTTGTTCATGGTCTTCTATGGGTTGATGACTTTTTGTTCCAGCTCACCGGTGGATGTGGGGAGGACAGAGCGTAGTTGACGACCGATTAATAGCTGTGCTGGACTGGCCAGGTCGTCTACTGGCGTGTTCCGGTATTTCAGGATGCTGTGCAGGGGCGATTTTGTTTAGCTGCCTTTGCTTTGTCAAGGAGGTTCTTCACAGTCTGCACAGTCTTCTCTGCTAGGCCGTTAGACTTTGGGTATCGTGGGCTTGAGTTGACATGTTTAAAGTCCCACGAGGTCGTAAAACTGGCAAACTCGTCGGAGGAGAACTGCTGGTAGTAGTCGCTTATCAACGTCTTCGGAATACCATGGCGGGCAAAATGAGCAGACAATTTCCGAATGACAGCTGTTGACGTTGTTGTCTGTAGCTCATCTAGATCAAAACAGCGGCTGTAGAAGTCCACCGTCGCGAGGCAATTCCTATTGCTCCACGTGAAGAGATCTGTGACCAGTTTCTGCCACATCGTAATGGTATATCGTGCGGCATCATGGGTTCCTTGCAGTTGTCTTTTTGTCGCCGGTTGCAAATTTCACATTTGGCGACCGTTTCTTGTATGTCGTTAGCAATTCTCGGCCAGAACAGCAGTTTTCGCGCTCGCTGTAGGCATTTCTCTACTCCCAGGTGGCTTGCGTGGATCTTGCTCAACATGTCGGTCGCAAGGCTTTGGAAACGAAAATTCTCTCCCTTTAAAGATGACGCCGTCGATGACAGAGAGCTCATTTCTGAAATACCAGAAGTCTTCGGCCTGCTTGTGGCACTGATGTCTCGATTCTGGCCATACTTGATAAATATAGGATCTAAGGGTATCAAGGTTGTAATCTTCAGCGGTGACCTGCTTTAATATGTTCATCTTTTCATCGCTAACTGGCAGGTTCTTTACGATACAGTGGATATGTGTGTCTAGGTCTTCTGTGATATCATTTGGTTCAGGTGGCAGTGATTTTCTTGAAAGCGTGTCCGCAACAGGGATCTTCTTGCCCGAAACATGCACGACTTTGATGCTGTATTTCTGCAGTTTCAGCAGCATTCTCTGAAGGCGCGGTGGCGCAGATGCCAGCGGCTTTTTCATGATTGTTTCAAGAGGTTTGTGGTCTGATTGTACTAGGACTTGGTCCTGGCCGTTGATGTACTGATGGAACCTCTCGCACCCGAATACGATTGCGTATAGTTCTTTCTCGATTTGGACGTAGTTTTGTTGATTTTGACGCGTATGCTACAGATCTGTCGTCTTGGAAGAGCACTGCTCCCAGGCCATACTTGCTGCGTCAACCCGCAATGTGATTTTCTTGGACGTGTCATATAGCGCAAGAACAAGCTGGCTACCAAGTGTTGTTTTGATGTTGTCACAGGCTGACTGTTGTAGTGAATCCCAGATTCTCCTCTTTAAGGGGTCTCTGAGCGGTTTCGTCATGTCGGCAAGATTCGGGGCAAATATGGAGAGGTAGGTTACCATGCCAAGCATTGTCTCCAGTTCTTTCCTGTCAGCTGTGAGTTGATTAGGCCAAAAGCGGTATAATCCGAATAGCGAGTTGAAAGTAGTCAGGTATGATACTTTCTTAGTTAGCGTCATCTGCCAGTAGTCCGATTTCGCGTAGAGTTTACTGAAGTACTTGGCGCCTGGTATCTTCGTCAATGCGTCCTTTAGTGTCGGCATGCTGTAGTGTGGTCGTCTAATCGCAAAGTTCAAGTCTTTGGGGGGTAGAGACAGAAACGCAATTTTCCGTTTGGTTTCTCTACTACAACTAATGATTTGACCCAGTCTGTGGGCTATGTGACCTTGGCGATGACTCATGCCTTTTCCATGGCGTTTAGCTCGTGCTTTAGGCGATCTCTCAATGCGTGAGGTATGCGTCTGGGAGGACGGATAACCGGAACTGCGCATTCTTTCAAATGGATATTCACTTC
>CM072515.1:51589533-51637033 GCA_036898135.1 Oncomelania hupensis | reverse complement strand
TTAACTTGCGACACAGTAGCGAGTGCTCCAACCACTGCGCTATCCGACACCACAAATACTGGCCTGGGAAAAAAAACATTGACCTGAGGGAACATAGAAATGCTGCCGAATAGGGGTCGTTTTGAGGCGAAATAGTAAAAAAAAATTGTATGCGGGAGGATGTTGTGGTGGTGGGGGTGGGGGGGGGATGAGACTGGAGGTAAAAATAATATGGCTTGGAGCGTCGTGTCACAACGAGATGGATTGCTGCCCTTTGTAAACGAGTTAACACATCTATAAATAAGACACAGAAGGGAGAGGATGTTTGAGCGGGGGATGGTAAAAATTGAAGTTAGTTAGTTAGTCATTGTTTACAGAGTCCGGCGAACTGCAAATACCCGAATCAAGACCACAACTTGGCTGAAAGAGGGCTCACCCCTGATCCGTATAAATCTACTAAAACAAACCTAATGGTAACATTGAAGGCACTCCACTAGCCGGTCACTTTACAATAAAGGCATCCCATTGAAGGGGACGTTAAGGCTGTACTCTAATTTATTGAACCCCCGTTCACAAAAAACAAAATAGAATATAAATATCATTATAACATATTAACAAAAAACACCCTTTAAAATGCCCACATTGCTAAATAATACCATAGAAAGCCCTAGTGACCATTTGGGAGAAAGCGTCCAATATCCCCAAAGCTGACTCAAAAGACTCCATACAAAAATGAGGAGATTATGGAGAGTTTTCAAGAAAAAAAGGTAGGTGACTTTTCTAGCAAAAAAAGATTGTAGATTGATAGAACAGATTAGGAACGAGAAAGAACAAATGAAAATTACAGAAACCCCCGGCACCCCCAAGGGGGATATAAATTAGAGATGAGGGAGGAGGGTGTGTGCGTGGGATACGGGGGAGGAGTGGGTAGCGGCCGTACAGACTGCCTTCACTTGTCTTAAAACCCAACAGACTTGTATCGCGTGTGAGGCACGATTACTGCACTATTAAAGACTGCCTTCACTTGTCTTGAAATCATATAGACTTGCATCCCGTGTGAGGCACTATTACAGCACTATTACAGACTGCCTTCACTTGTCTTGTAATCCTGTAGACTTGTATCGCGTGTGAGGCACAATTACAGCACTATTACAGACTGCCTTCACTTGTCTTACAATTCCATAAGCTTGTATTACGTGTGAGGCACAATTACAGCACTATTACAGACTGCCTTCACTTGTCTTACAATTCCATAGGCTTGTATTACGTGTGAGGCACAATTACAGCACTATTAAAGACTGCCTTCACTTGTCTTACAATTCCATAGACTTGTTTTCCTTTGGTCTTTTTGTCTCCCCTCCTCCCAACCCCCCTCCTCCCAACCCCCCACTCCACTCCTCCCGCCAATGCGCAAAAAACTTAGGACAGAATTAAAATTAAAGAAAAAACTAGATACGTTATTGATTTGTTTGAATTGTTATTTTTATTTGTGACACTTTGCTTTCCCTTTTTATGGGGAATTTCTGGGTCCCTTCCATTGGGGAAGGCGTCGCAGACTGTGGCGCGCCAAACCGCAACCTACCTAATATTAGTTGTTTTTGAAATGTTGCTGGCGGAGCAAACTGGAGCACCCGGAGAAAGCCCCTGAGACGTTGCCCGAGTCCAAAGTAAATAATATTCAGAGACACATAAAGCCCAGATGCTGGATCGACCCCACCCCTGTCAGGCACCATTGGTTTCTTGGTTGTGGACAAAGCAAGTTAGTCCTGCCTTAGACCACTCGGCCACAACGCTGCCACGTGACATGATCAATGCACAAGGACAACGTTTTTTTTTTCTCCCTGCTATAGGTATAAACAGAAAGACAAGCAGACACACATCAGTCACAAGCAAACTTTGTCGATAGAAGTCAAATAAATAAATAAAAAAGTTGCATAAAAGTGATATAAAAGTGTGTTTTCCCATTCATATCCCAAATATACACCCATGAACCACCGCAGCTCCTCTACACACTTATTCCTGAAATCTCACATGCCATTAACATGAGTCTGCCCCAGACAAGCGCAGGCATGAACACCAGTGAGCACTTTTCATAGGTAGAAAGAGGCCTTAAGGAACCAAACGCAGAATTAGAGTGGAAAGTGGATTGTGGGAGGTGTGTTGGTGTGTGTGTATGTGTGTGTGTGTGAGAGAGAGAGAGAGTGTGTGTGTGTGTGTGCGTGTTTGTGTGTGTGTGCAAATTTCTTATTTTATACTTTTGTTTTCAATCCCTTCAATCAAAATCGCGATTCTTGTTTGATAACCCCAGAGATAAAAAAAATGCAGTGTTCGTTTGTTTTGTCTTTGTTCTCCTGTTTAATTAATCGAGGGGTTTAAAAAAAAAAGTGACAGGTATTTGTTTTATCGTTTTTCCTTTGGGCAATAAGTCATGAGATCTGAGTTTTTGTGCACGTTTTTGGTAATGCGACGAACCTGCTTAAACATTTAAAAGGAGATTCGGAGCTTGGGTATGGGGAGGTTTTAGAAAATACACCGGGGGTGGTAGAACAATCTCAGGTGAATTTCGCATTTCGGGGTCTGCTCTGACGGTATGGTATGAACATTAGCATCTCAGCTAGGGGTAGTCCAACAGCGAAATACAGATCGAGAAAACCAATTTTTAAGCCACGTTTATTAAAAGAGCGAAAGATACGTTCTACTTCTAGGTCAAAGTCTTGAGCTAAAAATCAATGTTAGCGAAATAACAGAAGAATGGATTGACAAACGACACTTACAAACGCGCGCTTCCTTAAACCCAAAACTTATGTTTATCCATATTCGCAGAACGACTGACCATTCAGTTAAAGCTGTTTATCCAAAGAACGGAGCTTCGGCATCGAATCCAGGCGCTGGCAGTATAGGAATTCTTTTTAATGGTTGAAAGCGAAAGACCACACAGAGCGATACACGTCAGTAGGCCTACCTACCACAAACAGTACCTCCATCCGGTGCTGCTCCGCGCGCGTTTTTACGTCATACGGACGCACAACCTTACCTTTTACCCTCGATCGTTTTAAGCGCTGTTACGATGCCGTTCTGCCAAGTGCCTACTTATAGTGTACGGTTTCTTCTGTAAGAAACAAGGGATGAGAAAGATCGGAAAGCTGATATGATAATACCTAAAGTGTGCGCGAGTGAGTGCTGAAAGCATGTGGAATGTGCGCGAACAAACCATAATTTTTGACGTTGATACCTTTCTATGAAGCATGCGAATAGAGGTGTGTGGGTGTGGGTGGGTGTGTGTGTGTGTGTGTGTGTGTGTGTGTGTGCGTGCGTGTGTGTGTGGAGTGTATGCGCGCGCGTGTGTGTGCATGCGTGTTTGTGTGTTTTGGAGGAAGAAGAGGGGAGGGAGAAGGGGGGCGTATGGGAATACATTCAAATTGCAATGCGATGACGTACAAAATGACTCAGAGTCAAGTGATCAAGTACAGGACAGACTGACGATATTCAAGTCCAGTTACAGTCAAATATTGTTGTTGTTTTGTTTTTTTTAAACTCTAAAGTCTGTCGGTCTTCCATTGCAGTTCAAAACGGAAGTTTTTGCAAGGCCTATTGAAATTAATATCGCTTTTGTGCTCTTGTTAGATTGTAGTGGTCGTAGTCGTGGTGACGGCTAGCATTTCCCTCCTCATGTTTTTGTTTGTCTGTTTAATAATAGTAATAATAATATAATAATAATAATAATAATAATAATAATAATAATAATAATAATAATAAATAATAATAATAAATAATAATAGTATGGGCATTTATATAGCGCTTTTCCATAGTGACATGATTTCAAAGAGTTCTCACGCATTTATACTTAATTTTAACATCGAAACACATACGAAAAAAAGTCACACAAAAACGAGACACTAATAAATTATGCAAAGACATAATACAAACATGATAAAGAATATTTAAAAGTAAACTATAAAAGACGAGGCATGGAGGAGGAGGGGGAGGGGGAGAGCAGCTAAGGTGTGAAGGGGTTGCGGGCATGTGGTGTGGCGGCGGTGATCTGAATAAAAAAACAAGGAATGATGATGGTGATGGGAGGCGAGATCAGATATTTTTAAGGAAGATGCGAGTTTAAAATTTGGACTTGAACGTGGCTACGTTTGGAGAGCTGCGAAGAGAGAGAGAGAGAGAGAGAGAGAGAGAGAGAGAGAGAGAGAGAGAGAGAGAGAGAGAGAGAGAGAGAGAGAGAGTTCCAAGTTGAAGGACGGTGCATGGTGCATGTAGCATGGAAGAAGGAAGATTTCCAGATGGCTTGTAGAAGTGAATGTTTTTGTGTGGGAAGGGGAGGATGTGGCTAATCCATGCACGCACTTGCAACAGAAAGAAGAGATTTTGTAGGTAATCCTCTGAGATACAGGAAACCAGTGGAGAGAATGTAGGAGGGGTGTGATAAGATCAGATTGTTTCATTTTGAGAACCAGAAGAGCAGGTGAGTTCTGAACAAGTTGAAGCAGATGAACAGGAGAGGAAGGAAGTCAAGCCAGAAGAGAGTTACAGTACTCTAAGCGTGACAGGACAAGAGAGGAAATGAGTTTGGCTGTAGCGTCAGTGGTCAGATGCTTGCGGGCAAGGCTTATTCTACGGAGCTGAAAATTGCATGTTTAACCGGTTTTGCAGATGAATTCTGACATGGAGAGGGTATTATCAAGGATGACGCCAAGGCTTTTGACAGAATATTATATAGGAATAATGGTTTGGCCCAGAGTGACAGTTTCTACATGGGAAGAAGGCAGATTGTGTTTGGTACGCGTGAGCGTAACTTCAGTTTTGTTAGCATTGACCTGGAGCTAGTTGGGATCCAGTTAGAAATGTTTTTAAAGCAGCAGAAATTTTGGTCAGACTATAGAAGGTTTTGAGGAGCGTCATTGTTTTCGAGCTATGTATCGTCTGCGTAGAAATGGTGGAAAGTGTCATGGTTTTGGATGATCTGAAATAGAGGAAATGTGTAAAGGGTGGATAGAACAGGACCTAGAACTGGTCCCTGAGAAACACCGAAGACAAGTCTGGGCGGCTCAGAAAGGTAGTTGTCGATGCTGACAGATTGGGAACTATCAGAAAGGGAAGAATTGAAGCAGATTAGGGCTCAGTCCTTTACTCCAAAAGAGTTCTCAAAGCGCTAAAGGAGGATGGATTGATCGATAATGTCAAAAGCGGCTGAGAGATTGAGAAGGGTCAACAAAGAGATTTTTCCAGAGTCAGTGGCAGAGATTAGGTCGTTCACGATGTGAAGAAGAGCTGATTCAGTAGAGTGCACAGGACGGTAGGCAGACTGGAATGGACAGAACAAGTGGTTGGATGAGAGATTATAATTGAGCTGTTTGAGGACAACCTCCTCCAGGAGTGTGGATAGGAAAGGGATATTTGAAACAGGGTGGTACTTCTTAAAGTCTTCTGAAACAAGGTTTGATTTCTTTAGTAGTGGCCACACGATGGCAGATTTGAAACATGAGGGAACAGAACCAGATTGCAAGGAAGAGTTGACTATGTTGGTGATGGCTGGGAGGAGGTCAGTGATACACTCTTTGAAAAGTGAGGTAGGGATGGGATCAAGCTCGTATGTTTAAACGGCATGGTGCTGAAAATTTCATCCACTTCAGTTTTTGAGACAGGATGAAAGAAGAAGATTGGCGTGCCGGTGAAAGGCGAATAAAGAGGACATGGTTGACAAGGCGTGTCATCAAGAGATTTGCGAATAGCTTCGATTTTTGAGGTAAAGAAGTTTGAAAAGGTTGAAGGTAGATCATAAGTTCAAGTTTTGTTGGAAGAGGAGAATTAATTCCCGAGGAGGTAATTCATAGTAGAAAAAAAGTTCTTTGGAAGAAGTAGAGTTCTCAATCTTTGTGTTGTAGAAATGTATTTTAGCTGCAGAGATGGCTTTTCGGACGTCACACTTGCGCTTCTGATAGGCCTGTTTGTGAACTGCAAGTTTGGAAGACCGTACATGCGCTCGGTTCTACGCCGCTCCCGTTTGGCCTTGCCGATCTCGGGAGAGAACCACGGCGCCAATGGACGGTCAGAGAGATCAAGGCGGGAGGAAGAAGGAGCATGTCTGTTAAGAAGTTGGCTGAGAGTAGTATTGAAAAAGAAGCAGGTTCAGTGTCAGGAGGAAGGAGCAGAAGAAAGTAAGTAGACAGCTTCAAAAAGGCTTTCTTGTCAATGCTTTTCAAGTTGCGGCGGTTGATTGTGTGCGGGTTTTTTTCTTTTGAGGAGGAGAAAGACAGAGTGATCAGAGAACAGCGTAGTGGTAAGACTCAAGATCTCGTGATACAATGACATGAGAGAGAAATGTTGTCCGGACTGTCTAGCGATTGCACAGTCGATGATATGTTTATAGCGAGGGTTTATAGGTTCAGAAACAAATTGTGTAAGGCTATGTATATGCAGGTTGTGACAGATGCGTTGTTTCCCAGTGTTCAGCTTGATCAAAATGAATATGAAGGAGAATGATGAGTTTGCCAGGTTTGGAGGAGTAAAGGTCAAATAAATGACGCTTGTTAACTTTTCATAAATAGCGCCTTACCGTGCTTTCTTCAAACAGGATCTAACTCAAATGGTCCAATGTACCAACTTGCCGCAAGGACTACGACGATGCCCGCCGCTCCCGACGACGACGATGATAATGATGATGATGATGATGACGATGACGATGATTATGATGATGATGATGATGATGATGAGGATGATGATGATGATGATACAAATTAGCTTCATTATATAAAACTACAGACAATAATTACAAATAATGGATTTGTACTCACTACATTTTAATTAATCCTCTATTTCGCTACGTAAGGATAATTAAAAGCAATTAACTCCAAGTAGAAGATATTACTGATTCGCGCCAACTGTCAAAGTATTACAATTATTAATATTTAAATTTGATCAAATGAACGACGCTTGTTCTAAGGAAGTATTAATGAAAATATGAGAAACCATCGCAACCATAATGAACATAGTGACGTTAAATAATCGTTAGAGAAAAAAAGACACTTGAATGCAATATGCCCATTCCAAAGACAACAATCTACGCACACATGCACCTCCTGTTAACATTACGCACCATAGAGTCTGTACAGGCAAATAAGCAATAACAGTACCACCCCATTGATAATTACTTATCACAACAACAATTATAGTAAAATAATTGTTAGACACAAGAAGACAAAAAAGAAGAAAAAGAGGTCCTATCAACAGAAAAGATATTATTATAATTCATAATCGCGCCCTCTGTCAAAACACTAACACGTGTGGTGTGATCGATAAGGTTTGATTGGCTAAAGTGTAGGGATATGCAAATTAAAGGCGTTAGGCTGCACGGTAAGAGCGTCGGCACAATTATCAAGGATGGTTTGTTGTTGTTGTTGTTCTTGTTGTTAGTTGTGGTGGTGGTAGGGGTGGGTTTTTTTTTAATGGAACAAGGGAACGTAGCTCAGTATTGAAAGCTTAAGTACACAACGATATCTTACAGAAAGAAGTGTTGCAGAGAAAACTCTGAACACACTCACAAACGTTCAATAATTTTCAATTTTATACCCCCAAGCAACGCAAGATTTTGATTTTGTAGCACACTACCGTAGAAGTTTATATTTCCCAGTTCTAAACACATGCAAGTTTGATTTCCTCTCACAAAATTGCGCCAGTTTGACATTTCTAGCACCATGCTCTGCAAGTTTTGATTTTATACGTAAATGACAGTTGTAACTAATTTTAAAGAAAACAAAAAGCTAATCATGGAGGATTTCTGTCAACTTTCAAATCATAGGGTTCCATCTTACCCTTCCTACTCCTTCCTCCCACCCCACTCCTCCCCATCAGTAAGGGTTGACGTCAGATATTTAATTTATTGGTACAATTATATATAAAACCTGCGTCAGGTTTTTAATTTAGTTTCGAAAAAAATGTTCCAACGATATTGGCGCTAAAATCAGAATGTCTATCTTAATTGAAAATGATAAGTTGTGCGCCTTTGGCGTCATCGGTTTGATTTCGACTTCCCTACAGTGTTGTATGCATACTGGATTCTCGGGTGGTAACGCACTGGGCGATTCACAAGAGCCATCTACTATTTCTTCCTTTTCTCGTTCTCTTCCCCTTCTTCCTATCTTCTGATCTTCCATCTAGGTTACAGAGCGTGCAAGCTCTAATTGTATTTATTTATTTTATTTACCGTCTATTCACATCTGTGATATTAGACAACACATTAAATTATAAACAGATTAAGTTAAAGTTAAAAGAAATGAATTAACATGAACAAAAATTAATATAACGATATAATTATATAACAGAAATCTATTGTTATTGCTTATTTATGATTTATGAATAGGTAAGAAAGCAAGATGACACCAAACATGCTTATTCCAATCATCGCAAAAAATGTATTTAAAATTTTATTAATCGAGAAATACTTACATATTAATCAATGCATAATAAATATTTAATAAATATAACTAACTTAATTCTTCGAACATAAGCTGTTCTGATCAAACCCTTGTTCAAACCTAAATTTGAATTCCACGGATCGTTTTAAATAATCAATATATTTTATATATTTAATTTTAATGATAAATGGTACACGTTTGAATGATTGCCATCTTAAAAATGACATCGTCATTATACTTTAATAATTGACATAATAAAAGTTGTCCTTTTTAAAGAAAATCTATATTTGACGTCAAACTTTGCATACAATCGACAATCATGCTTTTTAAGCATTTTGGCGATAAAAGGCGCATGATTCCATTATTATTATTATTATTATTATTATTATTATTATTATTATTATTATTATTATTATCATTATCATTATTATTATTATTATTAATATTATTATTATTATTATTATTATTATTATTATTATTATTATTATTATTATTATTATTATTATTATAAGAATTGACTACTTGGAGAATGCATCAGTACATCATATATTTACATAAGATTTTAAGTCTAAGTCTCGAATGCTATTTAATTTATCATAACTGATAGGTAAATATCTCTTTATATTGTTATATTAAGTGTTGGATGGTTATATTTTCATTAAAAATGAAAATAATATTTTTACAAAATTTTGTTTTCAAAGAATTTAAATATATTCTAAATACTAATATAATATAATATAATAATACCGGATGCTAATACGCGCTTTACTTCGAATGATTTCAAACTCAAAGCGCGGCGACCTATACCAACATACACGCTCACGTGGAACAAATATATTACAGACACACAACAAGGACAACAGTATACAAGGCATACACGTGGTGTAAAGGCAGGGAGATCGCTATTAGGAAACTGAAAGTTAAATATTTTTGTATTTTTTAAAGATTAATTTGACTGCATCCAATATTATTTTGAAGGGAGGGAGGAAACCGGAGTGCCCGGAGAAAACCCTCGGTGACCTCAATAGTCTCGTACCTAAGTCACATACGTTCGCCCCTTGCGGGAATCGAACCCGCGACCTTCGGCATAGGAAACCGGCGACTTATCCACTGCGCCACGAGGCCACCCCGTAACTAAATAATAAACTAGGTATATGTCTAGGAACTCCTAATATACTAATTGAACATGAATCTGATTTATTTTTTCTTAGTAATATTATTTATACAGTAAATTTCTTTATCTGATAATCTAATATGAATTTTCATAGCATTCATATTTTTTGCTCCATGTTTTGCTGCTATATCGGCTGTATAATTATGTATATTCCACAGTATGACGCAGCCAACACAAATTTATATTTATTCCTCTGCTTTTTAAAGAGTGAATTAGGTGTGGTATTTCAAATATTATATCATCTCTGTCATGATTTTTATTAAAATGTAATGCATACAATACCGATTGTGAATTAACACATATGAGAATACCATACAAAGCAAGTGGCGGCGCTCTAATGTTCGCAGAGCTGTTCAGCCACAAGGTAGCGATAATGTTCTTCCTCTTCCTCTTCTTCTTCTTCTTCTCCTCTTCTCCGCCTTCCTTCTCTTCTTCTTCTGACTCAACTGTCTCTTCCTCATTGTCTTCTGTCATTCTCCTCGCCGTTTGCTTTCCAACAAGCATCAACAAGGCTTTGGATAGTACACCTTCTAACCTACACCACAATCCCCTCCCTAACTTGCTATTTTCTTTATTACAGCGATGACCAGATAAGTAGTAGCTTTCTGTAGCTGAGGTTGGGGAAACGTCCTTTTCCTCCTGTTACTCCTCTATCCCTTTCCTCAGTCAATCTCCCCGATCTTCTTATATTCCCCTCTCTAACTCACTATTTTTTTCTATACACAACGGTTTGTACGTGGTAGCTTTCCATAGGTGCACTGCCGTGCATAATGCAACAATTAGAGGATGAAAGAGCGAAGACTGCGTGTCGCATGCCGATCTTAGCTGGATGAAAAGCTAAATACACGTGTTGCATGCCGAATTTGAGGGAAAAGGGAAGAAGAAGAAGAAGAAGAAGAAGAAGAAGAAGAAGAAGAAGAAGAAGAAGAAGAAGAAGAAGAAGAAGAAGAAAAATAGGTCTTTCCTTTCCATATATCAAAGATGACGAGCACGAATGAAATCTTACGTGAATATTTTCTTAAGGATTGCTATAAACTTAACTTTTTTATTTGCGTATTTCTTTGTTATATTGGTTGGTAACAGGTAAAAAGGTAAAGGTAGTCCCATAGCCTTGTGGCCGTAGGGGAGCGTGATGTTGGAGATCACACTTATGACTTATCTTGGGCCAACGTAATGAAGGTGATGCCCATCTCTCTCCCTCGCTGCTTTACCTTCCCCACCCTTAAGAGAGTAGGTACTCAGTCACAGTTGAGTCAATTGGGGGCGTTGATATTTGTCGCTTCACGTTTTGCGGTTATATTGTACTTTTTTTTTAACATTGGTTAATATGTGATGATTTTCAGTTGCACTGTTCGTATAATACTGAACAGTAAAGTCACACACACACACACACAACCGTGTTAAAACGCCGTTGTGGTGACTTTCATGAAACTCTACGTACGTTACTTTGACATTTTTACAAATTTGCCCATGTTTTGAAGCTATCCCTAACCCTAACTCTAACCCTTTCCCAAACCCTAAACCTAACCCTAACACAGCCCTACCCCTAACGGACCACTATTTTGACGTCCAAATAACGGGGTCCGCCAAAAGAAAGTACGTAGAGGTTAAAGTGTATGCCAGAATAAAGGCGTTTCTGCCTAGCCACACACACATACACAAACATCCACACCCTCCCCCCCCCACCACACACACTGAAACCACGACCACTACTATTATATCTTAGAAGATGTCAAAAGCGGCACAATTTTCAAACCGGTTTAATTTTCTGTTTAAAACTACGTCTGTTCTTTTCATAAGTTGCATTTATTTGTACAGTGAAATATACACTAATGGGGTGAAGGATAGGGATAGGAGTGTATAGGGGACGGGGAGGGCGGTGGAGTTGGGGGCTGGGGCGCTTTACTAGAGAACGTTTTACATGTATGCGAAACAAACATTCGAGTCATAATAGGTTTCTGATTTCTGTTTATTGATTTAACTAAATTTATTTCTTATTTTTACTTTGAACTGGAAGATTTGTGCTGCATTGTCGAGCCGGTATTATATGGCAGTGGTCGATTCAGCCCCGATGCTTGAACCATGTGTAACTCGAATTCGTTATCAATGAAGCCCGTTCACTCAGTAAAGCTCAGGTCTGACGACGAACATTTTGATTGCAATCATAAGGGAAATCATGACTTGAGTCACTGATTTCGTGAGACTATATTACCCAGTCATCTCAGTCAAATCAGTTGGCAGCTTGATTTGCGATGATTTTTCACGTTTAGAACAAGCTTTAATTGCGAGTAATTTAGCATGGGAACCAATGAAACGCGATATTTTGATCACGTGATCTTGCGGAAAATGACAAGGCCACGACCGACCTGCTAAGAAGGTTGAGTGTTAAAGATATCTGTGAAGTAATGTAGATGATACAGTCACATGAATGTTTAGGGGATATTGTCATTTTTGCTGAACTTCGCAAATGAATTACTAGCGTTAATGTACACATTATTCGTTGCTGCTTTTCAAACATTTTGACTTTGGGCGCAGCAAGGGTAACAACTCTTGTGCTTTTGTTTATGCACAGTGACTGTGCGCATGTTTACCAAACTCAATCATTGTAGTTTGACTACTGACGACTCGCAGCGTCAATCCTCCCATTCAAATCATGACTCGCAAACATGTACTGTCATTATGATTGCAGTCAAAACTTTCGTCCTCAGACCTAGGCTTAACAAGGCAGGAGTCGTCTTACAAAGTTTTCCAACTTTATTCAGCAAAAAACTTAAATACCATCAACAACTGCATACGAAATCTCTTGAAGAAATTTTTTTTTTAACACCAGTCACGCAGACAGCGCTTTTTATATAGTCTAGCAACAACATCGAAAAGTACAGGGGGTTCCAGACTGAGGCAATCAACAACTAATCAAACTAAAACGCGTCACCGAAATTACTCATTGTTTTACGTCATAGGATGTTCTACGAACTTGCATTATAAGAATCCCTACATCTTTCTCAAATCTTCCGTTGGTGATAACCAAGTAATTCCAGAATGTTCTCAACATTGCTACAACAGTAACGACCGACGAAAACAAACATCATTATGCAATGCTTTTCTAGCAACAGAACAGAACCAAATCAAAAGGTAAATAAACGGTATCATTGTGTTACACGGCTTTATTAATAGGCGATTCAGCCCCAGCCCCGATGCTTGAATCTTGATATGCATAACTTGAATTCGTTTATCCACGCAGCCTGTTCACTCAGCAACAAGACTGGAATCGTATACAGTTCTCCAACATTATTCAGCAAACATCAACAACTGCATACAAGATCCCCCCCCCCACCCCCACAAGTCTTTTTTTTTTACAAGCAGACAGTGCATTACTTATAGCCTCTATGCAATCCAGAGAAACTTCGAACATTCCAGAATTACGCAATAACCCCCCCCCCCTCACGCCATCCCCCCCCCCCAAAAAAAAAATTTTTTTTCATTGGAACTACGCATTGTCTAACGTCGTAGAACATTCTTTGGTTAAGAAAAATCGCTTAGCTATTACGAGACAGATCTGGAAACTTCGATCGATAATAAACAATTAATTTTAGAAAATTCTCAACACTTATCGACCGACGAAAATTATCAGCATTATACACAGCTTCTTCTAACAACAGCTCAAAATCAAATCAAAGGTAAATACACGCTATTGCATGCTTTGCAAACTAAAACGATCGGAACTATCGTGCGCGTTTCAATCGTAACACACTGCACGCTCTGCAAAACAAAATATTCTTAGCTATCCTGCGCGTCTCAAGCGTAACAGCCCGTTTCAATAAAGGCCAGAGACAATATTACAAGGGAGACACGTCTCCTCTCTGAAAATCCTTAACGGGAAGAGAGGGGACTATAAACTGATTAAAAAAAAAACAAAAAAAAAAAAAACAAGGGAGACAAACCGTCTGTGTAGAACACAAGAAACAAGTGTCTCGCCCAAAGAGAAGTTAGTTATTTATTCATTGCTTACAGGGTCCAGCGGACTACAAAGAGCCGAATCAGGACCATAACATCAAGACCACAACTTCGCTGAAAGAGGACTCACCCCTGATCCGCATAAAAGATCTGCCGAAACAACCCTAGTGGTAACACTGAAGGCACTCCACCAGCCGGTCCTTTTACAATAAAGACATCCCACGCAGGGGACGCTGAGGCTATACTCTAATTACATTACATGGTTATTGCTTTAGGTCCAGCGGACTCTTCCGAGCCAAATCAGGACCATATACTCTAATTTATCGAACCCCCGTTTACAAAAACAAAATAGTATACTAACATCATTATAAAAATGCCAACAAAACACATACATATAAAATGCCTACATTGCCCAATAATAACATCATAGGAAGCCCACTTGACCATTTGGCAGACAGAGTTCGATATTCCCAAGCTGATCCAACAGACCTCACTGTGAAGAAATTATCTAGCCTGTAATTCCTTCATCTGATGCGATCTGTGTGAATATAATATGTATATTATTTTGTGATTCATTATTTTCTTGTACAAATAAATGTAGTGTGGAAGGAAATTCTGGAGTCAGTGAGAGTGGTGGATGTGAATATAATTTCTATTTACTATTCTAGTCTTTCCCCCTACATTAATTTTGTTATACTCACACACAAATGAGGAGTTTTGTCCCGGAAGAGTTTTCAAGAAAACAAAGGGTAGGTGACTGGCCTAGCGAAGAAGAAGATAGTATAGAAGATTGATAGAAAAGAGTAGGAATGAGAAAGAACAAAGGAGAAAGACAGCGACATTGGGAATTGGGACTGGCGTTTATTGATAGCAACCTGGGTATAATCCTTATTACATGCTACCCTCCAGGCACGGAAGGAATGATAGGAAAGATCTTTCTCCCATTCTCTGCGCACCAGTGCCATATATTCAGGTGGCCATCTCGCTGCGCTCCTAGTCCGCCAATGTATCAGCTGGTTTTGTTGAAAATCAAGTGAGTGATTTTCTAAAGCATAAGAAGACGCCTGGATGAGGTCCTCGTGAAAAATATCTTCATGCAGAAATAGTATCCACAATTTAATCGGTGGCGAACAATATTACAGTTCTTGATTTACACCCCTCCCCTCCCCTCCCCCCACTCCTTTAAAAAAATCGAGTCATAATCATCTTCTCCTGACGCCTTCCGCAATCATCAATCTCCAACATTTTTAGATCCTACATTGAAAGACTGTCATCATACCTTCTTATGCGTTTTCGTTTTGCAATAGAAACAAAACCCCTGAGAAGACTGTCATTTCAGCTCCAGCAATATAGATAACGGATAAGATAAGCGAAGGCCAAGAAAAGGGTTTGATGACAAGGCAGGAACGCACGCGCCAGCACGCCCACACTCATACAAAGTGAACACGGTGAAAAACCCTCTCTCTCCCTCTCTCACACACAAACACAAACACCCCCCCCCCCCCCCACACACACACAATTATTTAATTATTATCTTGAACGCAACGTACCATAGGAATCTAAGCACTGCATCCCACTGTTTTCTGACGTCAATTATTTCACCGTTACGACAGGCGTGGTTGGCGTTGAATAATTATTTGAGTGTGTGTGTGTGTGTGGATGAAGGGGGAGGGAGATGAATCGGTGTGCGGAGAGGGGCGGGAAAACAGGGAGGTGTGTGAAGGGGTGGGTGGGATAAAGAATGTTGGGTTCCAAAGGTGAAAGAATATCAGAAGATAATAACCACATAAGATCAAAAATCGTGTTATGTTTTGGAAGGGCGGGTGCTGAAGGTAGTCGAAAGGGGGAAGGAGAGGGGGGAAGAGGGAAGATGAGAAGAAGATGACCGCATTACGTCAAAATTATTGATATAAAATATCCAGAGCCCTGTCTAAATCAACATCTACAACCGAAATACAACCATCGTTTTCCTAACAATTTTTCCCCGAACTAAAAAAAAAAAAAAAAACACGAAACAAAACCAAACTCACAATTCAAAATTAAATCAGTCATTTCCTAACACATCCTCTCATCTCTCACGCTCTCTCTTTCTCCCTCTCCCCTCCCTCCCTGTGCATATTAATAGCAGAAGAAGAAGAAGAAGAAGAAGAAGAAATATACAAGGAGGATGAGAAAGAGGAGATGGAGGAGGAGGAGGAGGAAGAAGAAGAAGAAGGTGGAGGAGGAGGAAGAGGAGAAGAAGAAGGAGGAAGAGGAGGAGGAGGGGGGGAGGAGGAGGAGGAGAAGAAGAAGAAGAAGAAGAAGAAGAAGACAGTGACGAGGATATTAAAAGACAGAGAAAATCAGTGAGACGAGATTCCGATCAATATCAAGTGGCAGTTATAGATTCCCATCCCCAGAATTAAAGCAAACAAATAAAATCGGAAAACAAATTAAATTCGTTGCTGGGACAAGATCCCCATTTCTCCACAGCAAAAAACTTGTTCTTCCTACCTCCACCCTCCTTCATCTCCTCTAATGACGATAAAATACATCAAAATACTGGATATAGTTGTTGGAGAGGGCGAGGTGAAGAGTGAGAGAAAACACTGAAGAGAGAGAGAGAGAGAGAGAGAGAGAGAGAGAGAGAGAGAGAGAGAGAGAGAGAGAGTATAAGGAAACTTTAAAAAGAATTAAAATCACCTTGTCATCTCCATCTTCCTATACGCTTGCGAAACATGGACCCTCACAGCAGACCTACAACGAAGAATACAAAGCATGGAGATGAGGTGCTACAGAAGACTTCTGGGCATTTCGTATACCCAGCACATCACCAACGGTGAAGTCCGACAGACCATCACAGAAGCCATTGGACAACACGATGACATGCTCACAGTGGTGAAGAAACTGAAACTCCGATGGTATGGCCACGTCACCAAAGCATCAGGTCTTGCAAAGAACACCTTTCAAGGTACGGTGCAAGGAGGCAGAAGAAGAGGGAAACAGAAAAAGAGGTGGGAGGACAACATTCGAGAATGGACTGGCTTGACACTGAGCGAAGCCATGAGGGTTGCTGAGGACAGAGAAAGATGGAGTATGCTGGTTAAACGATCATCTGTGGTGCCCCTACGACCTTCCAGTTACGGGAAAGGATAGGATAGGATAGGAAAATCATATTTTTATTTATTGTTTTCTCAGTGTTTCACTGAGCGAAGCCATGAGAGTTGCTGAGGACAGAAAAAGATGGAGTACGCTGGTTAAACAATCATCTGTGGTGCCCCGACGACTTTCGAGTTAGGGATAGAATAGGATAGGATCAATTTTTTTCGGTTTGTTGTCTTCTTCATTCTCACTAATCCTGCTCCTCCTTGTTTTGTTTCTTTTGGACTTAAAACAAAAAAAACTAAAATCATACAACAGTATTACCGGTGTCACATCCTTCAAGTTCCGGGTCTCCTAGTTTATCCGAGCGCATTTGCGCATGCGCCAGGTCATGTCGGGCCGGCTTTTTCACGAAGTTCTTAGGCGTCATAACCCTAACCCAAACCCTAACCCTAACCCTAACCCTAAACTCTTAACTCTAACCCAAACCCTAACCCTAACCCTTACGAAGACTATGATAGCACTGTGCGCATGCGTCGAATTTTGTAACGCGTCGACCAATCAGAATGCTCCCATTCGCTCCCAGCCCAGCTAAGATACTAGGAACTGTGAGGATGTCACACCGGGCTGTCCTGTTGCATGATTTAATTGCTATGACTTTTTTTTTAACATGCACATGAAGCTAAAGAAAACCGCTAATACAGATCCACATTATGTCACAAATGTATACCCGTTACGTATTTATTTTATGACCATCAGTTTGGGGGGTGAGAATCGTGGGGGGGGGGTACAGAGGGGGGGGGGGGGGTACAGAGGTGGGAGGAAGGATGAGAGTGTGGGAGGGGCACGCGGGTATGTTTGTGTGAGTGTTTGTGTGGGCGCAGGTGAGTGTGTGTGAGAATTTGTGTGTGCGGCTTTCTTACATTTTGTTGTTTGCCTGTCCGTTTTATGATACTGTGCGTGTATAGAGTCAGAAGCAAATTAAAAAGTTTTGTTTGTTTTTATCGGACAACAAAGTAGAATTGTATTATACTGTATTTACACTGTATTGCATTTTATATACGTGTGCGTGAATCCAAACGTATTGATTCTCCAATATCCAATACCCCACGCCTTGTGCGTACGCTTAATGTATGTGTGTGTGTGTGTTCGCACGCGCGGGCCAGTGTGTGTGTGTGTGTGTTTGCGGGTGTGTTTACGTGTGTGTGTGTGCGCGCAAAGCCATGGGTAAGCATGTGTGTGTGCGCCTCTGTGTATTTGTGCTTGCACGCGCGTGTACGTCGGTATGTATGGATATATGTGTGAACACGTGTGTGAGTGTGTGAAAGCAAACTACAAAGGCAGGTCTTTCTTGGGTGTGCATGGGTAGGGGAAAAGGTTGTGGAAGGAGTGGTGAAGGCAAGGGGTGGGGAAAATCATTCTAAATTTACCTTTAATTCATTACTAAGATCACTAATGAACTCCTGATAAAATGTGCTGTCCTTTATCACCCGTAAATATCAAATTGCAATCTTTGATGCTTCTTTTGATGTGCCTTTCATCATGTTCTCAATAATTATGATGGCTTCATTTAACCATTCAGATGATGGTGATGATGGTGATAATGATGATGATGTGAACATTTGTATAAAGCGTTGTTAACTACAACCTTTAATAACAGTCTTTGTGCGCTTCTTCTTCTTCTTCTTCTTCTTCCAAAAACAAATAGCAAAGATCAAAATGTCGATTTATTGCGATCAGAAAGAGAACATAATTCCAGGCCTAAAAATTAAAACGAACGTCAGAATGGCTTTTTTTTTTCTTAACTGTACACAAACTATAAACTGCGCTATGATACACACACTTAAGGTCAACAACAAAAATCATCATCATCGCGTATTCCTTGCCACCATCACCACCACCACCACCACCATCATCATCATCATCTTATTATCAGCATTATCACCAACCTCCCTCCTCATCATTATCACCCCCATCGTCATAACCAACACCACCACAACCGCCGCCACCAAAACCGCCGCCGCCCCCTCTATCACCTATCTCCTCATCACCATCATTTACGTCATCATTACGATCGTGCGCAGCATTGCAGCAATGCCTGTTGATGTTGGTGCACATGGACTTCATTCTTTGGAGACTCCTCGACCTCAGACACTCGCCGCCATAACTACATCCAGAACAATCTCGATGTCAGTTCTCGCACATCTAAACGTAAAACCCTATGAATCAGTGGAACTTGAATGGCCTAGATAAGTTGGCTTTCTACAGTTCAGGCATCTGGATGAGTCCACAAAATAATTTTGGGACGGTACGAAAAAACCGTTTTGGTGTTTTACGGATATTTGTTTTCGGTCTATCGCCGCAGGAGAAAAGAGAGTATTTAGCGTCCACTATTGTTTTTATTACAATTACATCTAATGATTATAGATCAAAAGTAACCTATGTGTTAATACTCTTCATTTCTTAGCGGTATCCTATCAGTCATCCGATGCTCAGTCCCTGGCGTTACCTCAGGTCATCCGGGTCCCCCGGCGACTCGGAAAAATGGAATTGCATGCTTGGAACTTGACCTTTTGACCCTGAGGGAGTTCAGAGAGGAGGTGTAAATGTCATAATTCCAGAATTGGCAAATGTCGGTTTTCTGCGGTATGCAATTCTGTCGCCTATAGCATTGTTTTGCACTCAGTGGTGCATTAGGGGTTTGCAGTGCTAAAAGAGTTAAGTAATAAGTCAAGCACTGAAACAAAGACAAGAGTATTGCGCAATTTATTTATTTTCTATTGGTAAGTACTATAATTGCTCTTGAGTGACCATGCCGCAGTTGCTTTGTATATGATGTCCCTTGTTTCTAACCCTCTTCTTCCGCAATCCCACACCCCCATCCGCCACCAACAAAAAATAACCAACACTCAACCAACAGCAACGTCACACACACTCATACCAATCATACCAACACACAATACTTCAAGGTGATTTAGTTTAAATAGAAGCGCACTATTATTACTACTATTTATTCCTGATCTGATGACGATGACGACCACGACGATGACCACAACGATGATTATGATGATGATGATGATGGTGATGATGATGATGATGATGATGATGATGATGATGATGATGATGATGATGATGATGATGATGATGATGATGATGATGATGATGATGATGAACTCAGGGTTGTGATGGTGGCGTTGGTAATAACATCAATAATGGAAATGCGTTAGTTGACAAGGTATCACTACTGAAAATTATAATTATCCGTGGGTGTAGCAATGTGAGATGAGTGTGCGGGTGGAGAAAGTGGATGGTTTGTGTTAGGATACTAATTTTAAGACGCACAACAACAACAGGTTGCATAGACTCGGACCAGAAGGCAACATTTTAATATTAAAAATTAAGTATTAGCAACATTTTAGACACACATGATTATAAGGGTGAAATACTTGCATGCAGAAACCGGGAGTTCAAATACCAATCATGCACAGCTGGAACGGGTACAATGAACCTCCATCATCAACCTCTTTCGCTGTCTCTCACACCTTCCCACCCTCCCCTCTGTCTGTCTCTCTTTTTCTCTCTCTCTAAATAAGCTCCTGCTTATCTAAAAGCAATTTAGCAAATCATCACTCGTTATTAATCTTCCCATCGTTATTTAGCATGTCCAAGACCACGCTTAGACATATTTGAACATCTCTGTACTATTCTGGTCGGAGCGGATGGAATTCTTGTATCCAGTTTTATGTATGGAATTCCCGTTGTAAAATATTTATTTGCATCACTTTCAGCTAAATAATCTTTATTTAGAAGCATATTTTCTAAATAATCATTTGTTTACAAACAATATCCAATTTCTCTAAATAATATATTTTCTCCTAACTAAATTATTATTTACTTAAACAATATATTGTTAAGGTAAATAAACCATGATATAGGTAAATAAGGCATTGGTGTTAAATAAGGAATTATTTACCTATATACTGCATTAATTAGCAGATTGCGTTTAATAATGTATTATTTAGAAAAGTCAAACATTAACATCTTTTCAAAGAAGACTCCATACATTTTGAAGCACCTGTTGCTCCTAATATTTTAGATGATTGTATTTCTTTTTGTTCTTCCCCACCCTGCGACAAGTTAAGTTTCTGAGAATGTGTGAATTTAGGCGTGTGTGTTATGTGTGTGTGTGTGTACACGCATGCGCGGGTGGGTGCGGTGGGAAGAAAAGAGGGAGAGTTGGAAGGAATGAGAGGGAGACGGGAAAATGAGGAAGTATATGTATTTAGGTGCATTAACATTCTTAGTTATTTCTTACCATAGCTAAGATATATGTTAGTTTCAAATTACTTCATGTTAATTTTTTTTTTTGGTTTGTTCTGAATTGTTTATTAAAGACTACCTTTAACACAGATCCATAGGTTGTAATGCTATACCCTACTAAAGGTTTGGACTTCTCTCTCTCCCTCCATCCATCCCCCTTAGTATCCCCACTTTCTGGAAATTTAGTCTTTTAAATTCCCACTGTCGCTGTCTTCCTCATTTGCTCTTTCCCATTCCTGATCTGTCCTATCACTCTGCTATACTATCTTCTTCTTCGCTAGATCAATGACCTACCTTTTTTCTTGAAAACTCTTCCTGGACAAGACTCCTTGTTTGTGTATGGGGTCTGTTGGATCAGCTTGGGAGTGTTGGACGCTTTCTGCCGGGTGGTCACTAGGGCTTCCTATGATGTTATTATTTAGCACTATAGGCATTTTATATGTATGTGTTTTGTTGATGATTTATAATGATGTTTGTATTCTATTTTGTTTTTGTAACCGGGGGTTCGAGTAGTTGGGGTAAAGCCTCAGCCGTCCCCTGCGTGGGATGTCTTTATTGTAAAGTGACTGGCCGGTGGAGGGCATTCAGTTTTCCCATTAGGGTTGTTTCAGCAGATCTTTTAGGCGGATCGGGGGTTGTCCGGTCCTGATTTGGCTCGGAAGAGTCCGCTGGACCTAAAGCAACAATCAATCAATCAATCAATCCATCCCCCTTTCCCCCTTACTCTCCTCCCCCAACCCCCCAACACACACTCCCTCTCTCCACGAAAAACTGAGAACGGACTCCTTTCAAACATTGCACAATATGGACGGAGGGAAACCTGAAGACAAGCTTCGATGTGATTTCCTCACGCTGAGCACGTGCAGATGTCACAGTGACCTTCACCTTCAAGCTCTAGCTAGGCTCGCCAATCACGATATCCAGGGTTCTAGCGCTTCCTTCCGTAACTAGATATTGCCGAATATTTAAAAACACATTAACGAAATGAAACGAAGTAGATTACAATACGAAATCGTTCACAGCAAATACGAATCAAAATAGCACGTCCTTGTTTTCGTATTCTCAGACTTATCTGGAAACATTTGAAATATTCAGGGTTAATCAGAACGAGCCAAAGGTCGGTGTGTCGGTGTTTCCGTCTGTCTGTCGGTCCGTTGTAAGCCATTTCTCAAGAATCACTGAACGGAATTTGACCAAACTTCATAGGAGCATTTACCTAGGTTAGTGGCCTGCCTGCCATCATATTTGCTTTACCGCAAAAGTATATGTCACTGGAGACATTGTGTTGCAAAAAAAACACGTTTTGTTAAATATCTCAAAAACGGCTGAACTGATTTGGTTGAGTTTGGAATATAGGTACTTCAAATCATGGGTCATCATTGTGTGGCAGCCCGGTTGTCAAACAAATCGATATTTCCATCGTTCCAAATCAAAGGTCAAGGTAATTGTGCTTCATCACTTCCTGAACACATTTTGCGCTGTATCAAAACATTGGCTTAGTCGATTTGCATAATGTTTTGCAGTCGTCTATCATTCCATGTTTTCAATTTCCCTCGTTAGGATAAAGCCGAATCACAATCCTATCCTATCCTATCCTATCCCGTAACTCGAAGGTCGTAGGGGCACCACAGATGATCGTTTAACCAGCGTACTCCATCTTTTTCTGTCCTCAGCAACCCTCGTGGTTTCGCTCAGTCTCAAGCCAGTCCATTCTCGAATGTTGTCCTCCCATCTCTTTTTCTGTCTCCCTCTTCTTCTGCCTCCTTGCACCGTGCTTTGCAAGATGGTCTTTGCAAGGCCTGATGCTCTGGTGACGTGACCATACCATCGGAGTTGCGTACTGGCTATCGTAAAATTTCACAAAGATAGCGCATGTTTGATTTCGTCTGCAAAAATACATAAGGCGGGATTACGAGGACCAATCAGAAACGAGAGTGTAACGTCACGAGTTTAGGGGTCAACCTAAATTCTTCCCGCACGCATGGTTACAAGCAAGAAAGGTTGTCTGCCTACACACGACTTGGCGAGCTAGGATAGTTGAATTCACTTGTTGCGTATCGATCTTAGTAAAGTTGTTTCATAGTATAGTCAATTCGTGAAAGAGTACATTTCATCGTCATTAAAAATGCCTTGCTGTAGTGAAATTACACAGCTACACACGATTATAAATTCGAACCGGACCATGATAAACATGGCACACTATCTTCCACCCAATGCATAAACGTAAAACGTAAGCCAGATGTGGCCACTAAACTCTTTAGGTGTGGCCACCCGTCAACATTCCGGTCAGTGAAAAATCTCATAACCCAATGCATAAGACCTAAAACGTAATCCAAATGTGGCCACTACTTCAACGAAAGCTTATGAATTTTGGACTAATTTTGGTTGCGCATTTGGATGACATTATTGGAAAGCTATGTGTAAAGTGGTCGTCCACAGACATCTTTCTCCTCTAGTTTAATTTCGACTCCTCTTTTTTTTTAAATTCAATTATAGAAATCGATACTTAAATCGTAATTTCATCTTAGACGTGGAATATGAAAAATTGTTACATCTCGATCGGAAAATCGCGCTCGTGAATTTTCCCTGATCTCGATATGACAATGTTCCAAATCCCACGCAAAGATGCGAATAAGGCATAATCTCGTATTCTCAGTTCTACGTTTTCTTCCTGTAAAAGGATAGCTGGACATCCAACAAAACATTCACGAAACGAAGACGGAATACAATCAGAAATGTCATATTCGGATAAGAGTATAAACCAAAAGTTTAATCTGCGCACCCACGCATTCTCTCACACAGACTTTAGAGATCCTGCAGCCTGACGTTTATGTGCTAGACGGATGAGTGTCCGCGACACAAATCCACCCACTAGATTCCTTCCCCTCTATTCCTCATCGCCCAGGATTGTGCTCAGTAGCCGCGGGCGTCAGACAATACACCTAAGGCAAAAAGCGGGCGCCTCGGGCGTCTTGTGTTAGACCGTGTGTCGGCCAGCGCCTTGAGCGGTCTTTGAGCTAAATAAAAAGAAATTTAAAAATTCTGGCAAACATTCAAAAAAAACTTTGAGCAACACCCCACATCGCGAGACCATGTTCTAACACACGTCGCGTAAGGGAATAGGGCTGAATATTACACCAAATATTGATGAAACCAAACGAGCAAGAAATGTACATTAAAACTTCGGCATTCGCGTAACACAAGAGAGAGGAGAGATAGAGAGAGAAAGAGAGAGGGGCAGAGAGAGGCAGACAGAGAGAGAAAGAGAGAGAGACAGAGAGAGAGAGAGAGAGAGAGAGAGAGAGAGAGACAGAGAGAGAGATACAAAGTGTGGAGGAAGAGGGAGTCGGTAGTGGGGTGTGGTATATTCCACCAAAATCACGAAAGCTCTCTTCTACTATCCAATGTTGCCCAATGGCGTTATATGACCAAATAACTCCGAAAACATCATCTTCATTGAACTGTTCTTTAAAACCTGGTAAGTGCGCTATATAACAACTATTCAAGTTGTCTTAGCATCCATCTTGCAATAAAAAATTAACCTTATCTCAGCGTTTCTTTGACTGCCAATGGCGCAATATAAAAATAATTACGATCTTTTACAGACGCCTCCATAAACATTGGAATAGAAACAGCCACAGAAACAGGCATCATCTGTGGACACGCACACAGCGCAGCACAGCCTGGTGACCCTACTCCCTATTCACTCTCAGCAGGCCTACTCATCAAGCCTACCCGTAAAAGCATTGTAGATTTGATTCAGCTTCTTTCGTCGGAATTGGCGTGGGGTGTCTTATAATCTCTGTGTTTGCAACAAACAGAAAGAGGGGAAGAGCGCTGACTACGGTGCCCATGCCGCGTGGTCAAAAGGTAGGCCTCATCACAGTCAAGTTGATGGAACCAGACTCGCCAAGGTCAACCACGCTGTGGGATTCATACCATTACAAGTCGTTTTCCAGCGCGTGATGCTCAATAAAAAAACGGAACGAAGGCAGGCCAGACGTTATCACCCTGTTTTCAATTGATTGTCAGATCTTCAAGACTGGTCGCCAGACCGTTTTATCCGCTGAGAGCTAGTTCTTGCTTTTTATTGCTCTTTTCCACCTTTTTCTTGGGCCCAATGTCCGTTCATCAAAAAACTAAGTAAAGGAAAGGATCTATGTTGCAAAAGGGCACGTAGGGAAACTTGGGTACAGAGAAAGGCCGCCCTGTTGTTGTTCTGCAGGCGTTCCGCGACAGCTCCGCGCATACAGATACACCCCAACTCTTTTATTTTTCCAGGAAAGCATCGTATTCAGAGCCGTTTTTTTCGTTCCGTCAACTAATATTCAAGTTCTTCTTCCGGGACCCGCTGCATGTAGCTGAGTAGTGGAAAACGGCGGCTTTATTTCCAGGCTGTTAAACGACGCCGACCGTGTGTAGCAGGTGGATGGTTGTCAGCATAAATACTGAACAAACCACTCTGACAGCGCAGTGCCCCAACTCTTCCGGGTGACAGTATAAACCGAGACCTAGTCTGTGTACGAATATATTTCATCGCACGGACATTAAAGATCCTAACCCTCATGTCTTGGTCGAGTGTCAGATACACAAACACACCAGCAGGCACTTGGATTTGGAGAAGATGAAGTTAAGATTTAAGATTAGCTGGGGATTGTTGTCGAATCCCGTGCCGCTCTCTCTTTCTCTCGGTTGGCACGGCAAGGCGTCTGACGCGCTTTCACGGAGACGGCAACTCAAACTTCACTGGAACTGGTAACGAATAATATCCAAAACTTACTTCTCCTTCTTCTTCCAGCTCCCCTCTGAAATCCGTTCCTATCTTACAACATTATCCCGGATCAATTTTCAGAGCGTCACTTGCCGAGATCTTAAAAGTCTAAATCTGATTCACTCTTTCCTGCCGTGCGCCCACACTTTCCGTCCGATGCTTCATCCGTCTAAAATAATCAAAACAAAATTTTGGGACAGAAATATGGAGCCCTCAGCTTTTGATATGATAGCTTTCCGAGCAGGGCTTACCTGCCCATTTCTTCTTCATATTCTGGCATTGTAATTTTGGCATATTTCAAAACATTTTTCTTCTTTCTTTCTTTATTTTAATTTTTGCATATTTCAAAACCTTTTTCTTCTTTCTTTCTTTTATTTTCTTTCTTTTTTCTTTCTTGGTTAGTTCATGTCAATATTTATCGTATTTATATTATTATTTCCAGTTGTTATTTCCTTCGGCCTTTCTCTAGCATTTTGTAATACGAGAGGCAAAAAGGCAAAATACCAAAAAAAGAAGAAGAAGAAAGAGGAGAAATAGAAGAGGGTCAGCTGATGAAGAAATCAAATGAAAATCAACGAAAAAATTAATGTCAAAGTAAACAGGAGCATTAGCAATAAAATGGCTAGCTTGGCGCTTTTCTAATCGATCTGATGTTATCGTGTTTCTTTCCCTTCTTCTTATTCTTCTTATTCTCCTTCTTCTTCTTCTTCCTCCTCCTCCTTTCCTTCTATTTCTTCTTTCTCCTCTCCCTCCCTCTCCTTCTTCTCCATCTTTGTCGGTCACCTCTTACGATTTTTCTTGCAAGTTACACAGCTTGCATGATCATGATCATTAAGATTATCATGATCATGATCTTCGTCATCATGATCATCATGATCATGATCATTACCACCTCCACCTCCATCACCATCAACATCACCGTTCTACATCATCACATTCGCCATCGTTCGCTCATAAAATCAGTCATTTCTTTACACAATGAGCGTTAAATGCAACGCAGCAAGATTAAAATCGGCTTGATCTTCTGTTGTCAAAAGCAGGCATTTACAAAAGCTATTAAACTCAGCACCCACTCAGTTCTTATTTTCATCCATAAAAAAGGCTTCAAAATGTGAAATCAATGGGTGCTTTTGTTTTTCTGAAATTGTACACCAACTGTCCCCAGCTCTCTGATCACGGCGCTAACACCGATCCAACACGCGCTTTCGCTCGCGCGTGCACGCACACGCACACACACACATACGCACACACACACGCGCGCGCCCTCTCTCACTTACTCGCTCACACCCCTCCTTCCCTCCTTGCCACACACGAACGTACCCAAGCACAACCCATCGACCACACTATCATGCCGAGAGATTAGATTCATGACTCTCCACCCAACTGCTCTCTTATGCAACCCAACACAAGCCCACGCTCACTCCCTCCCACAGACCCACAGGCACGCAGACACACGCCCACGGGTAACTAAATGTTCCAGCCCATATCACCCCTACACTCCTAACTCACACACACAGTATCTATCTATCTATCTATCTATCTATCTATCTATCTATCTATCTATCTATCTATCTATCTATCTATCTATCTATCTATCTATCTATCTATCTATCTATCTATCTATCTATCTATCTATCTATCTATCTATCTATCTATCTATCTATCTATCTATCTATCTATCTATCTATCTATCTATCTATCTATCTATCTATCTATCTATCTATCTATCTATCATTTTAAACAGAAAAAGATGTAAGGTTAAAATAAAACTCACTGATATGATACAACTATGACAGAGTCCAAATTATGGTTTTAATACAATGTTAGAAGTGTACCACAGTTGTTGGAATTGATGTAACGTTTTAACAAATTTTAGAAGCGTATTACAGTTGCTGGAAATGCTTAGCTTTGATCTAAAGAAGTCTGTGTTAGTGTTGATAATAAGAGGTTATACAAACGAAAACGTCATTAGCGCAGAAATTATCCAAACCTTAAGGAAGCGGAAGATAAATGAATTGTTGAGATAGATGGTTAAAAGGGGTAGTGGAAATGTCAGAAACTGTTTTGGATTTTGTGAAATTAAAACAAGAAACAGGAAATAAGAAGTAAAACAAGAAATATGTTTGTTGATTATGGGAGTGGGTTATAAAGGGAATTTGTGAAGCATGAATATAAATAAAGACATTGATAGGTTTGGTTATTCAGCAATACAGAGTTATTGTATAATATATTTGTAAATATTAAGATGTGGAGGTGATTACAAGTATAGATGCACTATTAGTAATTTAGAAATAATGGTTTAGAGGTAAGGTGAATGTTTATAAGTGATAATGTAGGTAGTGAGGAGATGTCTTGGTCTGGGAAGGTAAATTTTTATTAAAGTTAGAGGAAAGACGTGGAGTGTGGTTAATGTAGTTCTGTTTCACCTTTAACATCGCGTAGCGGTTAGGTGGTGAGTGAAACTCCACAGAATGGTGTAAGGATGGTAAGAGATAGTGAGACGGTTTGGGAAAGTTTCTGGAAATTAATATTAATAAGAGAAAGAACGCATGTCCATATAGGTGTTGTTATAAATATTCATAATTGCACAGTTGACCAATCGTTATTAAGTTGGGAGGCGAAATGTTGCGGCTGAATACCTATTTTGATATATAAGATGATGCACGAGAGAAGGGAGCAAGCTACCGCCAAAGAATATCTACTTAGCCACCGCTCTCTGTCTCAGCTCTCAGTTTCTTTGTTCTCTGCCTCCACATTAAGTGATGGAATTATACTAGAAAGGTAGGATGAAGATTTTGTATTTTAATGTTTTGATGTGTGTTGTGAAATAAATAAATAGTTAGAAAAACAAAATGAAAGAGTTGTGGTTTAGCAAATTAAATCTCTCGAAAAACTTTCTCTCAAGTTGTCTGTGTAAAACATTGTCTCCGTAGAATGCTATTATTGATCCCCGGACGTGAAGGCAATGAGCTGACCGCGTCATACTTGGTGGACCTTGCGGGGTAGAGAACAAAATTAGAGAGAAAAAAAAAAGGTAGAAAAAAAGAGTAGAGGAAGAAAAGAAAAGAAGAGTAGAAGAAATACCTGTAGAACACATTTACTACAATGGAGGATCTTAGTTCGGAAGTTTTGTGGGAAATGTATGTAGAAGAGGAAGGACTTTTAACTGAAATAGAAAACATTCTCATTGACAGAATTTTTGACCCAACAGAGAGTCCGGCGCATCCGGATGATGCACGTGCAGGAGATCTGTATGACTATTTTAGAAATTGTGATAATTTCTATGATATGATTACTACAGCAAGGGTGTCAACGTGCATAGACTATTTAGAGAAACTTCACAAGGCTTGTGTCAGGGGTGTGAGGCAGAGTTGCGTGTAGGGAAAACCCGTGCAAGATAGGGATAAGAAAAGAAAAATAACTGAAATTAGTGATAGGGGTGATAATGTTGGAAAACAGTAGTAAACGATGCAGTCAATTAGGATACCGGTGGTACAACCACGTAATGTAATTTCAGCCTCACTAGATTCATTAGACTTAGCACATACTACCTTCTCGCCAGTGCAAACTCGTGCTCAAAGGCAGAAAAGAGAGGCGGAGTTGAAAGATAGGTTAGAAAGGATTCAAGGAGGAGATGTTTTAGGCCTAGACTTTCAGGAACATGTAGTAGAAGTACAGACTTTACAGGAAGAGATAGATCAGGCTAGAGAGTTGATAGAAGAAGACAGAAGGAATCTGCAGGCAGCCCAACATCAAATAGAACAGGATAGACAAAATTTACTGCATTTAGTGGCTCGGTTGGGTGAAGAAAAACAGAAACTATTGGCAGAACAAAATCAGTTACTGTCAAGCAGTTCCTCCTCAGACTCAATACAGTTACAGTCTTCAGATCCAGTGGATGGACTGGGAGAAATAATAGAGGAAGAAAATCATATTCATACAATAACAGAGGAAGTCTCACATAGGCCTACTTCTTCTCAGAGCTCGTTGAGCAGTATATCAATTGTGGCACACACAATGGCCGAAACAGGAAATTTACCTAATACCTTGTGCCCTGAAGCTTTTAAAGGATTGGAATCGGAAGACGCTAGTGTGTGGCTCAATAGGTTTGAACTGTACACTAAACTGAAGGGTTGGAGCAAGGAGCAGATGGCCAGTGCCTTTCCACTCTTTCTGAGAGATGTGGCAGCCATTTGGTATGATTCTCTACATAGTGAAAAGAAATCCACCTACGAGGCAGTGGCACAAGCTTTCAAAGAACGGTACTTTCCACACAAAAGTATGCGTTGGGTCCGTTTGGATCAATTTAGCAATAAGAATCAACAAAAGGATGAAACTGTCCTCGACTATACGCAAACCATGATCAGGTTGGGAAAAGAGCTGCTGAAATCAGATAGAGAAACAATGGAAGCCATCGTGCGAGGTTACAAACCGCATATCAAGACATATGTTATGGAAAAAGAACCTTCTAATGTAGATGAAGCATTGAGATATGCTAGGATGGCGGAAGCTCTCAGAACAGACACCGGAGACACTGCCATTCAGATGTTTCAACAACAAATACAACAACTTCAGACTCAGTTGTCAAAAGACATTGATAAGCTAAGGCAGGCTACTATAGCCTCACTAGGAGAGAATAAAGCAGGTGAAAAACAGACAACCAGGGAACCCCAACCCAGATTCCAGAAAATACCAGGGGATACCCGTCACGTGACTACTGCACCCCAAGGAAAATCCCCTTGTTCGCATTGCTCTTGTGCACAAAGCAAACAGCTAGCGATGAATCCTCAGGCCACGCCCACTTACAGCCAGCGTCACAGGCAATGTTTTGGTTGCGGTGGAACAGATCACGTAAGGAATTCATGTCGGTTCCAAAACGTCAAATGTTTTTCTTGTGGAAAAATTGGACATTCACATGTTGTGTGTCGCTCCAACCCTAAGCAAAATGGCACCGCACCACAATAGGGATTTCCTCAGTCAGACTCTTTCAATCCCCGTTTGAGGAGAGGTTGGCTGAGGAACCCAAAATCTGAAAACCTGTTGACAACATACAAGGATCAAGATAGATACAGGAATAGAGTAGAAATAGAAATTGAAAGAAACAAAGCGTTTGCCTTGGTCGATACAGGTGCTGCAATTTCATGTATGAGTTCACAATTTTATTATAAATCAGGGTTGTCTACAGGTTTCCCCCTACAAACACCCCAAGTTTCCCAGGTTCATGGGGTAGGCACACAAGTGATTAGGGTTGATGGACAGATTTCTATTCCATTCAAGATAGCGGATGTGGAAATAGTACAGCAATTTGCCGTTCTCTCAGGGATGGCTGTGCCTATTATTTTAGGGATGGATTTCATTGTACAGCATGACGTTGTTATTGATTTTATACAGAAAAACTTGTTTTTGTATCATGGATTATCAGCTACCCCCCTTTGCTTGGAAGACTGGACCCATGAAATCATTGTTGACACATTGATAGAGTTACCTCCAAGGAGTGAAACTGTCCTATCATTAAGAACTAGGGAACCTGTTACTCTTCACTGCGCATTGTTAGAACCCAGAAAGGATTGTTGGGACGTTTGGCATGTCATACCTGCTAGAGGGATTTCTCGTGTTCGAAACGGACATTTGATAGGGAAAATCTTGAATCCAAATAACTCGAGCATCACATTAACTCCAGGTACAGTCGTTGGACATTTGGAACAAATAGGTTCGATTGTCGCATCACCCACAGGTAAGGTGACGGTGGCTAGCGTACTACAAACAGTGGATAGTCAACAAACAAACGATCTTGTTGACTATGTCAAGTTACTTCGTGACCAGTTAGGGATTGATATCATAGATGCTGATGTGACGGATGAACAGAGGGTCACACTGGCAAAGTTCTTGCTGTCAAACAGAGATATTTTTGCAAAAGACATGTCAGAGCTTACTGCTACACATTTGCAAGAGATGACGATAGACACTGGTTCAAACCCTCCTATCAAACAACGCCCTTACCGAGTCTCACCTGAGATGAAGAAAGAGATAGACAAACAGATAGAAGACATGTTGAAAAACAAGATCATTAGGCCTAGCACTAGTGCCTATGCGTCACCAGTCGTCATGGTGAAAAAAAAATCTGGAGAATATCGTTTTGCTGTTGACTATCGAAAGTTAAATTCTATCACAACAACCATCAATTACCCTCTGCCTAAGTTTGAAGATGTTACCGACATTTTAGGCAAAGCAAGCGTTTTCTCTGTCATGGATTTGATGAGTGGCTTTTGGCAAATTCCGGTAGCAGAAAACTCAAAAGAAAAGACGGCATTTATCTGTCATTCCGGTTTGTATGAGTTTGAACGCATACCATTTGGTCTCAAAAACTCTCCAGTCGTTTTCCAGAATGTTATGGAATGCGCGCTTCGCGGACTCCACTACAAAACAGCATTAGTTTATGTGGATGATATCATTGCTTTCAGTAAAGACTTCGAGTCTCATCTGCAAAACCTTGCTGATGTCTTTGATCACCTTCGTGCCGCAAACTTGCGACTCAAACCTTCAAAATGTCACTTTGGAGTGAAAGAAGTAGTCTATTTGGGGCATGTCATTTCCAAACACGGAGTAGCGGCCGATCCAGAAAAGGTAAAACTGGTTAAAAATTTTCCAGTCCCAAAAACACAAAAAGAAGTTCGCGCCTTCCTAGGCTTAGCAAACTACTACCGAAAGTTTGTGATGGGTTTTGCTTCTATTGCTTCCCCATTGAACACACTGTTGTCAAAAGACACCCCATTCTTGTGGACACAGGATTGTCAGACTGCATTCGATACACTGAAAGACGCTCTCACATCTGCGCCAATTCTGGCCTACCCAGACTTTGATAGAACATTCATATTGTATACGGATGCATCTTCAACTGCTATCAGCTACATTTTGGGTCAGATGGACGATGAAGGAAAAGAAAGGGTGATCAGCTATAATGGTAGAGCACTGAGAGCGTCTGAAAAAAACTGGTCCATATCAGAAAGAGAATGTTTGGCGGTAGTTGAGGGGATTCGAACCAATAGGGTCTATTTGGCAAACAAACGGTTTGTGGTGAAAACGGATCATTCTGCCATTCAATTTCTACAGAAAGTAAAGGATCCCACAGGTCGCCTAGGCCGATGGATGATTTTTCTACAAGCTTATGATTTTAAAGTCGAATACAAACCCGGCAAAATGCATGGAAACGCCGATTCGCTATCAAGACGACCCTATGATGACACTTCAGATGTAGAAGAAGAGAAAGAAACCTCGCATGTGTTGGGTGTACAGACTTCTGAGAGTAATCAAACACAGTGTGACCAGCCCGAAACAGATTTGTGGTGTAGGGAACGAGACTTTCTTGTGAGCTCACTCCAAACACCCACAGTCAAAGAATTACAAAGAAAAGATTCTCAGCTGTTCCAAATGATTGATTATTTGGAAAATGGGTCAATACCAGTGGATGACAAAGTAGCTAGAAAATTGGCTTTAGACTCCCAAGATCATGTTTTGGATCAAGACGGTGTGCTTTACCACTTGTGGTATCCGAGAGGAGCAGGATTGAGAGAAGAGAGAGTGGCCAAGCAATTAGTGGTTCCTCAATGTTTGAGAAATGAGGTACTGTTATCCTTTCATGATTCACTCATTGCTGGTGCCCATCAGGGAATAGACAGAACCTACCAGAGTATTCGCATGAGATACTATTGGCCAAACATGTACGCTGATGTTAGTGAGTATGTTAAAAGTTGCCTTGACTGTCAACAAGCTAAAAGACAATATGGAGCAAAGCGCCCTCCACTGTGTCCTCTTCCAGTACCTAATTTGTTTCAAAGACTCCATATTGACTTCTTAGGTCCTCTAGAACCTACACCTGAAGGCTACAGATACATTCTACTCATAGTAGACGCCTACTCCAAGTGGCCAGAAGCTTTCCCTCTACATACCTCAGATGCAAATGAAGTAGCTTGGGTTCTATACAAAGAAATATTTTGCAGATATGGGGCACCCGATACACTGTTGTCTGATCGAGGCCAGAACTTCATGTCCAAACTTGTAACAGAACTCTGTGCTATTTTTCAAGTCACGCGACTGAGAACAAGTGCTTATCATGCACAAACTAACGCTCAGTGCGAACGCTTCAACAGCTTCTTAGCATCATCACTTCGAACCTTGTGCGCTGAAAATACAAATGATTGGGCAAAGAAGTTACCCGCAATTTTGTCGGCGTACAGAGTTACACCTGCCACAGAGTCCACTCAATTCACTCCTTATTTCTTACTTTTCAAGAAAGAGTGTCGGTTACCCCTTGATGTCGCTCTCATTCCACCTGCAAATCTTCCAACATCGGCTGCACAGTGCATGGAAGACATTGTGAGTGGTTTTCAAATGACACAAACGATTGTGCATGAAAATGTAAAGAAGGCTCAAGAAAAGTACAAGAAGTACTATGACAAAGACTCTGCATCACATAAATTTGTGATAGGTCAACGTGTGTGGTTGTACACCCCTAAGATCAAGGTAGGCACATCTACCAAACTACAACGTAAGTGGGATGGTCCGTACTACATTTGTGTTGAGTTGCCAGGCAATGCATTTATCTTACGCCGCTGCTCGGACAATAAACAATTGAAGTCGCCTGTGCATGCGATGAGACTGAAGCCGTTCTTTGACCCAAAAGATCGTCCAACAAATGTGTTGTCTGAAGTAGAAATGTCGGATTCCGAGATAGAAACGGGCAGTGAGGTAGAAGATGCAGATGCAAATAACAGGGTGGAGAGCGGAGCCACTGGTGAAGTGAAACAAAATGAACGGGATGCTCGTCACCTTCAGGCGGAACATAAACAAACGGTAGACCTGGAGAAAGACAGGGATGAAATCGGAGTCAAAGACAAAGCTGACAGTGACAGTCATTCTGAATCGTCAGATACTGACAAACTATATGAAGTAGAACGGGTTGTAGCCTGTCGTAACAAAAACGGCAGGAAACAATACAAGATAAAGTGGAAAGGCTATCCCAACACGACGTGGGAACCTCTACACAATATTCCGGATAATTTGATTAGAGATTTTCACATCAAAAAGACACATCAAGGTCGGCGGAGACGACGTCCCCACACACGAACAATGTGTATCAACTAGAAATGAAATAAGAGACAGACATAAGTCGGTGCGACTTTGACATGGTTTACTTTAATGGTGTTTTATTCCAAATAATGTGTATAAAATAAATGAATGTTTTTTTTGTTATTTCAGTTGAAATGTGATGTGCCATTGTAAGTAACTGTATATGACCAATACAGCTGAGAAGTATTTTTTTGTTGAATGCATTCTTAGAATTGTTCTACATATGCATGCGGATGTAATAACTTGACTTTTTTCTTTGCGGTATGAAAATGCGAGGATCCGAAATAAGTGAAAATGATGCAAACACACTTCTGACGGGGAGAAGTCGTTTGTTGTATGCGACTTATGAATGTGTATTAATTCTCTTGAATTAACTATTTTTTTTTGTTTTTCAATTTCAGACATGTTTGGAGCCATGTCTACATAAAAGTTTGCGAGGTTTACTTATTTGTGCTGAGGGATTGCACTCACAAATGAATTGTGTTCTTGTTTAATTAAGTTAATGATCAGTGACGATGTTTTGATGGTTTTAAAACGATTTGTTTTGTGTTTCATGGCAGTACCATGTTGTACGATGTGATGTGATGCCGCGCGATACGGAACGGTGCATTTGATGGTTGTTGCTGAAGCTACGACGGGATTTGTTTTAATTTTTGTTAAATACATTTCATATAGGCATGTGGACATGATGTGTTGTACGATGTGCCTCCTGGGTTTATTGCGTTTGTTGCATATTTTGTGACAGATAAGTTGTCTTCATTCCGTGCATGACAGTAAAGAAAGGGGAACAGCGACAGTGTTATGTTCACCATTGAACGTGTTGAGTGCATATATTATGATGGAATGACGTCTATTATATTTTGTTTCTTCTTACAGGAAAGTATAGAGGGAGCAAAGGTTAAACGGTAAGGCAGTAACGTGCTGCAGAAATAAATAAATAGTATTAAGATTGGAATAAGTGTAATTGTGGATTAATAAGTTAGTTGTTATTATGCGCAATGCGTACGCCTTCGGGTGTGAAAACTTGTGCGCTATATGGGTTGACCTTTATTCTCTCAGAACCTTGACCTGGCCAGTCTTGTTTCAAGAGAGATGTAATAGTAGTTGTTTTTTCTACTTGTGGAGGGTGCACACTCCATTGGTAGTTGGTAGAATAAATATAGTTTAAAATGTATATGGATACGTAATATTATGGTTTGAATTTTTACAGGAAGACATGGCGCTCATAACAACAGTAATCTTCGCCACCACCCTCATCCTCTTTGGGCCTATTAAAGGAGCAGCGCAGGAGTCGAGGTTGAACTATGGAGTTCATTTTCGCGCTGTGACCAAGATTGTTACGGGTACACAATCCTGGCAACACACCTTCCAACTCAAATTCCCACGATGGAAGTCCGCACCACTGACGTTGCTACAATGTGACGAAAACAGGCAAGATCATTGTTTTCTTCAATCCAGAGATATTTTTAACACCATTGCGCTTGCTTACAATAATCAGAGCTCTATCCTTCAGGAAAAGATGAGAGAAACAATGCGAACTGCCAAGAAAATTCTGAGTACCTCTTTTGTCATTACGGAACAACCACAAAAACGAACAAAAAGACATGGCATGTTTTTTCCTTCAGAAGTTGAGTTTCCAGTGCAGCAGTCAGAGTTCAAATTACAATCAAGATCTAAACGAGGGCTTTTCGATTTTGTAGGCGATTTGGCATCAGGACTGTTTGGCGTCGCTACACATGGAGAGGTACAGACTTTAAAAACACATATTAACCAACTATATCAGTATCAGAAGAATATAAGTGAAGGAATGGATGCAGAACTCCAACTAATGCACAGTTTTGTCAACAAGACCAGCGAAAATTTCCACAATGTTTATCAGTCTATTCAACAAAATCATCGGATGATGGAAGACATGAATACAATGTTTCGGAAGAACATTTTGGAGTTACGGCAGCTGGAACACGAAGTTGTGGTTTTACTGGTGCGACTAATCAATAAGTTCCATTATGCTGTGCGTTTGGAACGTCAATTAGAATCATTTTTGCAAGGAATACACGAGTTGGTCCAACGACGCCTGTCGCCAACTCTGGTGTCTGAAAGTACTCTTAGACAAGCACTCATTTCAATCCAACGCAAGCTCAGATATAATTACCCTGACTTCGAAATTGTAAATCGACACCCAGCATTTTACTACTTGGCGCAACCAGTTTTGTTTTCATCACATCCTGATTCCATTTGGATTACGATTAATGTACCTGTTTCTTCACGAAATGCTTTGTTTCAGGTTTACCAAGTCATCACCCAACCAGTTCCGTTGAATCATTCTACAACGCATGCCACACAACTAACAGGAATGCCAGATTATGTAGGAATAACTGACGATAAATCCACGTACCTGGAAATGACGAATACTGACTTTTCGTTATGCAACGGAGATTCTATCAAGTTTTGTCCCATAACACAAGGTCTCCAGGTAGTTGAAAACCCTACCTGTGCAATAGCATTATTGGTAGAAGACAAGCCTGATCAATATTGTCAATTTCGGGTGAAAGAGCATGCTGTTAAACCTCACTTGTTAGAAGTAGAACCAGGAGTAGCGTTGTTGTCTAACATTTCTGAAGTAATACTAACGTGTCGTCATGAAGTTGTTAAGAAACCAGGCTGCATGTACTGCTTAATCCAGATCCCATGTGAATGCTCCTTAGTGGCAGATGGTTTCCGATTGTCAGCACGTTTGTCGGCATGTACTGCTTTATCAGATATTGATGAATTTATAAAATATCCAGTGAATGTCGCCTTGTTGCAACAATTTTTTAATGCATCAGAAATCAAACACATTATGACGTCCACAACGTTTACTCAACCGGTCGAGTATACTGTTCCCCATTTACAAATAGACGAACACGAATTTCAAAACGACTTAGAACGTGGTTCTAAGTTGGATGCGGATTTGCAAACCGTGGCACAGAAAATGAAAAGCAACGAGCGAGTATTTCGACAATTATCGTCATACTCTTTTAAGGATCAATGGGAGGAAGAGATTAACATCACGCAGTGGCCTACACTGCTCGGTCTTTTGGCATTTGGCATGACTGTTGTATTGTCTGTTGTAATGGTATTCACATATCGTCGTTTACGTGTTTTGTGGATGATTGTTGCCATGCTTAGTACTGGGCCACAGGCACAGGCACAGAAAGCTGCAACTGTTCCTCAAAGTCCTACAAACCCCCCACTTATTTTCTCGCAGTCAGGATCGAATGGGAATCATCAAACCACTAAACCTGAATGCGAACAACCCCTTGCTGATCATGTTTTGCTGACTATTGAGCTTTTTAGTTTGTGTCTTTTGTTGATGGTTCTTATTCGATCAGCGGGATTAATGCTAAAGACAGCCATTTATCGCACCGACGCTGTCCTTGAACTCAGTGATGGACACACCTTTGTTGATGTCTATTTATTGACACTTCCCAACTGCCCTAGTCATTATTTTCCCATCATGCGAACGTGGCTGAGATCTCTAAACTTAGTTACAAATGTCTGGTCTTCTAATGATTTACAGATAGTGTGGTCCTCATTTCATATTACAAACAGAGATACTAAAGAACGTCTACAGTTTCCAACCACTGTCCGATTGACTTACTGGCAATCTTGGCGCATTAAGAAGATAATTAAGAATGGTGACTACGTCGTGAATTTAAAATTGATTCACGGAGGCAGAGCAATATATCTGGCTAGAGTGTCTAAAGACCACTTTGATAATGTAGTGGGCATGTACACCTGTCATCGTAATGACTACCCAACAGTTTTGGGAAGAGAGCACATGGACAATCGCAGGGTAGCAACACGATCAGTGAGGCAACCATCAAACCCAGATCATATGAGGCAACCATCGAACCCGGATTCTTTGCATTCAGTGGATTAATATGTAGTACTTTTATAGTACACTGCTAACTGGGTGCAATGACAATATATTTTTTACACACTATATAGCCTTTATAGTGTGTAAGTGGAACATTACAACGTTATAGCACTGATGTGTATGCTCCATGTTAGCACATGTGTATATTATTTTTGAAAATGGCATAAAGTTATATTGTGTGAACTATAATAATGATTGTTTTTATAAATAATTGTTTTTTCTTTTCTGTAACTTTTATCCATGTATGTATATATTACTGTAATAACAAATTGTTTTTTTTAATGAAATGTTTTTTATTGTAAGCAGTAATTTTTGACCATGTACTTATATTTCAGCCAATCCTGGGAGCTGAACATTTGTATTTTTGGTTAACTTTGCTATTGTTCATTCACTGATCCAACATACTTAATAAAAGTTTGTCAGTTTCAGATCAATTTCGCTGTCTGGTGACATGAGCCTGAGAGTACTGAAAATGGCAAGTGACGATTGAAAAAAAAAGCCGGACCTCGGGGCGGCGCCACCTCAGCAACAAGAGGGGCACCCACATCAGTATTCCCTGAATGGCCTTGGCTACTGACGTCACTGATGAGTTGCTGTAAGCACGTTTGATTGTGATCTTGTGGTGAGCTGGGATCTTAATGAGACGTTTATTTCCTGAGACCCACAGCCCCACATAAACTATAAAAAAAAAGAAACATTCAAAGACATTGGGAGCCCAACACGAATGACAAAGTGCGGTCTTCCAAAATCTTCATTCAACGGAACACAATCGAGAAAAAAAACAGCAACGAAAAGAAAAAAAAAGGGACATAACCAGACTCTCTTACTTAATATGTCATTAGACAGTGAACAAAAACACTCAATTTGAAGAGTTATAAATTTCAGTGCTTTTATGTAATATATCAGTGAATGTACTTTTTCAGAGTTAAATGTTTTATAATTGTTGTATAAATAACTGCTGATTATTTTACGGAAATATTGTTAATTGTAGCGTTTCCGTGTTTTTAATTATTTGACGATAAATTTAATTCATGATACACTATCACATTAATAATTGATAATTTTATTGTTGTTGTTGTGATGTATTGTGTTAAATGCGAACACTTTGTTATTTTGGCTTGTTAGTATTTTTTTTTAGGTATTTGAATGAGACTTTGCACAACATTGTTTTTTTTTATATGTTGTTTATGTTGACGTAGACGTGTCAATATGTTTTAAGTTGTAGTTTTATTTAATAAGTTAATGTTGTAAGTTGTTATGACAAATATGTTCTTAACCTTTATTTTAATTTAGATTATTTTTTTGTGGTAGAAAGTGTTTGCTTTATTTGCTATTAGAAGTGCTACGTTATTGGATACTGATGAATCTTGTGTATTAATTATTTTTGTAAAATAAATTTTTAAGTGATAGTGATTAGAACTATAGGTAGTATTACATATGTTAAATTACTGTACTTTGTAATGTATTAAGAGACTATAAAGAGTTTTTTTATAAGCCTTCTTGAATTTATTTTTGTATATAGCAATTATTTACATTTTGCCTATATGTGCCCTTCAAAATTTTTAATAACAGTAGTTGGTAGTTTTTTTTATCGTTCATGGTTGCTCTTCTTGTCGTTTATGCTGTTTGGGGTTGATATTTCTTCTTATTGTTAGTAGTCCTGATTGTGATGTAGTCTTTGCTATAGTTTAGTTATTTAAATTTTCTGTATTCACAAGCGAGTTTATTTTTCTTTTTTTTATATCGTTATCTACCCAGCTTCTATCTCGCGCCGCGTGCAGCAGACAGTCAGTCGCGCACACAACGGGTTCACGAGCCGCGTGCCCGCGCGCTCCTTTATTTTTTTCTGCTAGTGTTTTTCGTTTTTAATTATGTGGCTTGTGCTTACCGTGCGCATATAACTGCAAATAGTACTTTTTTCTCTTTTACCCTATCTTACTTTGAACAATTATTATTATGTTGGCTTTAAACAAGTTGTATTGCATGTTTGTTTATGTTTTATATGATGAATATCTTGTTTTGTGAGTGAAAAAAAATATAATGGTTCCTAATGCTCTTTGCCTCTTATGTTTTCGAATGCCTATTTGCAATTATTTTTATAGTTGTTTAGTATTTGTATTTGGCAGTTGAATTGTTTTTTATTGCTAAATAATGTACCTATACATAAACAAACAAAAGTTATCTCCCTTATATTTTAGTCTATGCCTTTAGTTTAGTTGATTTGTTTTTCCTGCGTTTTTTGTGTTGTCGGTTTAATTACTTGTTATTTGGTTTCTTTGATCTTTTAATACCATTCTGAATATTTTTTTTTGAAATCCATTTATATTGCTCCTTTATACATAAATCACTGTTGTAAACTTAATATTGACGATTGGATAACTGAATAATCAAGCTAACTTCACATTAGTTATTTTTATATTTGACAAGTACATTGTTGTTTTACAGTTTGTTTGTTTGTTGTTTGTTTTATTTAATGTTATTCACCGAAGTGATTTTAGACTAGAAACTCACATTGTTAGACCTTGTTTGACATCTTGTAGAATTATTGCCGACATTGGTTTTTTATGTACATGTTGTAACCCATGTATTTCTTTTGTTGTAGCTGGTTTATTATTAATTATTTTCGATTTAATTTTTTTAATAAACTAATTACCTATTTGATAAAAAAATTACTTTGTCACTCAATGCAGTTGTGCAGTGTCTATAATTTGATGGTTGATTGTTTTTCCTCATGAGTATAGTGACTTATCTATTGTTTGCTTGTCACATGTAGTATTTTGTGTTGACATTTATTTTATGTTTATTTTATGCTTAATTTTTAGCTAATTTTTTTTTACTTGATTAAATTTTATTTTGTTGTTGTTAAACAACACACTTTATATGGGTTGTATGTGGTTTTATACTGACCTTAATTAATGACTTTCTGTGTTACGATTTGTTTGTTTTTTTGGGTTGGCAAATTGTTCCCCACTTTGTAGACGTTATATTTGTTTAAAATCATACTTTAACACTGTCGACATTGGCTGTGTTTGTAAAGGTTTGTTATGTAATTGTTATTTTATTATAATCCGTTTAAAAAAAAAAAAAAACTTTAAGTGTTTTTTAAATGTGTATATGTTTTTTTGTGTTGATATTGCATGCAAAGTGTATCCATTTTTTTAATTCTTGAACGGTATTATCGGTTTACAACACACACACACAATAAACTATGATATCTGAGACATCTTTGAAACGTAGAGCATTTTAATAGCTCCGTGACGTTTGTATTTTTTTTTCTGTGGATGTCCTCTCACGTTGAGTGACTTTTGAAGTCCTCCGTGCTATATTTGGTCGATTCCCAGTGTCCCATGTCGTTTACACGTTGAGTTGCTTTCACAAAAACTCCGTAATATTTTTTTGCATAACCGCTAACGGTTATTTACATTGGGTCACCGGTCGAGTCTCTTCTTTGATTTGTTGGTTCATGCATGCCTTGGTCGTTGTGTAGAATATTATTCATTTTATAATTGGTGTTGTCACGCTATTTTATTGTTATGTATCGGTTTTTTTTAGCATAGTCTATTACATTGTCTTCACCTACCTTGTTATGATTTTTCGTGCGTTTTTTTTAGTGTGCTTCAATTGCATAATTGTAATTTTTATGTTTTCGGAGAGAGGACTCTCCTTTTCCGGACCAGGGGCATATATGACAGAGTCCAAATTATGGTTTTAATACAATGTTAGAAGTGTACCACAGTTGTTGGAATTGATGTAACGTTTTAACAAATTTTAGAAGCGTATTACAGTTGCTGGAAATGCTTAGCTTTGATCTAAAGAAGTCTGTGTTAGTGTTGATAATAAGAGGTTATACAAACGAAAACGTCATTAGCGCAGAAATTATCCAAACCTTAAGGAAGCGGAAGATAAATGAATTGTTGAGATAGATGGTTAAAAGGGGTAGTGGAAATGTCAGAAACTGTTTTGGATTTTGTGAAATTAAAACAAGAAACAGGAAATAAGAAGTAAAACAAGAAATATGTTTGTTGATTATGGGAGTGGGTTATAAAGGGAATTTGTGAAGCATGAATATAAATAAAGACATTGATAGGTTTGGTTATTCAGCAATACAGAGTTATTGTATAATATATTTGTAAATATTAAGATGTGGAGGTGATTACAAGTATAGATGCACTATTAGTAATTTAGAAATAATGGTTTAGAGGTAAGGTGAATGTTTATAAGTGATAATGTAGGTAGTGAGGAGATGTCTTGGTCTGGGAAAGTAAATTTTTATTAAAGTTAGAGGAAAGACGTGGAGTGTGGTTAATGTAGTTCTGTTTCACCTTTAACATCGCGTAGCGGTTAGGTGGTGAGTGAAACTCCACAGAATGGTGTAAGGATGGTAAGAGATAGTGAGACGGTTTGGGAAAGTTTCTGGAAATTAATATTAATAAGAGAAAGAACGCATGTCCATATAGGTGTTGTTATAAATATTCATAATTGCACAGTTGACCAATCGTTATTAAGTTGGGAGGCGAAATGTTGCGGCTGAATACCTATTTTGATATATAAGATGATGCACGAGAGAAGGGAGCAAGCTACCGCCAAAGAATATCTACTTAGCCACCGCTCTCTGTCTCAGCTCTCAGTTTCTTTGTTCTCTGCCTCCACATTAAGTGATGGAATTATACTAGAAAGGTAGGATGAAGATTTTGTATTTTAATGTTTTGATGTGTGTTGTGAAATAAATAAATAGTTAGAAAAACAAAATGAAAGAGTTGTGGTTTAGCAAATTAAATCTCTCGAAAAACTTTCTCTCAAGTTGTCTGTGTAAAACATTGTCTCCGTAGAATGCTATTATTGATCCCCGGACGTGAAGGCAATGAGCTGACCGCGTCATACAACATTGAGTGAATAATAGAAAAATTGCCAGAATTATTCAATGTATGTATGTATGTATGTATGTGTATGTGTGTGTATATATATATATATTTATAATATACACACACACATACACATACATACATACATTGAATAATTCTGGCAATTTTTCTATTATTAACTCAATGCACATTATATCATTAATATCAGTGAGTTTTATTTAACCTTACATCTTTTTCTGTTTAAAATGACACAAACGGTGAACATTCAAATAAAAAATTATATATATTAATTGGTTGCTGACATGTACGTACAATTAATACCTTGTACATAGCTTCTAATCCGCGAATCCAAGCGCATTTTGTATATCATTTTTGAAATATTTCTTGAAAAGGATTTATTATTTTACATGTTTACTAATTTTTTTAAATTGTCTTTCTATTAATGAAATAAGTCCGTGACTAGACAAACTACGGATACAATCGTTTATCGATCTGGCGTTTGAAGCTCTTCTTTTTTTTTTCCATCTCTATGTCTCATTTGATGTCTCTGTTTGTCTGTCTTTCTGTCTCTCTCTCTCTCTCACACATACACACTCACACACATTTATTTGATTATGTATTGTTCTTGTCCAGCTCAGAAGCTGCTGAAGGCAAATTTGGAGCCGCTGTCTGCAACGTTATCGCTTAACCTTCAATGCCTTCATTGTTTTACTGTCTTTCTCATCACCACCAAACCAACGCGACCCTTCCCATACATACCCACACACCTCAAAGATCTCTTCCCTTTTCTTTCACCTCTCTCTTTCTCTCTCCAACCACTCACCTCACTCCCCCGCCACCGCCCTTCTTCCCATATATCCTCGCATCACACTCCGTCACACAGAAGTTAATTACAAACGCACACCATTATTTGTCAGAATGGGAGCACGGCAAAAAGGGCGAGGGACTTAAAACCAATCCACGTTCGCTTGAGGCGTCAAAAATCATTTCCTCTCTTTGTTCGATCGACCGATACGGTCTGTGTTGCTATCAGAAGAAGAAGAAGAAGAACTAGGAAACGAAGCGCACATGAGCAACAAAATTCACCCTGCCCTTTTCTTCCAACCTCACCCCCAACTAGCAATGAACGGGTATCGGGTTCTCATAAAATAGAAATCGCGAAAGAAGATGAGATGGGTTCCGTCATTCCTAAGCGTCTTTATCCTTTATCCCGAAAGGAAGGTGTAACAGTTTGGTTAAAACTACCTCCCAGTATAATAATTATTTCCAATGAAGACAGAAGATTCATCCTTCTTCCTCAGTGACGAGGCACGCTCAGGTACTAGCAAGGCCAACAGTGGCAACCCGCTCCTCTTCACACGGCTATCTGGCTGGCATTCCACACGCTTCCTGAAACTGCACAATTGAAGCCCACACAAGCTTCATACCACTTCGCCCTTGTAACTTGTCCCCCCTTCTTGCATCATGTCTCTTGCTGGTGCAATCTCTTCCCCAAGAAATCTGTTTCTTATAAAACAATTTAACAATTAAATTGCAAAGTGGCTCTTGTGATGCAATCTCCGATGGAAATTTGTTCAGCAATTAAAGGCCCACTCCATACAATGCACAATTATTTTTGTTGTGCTAATAATAATGGAGTAATCCTGGCGTTGTTTAGTGTCAGCAGTGATTTTGGATCAAGGCAACAAAACAGACAACCCAGCACACTAATTTAAGGCTTTTTAACATAAAACATTTTTAAAAACAGAAAATAAATCTCATTTCGCTCTTTCTTTTTCAATAAACAATGTCAAAACAAGTTATTTTATGTGGAATAAATAGAATAAATATCTTACCCCTCCACAACCTCTATCTCAAGTCCCTCTATTTTACTCCCCTTTTCACGTTTCACTCCTGTTCATGCGTAACTCTACATGTTTGACTGTTTGTTTGTGTGTGTTTGTGTACGTGTGTGTGTGTTTTTGTGTACGTGTGTATGTCGGAGAGAGAGACAGAGATAGAGAGAGATAGAGAGACAGACAGAGTGAGACATAGACTAGACAAAACCGGGTGAGGGAGGGGTGGGGGTGTTGGGAGAGCGAAAAACATTAACATTCCATATTCTCTTCTTATCGTCTTAGGATTTTTCTCCTTTAAGAACGAAAGCAACTTAGCATAAATGACAACACAACGAGCTAAACCAGCACACCAAGCGCAGTAATGAATGCAATAACTCTGCACATTACGGCACAATCGTTTTTAGGTTCTGTCTCGGCTGAACTCGCTGCGGTAAAAATAGTTTCAATGAAACACGCGTAGTTCTGTGTGCTTTAAATCGATGCAGACTGTGTTCACTACACCGTTTCCTCTGTCTGTCTGTCTGTCTGTCTGTCTTTCTCCCAACAATGACTAACTAACTAAATTTCAATTTTGTGAAAATGATTTTATCTACTGATGACCTTGTTTATTTGTTATTGTTCCATATTGATGTTAAATTATAACATTAAGTTGTTGTAGTTAATAGTTATTGTTATACGCCCCAAAGGCAAGACGTAAAAAAGCGCATCCAGCGCTTATTCTTTTACCCTTGCAAAATAACATTGTTATCTTATGTTATCTTATATTATCTCTCTCAAATTTTATATGTAAAAACAACAAATTATTTTATTTCATTTTATAGTTCATTCGTATGGAACTGTCTTCCTCTCAAGTGTAAATCATATGGAACTATTTCATCACCTAAAAAGAAGCCTGTCGAAATGTCTGACATAACTCTGAATAAATACGCATTGAATGAGCTTATAATAATAATAATAATAATAATAATAATAATAATAACAACAACAACAACAACAACAACAAGGGTATTTATATAACGCTTTTTCCTAATGACATCAGTTCAAACGCGCACTTCTTACGCATTTATTATTAACGTTAACACCGAAACACCTACGAAAAAAAAGTGAAACAAAAACGATACACCATTAAATTATGTCATGACACAATACAAACATGAAAAAGAATACTTACAAGTAAACTGTAAAAGACAATGGAGGGATGGGGAGGAAGAGAGCAGCTAGGGAGTGAGAAAGCTGGGGACATGCTGTGTGACGGCGATGGTCTGAATCAGAAAAGAAGGAATGATGATGGTGAAAGGAAGCGATATCAGACATTTTTAAGGAAGAGTTGAGTTTTCAAGTTGGACTTGAAAATGGCTATGTTCGAAGAGCTGCGGAGAGAGATAGGAAGAGATTTCCAAGTTGAAGGACCAAGCACTGAGAAGGATCGACAGCCTGCAGAAGAGAGTTTGAAGCGGGGTATTCGTATTCGTCAGAGGAAGAACGAAGATTTCTAGATGGTATGTAGAAGTGAATGTTCTGGGTGAGGTAGGAAGTGGCTAAACCATGGACGCACTTGTAACAGAAAGGACAGATTTTGTAGGTAATCCTCTGAGATACAGGAAGCCAGAGTGGAGAATGTAGGAGCGGTGTTGCGCTATGTTATACATTTTGATGATATTTAATTGTAAGCCCATTGTTAGAGGTTGCATTTGTTTCTGTATTAATACCTGTAGCTTAGGATTTGTTGCAAGAATAGGCTTTACAGTCGAAAACCGTAATCCTATTAAACGAACCAAGCAGACAACACAGTTTGGTTTAAACTTCATATTGGCTATTTAAAACAAATCCAGCTTAAATCATGGTTGATTAATTTGTACTTCTTGTATCTTAGAGGAGGAAGTAGGGAGGGAGAGAGAGGGAGAGAGAGAGAAAGAGAGAGAAACAGACAGACATAAACAGACAGACGAGGAAAACACATCTTGCAAAACCCATTAAGTCCTGCAATACATGTTACAACAAAGTTGTATCAACAGCGTGATTAATAACTGCGGTTCTTTAGACAGCTCTAAACAAA
>CM072515.1:51537033-51584533 GCA_036898135.1 Oncomelania hupensis | reverse complement strand
TCCACACACTCACCTCCACACCATAATCTCCTCTCTCTCTCCATACACTCACCTCCACACCATAATCTCCTCTCTCTCTCCACACACACACACCTCCACACCATAATCCCCTCTCTTTCTCTTTACACACACACACCCACCCACCCACACACACACACACACACACACACACACACACACACACACACAAACACCTCCATACCATAATCTCCTCTCCTTCATTGTCCGAAATAACTTTTCTTCTTCTTTTTCGACGAGGGCAATAAAATATGATATATCTGTCTTGAAAATGTCTCCTTTGCGACTAAAAGTTTTACATTCGGAGACTCCCATTGACATCCAGCCAACCTTTTGTTTTCACTTTTCGCTGTACGTGTACACATGCACATCGTTCGTTGACGTGACATTTGGCTATCCTCAAGGAGAGAATGACTAGCGTTTTCGTATTTGTATTTTGTTCATAACAGTTAGTACACAGACAAGTGATAAGGTTAAGTAAGCGAAAACAAACGTAAAATGTCTGGAAAAAGCAATTGCGTGCATTCTTTACAGCATTCTCCTACAACTGTAAACAGAAATAAAGTGATTGCATTCAAGTCTTTGTTTAATTTCTTAGTTCAGTACATAATATGTGAAATAGTTGCTATTATAGAGCGCTCATGGAGTTACTTAAGGCAAAAGACCTAAATCATGATCGAGCTCAAGCAACCCAAGACGCTAACTGTCAGCTTCAAGAGCACCCACACACGCCTCGGATAACTGAGCCACCCAGCACGATCTAGATGTATGTTGCGTTTATTTAACCCTGACCAACTGCCCCTTTCGACAAAATAACCCGTGTTCTTTAATGTGCTGCTAAGACAACACTGAGGAAGATGATCCACCAAAATAAAGAGTCGTTCAAAAGCTTACGAGAGAACAGAAAATAAGAATGGGACTTCTATTCTCCAGCATGCCAGCTGAGAGTTCTGCTATTGAACCACTCTGAGAAGGTGCTGGCTGTGTACTGTTCTATCCTATCCCGCGACTCGGAGGTCGTTGGGGCACCACATATGATCGTTTAACCAGCGTACTCTATCTTTCTCTGTCCTCAGCAACCCTTATGGCTTCGCTCAGTGTCAAACCAGTCCATTCTCGAATGTTGTCCTCCCACCTCGTTTCTGTCTCCCTCTTCTTCGGCCTCCTTGCACCGTTCCTTGCAGGATGGTCTTTGCAAGGCCTGATGCTCTGGTGATGTGGCCATACCATAGGAGTTTGCGTTTCTTCACTACTGTGTGCATGTCATCGTGTTGTCCAATGGCTTGTGTGATTGTCTGTCTAGCTTAGACGTTATACTATACACGATTTCAATTATTCATTCATTCAATCAGAAATATCTTATTTTTTCTCTTTTTCTTTCTTGCATCAGTCATTTAATGTCATGTATGCACACTATTAATGCAAATAATTACCACTGCTTCAGGAGCAGATCTGGCTCGCGTAATCTGCTGCCTCTAAAAGAACGCTTGTCAGGTTTGTTTAAACACCCCAATAAATCATTCTGTGCCGCCAGCTTTTGTTTGGGGGATATACGGTTCTAATTCTTGCTGACCTTCATGGGTAGCATTTGGGTCCAATGCACACTTCGCCAGCCTTCGGTAACCCATGCAATTACGACCGCTGCATGTATGTATGTGTGTGTGTTTGTGTGTGTGTGTGTGTGTGTTTGTGAGTTAGGGGAATAGGCTCACATTACATGTCAAGTTTACGTGTACAGTTCCACGGTGCATTCCACACCTTTGCAACTCTAGGTTATCCAACACGGACTTGATTAAGAAGTAGACGCTAACATTTGACAGGATTATCTCCCTGTCGCTCAGTGCAGTGCAATATATAGTTTGCTTAAAGTGCGTTGTAAAATTTCGCAACCCTCCTATTGTTTCCGTTTATTTGAGGTCAAACGGCTCAAACTGAATAACAAATGTGTGGGTAATGTTGGGTACATAGCACACTGTTTGTAGTTCTCAGTCATCCATCCACTTGGGTTTTTGAGGGGAAACGGTTCAAACTATATATTAGTGAATTTTATGGGAAGGGCAAGCAACATAAAATCTTTTGGCAACTAACGGTAATCCATTCGATTGTTACATACTATTTGAGAGTAATCTGTTCTGATTTGCTGAAGACTTTTTTTCAGGGTAGCTCAATAATAATAATAATAATAATAATAATAATAATAATAATAATATATTATTAATATTATTATTATTATTATTATTATTATTATTATTATTATTATTATTATTATTATTATTATTATTATTATTATTATTGGATGCTATATACGCGCTTTTCTCCAAGTCACCAATCAGGTTCAAAGCGCGTCGATCTGTACCAACATACACACTCCAACACGTGGTGTAAAAGCAGGGAGATCGCTATTAGAAGACGGAAAGGAAATCCTATGTTGTTTTTTTTTTAAATGTTACAATGACTGCATCCAATACCATTTTTGAAGGGATGGAGGAAACTTAAGTACCCGGAGAAAACCCTCGGTGACCTGAACAGTCTCGTCGTACCTTAGTCACATAGGTTCGCCCTTTGCGGGAATCGAACCACCAACCATTGGCTTAGGAAACAGACGATTAACCAACTGTGCCACTAGCACTGCACATTTTGGCAAATAACGATGTTGGCAAGTGACTGTAATTGTTGGGAAACGTAAAGGTATTGCACAGTTCTGCAGCCCCCAGTTCATTCATTCACCCTTATGTTTAGAAAGGGGCTGGCTGCAGGGGTGTTATAACACAGTGGACAACGTTCTTTTATTTCCTCGTTTCTATATTTACCTTTTTAAACCGCTATAACAACTGTACTTGTGAAGGACATGTTACTCGTAGTGCCTTGTACAGTCTTGCAAGTCCTCTCTCTCTCTCTCTCTCTCTCTCTCTCTCTCTCTCTCTCTCTCTCTCTCTCTCTCTCTCTCTCTCTCTCTCTCTCCCTCCTCCACACCTTCCATATCTTCCCAATCTTCTCCAACTGTAAAGGGGTTTTATTGTTAGGGTTGAGCAAAAAAAATGGAGCGTGTCACAAAGAAAGGGGTTGGGGGGATTGAGGGTAAACTACTAATCTCTAGCACTGCATTGCCTCCCTTGTTTAGGCCAATATTGTGATGACATTCAAGAGACTAGAGCTGGAGAGACTAAATAAATGAAAGACAGTCAAGGTGCAGACGAGAAAGATTGAAGGCTACGCTAGTTGAGAAATTCACACAAGGGCCAGTCCAGAGAGGTATAATTTCTAACTAGGAGGTTTTATTAAATCAAATTGGGTCGTCTGAGTTGAGTAATTCTAAGAGTGAGTCATTGGATATTGTCCGTATTGGTAGGGAGTAGCTCGGAGATATTCTGGGTTGGCGATTTCAGGGGTACTAGTGCTACTGAGGACTGATATCATCACAGGGCAGGAGTGTATCTGAATTGTCCAGATTACTGCCAGATAATCAGCGAGTGGTGATGCTCGTAGGGCTATGACTTAGCTGGTTTTCGACGGGCGGTGGTTGGTCCAGGATAGTCTGGGTGGTCCGTTGACCAGGGTAGCGTGGCGTCTATGGCAATGCGGGTCAGTCGGTCACTCTCTTGCGCAATGACCTGTGGTGCAATCCTAGTTTGAAGGTACAGGCGTGGATTTCAGCTTACGTTGCTAGCTGTCTGGGAGATGATGAAATTCAGTGAAACGCTTCTCGTTGACTCCCTGGGTTGTCAGGGGCCTGCAGCGGGTCAGCGACTTAAGGCTGGTACAGGGGTGAGGATTACGCCCTGACAGCAGCCCGTCTGTAACGCAATACAGACTCTGTATCAGCTGGGGATAGGTGTATTCTGGGTTCAGCGCCTGTTGGCGCATTTTGCCCATTCAGATTTCAAATTGGTTGAACCGGCCAAGGGTTAGCCGGTGCATACCACAATCCAACAGTTGCAACCAGGTTTATGGGGCCATTGTGGAGTTTACTGGCAGCCGCTAATAGGTGATACCTTCGGCGCCTTAAGATGGGGTAGCGTACAACAGGGGCAACTATTTATACAGTGGGAGCATGGAGAAAAGCAAATGGAGTAGATACAGGACAAAAGGGTGGTAGACCAGGGACTGTACTCGGGGGCTTTAGTCTATGTGGGGGGACAGCATGGCGTGGGATATTTACACATGGGGCTAACGGGGAGCATACAAGTATAAATTCAAATCATGGCATGAGTCATATACAAGGCAGATAATATATACAAGGTAATAATATATGTCACAGCAACACATCAAGACAGAACTATAAACACGAACGTACATATCGACAGGACATACGAACATGTTTGGGCGAACGACGGGTGATGGGTTTGCTACATGACAAAGAGCAAGTTTCCTCTCTTACCTTGACTTAGACGGGTCGAAGCACCAGAGTACTGCCGTAGCTCAGAGGTCGCCAGTTGATGGGGACGTGTCCAGGACAGATTGTAGTGGCTTCGAAGTTTCGTGGCTTGCGACTGACCACGGGTCTAGTTGTGTGTTAGGCTTTAAGGTGATCCCCGAGGGGCGGGGCTTAGGCGAGTTAGCCAGCGAGCGTCTTAGGGGCGACTGGATGTGTGGAGGGTATGAGTGTGCTGTCTGCCTCAGGGCTTGTCCGCCTCGTCACAGAGCGCCTTTTGCAACCCGCAGGTATTAACTAATTCTATCGCCTCATCCGGCAATACATGTGTCTGTGGATAAGAATATCAAGACAGTCTTTGACATTTTGAAAGTCTCGGGAGACTGTGTATGGGGCGGAGTGGGGGTTAGTGGTGTGTGTGTGAGAGAGAGAAAGAGAGAGAGAGTGAGTGTGTGTGTGCGTGTGTACTTGAGTACGCGTGTGTGTGCGCGCGTGTGTGTATGTGTCATGTCTAACTGGTATTGGTAAAAAGGGGTATTGGGGACGAGGTCCGCGTGGCAGAGAAGGAAGGATAGGAAATCCCCATATCCTTGGCAACAAAAGTTAATTTGTCTGAATTTGTCTTGCATGAATTATTTATTAGCAGCAAAAGGTTGTGCAGTTTACCAAAAAAGCTGGAACAAGAAACAAAATATTATTCACAAAAGACGGTTCATTCAGAGAATGACCTTGCAGCTCAACTGTTTGGTGTGTGTGTGTGTGTGTGTGTGTGTGTGTGTGTAAGGGGGGAAATGGGAATGTGCGCGTGTTTGTGGGCTCCCATATGCACTTCGATCTCCATGTGTGTATATATATATATATATATATATAATATATATATAGAGAGAGAGAGAGAGAGAGAGAGAGAGAGAAAGATGTGTGTGTGGGTGGGTGTGTGGGTGTGTGTGGGTGTGTTTGTGGGTGTGTGGGTGTGGGTGTGTGTGTGTGTTTAATAGGTAGATTCTCTAGGGCTTAAACTTTTGGATGGGAAATCGCGCTTGTGTGCACATTTTGACATCAGCAGTCTGGGCATATTTCTTTTTCATTTTCCTCGCTGCTTCTTCTTCCCCTCCATTCCTTCTTCTTTTTCGTTTTTGTCTTCTTGTTACTACAACTTGGTTCTCGTCTCGTTTTGTGTGCACACACTTTCCAAGTTTGTAATGAGTTTTAGGTGTCATCTCCTGGAACAGCTATAACGGGGACGCTCGCTTGCATACTTTGCATACAAATAATTTTACCCAGACGTTTGAACTTTTTCATCAACTTGAATTTTGAAATGGCGCTCGCTTCCCTGGAGATTAAGTCCGTTGAGTAATTGTTCTTATACTGTACATTTACCAACTCAAATAACTGCTCACCAACTTTGCCGCATGACGGTGAGTCAAAGAAACAGTCGCCCTGTTCCATGTGCAGACATTCATTATCAGAAGAAAAGCACAGTTTCGTTTATTTCTAGACATTGTAATTGTGCTTTCACGGACTTGTAAGTTTTACTGGCTCAGCAGTGTTATGAACACAACTTTTAATCAATAACAAAAGCAATAAACTTGTTGTTCCATTAAGAAGACCGAAGTGGAGAATGTCGCATACTACAGAAAATAATAATAATCTAGGAGGTTGTCACGCACTTTTTCTTTATTCGACCTCTCTGAAAAGATCACTATTATAAGACAGAAAAACAAATTGTATATTTTTGAAATTTAGATTCGCTGCATCTAATACCATTGAAGAAAGAGAAGAGTACCCCGACAATATCCTTGGTTTCCTGAAAAGACGTTTCTTCGTGGTATTTTGAAAAATCGAGGTTTAAGAAAGTGGGCGGATAAGGGTGGACAAAATTTAATTGTATTTTAATCTATTCTATTCCATTTTATTATAATCTAAAATTCTACAATTGCACATAACCTTCCTTTGGTACTCATCTGTTGCTTGATAGGTCGGTCAACTGTGTACGGAAGCAAAACATCAACATAACAATCACCTTAACCCACCCAACTCGGTTCAGGTACCCGGTTCTCTGTAGAAGTAGAAAAAAGTTAATGAAGCGAGGGGGAGGGGAGAGATGAGCACCTTTATTGCCCTTCTTAAGGTTGCCAAAATTAAATCAACTCGACTCATGCGCGCGACAGAGCCAAACAACTTGAAGATAATGAATAGAAACACAAACATCGCTCTCACACAAAGCTCGGTCTCATAACAAAGGACCATAAACACCCGCCATGCACTCCAGTTCCGCCAGCCCACGTCATTCTCACTTACTCACAACGCAAGCTCACCAACATAATACAAGACCCGCAACTGCTTTTCTGCGCAAAAGATGTTTCACATGTATACTAAGCTCCGTAGTTTGTATCCTCTGCGCTTCCAACACTGTTTCTATATAGCCTATGTATTCTTCCTATATAACATATGTATTCTTCATATGTATTAGCTCAAACAGCTGCTCAAGAATCAGCTGCTCAAGACGTTGACAGAACACAGGATCTAACTCGAGCCGCTCAAGCCGCCAACTTGCTGTTTGACGTGCGCTGTCATAAGGAACGGACAACTAATTGCGCGACCCCGAACAACCTACAGGCATATATATTCACATTTTTTGGGCCTGTCCCCAGCCATCTTGACCCCCAAAGATATGACCGGATTCTTTAACGCCCGGCCACGGTGACATAGGGGAAGGTAAACCACCGTATGAAGAATCATTACAGAAAGTCGATTCCTGTATTAAAAAACAACAGCACATTTTCGCCACCGTCTAGATAGCAACCGTAGCCTCTAGCAAGACCAAGTAATAATGTTACAACTACAGCATTTAGGGGTGTCTGTGACTAGACGAAACCTTCTCATTCTCAAGTCTCAGAGAGAAAGAAAATCTCGTCTAGTCTCTGCCACGCGGTATGAATTCACTGACCACTCTATGACCCCAGTACGAGCAAGTAAAGAAGGCACATGCTGTGTTTGAGCTAAGCAGCCAATGGTAGTGAGCTAATTCTCCAGTTCCGTTGTATCTCCTAAGGGCAAAACAAACGAACCGGCAGGTAATTTTTTTGGTACCCATTCTGTTGCGGCACAGCTTAACTCTACCTCCATACCTCCAGAAAACATTTCACTTCCACTCCACCTCAGTTTAACCTGAATGCGCATATCTCTCGCTTTTTATTTTTTTTTGGGTAATCTCTCTAGAAATTTTTTTTAATGGAATTTCATACACATGGGGAATGCGCGTGAGAGAGAGAGAGAGAGAGAGAGAGAGAGAGAGAGAGAGAGAGAGAGAGAGAGAGAGAGAGAGAGAGAGAGAGACACACACACACTTCTGTTCACTTCAATTCGTCTTTTCATATTTGACCTGTCTTACAATCTCCTCTTTCAGAGGAAATGTCAGGTGCCAGAGCCTTCAAAAACGCAGTACCAGTGCTCTGGAATTCGTTGCCCGAGACGCTGAAGACAACAGGGTCTGTTGGATTGTTCAGAAAGAGACTGAAGACGGTAGACCTATTTATTTTTCTCACAGTTACTTATTTGTTGCTATGGACTTCGTGTAGCACCATTCTCGCCCTCACTGTCCTCCCTACCCCACACCTTTCCCCTCTCATTTTTCTTTCTAATCATCATCATCATCATCATCATCATCATCATCATCATCATCATCATCATCATCATCATCATCATCATCATCATTATCATCGTCATCATCACCATCATCATCATCATTATCATCATCATCGTCATCATCATCATCATCACCGTCATCCTCATCATCATCATCATCATCATCATTATCATCATCACCGTCATCACCATCATCATCATCATTATCAGTACTGTCTGCACACGATAATGTTTTCACTTTGCTTCCCGTGCGAACTTGTACCCGTCAACAACCCGTCACTGCCGCCCTTTTCTCTGAAGACCGTGCTCTAATTTACATTCTTTGGGGACAATTAAAAACCATTTCTTAAAAGTTATTTGTCTCTTTTATTTTTCTTCACAGTGTCTCCAGGAACCCAGAGAATTGGCGTCGTCGGAGAAAAAGGAGAAGGATGAGAAGAAATAGGAAGGACAGAAGAAGACTTCATATTCGGAACTTAACTGTCGAAAGAGTTAGCATCAAACGGCGCTAAACGACCCGAATGGAAAGCAGCAGTTTGTTCGAAACTAACTGCCAGCGGTGCACCGACGCAACTTCATCTAAACCGTCAGTTTGCAGCACCCTTGACGAAAGACAGATAAATCGTTTGAAAGACGAAAGATTTACTGCGACTTCTTGTAGAGAAGAAGAAGAAGAAGAAGAAGACGACGAAGAAGAAGAACAAGAAGAACAAGAAGAACAAGAACAAGAACAAGAACAACAAGAACAACAAGAACAAGAAGTTGAAGTAATGGCGGGAGGAGTAGAAGGAGGAGGAACAGAAGACAGACAAGAAGTTCGTGAGCAGTATGCACGTAAAAATACTAGGTAACGATAACAAAAAGAAGTTGATGATGATGATATCAAAAGCGTCTGAGAGACAATAATTAGCACTTGAAAAGAAGAGAGAGGGAGAGAGAGAGAGAGAGAGAGAGAGAGAGAGAGAGAGAGAGAGAGAGAGAGAGAGAGAGAGAGAGAGAGAGAGATTGTCCTTGCGAGTTAATTCCTCTCATCTTCCTCTTTGTTATCTCATCTTTCTCCTATTCAATCTTCTTCTTTTTCTTCTTTTCACGAAGACTTTGAAGACTTGCTATTACTGCTTCTTCTTCTTCTTCTTCTTCTTCTTCTTCTTCTTCTTCTTCTTCTTCTTGTCTCAACGTATTTTCCTAATTCTGTTAGCTATTTCTTTGATTCCTTCTCATTTCTCATGATCAAGTCTTGTCGTTCTTCCTATTCTATATTATTTTTTGTTGTGAGTGGAAAACGCAAGCACAACTCATCCCAAATGGCGGAATGCTAATGAAGATTCCAAGAGGAAGAAAAAACAGTCATTTTCTCTTCCCATGCAACAATCAAAGATTCCAATGTACGCATGCATGTTGGAAATCTATCAAATAGACTAATACGGGTTTTTTTCCTGCCTCTTTAAAGACCGTACAATGGCTTTCTTGCATGCACCAACTAGACCACGGATTATAATCTCATCCGAAGAAGAAAATCGCTCACTTCACCTTACTGAATAACATTTCGCTGATTTCGTTTAATTTTCTGTGAAAACCGTTAATAGGATCACTTAACATTCCGTTGGCCACTAGAAATTGTGTCGGTTTGGGAGTCAAGTCTGCTGGCTTTCAGCACCCCTAATATAATAGGTAAGCACAGTCCTGTGAAAGACTTTCCCCCCATAGAATAGATCATAATAGTGTAGGTAGGTATCGTATAGTGATAAAACTCTTCCTTAGTAGGCCTACACGTCAACGTATTGCCTCTTTACAATGATTTCCCCATCGGTGGTTTGTCTTCCCCTGCTGTCTGGCCACGCGAGATGTCTGTCCCACAAGGGAATTAGCACCGTAGAATCAGCTCAGCTTCCGAGTGTCCGAATTTGTCTGCTTCTATTTTTTTTCTCTTGCACGTCTGGTAAGCGTGCAACAGTGTAATAGTGTGCATAGGCCTAAAACAGTTGACTGCTTGCATAATTATGCCCACGTTACGGGGTCATGCTTGAGACAGAAACTGGAAAGGACTCAATTTTATTTTTGAATTTTAGACAGACTATATCCAATACTATTATTGGCAGCCAAGTGTTCCTCTAGGTCTATATTTCCCAGATCTACATGTATGTTCCCCAAAATCTAGTAATATGTTCTCCTGAGTCTATGCTCCCTAAAAGCTGTTCAGGTCTATGGTGCCATCGGTCCATGGTCTATATTTTCCTCATATCTTTGCTCTCCCACGTCCATTCCCCCCCTCCACCCCCTATCCCCCCCTAGATCTATGTTCCCCCAGGATCTCAACACTTATTGTGTGTGATATAATTATTATGATTATGATTATTATTAACGATATGTTACTCTATTAGACAACTATTACTATGTGATCGCGAAAATTATGTGTTTGCGTGTGTGTTTGTGTGTGGGATGGAGAGAGAGAGAGAGAAAGAGAGGGGCGGAATGGGCACAGATTTGGAATAACATTGCTCTGGAGGTACAGAGACCTGGAAGAGCAGACCTAAAGAGTCAAAGACTTAGAGCAGGGAGAACATAAGACCTGAGAGAGAGAGAGAGAGAGAGAGAGAGAGAGAGAGAGAGAGAGAGAGAGAGAGAGGAGGGGGGGAGACAGACCTGATCCTGTCCGTGATCTTTTAGAGGTCAGAACGTGTCCCGACGTTTCTGCAAAGACCACACTGACCATCACCACCGCACTATCCATCCAGATAGACAACGAACGAGCCATCATCAAGATTGCCAAAGACGTTGCTACTGTTGCTGCAAATTGCCAGAGTCCTTTACCGATAATATAATTTCAAAGCGTCTACTTCCCACGCACTTTCTCGCCTTTCAGATTGTAGTCGGCACGCATCTTTCATCGGTTGCTTCAGTATAGTTTCAAAATGGAAAAATCATACAAATACCGGGGGATTTCCTACTGTATTCAACAGATACAGCAGCGTTCAAACGGTCATCGTTGTCGTCCTTATAGTCGCCGCCATCGTCGTCACCATCGTCATCATCATCATCATCACTGTTAATCAATCACTCTTCATCATAGTTGTACTACTTCTTCTTCTTCTACTACTACTACTACTACTACTACTACTACTACTACTGCTGCTGCTGCTACTGCTACTGCTACTACTACTACTACTACTACTACTACTACTACTACTCCTACCACCACCACCACTGTACGTCTTCTTATTATGATTCCTTCTGCTGCTCCTCCTCTTTTTTCCTCTCCTTATATTCTTTTTAGTTAACTTTATACTACTCTTACTTCTTCTTCTTCTTCTTCTTCTTCTTCTTCTTCTTCTTCTTCTTCTTCGTCTTCTTCTTTGTAGCAATCATTATCACTATTCTTACAATCTCTGGTCTGCTTATCTTTTCCTCAAAAGATTCAAACAGATTCAATCTAGCTGTATTCGACAACAAAGACAAGGAAACTAGTCATTTAAAGGGGAACTCGAGGATGGCAGGAGAATGCAAATATGAAGAAAACATTAGTGTAACAAACAATTGGGCTTAGAACAGACCACAACTGAGCGGATGGAAGCGAGGAAAATGGCAGGGGGTGGAGAAGACAGCGGTGGTTCAAAATGAAAACGACTACACATAGCCTGCTTTCTTCGAGTATAATAAAGGATGCCACCAGACATTGTACATTTATTCTTGTAATATCAGGATCTTCTGGTAGTACAACTCTCCCAATGTTCTACATCGATACTTCCAGGCAGGATGGGGACGCGGAGTTGTGTCCGGTTACCGCACAAACAATGAGGGGATCAACGCAGACTGGCTGGACCGCTGACCAATACCAGGAAAGCCAGGATCTGGGAAAACAACGCTACTGTTGCTGCAGCCATGAAAGGTGATGAAGCACTATATGTCTTGATTCCCTAGACGTCTGTGCGCTGATCCGTTCGGTTTCCCATTGAGATGAAAGGAACGGAATAGGAAAATCACAGTGCATCTCCGGTTGAGGAACCAAGATGGATGATACAGTTGAAGCAGTCGCTCTCGCTTATTGCAGATTACTTGAAGTCTGGACCTGGATCGAGTCAGCACGTCCATAAAATTATGCGAAATGCGACCTTCCTTCAAAACACCCGTCTTTAAACCTGAACGTTTCCTGACTGCCTTACACTAAGCGGCAGTCACACACACACACACACACACACACACACACACACACACACACACGCACACACGCACACCCACCCACACCCACACGCACACACCCACACCCACACCCACAGAGCAAACATGAATTGTAAACCTGAACACGGAGTGCGCATGATCCGCGGCCCCTGACATGCCTTACGTCACACGCCAAAGGGGACTAAACCCGTGTCAACGAGGCGGAAGTGGGGAAGTGATCATCGATTTTCGCGCATGCGCACGCTAATGCTCACTGCGAAGAGAAGGAGGAAGGCCGAGTATCTGTGAAGATACGAGTAAAATTGCTTTTGATCTGTTTGGGTCTGAAGGCTAAGCAAATAGAATGTTTTAAAAAAAAAAACTGAAATTTTATTTTATTATTGTAATATTTTTGGTTTGGATATTTGGAATGGTATTCGTCAGCCATGCGAGAGAAATTCGGATTGCCTTCTTGTCGAAAGCGCGGCGACCATAGGGTATCGCCATCCAGCGTAGCTTGGGCCTAAAGCGTGGATACTCGGTGTTGAGGAAAGGGGATTGAAGCAGCTAAAGGCCTTGCCACTTTGGGCGGGCTAAGTTGAGCGCAATGGGTCCCACTGGGAGCTCCTCACCCCCCCTGGGTCCCGTCTGGAGGACACATAGCTCCTGTCTTTGGGCAGGCCAGCAGCACGATTGCCTGTGATCACTCCCAACAAGCTTATCCCCTCTTCACTCGCCCTGCACGTAAATCGAGCGACTCACACTGGACTTTGACTATACGAAATTACAAACTTCAGGTTGACTGACATAAACGCTAAAAGGTAAGCTTTCTTGCGTACGACGTTGGAGAAAAGACAAAACAGAGAATGGCAGGAAAATGCAGGAATTATATAAAATGAACATCACAGAACCATGTATAAAAGCTTAACGTTTTTAGCAAAATGAGTGATTTTTTAAATATATGTATTATTCATTTAATATGTGACCGTTATTTCGAAATCTCAATAAATCCGAAGTATCTTTTTTATCTTTATAAGAATATTGTCCGCGACTGTGATAGGCCCAAGGATTCGTCCAAGCAACGACGCTAACTCTGGTTTGACAGGGATTATTTCGAAAAATGTGTGAGGCAACATGTTGCTGGCTATAACAGCACTTATATAAAAACACGACCTCACCAAAGCACGAGACATCTTAGTAAGGTCAGTCTAGCCCGCTGTGTCCAGGTCGCCCTTCGGCAGTTTACACGAGGGGTTGGTACGTCAACGGTAGAGGATTCACACTATTTGTTTGGCAATGCCTAGAAGCGCTGAAGGGCAAATTATAGACTAGGACTCCGTGAAAGCACGGTCATTGCTACTAGAAAGCTGTAAATTCTACAAGGACGATGTGTACGATCATCATTCTCCCCCTCTACCAACATTCCCACCCCCCCCCACCCCCCCATCCCAACGCACAAACACTCCCTTCCCACCACCTTGTATATTCGTTTTTGTAATACGGTGTAGACCTAAGCGGTTAATAATAAACTATCACAATAATAATAAAAATAATAATAATAATAATCATCATCATCGTCATCATCATCACCGTCATCGTCGTCGTCATCATCATCATCATCACCATCGTCGTCGTCGTCATCATCATCATCATTATCATCATCATCAGCAGCAGCAGCAGCATATGATCATCATCATCATCATCATCATCATCATCATCATCATCATCATCATCATCATCATCATCATCATAAATTCGGGTTGCCTTGTGAGAAAAAGCGTCGGAGCCGCAGAGCAGCACTACCCAGTATGTTTATCTAGTCGATGTTGTTTTGCCCACACGGCTGTCGCGGTCCCCTAGCTGGAGAGAGGGTGTCTGCATCGGTATGGGGCCTGCGCAGCACTGCCTGAGTATCAGATCAGATTATCGGTACACTACCTATGTAATTAATGCAATCTCGCTCTTGCAATATAGCGAGCAAATGAAGGAATAAAGATGTGCAGAACAATACGAGAACAACCCAAAGTCATCCAAAAGATGAAGTTTTTGACTGCGCCAGCGGCGGACCAATAGGTCAAGTTCAGCAGTTACTCTGGTCATCTGGGTAAACCTCTTTTCATGCTTGGTATAGTCGTGAGTGTGAGTCAAATATCACGGCACATGAGGATTTATATTCACACGAGAAACAGAAGGTGTATGTTAAAGAGGGTGGGTTGCCTCGCGAAAAAGAAAGGCGGTCGAGAGTTACACTAGTGCCACAATCTTTGCAGCTACACTTTTACCATTCAAATTATCCACGTCCTGTTTACTGCATAACAAGTACAAAGGAAAAGGAGTAAAATAGATATTTAAAGCAGTGAGTATAAATAAAGTAAAGAAAAGAGTTTGAACATTCATTTTTTTTTTAAAGAAATTTTTATTCACCAAATACATGCATGTATAACAACCACAGTTTTTCCATAGATATTCATACTTATGTTATCATACAAGCAAATATAAGGCTTTTTTATATAGATAGACATACAGGAAATATACTTTAGAAGAATACTAAAATAAATATTTATAAGGAAAAGGAAAAAAATAAGAGAGAGGAAATGAGAGAGAAGATGCACAGGGTTTTATATTACATGTACATGAGCATCCGCAAGCAAAGCCTAAACAAGTTTGAACATTCATGGTTGTTTGGGTTATTTGGCTGTGTTGTGACTGGGATCTATCTTATTCATCAGATTAACTTGTGTTTTTTTACTACGAGAACGTGAGAGGATAGACAAAAAAGTATGGGGTAGGATGGCAGGCGGAACCTATCTAAAACACACACATGCACACGCAATCATATACGTATACACACGTACACATACGTATACACACAAACACACACGTACACACACCCACACACACCCACCCCGTCACACACATTAGAATCAGCATCACCACAGCTACTACGACGACAATCATCACCCCTCTCACCCCCCCCCCCCCCCCCCCATCTGCCCCCAACAATATTATACACGACCCACTTTATACAAACAGATAAGCGACACCCGAAACTTGATATCAATAACTTCTAATAGAGTTTCCTGTCGTTTCAAGCCATGCCAAACCGAAGTTTAGTTAAATACGATCGTAGAAACGGGATTCAATATCATGTTTGAACAGCCGATGGCAGCTGGCAGCTATGTGTGATGCTAACGCAAGCATACAAAATAGTATATGATGAAATTATCTAAATATTGTTTTCGATAATCACCGGAGCAGAGTGCTCAGTGTTTGTCAGGTATATACCACAATTGTTCGCTCTCAAGAAAGCTAAAATAATATAACTAAAAGCTACCTAAAGAATACTAATGGCCTTTTAAAGGAGAGGACTTCACACTAACACATACCAAAAAATAACATTTCTCTAAACCAGAATTTTAAAGCGATCTGTAACAATGCATATAGGGCTATGAAAAATGAAACAACTTAGTCCAGCTATGTAAGAAATGGATTCTTACACATATATATATATACTGTTAATAAAATGTCGGACATATTATTTTTACAAAATAAATCAAAATATACACAAAAACTAAACACGTTTGTAACCAGTCCATCCTCTCCAGACAAGTAGACACCGAAACCACAAAACTGAAGCAATAAGACTGAATTTATTTATTTCAATTATTTAATCGCTTTTATATAGCGCTTTTCCAGTTCAACAGTTGCTCAAGGAGCTGGCCGATACAGGATCTACTTGAAGCATTTAGGCAGAACCCAACCCCCTACCCCTACCTCCGTTCCCCATCAAAACACACATTTTCAACCGTTTGCACGACCTCTAAACAATGCACAAACCCAACAAAACCCATCTCTCACTGTCATTTTCAATTCTTCCGTTCAACTCAAAGCAGATGTTCACTCGGAATACTTGCCCAGTGGGGTACAAGGTGTTCTGGCGCGCCGGAACAAGTTCCAGAACTTCTTATATCATAACAAGAAATGAACCCGACAGAGCAAAAGTTCTAGAAGTTCTTAAAGCAGGATTCTAATCAACAAAGACGTTTCAGAGTTTTGTAGAACATGATACTAAATAAACATGGCAGAACGAAGTTCCAGAACTGTTGATAATATGATTCCAAATAATATAAATACGCTCAGGATTTTTATATAGATCACGAATCTAGACAATCAAGTCAGCATCCGTTTAAAAACTCCATTTCATTGGGAAAATCTTCATTGAGGTACTGCGTTCTCAGATTCTAATGGCATCATCAACCTGTCTCTGTCTTTAATTACCTATTAGAACCTCCCAAAGACTCACGTTCATTTGTCAGTAAGAACTCGTTCACCTTATCCTATCTGATCATATCCTATCCCGTAAATCGAAAGCGTTGGGGCACCACAGATGATCGTTCAACCAGCGTACTCCATCTTTCTCTGTCCTCAGCAGTCCTCATGGCTTCACTCAGTGTCAAGCCAGTCCATTATCGAATATTGTCTTCCCACCTCTTTTTCTGTCTCCCTCTTCTTCTGACTCCTTGCACAGTGCCTTGCAGAATGGCCTCTGCAAGGTCTGATGCTCCGGTGACGTGGCCATAACATCGCAGTTTCCGTTTCATCACCACTTTGAGCATTTGATCACCTCAGACGTGCAATATTAAAGAGAATAACTAAGTCTGAACCCTTGAGCAGGTAATATAAAATGCATTATTCACTCAAACAGGTGCCTAATTGCTCATATATATAAGCATACATTCGTTTTTGCAAATTTTTTGTTTAAAATCGTCGTTTTCGAACTTCCTAAAAGATCGGCTGCAACAGTACCTAACGTGACATTAAAAAAAAGAATAAATAAATATTTTGTACAAGGGACTCGAAAGAAACACTACACAACTAGTTTCGGGATGCACGCCCGACTTCCAGGACGAAAAAAACACCACTTGGTTTTGTATCGGTCTGTTCTGACTGTAATGACGTTTCTGTTCAGTATAAGACAATCTATCAATAATTAAATTTGACATGCACTTCTCTTCCAGTCTAAAAGGATTTGTTTTACAGGTCATTGTCATCGGTTAAAACAGGACATAAACGATAAGGGTCTTTCGAGTGTGTGATGGGTTTTCGGTTCGGCCCCTCCCCCCCCCCTCTCTACTCCCTTCCTCTCACAACACCCCCACACCGTGTTGTGGATACATCCAGCTGTTCGTTGCAAGTTCTTACGCGACGAAAACATAGTGCGGTTTGCGATTGCTGAGGTATAAGTCCCATTCATATGCCCAATTGCTACAAAACTGCTTCCAACAAGGTCAGATTTCAGTTCCAAAAAGGTACTAAAATAGTAATAATTACATCAGCGGTGAATAGCTTAAGATGATGTTGATTAGTAGAGAAGATTACAAAACAATGTTTCAGTGTGGTGCACGACAGAGTATGCCAGCAAGGGAAATATGCCCCTACATACACAAATTGCATCATTGAAATCTAAGTTTAAAAAACAAACATTCCTTTTAAGTTTGTCATCAGCCATTTATATAAGTCCCTCTGTGGGTTCGGGCATTAAATAGAATAGACCCAACGTTTCCCGGCGTGTCGTAAGAGGCGACTAACAGGGGTGATGTTAGCACGGCATCACTGGGCGAAAGTCTTCTACACAGAAGTCACCGGCCAGGGCGGAGGAACCTCACGTTACTACAGGTTCAACGACCATGTGCTCAGGGCCAAGGCGAGCCACACTGTATTCGTGGATTTCGGCTGTGGCCAACAGCCTGGAGAGGATTGGGCACCGCCAGGTCTTTTTTGCCCAAGACACACTACATGATGACACAACCCACTAATTCCATACCGGATCGGTCGTCGCCCGGGTCGTCACACGGCACAAGGACCGCGCCTTCCGTTGGCCACCAGGACGGAGGTGTTAAGTATGCTACTGATGGACAATTTAGCAAGATCCGCACGAGAAACAACATCGTCATAGGAACCTGGAATGTCAGGACCCTAACTGCGGAAGGAAAATTAGAAGAACTGGCCCACGAGTTGGACCACTATCGATGGAATGTTCTAGGTATCAGCGAACTGCGCTGGAAAGGCCTAGGTGAAACAACGACCGACAAAGGCCACAAGCTCTATTTCAGCGGTAGGGATGACAGGCACGAACACGGCGTTGGATTCTTGGTCCACAAGAACATTCTAGCCACTGTCATGGGTTGCCGCCCAGTCTCCAGTAGACTCATTACCATCCGCCTGAGAGCAGCCCCTTTCAACATCACCATCATCCAGGCCTACGCCCCAACATCAGACTATGACGACAGCGAAGTGGAGGATTTTTATGAAAATCTACAGGCGGTCCTTGACCAAGTGCCGAAGAAGGACATAGTCATAGTGCAAGGCGACTGGAATGCCAAGGTTGGCCAAGATGCGCACCACAACTGGGGAGACACATGTGGACCCTACTGCAACAACGAGACAAATGACAGGGGTCTGAGACTCTTGGAGTTTGCCAGATACAACAACCTGGTACTGGCAAACACGCTTGGTCTCCACAAAAACTCCCGACGATGGACATGGCACAGTCCTGGCGGGGAGCATCACAACCAAATAGACTACATCATGGTCAAGAAACGCTTCAGATCAAGCATCAACATTGGCAGGACACGTACTTTTCCAGGAGCAGACATCGGAAGTGACCACGATCTCGTGATGATGTCTTTCCGGCTCCACTTGAAGAGAGTAAATACAGCAAAGTGCACTAGACTGAAGTTCGACCTGGACAAACTGCAAGACCCGGAGGTGGCAGAACTATTTCAGGCCACAATTGGAGGGAAATTTGCACCACTGCTCATTTTGGGGGCTGGTGAAGTAGATGTCAACACCATGACCACCACCTTCAACTCAGCTGTGACAGATGTCGCCACTGAGATCCTTGGCAAGCACCGACCAAAGAAGAAGCTGTGGATCACACCTGAACTTTTGGATCTGTGTGATAAACGAAGAGAGATGAAAAAGAAAAAGAACACCTCACAGGGAGCTGATGTCTACCGAAAAATCAACAATGACATCCGAAAAGGCATGCTCACAGCAAAGGAGAACTGGATAGAAGATCAATGCCAGGAAATAGAGAACAGTCTGAACAAGAACAACAGCAAGAAGGCCTACCAGACTGTGAAGCGGCTGACAAGTGTCAAACAGCCCAAAGTCTCCACTATCCAAAGCAAGTCTGGCATATGCCTTACAGAAGAACAAGAAGTCTTGGACAGATGGACAGAGTACTGCTCTGACCTTTACAACCATACACCAAATGGAGACCCATCAGTTCTAGCATGTCCCGAGAACAGAGAAGAAGAAGAAATCCTCCCAATTCTCCGGGAAGAAGTTGAGGCAGCAGTGCAAGCGCTAAAGAAAGGGAAGTCAGCGGGAGTGGACAACATACCCGCGGAACTGCTACAAGCAGGAGGAGAAGCGATGATTGATGCCCTCACCATTATCTGTAACAAGATCTGGCAGAGTGGGGAGTGGCCTATACCATGGACCCAGTCGCTTGTCATCACTCTTCCCAAAAAAGGTAACCTTCAGGAGTGTGGAAATTACCGGACCATCAGCCTCATCAGCCATCCCAGCAAGGTCCTCCTGAAAATAATACTCAACAGGTTGAAACCCCAAGCTGAACAAATCATAGCTGAAGAACAAGCAGGATTCAGGGCAGGGCGAAGTACCACTGAGCAGATTTTCAACCTCAGAATAATCTGTGAGAAATACCTACAGCACCAACAACATCTATATCACGTGTTCATAGACTTCAAGAAGGCGTTTGACCGAGTCTGGCATGCAGCTCTATGGGCAACAATGAAAGTGTACAACATCAGCCCTAAAATTATTGAAGTCATCAAAAGCCTGTATGACAAGGCTACCAGTGCAGTCCTCCACAACAGAGCCATCGGGAATTGGTTCAGAACAACAATCGGTGTGCGTCAAGGATGCCTACTCTCTCCAACACTCTTCAACATCTTCCTAGAGCGCATCATGTCGGATGCTCTTGCAGACCATGAAGGCACAGTCAGCATAGGGGGTAGAGCAATCTCCAATCTTCGTTTTGCAGATGACATTGATGGATTGGCTGGAGAGGAACAAGAACTTGAACAGCTGGTACAGAGGCTTGACACCACCTCCAAAGCCTATGGAATGGAAATAAGTGCAGAGAAGACCAAAATGATGACCAACAACACCAATGGCATCAATACGGACATCAAAGTCCAAGGCCAATCCCTCGACACAGTGCATAGCTTCAAATATTTAGGAGCCATTGTATCAGACAATGGGTCCCGACAGGAAGTCCTCTCCAGGATCGCACAAACAACTGCTGCCCTGACAAGGTTGAAGCCCATTTGGAAAGACAGGACCATCAGTCTACATTCCAAAGTAAGACTGCTGCGCTCCCTTGTCATCTCCATCTTCCTATATGCTTGCGAAGCATGGACCCTCACAGCAGATCTCCAACGAAGAATACAAAGCATGGAGATGAGGTGCTACAGAAGACTTCTGGGCATTTCCTATACCCAACACATCACCAACGACAAGGTCCGACAGACCATCACACAAGCCATTGGACAACACGATGACCTGCTAACAGTGGTGAAGAAACGGAAACTTCGGTGGTATGGCCACGTCACCAGATCATCAGGCCTTGCAAAGACTATTCTGCAAGGCACAGTGCAAGGAGGTAGAAGAAGAGGGAGACCGAAAAAGAGGTGGGAGGACAACATTCGAGAATGGACTGGTTTGACACTGAGCGAAGCCATCAGGGCTGCTGAGGACAGAGAAAGATGGAGTATGCTGGTTAAACGATCATCTGTGGTGCCCCTACGACCTTCGGGTTACGGGACAGGATAGGATAGGATAGGATTTATATAAAAGTTACAAGCAAATGTTTATATTAGTCCGCGTTTTTTCTTGAAAGTGAATGTTATACATCGAACATTCGTAATATTTAAAACAGGCATTTTTATTATTAAACATTTATGCATTAAAAAATGTTCTGCTTCACCAACATATGCTTTACATACAATTCGCTAATAGATTTAAACTGTACTTGAATATGCGTACTTCATCACACGAAATCACATAAGCGAACTATGAAGTGATGTTAGATTTTTTTAAAACCACAGGTTAATGGAGAAGAGTAACGAGCTGTTACCTGGCACTTAAGGACCTTTCTCTCTGCACGCGCCCTCAGCATGGAATATCAGCGTTGTTCAAGAGGACATCATCATCATCATCATCATCATCATCATCATCATCATCATCATCATCATCATCATCATCATCAACATCGTCGTCATCATCATCAACATCGTCGTCATCATCATTATCATCGTCGTCAATCAATCAATCAATCAATCTATTATTATCATCATCCTAAGAGAAAAGACTTTTAACAAAGTGAGGTGTCTTTGAGCGGCCTATGTAACATGCCTGTTTGCGAACTGTCTAAGAAACCTATTTTGGTGTCCTTTTACAGGTCTTCTGGCGTACTTCTACTGGCCTTCTCGAGACATTCCAGCGGTCTTCTAGTGGCCCTCCCTGGTGTGTAATCTTGTCCAGCATGTGCCATTAACACCTTCGCTAGACCTCGGGCGTGTCCCCCTCTTTAATGTTGCATGATGACCTTAGCCTATAAGGTGTCAAAGGCATCTTTAACAACGAAAGTGTGAATACAAAACTCTGTCTTGCCTTGCTAACGGATCTTGCACGCGTTTCTCATAGAAGAAGGAAGAGGTTTAGAACAAGATATAGTGCCGGACAACAGCGTGAATTCAAACCCTTGGTGTCCCTTCCCAATGGATTAATGCAGCTTAAAATTGCATTAACTGCGAAAGTAAAATTATGTGTATACCTTTCTTGTATTATTATTTGTTTAGTGTACTTAATTCAGGGTGTTCCAAAAGTCTTGGGCACATTTTGACATTGAATATTTCCGAAACTATTAAGGATATAAAAAAGCATCTGGTAAATTCAGAAAGCTTGTAATCTCAATTTTTACATGGAATGTTCAAAGATGTTCAATGTGAGCACCATTGGTCACACGACACACATCAAGCCGATAGTCAAATTCTTGCCAAACGCGTCCCAGCATTTTCTGGTTGAGTGAACGCCATTAATGGGTCTGAAAAGAAATTAAAAAATCAACAGCTTTACAAAAAACTTAATGTAATTAGCTTTAAAATGGCACAACTTTTATCTCACTACCATTCATAGTAATTGAGATATGGGTACTTCAAATGTGCCCAAGACTTTTGGAACACCCTTATATTGTAAACAACTGTGCGCTTTTAAAAGTTCGTATCGCCTTCTTAATGGAATTTTGTAACATAAAACTAGGGAAGTCTACGTTCCTCTAATAATGACGTTTCCCGCTTTTAAAATTAACTTGGTGGCATCTATAGTATAATATCTTAGGTATGTGATAGATAAAGATGGAGAAACAGAGGAAGAAGAAGGAGAAGCAGAGGAAGAAGAAAGATGTCGCGAAACGGAACGCTCGCGATAATTTTTATTTTCCAAGTGCAAATTGTTTTATAGAGTGCCTGTGCTAGATTTAGAAATATGACGTCAATTTTGCTGCGTGTCAATCGCCATTTTGTGTATTCCTGGAAAAGAATAAAATGGACGATTTTTATCGATGATTCTTTTGTGTGAAAGTTTGTGATTAATGCCAATAATAAAATTTTAGGGAAAGAAAAGAGTTTGTGAGCTATTAATTTTACAAAATATAATATTTGAGGTGATAGGTCATTTGTTTGCGTTGGGAAATTTTCATTGGTTGTTTTAATGATAAAAGTATGGTAACCTTAGTAAAATGAAACAGAGGCAAAATCGGTTAGGAAAACTGTCAATCAGTTGGGAAAGAGATCTAGACTGGACAGGAAGGATTCTACCCAAGCTCCGAGGCAACTTATTCTGTGGGGTGCCAACGACAGTTTAGCTGGAGGCTGAATGATGTCAGATGTGGTTGGGCCAGGAAGATAGTTGTTCCTCGACGTTTGATCAGCTTTAGCTGAAATTCTGGCACCGTAGGGTAAATATTTAGATTTTTCTTCATTCAAGATCATTTCCCAAGAAGATTGATACGTGTGATGATTTGTTCATTGAATATATGTATTTTCAGAGGAGAAAAATAGTTTGTTCATTGAATGCATTTGTTTTTCAGAGTAGTGAGATAGTTTGTTCAGTGAATGCATTTGTTTTCCAGAGGAGACAAATAGTTTGTTTGTTTGAATGCATTTCTTTTCCAGAGAAAAATAGTTGGTTCGTCTGAATGCAGTTGGTTTTCAGGGGACTGATGTGTTGATTAATCGTAACATGTTTTTCCAAGCAGAGCCGGACCTGAAGGAGTTTAAGTTTGTATGAAAATAATTTTCATGCAGATTTCTAAGACTAGTTTTGTTCGGCAGGTGTTTTTATTCTGTGGTATGAATCGTCTTGGATCTACGTGACGATGTCATCTTTGAGACTGGCACTGGATTCTTCGATGACGTCTGGCTTATGATCGGAGTGACTGATTCTAAGATGGAACTGTACGTTAACGAGGGCTACAGAAGTCACTGGTGGGTCATGGACAGCCTTTAGATCTAACGGCGACATCGACGTCAAGTTCCAGCTCCTATTAACTTTTCTACCAACTCACCTAGTTCCGGATTTCTTCATCTGTTAACAACGATTTCAACGAGGACTTTATAAGAAGCTAAGTAAAAAAAACAATCGAACTTTATTTTCGGTAACCACGACAAAAGCATCGCCAAATTATCGTTCCGATCTCGAAGAAAAAATGAACGGAATATAATAAAATACTCGAACTTGGAAAAATGTGTTATGTGTTTGTGAAGTGTTGGAATGAAATGGTGTACCTTAGGTTTTTTTATTGAAATAAAACCATGTTCTGGGGTAAGTCATGAAAGTCAAGGAAGTCCTTCATCAGTAGTGATCACCCAGTAACACCCAGTTTTGCGACATTCTGGGTTCATCGTCCGGGATTAGAATTTCTGGAAAATTCTAGGGGGTAACGAGCCATTCATTTTTTTTAATGTCAGAGGTGCACCATTAATCCAATACTTTACAAATTCAACACTTCAGCGAGTTTTCATAATTTTTTCCATAATAATAAGTTCTTGCTTCAAGTTGTGGTTACCTTGATGTAATTGTTGCACGTCTGCATGAGCATGATTAGAGAGCAGTATAGGTAAGATATTGTTTTATGTTGTTGCTAGTCATTGCTTACATAAAATGTGCATTATATCTGCTAACATGTTAGTGCATCAGTGGTTTCATATTGTATGAGAGCCCAGCTGTGCAAGTATCTTCAGGGGAATCATCTCGTTTGAAATTATTTATTCTGGCGGTTGAGAAGTGAAGACCGGTATTATCCGTAGTAGGATTAAAGATATTTTGGGTATAAGTTTTACTTTTCCAAAATTTCAAACCTTGATTGCAGAGTTTGCAATAGCTATTGTACGTAGGTACTAGTGTTTTGGTCGAAGGTATACTTAGGCTGAACAGTTTCTGCAACCTATGACGTTTATTATCCTGATGGAGAATTTAGGGTAAAGTATCGGTCATAGTTTGAAAGTAAGTTTTCCAGCTTAAACTTTAAGTAAGTTGGATGTTCCGAAAACATTGTGAAGTTTCAGTGTTGTTCGAAGACAGGCTAGAGGTTAGGTATTGATCGGTGAGGGGTCAACCTAATTAGCTCTGTGTTGCTTAGTCTGGTCAAACCTCTAACCAAGAATTATTTCTAGTTGAGGGTCTGAAAGTCAGATTCGGTAGTGTCCGATTGACAGTTTAACCAATTGTGGTAATTGGTAGTGCTGGTTAGTAAATGTGGGTCTAGTTAGACGTTTTACTTAACCAGGAGACTAAGCGTGGATGATAATCTGGAAGGTAGTGGATTATCGTCGGTGATCGTGTTATTAGTGTATAACCGTTCACGTAAGGATAGCTGTGATAGAATAGCCGTTTGGGGCTAGAGCGCAGGCGTATCCGTTGTAGTACTTTAACCTTTGGAAAGGCGAGTACGTTTGAGGCCTAAATAGTCTGTGGTTTTATCTACCAGGGTTACGTGTAGTAAAACAGGATTAGTTTAGGGAAAGTTTGGCTAGGAGGATGCCGAGGCAGCAACCAGTTCAGATGGAGACTGAGTCTCCGCTGCTAGCCTACAAGCAGGATGGGATCATCCTGGGTCTGACAGATAAGGATCTGGCAGAGTATGTGGAAAATAGAAGGAAAGAAGCGGAAGAGAAAGCGGAGAGGATAAGGGAGGAAGAGAAAGCGGAGAGGATCCGAAAGGAAGAGGAAAATAAAGCGGAGAGGATCCGGAAGGAAAAGGTAGAGGAAGAGAAAGCGGAGAGGATAAGAGAGGAAGAGAAAGCGGAGAAGATACGGCAGGAGCAACGGGAGGACCAGCTCCGACGGGAAGAACGAGAAGAGCGCATTATGAGAGAAGAAAGAGAGGCCAAGGCAAAATTGGAACAAATGGCCATGCAGAACGAGTTTGAGTTGAGAAAGGCGCAAGAGTGGACTGCAGATGATGGGGACCAAAATCAAAATTTTTATCCCGAGCCGAGGGCAGCGAGGAGCTGTCTGAATGTGAATGTACCTTATTTGGATGATAAGGACGATGTAGAGGTCTACCTGAAACAGTTTGAGCGTATCGCTACGTTGTCAGGTTGGAACAAGGATGAGTGGGCAATAAGACTATCTGGTCAATTACGAGGCCAAGCGCGGCAAATCTACACTGAGATGTCTGATGAGGAGATTTTGGATTACGACATGGTCAAGGCAGCGATCATGAGGCGTTTCCAGCTGACCGCTGAAACTTATCGGAAACGGTTCAAGGAATTCAAGCGGGGCAGTCATGAAGGCATCAGGGAGTGTAGGAACAGAATGGGGATGTATTTAGACAGATGGGTGGATTTGTCTGAGAAAGAAGGAAAATCAGGTGAGCTGAAAGATTTAATTCTCATGGACAAAATGTTGGAGATAGTGTCTCAAGAGGAGGCAAGATTTATTAGGGAGAGAAACCCTACGTGTGTGGACGAAGTGGTGGTCCATGCTCAAACGTATGAAGATGCGCAGAATGCTGGAGGTCCGATAGCAACGAGGCGGCCCATTGGACCCAGTGCTAGAATGGATAACCGTCCCAGGGTTAACCAGCAAACGCAGAATTCGAACATGGGACAACGACGTAATGGAGGGGTGAGTGGTCAAGCGACAGGTCCTGGTAACGCGGGTGCGTCAGGAATAAACAAGACTCAGCAAAACTTCAAGGGATGTTTTCGATGCGGAGGCCCACATTTGATGAGGGATTGCCAAAAGGCAAATGTGAATAGAAACAGACCAAACTCAAACCTTGCGTCAGCTGTTGTGAATGCGGTCAACGTGACCCAGGAACAGAAACCGTGTAATCGATGTAGTGAAGACGGCTATGAACCGAACTGTGAGTTGAAAGTGGATGGAGTAAAGGCTCAAGGTATTCGGGATACAGGGGCCAGTAGTATATTGGTGGATTCAAGTTTAGTTTCCCCAAGCAAGTATACGGGCGAATACCAAAATGTGACACTTGCAGATTCATCCAAGCGAAAGAAAGTGCCCATTGCTGTGGTGAATTTGGAAACTCCGTTTTTCGTTGGAGAAACGCGTGTTTTGGTTTTGAAGACGCTGGTGCATCAAGTTCTGATAGGAAATAGCAGGAAGATGACAGACGGGACTGAGGTCAAAGTTCCATTGTTTCCGTTGGTAGAGCAACCGGAGGAACAAGTTGTAGCACCAGTACAAACCAGGTTGCAGGAGAAGCTACAAGCACAAGCCAAGCCATGGATTCCTAAGCAGATTGACTTAGGGCAAGTACGTCCTGAAGATTTATCTAGGGAACAAAAGGCAGACCCGACTTTAGGAAAGATTCGGGAAAGGGCAGAGCTAGGGCTCAAGCAAGAAACCCACTACGAGTGGAAGAAAGACATTTTGTACAGAGTTTACATGAGTGAAGGCAAACCATGTAGACAAGTGGTAGTACCAGAACGGTACCGATCAGATGTGCTCAAATTGGCTCATGATACACCGATGGCAGGACATCAAGGAGTACGTCGAACTCGCGACCGGATATGGCGTGATTTCTATTGGCCGGGTATATGTGGTGACGTCAAACGTTATTGTGCGTCATGTGACGTGTGTCAGAGGAGCACGAGGAAGGGAGCCACTAGGAAGGTCCCGATGAAAAGCATGCCGCTTATCAGCACACCTTTCGAGCGAGTTGGGGTAGATATCATTGGTCCGATACTACCAGCGTCCAGCAGGGGTCATCGATACATATTGACCATGGTTGACTATGCCACGCGGTATGTGGAAGCGACACCTCTGAAGGATATTAGAGCAGAGACAGTGAGCGAGGCGTTGTGGATCTATTGGACCAGGATGGGAATTCCTAAGGAAGTGATCACAGATAGGGGTACCCAATTTACCAGCGAAATCATGGAGAGAGTGAACAAGCTTCTCAACATAAAGGGGATCCATACTACACCCTTTCACCCGCAAACAAATGGTTTGACAGAGAAGTTCAATGCTACACTCAAGGACATGATGAAGAGACTTTGTCAAGAACAGCCCAAAGACTGGGACAAGTTTTTGCCAGCCTTATTATTTGCCTACAGGGAGGTACCGCAAGAAAGCTTGCAATTTTCGCCTTTTGAACTGTTGTATGGGCGTGAAGTACGAGGGCCTATGCAGGTTCTACGTCAGGTGTGGACAAACGAGGATGCAGGAGAGGAAGTGCGATCCACGATTAGTCATATCACGGATCTCACGAACAAAATCGAGAAAACTTGTGAGATTGCCAAGAACAACCTCAGCAAGGCAGCGCTCAGGTACACGAGGGTGTACGACAAAAAGGCCATAGACAGAAAATTTGTGGTCGGGGACAAAGTTTTGCTTTTGTTACCCGCAAAACACAACAAGCTGCAGCTAACGTGGAAAGGTCCTTATCCAGTTGTGGAGAAAGTGGGCAGCTGCAACTACAGAATCAAGATAAGGGGACATGAAAAACTGCTACATGCGAATTTGCTGAAATTGTACGTCGAACGTGACGGAAAGCAAACAGGAACAGATGAAGCACAGCCAAACGCGGTGGTCATGGAGACAGATGAGGAGGAAGTAAGCGTTGTGGTTGACGATGTGTGCGATGAAGAGATGGGAGCACTAGGCATAGATCGTTTTCCCATGCTTACATTGCATGCAAAAGAAGGTCCCAGAGACGTGAAGATCAACCCTGAGTTGGACGAGCACAGGCAGGCTGAAATCTTGTCTATTTGCGACAGGAGAGAAAATGTGCTTAAAGACATACCAGGGAAATGTAAAATCGAAGAATGTGAATTCAAACTTACATCACAAGAGCCAGTGCATGTGAAGCAATACCCGCTACCATTTGCGCAGGTAGAAACCGTGAAGAAAGAGGTCATTGACATGTTGGAGTTGGGGGTCATAGAACCAACAGTGTCGCCTTACAATAGTCCAATTGTGTTGGCGAAGAAGAAGGATGGTGAAATACGTTTCTGTATTGATTATAGAAGCCTCAACAAGCAGGTAGAGTTCGATTCGGAACCTATTCCTGATGTGCCACAAATCTTTGCAAAATTGCAGAAAGCACGCTATTTGTCAAAGATAGACTTGACGAAAGGGTATTGGCAGATACCAGTCAAAGAAGAGGATAAACCGAAGACGGCGTTTAGTACACCCATGGGACAGTACTGTTTCGCTTATCTTCCATTTGGTATCAAGACTGCGAGTTCTATTTTCACTCGAATGATGCGCAAGTTACTTGAACCACTGAAGCGTGATGATATTGAACATTTCATTGATGACATCATCATTGCCACTGAAACATGGGAACAGCATGTAGAAGCCATTGATGCTGTGTTGAAAAGGTTGGAGGAGGCAGGTCTTACAGCGAAACCCTCTAAGTGCTACTTTGGTTTCGGGGAGTTAGACTATTTGGGTCATCATGTGGGTGGAGGCACAGTCATGCCTGATGATGACAAAACAGAGAAAATCAGGTCAGCCAGCAGACCGATCACAAAGAAGGAAGTCAGAGCATTCCTAGGACTAGTGGGGTTCTACAGGAAATACATCAGCAACTATGCGGAAATCAGCGCTCCGTTGACTGATTTGACAAAGAAAGGTCTACCAGAAAAAGTGGTCTGGGATGAAAAATGTGAAGCAGCATTCGTTAAACTCAAAGATTGTTTGGTTAGCAAACCAGTGTTATTGCTACCTGACGTCAGCAAACCATTTACTCTGAGGAGTGACGCATCAGATGTTGCAGTGGGAGCAGTTTTACTGCAAGATCAAGGGCAAGGGTTACAGCCAGTAGCCTATGCAAGCAAGAAGCTTAACCGTGCAGAGAAAAACTACTCGACCATCGAAAAGGAGTGTTTGGGAGTGGTATGGGCTGTCAAGAAATTTGAACAGTACCTGTATTCAACACATTTCACTTTGGAGACAGACCACCAACCACTCACATATTTGCAGAAAACCAAGACTGAGAATGGTCGGCTAATGAGGTGGGCTCTCCAGCTGCAACAGTATTCTTTCACAGTCAAAGTTATCAAAGGGAAAGACAATGTTGGCGCAGACTATTTGAGTCGCTTGCACTTGTAAAAGAATAGCTTAAACATGGATGTTTCAGCTCAAGAGGAGGGGCGTAATGTCGCGAAACGGAACGCTCGCGATAATTTTTATTTTCCAAGTGCAAATTGTTTTATAGAGTGCCTGTGCTAGATTTAGAAATATGACGTCAATTTTGCTGCGTGTCAATCGCCATTTTGTGTATTCCTGGAAAAGAATAAAATGGACGATTTTTATCGATGATTCTTTTGTGTGAAAGTTTGTGATTAATGCCAATAATAAAATTTTAGGGAAAGAAAAGAGTTTGTGAGCTATTAATTTTACAAAATATAATATTTGAGGTGATAGGTCATTTGTTTGCGTTGGGAAATTTTCATTGGTTGTTTTAATGATAAAAGTATGGTAACCTTAGTAAAATGAAACAGAGGCAAAATCGGTTAGGAAAACTGTCAATCAGTTGGGAAAGAGATCTAGACTGGACAGGAAGGATTCTACCCAAGCTCCGAGGCAACTTATTCTGTGGGGTGCCAACGACAGTTTAGCTGGAGGCTGAATGATGTCAGATGTGGTTGGGCCAGGAAGATAGTTGTTCCTCGACGTTTGATCAGCTTTAGCTGAAATTCTGGCACCGTAGGGTAAATATTTAGATTTTTCTTCATTCAAGATCATTTCCCAAGAAGATTGATACGTGTGATGATTTGTTCATTGAATATATGTATTTTCAGAGGAGAAAAATAGTTTGTTCATTGAATGCATTTGTTTTTCAGAGTAGTGAGATAGTTTGTTCAGTGAATGCATTTGTTTTCCAGAGGAGACAAATAGTTTGTTTGTTTGAATGCATTTCTTTTCCAGAGAAAAATAGTTGGTTCGTCTGAATGCAGTTGGTTTTCAGGGGACTGATGTGTTGATTAATCGTAACATGTTTTTCCAAGCAGAGCCGGACCTGAAGGAGTTTAAGTTTGTATGAAAATAATTTTCATGCAGATTTCTAAGACTAGTTTTGTTCGGCAGGTGTTTTTATTCTGTGGTATGAATCGTCTTGGATCTACGTGACGATGTCATCTTTGAGACTGGCACTGGATTCTTCGATGACGTCTGGCTTATGATCGGAGTGACTGATTCTAAGATGGAACTGTACGTTAACGAGGGCTACAGAAGTCACTGGTGGGTCATGGACAGCCTTTAGATCTAACGGCGACATCGACGTCAAGTTCCAGCTCCTATTAACTTTTCTACCAACTCACCTAGTTCCGGATTTCTTCATCTGTTAACAACGATTTCAACGAGGACTTTATAAGAAGCTAAGTAAAAAAAACAATCGAACTTTATTTTCGGTAACCACGACAAAAGCATCGCCAAATTATCGTTCCGATCTCGAAGAAAAAATGAACGGAATATAATAAAATACTCGAACTTGGAAAAATGTGTTATGTGTTTGTGAAGTGTTGGAATAATGGTGTACCTTAGGTTTTTTTATTGAAATAAAACCATGTTCTGGGGTAAGTCATGAAAGTCAAGGAAGTCCTTCATCAGTAGTGATCACCCAGTAACACCCAGTTTTGCGACAAAAGAGAAGGAAGAAGATGAAGATGATGATGATGATGATAATGATGATGATGATGATGATGATGATGATGATGATGATGATATGATGATGATGAGGAGAAGGATGACGATGAGATGATAATGATGATGAGGAGGAGTAGGAGGAAGATGACGACGACGTCAACAACGATGCGACCAAATGTTAAAGGGTCTGTCGAATTGTGCCGCTGTCCTTGAAATGCTGTAGAGTACAATATCATTATTGATCAAAAGGCCCCAATTCGAAGGATTTTATTTATTTTCGGCGAAATCGGGTTTACCCTAAAATTGACATTGTTATTACATTATTAAAGGATAATGACTGTGGACATTCGTTGTTCAAACTAACTGCTAGTTTGAATTTTCCATTTCGGTTCTGTCAGGGAGTGATTTCCCTTGTTATTAACGTGTAACCTGTGACCCTATTTCTGAGTGGGCCATGCGGCTTAGGTCTTTGGTGTCTGGGGAAAGGTAGGTCTCTATAATCAGCCTAAAACCCTTACGAGCAATTGCTTTTACGGGTTCCGTCTCTGACCAGCTTTGGTAGATGTTATATTTTTCCTCTAGAATGTTATGTTGCCCGCCCACAGCTGTTGCCTTTAATTGGCACAAAAACTACGGAATTTATTCATAAAAAAATATATCTATACTTTCCAAAGATTTTTTTTGTGGTTAGCTTATTTGTTCAGTGGGGCAATACTCATGAATATTAAAATGATCTATCGAGGGGGCGTGGTCAAAGTGCGTCTCTTTACGCGACAGAAGTTTCTGAAACTACTACTTTACGCGCTGCACTTTCATTGTCATCTGAGCGTCCAAACACCTTACAACAATCGGAAACTCAAAGCTATTCATTAAATTCAAGCTGTACGTCATGAGAGCTCGAAGTATGATGGTTAACAACGATGACGGTGCTTCCGACGTTATTGAAGGGTGCTGAAGAGAACTTTAAAAATATCCGGGTATCTTAACGCCTATATACGCAACAACGGTGAATAAGTCGATCATCGTGCAGCCTCGAGATGAATCATGTAAGTCTGCCATTGCTAGACACAAAGCATATGGTAATGGAAAGTCTTTTCAATGGGAATGAAATGGGTTGGATAACGATTAAACGGTGCCGTCAACGGTGCAAAGGTTAAGGTTAATTGTAGATTATAGTCACAGACACCTGAGCGTATAGACGATTACTGGTCACATTATTCTGACACTAGCGAACCAGTTGATGATAAGGGGAAAATAATATTGTCACACGTTGGCCAATCCGGAATTCGAATCAGTGAACTTTCGGTTACTAGTAAGCCGTTCTACCAACTGAGCTACCCGGCGCCGCCTGTCAACGGTGCGTAAGAGTAAAACGCACATCTATAATGCGAACAAAGAGAAACATGCCTGCCTCGATGCAGAAATGTCGATCACCAACGATGAAATTGAAAGTCGATGCTAGGCTAAGTCTTTGACCCAGTGCCAGCTCTTGGCCTTATTCAACGTCTCTATGAAATGGTGTAAGGCTATAGAACTTGCAGAACATGCACTGATGAACCGACGTCCACTTTGCGGTCACGAACAGAGCAAACAGTAAAAGAACTATCTCGGACAAAACAAAGACGCTATAAAATCCGTTTGAAAGGAAAAGTGTGGCTCGGTTATGCCAACCATTCACCTGCAAATTAGCATCCTGTTTCCGACCTGATTGTTGATGTTGTTATTGTTGTTGTTGTTATTGCTGCTGTTATTCTTGTTGCTGTTGAAGTCGTCGTCATTTGTTGTTGTTTTTTGTTGTCAGGTTTCGTATCTCTTCCCAGTGCAAACTCTGTCAAATGTATGATTGCTCAAACCCATTTTTTATGAACACACGCGGACTAACAAGTTACGCCTAAATCTATACAAATGCATGACGGGAGACTTATTTTTAATAGAAGTTTAATTCCAGTAATGGCTCTGTGTATTCTATTCCACGTTCTCCAATGTTACTTCAAACAAACATTATAGAAATCCGGTCGAAAGTACAAAATACAGGCTCAAAAAAATGGATCTGGGATGTCCAATGATTTTCAGCTTCATACCATACACTAAATTCCTTCTGCTCTGCAGTAAACAACGACAGATGAACGGCCTGCAACAGTCGGCGTTACAATATGCAAATTGAGGGTGTCGGGAGGCGAAGCAAAATGACAAGCCAACAACACAGGAACAAGCTGTCAGCGATCATTCCTGTCCGTGTTAACTTGTCAGCGAGCTTTGACGTGTTCATGCAACCCGCTCCAGCTTGTTACTGTTCTCTACGGCTCTTTCCTTGACATGAACGTATACATGCCAATTCTGCACCCTACTGCCTTTAGAACTGTGGACTTGGGGTGCCAGTTCTTAGTTTTGCAATAATGGTACAAAAACGAACTTCAGGCTTTCCGGCACCTCTCGGTCTTCGACAGATAACTTAGATGTTAAATACTTCCTTTCTCTTACAGCCAGCTCCGTTAAAGCTATGTCATCTCCTCTTTCTCGATGCTATATCATTGATGAAATCCTAGATGTTCAAATTAGGGATTGAACTTCCGCGGCAAAATCATATCGACAACAATACTATTGAAAACAAACCACTCGCAGTCTACATTGTGTTTGTTTACTAGCCTTGTTTCCATCTGCACGTTACTAAGTATGGAAAACTCTGTGATGTATGCCGGAAGTAGAACATCAGGCAGGCTATAATGTGTCGTGAGTTTGAATAAAAAGTGAGAACAAAAGACAAGTCTCGCACGGGAAATAAAAATATTAAATTTTGCATCGATATCCAAACACACTTTTTTTAATAGCAGTTTATAGTCCCCTCTCTTCCCGATAAGGATTTTCAGAGAGGAGACTGTATCCAAACACACGATTTTGAATATGTTGAATATGCAAAAGTAAACGACTCTGGTCGCTAGGCTAGATTTTGCCCACAGTTTCTTAGTGATTGTGAGAATCCCGCTCGCCAGGAACGCTACTCTCGCTGCCTGCTACTGATTCCCGTGAGTTAATACCCTTCCTTTGGGTATGTACCGTTCCCCTTGGTTTGGAATAGCGTGCGGAGACAGTAGTAAAAGAATTACACAGGTAGCCAATCTGTTGCAATAACAAGAATTCCAGAGATATTGTTGATTTAAAAAAAAGTATAATACCTAAACGTATCTGAAAGGTATATGACGTACTTCTGAAGTAATAGTGTCCTTATCAACAGTCTCGGTCGTATTTTTCACATGTTACAAGAGATTATTTAAATTATAGATTTCCTGAAATTACTAGAAATTCTAAGGATTTAATAAAATCTGTGTATGTTATTGAGTTTTTTAAAATTCGGAATTTCGTGAAATTAATACAATTGTTAGAAATGTCAAGAAACGCTTCATGATAAGCTTTAGCTTTCAGGAAATGTAACAAAATCCTTTATTTGAAGAAACTCCGGTAGCATATATAACTAGGCTGATTTTCCCTTTTCAGGATAATAGGATGCCTCCCGTAAGCTGTAGTAAAACAATAGCCCGTATGGCAGGGAATAAAAATGTCTATCCGTCTTTTTTATTTATTCAAAATTATATTCGCATTTGCACGTGTGTCACAGGGAAGTTCGTGGAATAAACCCATTTGTCTAACTTCTAAGAGTATTAATCGCTGAAGGAAATAAGTTCGTCCACTCTCTCCGTAGTGAACTGATTTCGTTTAGCGCTTTTTCAATTCAAAGTTCAAAAGTTCACTATTCATATGCACGTTTCTTATTTTGTATAGCATATTTTAATGTAACAGGGTTCTTTAAACATGTATCGTTTTAAATCCTGTGTGTGCATGTGCATATATATATATGTGTGTATGTGGGAGGGTGCGCGTACGCGTGTGTGTGCGCGTGTATGCGTGTGCGCGCGCGTGTGTGTGCGTGCGTGCGTGTGTGTATGTGTATTAGCATTTCGTGTAGCTTGTCTGTAAAATAGTAGCATATACACAATGTCCACCATATTTAAAATAATGTATATGTCCAGTGTGATTGATTGATTGATTGATTGTTGCTTTAGGTCCAGCAGACTCTTCCGAGCCAAATCAGGACCGGACAACCCCCGATCCGCATAAAAGATCTGCTGAAACAACCCTAGTGGGAAAATTGAATGCCCTCCACCGGCCAGTCACTTTACAATAAAGACATCCCACGCAGGGGACGGCTGAGGCTTTACCCCAACTACTCAAACCCCCGATTACAAAAACAAAATAGAATACAAACATCATTATAAATTATCAACAAAACACATACATATAAAATGCCTATATTGCTAAATAGTTACATCATAGGAAGCCCTAGTGACCACCCGGCAGAAAGCGTTCAACATTCCCAAGCTGATCCAACAGACCTCATACACAAACAAGGAGTCTTGTCCAGGAAGAGTTTTCAAGAAAAAAGGTAGGTCACTGATCTAGCGAAGAAGAAGATAGTATAGCAGATTGATAGAACAGAGCAGGAATGAGAAAGAGCAAATGAGAAAGACAGCGACAGTGGGAATTTAAAGCACTAAATTTCCAGAAAGTGGGGGTACTATTTATACTAAAACCCCCGGCACTCCAACGGGGGTACTGTTGCCGCAGTGAATCTGTCATGCCTATAAAGGAAAGACAGGTTTTCAACTGGGGCTTTCACTTTTTCCTTTATAGGTTAGAACAATCTACAGTGTGATTGCGCTTAATGTTTGCAACTGTTTCTGCCAAAAAAGTGTAACAGGAGTCTTAAAAGGTTCTGTGCGGATGTGTGTGTGTGTGACTGATTACCAACATCGTAGCAATTTCCATTGTGTTGTCATTTTTGGCTCAATGAGTTCTGTATTCCGTAGAGTGTATTCTGTAAGAGCGATGGCCGACAACATGATCTAACCAAAGCCGTTCAAGGCGCCAATTTGCTTCCTGGGTGTGTTTGTAGGTGTGTAGCTCTCAATGGCATCAACACGGACATCAAAGTCCAAGGCCAATTCCTCAACACAGTGCATAGCTTCAAATATTTAGGAGCCATTGTATCAGACAGTGGGTCCCGACAGGAAGTCCTCTCCAGGATCGCACAAACAACTGCTGCCCTGGCAAGGTTGAAGCCCATTTGGAAAGACAGTACCATAAGTCTACATTCCAAAGTAAGACTGCTGCGCTCCCTTGTCATCTCCGTCTTCCTATTTGCTTGCGAAGCATGGACCCTCACAGCAGATCTACAACGAAGAATACAAAGCATGGAGATGAGGTGCTACAGAAGACTTCTGGGCATTTCCTATACCCATCACATCACCAATGACGAAGTCCGACAGACCATCACACACGCCATTGGACAACACGATGACCTTCTCACAGTGGTGAAGAAACGGAAACTCCGATGGTATGGCCACGTCACCAGATCATCAGGCCTTGCAAAGACCATTCTGCAAGGCACAGTGCAAGGATGTAGAAGAAGAGGGAGACCGTAAAAGAGGTGGGAGGACAACATTCGATAATGGACTGGTTTGACACTGAGCGAAGCCATCAGGGCTGCTGAGGATAGAGAAAGATTGAATATGCTGGTTAAACTATCATCTGTGGTGCCCCTACGACTTCCGAGTTACGGGACAGGATAGGAGAGGAGGATAGGATCTAGCTCTCTCCAGTCTAGGACATGAGAGTCAGGACCTTTAAAGTCCCTGCGATAAAACGCAAGCGGGCACAGACTAGACTTTGGTGTATAATAATACTATAGTCCAAAGGAGACTCGTAATTATAGTGTATTGAACGTTTTTTTTTTAAATTTTTGTCCCTCAGCTCAAAATGGGTCTTTCCTGCGCTACAAACCAACATGAGCTTGTTTCCAAGGAGAAAACATCAGGCAATAAATTGTCTGTCAGTAGCTGGGAAGAAAGAGCGAAGAAAAATATGTAGAAGCTGTCAACAAGACAAACTGGCATTGAAGCGTGCTACAGAACAAGTGGCGGTGCCATAAACTATTTCACACACTGTCTTACAGGGCAAACACCAAACTTTTTTTTCCTAAGTGTAATAATTATATCTCACCGGCAAAACACCAAACTGTTTTTTTCCTATATGTATGTTGCTCATGCAATATTCACGGTTTGTATCTAACAATAATGGTGTTTCACCGGCAAATACCAAACTTTTTTTTTGGGCTATGTGTAAATTGTTCATGCAATATTTACGGGTTGTATCTAAGAGTAATTATGTCTGTGTGTCAAAATATGCATGAAAACTAAATGTGTTAATGGGTTTGATGATGTTGGTTTTAGTGGGTGGAGGCATACAAGATTACTACTATCAAATACATAACTTCTTTTTCTGACAGCCTGCATCAATGCATAATATACATAGTTCTAATTTATAATACTTATGAGTATGGACTTTTATTTCAGTCTATTGTCCTAAAAATATATTTGATTGTTTGTGGGGGGAGGAGAAGGGGGCGTGACTGTGTGTGCGTGAGAGTGTTGAGTGTGAATGTAGTTACTTGTGTTCATGCATTTTGAATATACATTGTGCATAGCCACACGCTTTTGTGAAAACCAAGCAATAATAATACTAACAATAATAAAACAAACGCCTTTAACAAAATCTTTCATTAAGCTAATGACCGACCAACACAAACCCAAATATAGGCGACAAGGAGAGTGTTTTACCCGACGCCGCGTATGTCTGGCTCTCTCATTACGCTGAGTGTATTCTTTGCCACTTTTTTTGCCACTTCATGAAAAACGCCTTCATTCTTCGGCTCTAAAGGAAATGAGGAAATTGCGGGGGTGGGATTGAAGGTAGGGGGAGTGAGTGAGACAGAGGGCTATAAGGGAGGGGGAAGAGTGTATGTGGTGGGGATGGAGAGAGACAGACAGACAGAGACAGACAGACAGACAGAGACAGACAGACAGACAGAGACAGACAGACAGACAGAGACAGACAGACAGAGAATGAAAGGGAGGAAGGGACAGAGGGGATGGGAGGGAGGGAGTGCGGTGTAATAGAGAGAAGAATTTAAGGACTTTTGAGATAATGCCACTAAGAAATTGATAGACAGTGTAAGAAGGACAAGAAGGGACGTGCGAACTAGACGGTGGAAAACAAAATGCGGTGAAGAGAAAACGTTTTGCAACGAAACAGAAAAAAATACCGAGACAATCCACGAAGAAGACAAACAAGGGCACAACCAGACCACACTCGAGTTACCTTAAAGAATGTAAAAGAGTACATATTTCTGAAAAGGTCTCTAACTCTAGAAAGACAGCGCACAAGCAAACATTCATCCATGACGAAGATTTACGAAAATCGAAGACCTGGATCCGCAACTAGCTGTCCGCGCAGAAGAGATGTGTGGCAATAGCTTGATCTTCAACTACTTTTGTCCTCTGCGACTCTGCCACAAGTAGAATCAAGTAACGTAGACTTGTGCAAGCAGCGAGCTGTGTAAAAATCCAAAGAGACTACGATATTAGCTTACCGAAAACACAAAAGACAAAACCAGATGTCCATCAACCAGTTGTACGGATTCTCCAATCTAAATCTCCAGTACTATAGAGATCGTAGCACGAAAAGAGGTTCGTTCGGAACAAAATGTGTATCACATATTTTTTTGCGGTGACTCTTGTTTGTTTTCAACCTGTCAGTCTTGCTTGCTTCTTTGTGTGCGTTTCAGGGGGAAAATGAGATTGAAGAACAGACAAGAAAAACAACCGAAGAAAAAAAAAAAGAATAATAGAAAGAAAAGCAAAGGTAGAAAGCATAAGAAGAAAGAAGGCACCGTAGATGAAGTATATTGAGTGCAATGTTGTGAGTGCTTCTCCGAACTTTAATTTGTAAAAATTATTTTCCTTCAACTCATCAATTATTACCACTACTTCTCAGTACCTCCGTTTCTCCCCCACCCCCCCACCCCTCGCGATGGACATACATATAAGTATGGCGCTGTAGTGTGTTGGTATAAGCACTCACACTAAATATATTATGTGCTTGATGTGTGTGTGTGTGTGTGTGTGTGTGAATATGTGTGTATGTATGTGTGAATGTGTGTATGTATGTGTGTGTGTGTTTGTTCGTGGTGTTGTGTGTGTGTGTGTTTTGTCATCCACCATTTATTGCACGTAATTCTGGGTTTTACTGCACTGCGCTATTGTAATAATTTTTATCACTTTTAGTAGCAATTTCATTGATGAATTTTTTAATATCGTTCCTTGTTGCTTACTGATCGGTGTACAATAATATCAGTGCGAGAGAAAGAAACGGACAGTGTAATGCGTGTTGTGCTATTGTCGCTAACCCACACCCAAATCCTGTCATTGTTTTACGTTGTTAATAACTATTCTTGTGGCTTAAATGTTTCATTAAGCAACATTGAGCAGGAAGTTAGTACGTGGATCATACTTGGACGCAACCACTGAAGGAAATACAGAATGTTTTTTATGGGTACCTGCCTATGTGTTTAGCATCGGGGAAGGCACGGCAGCGAGGGAGAGGAGATAGACATCGGTCTCATTAAGCTGGCTCACAGAAAGAGGAGACCTAAACCGCCTCTTTCTCCCCAATGCTCTCCCAAAACTACAATAAAACTCGTGTTTTAACTGAAAGCCCAGCTCACCCGATATATATATATATATATATATAATAATAATAATAATAACTAGCATTTATAAAGCGCCTACCCTAAGGATCTAAGCGCTATACACGCACACTTTCTTACGCAAACACATATACACACTATACATATACTATAATTATAAGACAAGTTACTCTTTCACGCGTACATACTACTGCTGTGTAAATCAATATGACAAAAACATACTTAATTACTACTTAACCCCCCACTCCTCCAAACCCCTTTTACAACTACAGATACTGCTGAAAGACCTTTGAGAAAAGATACGTTTTAAGGTTGGATTTAAACGATTCGCAGGAGGTAGAATGTCTAACATGAAAGGGGAGAGAATTCCATAGGTGAGGGCCGTGGACAGCAAAAGAGCGGAAACCATTAGATTTTCTTTTGTAACGGCCTTGGCGGAGAAGACGACAGTCAGTGGATGAGCGAAGGGAACGAGATGGAGTGTAAAGGGAGAAGGTCAGATAGATAAGAAGGAGCAGAACCGATGACAATATTGTAGCAGATACAGGCAGTTTTATAATTAACACGTTCTGCGACAGGAAGCCAGTGTAGCTTAACAAGGAGAGGTGTGGAGGGTTGGCGATGATTTACTTTAAAGATAAGACGGGCAGCAGAGTTCTGAACTTTTTGAAGCAGAAAGAGGATAGAATCTGGACAGCCAATGAGAAGGGAATTGCAATAATCTAATCTAGATAGAATACAGGAAGTAACCAAGGTCTTTGTGGCGTCTTCTGATAGAAATTTTCTAATTGAACTAATTCTCTTCAACTCAAAGTAGCAAACCCGACAGACTCTAGTGATATGCTGTCTCATAGAGAGAGTAGAATCCATGATGAACCCCAGGTTTCTAGCGGAGTCAGAAAAGAAATATCACAAGAACCAACAGTGATAGAGGTAGGCAGAGAAAGATCAGTGACGGAAGAGCGAGTGAAGAGAAGGGCCTCAGTCTTGTCCATCATTTAATTTAAGCATGTTTGCATTCATCCAGGTTTTTATGTCAGTGGTGCAATTCTGAAGTGTTTGTATAACAGAGTGAATGTCTGCAGGCTTGCATGATTGCTGTAGTTGGGTGTCATCTGCAAATAATTGGTGGTTGACAGTATGCTGTTTTATGATTGTAGATAAGGGCGTGGTGTACATAATGAACAAGACAGGGCCTAAAACGGAACCCTGGGGCACGCCATAGAGAAGCGGAGTAGGAACTGAAGAGGAATTATTGGCAGACACATACTGAGTACGGTCTTGGAGATAGGAAGTGAACCACCGAAGAGCTACTGAACGAACACCAAAAACAGTATATATATATATATTTTCTCTCATGGTATTCCACCCCCTTCGTCACCCTCACCTCAATATTTATGTCAGTCATAATAATAATAATAATAATAATAATAATAATAATAATAATAATAACAAGAACAAGAACAAGAACAATAAAATGAATTAATTACTTAATATTTTATAGCGTAAAACCAAACTTAAAGCTTGCTCTAAGCGCTATCACGCATACACACACATACATTAACGCTCACAAGGATAAAATAGTTAAACAATGTGGTACAACATTATGAGATATAACCGTTAAACAATATAAAAAATAATACAAACATCACATCTAACAAGGATAAATCTTTTAACAATACGTACAACATTATGAGATATAACACGTTAAACATCTAAGAAATAATAATATACGATACAGAAACCTCCGTTTCTTATTATGTGAGAGTGTAGCGGATCGGGATTAAATAAAATAAAAACATTGTGGGTGTATATATGTTGAGCGCCCGTGATTGCGCAGTATTTCACGGATCGCAATCTTTCTAATGCGCGCCCGTTACAAAACTTTATGTGTGTATATATATATATCCTATCCTCCTATCTTGTCCCGTAACCCGGAGGTCGTAGGGGCACCACAGATGATCGTTTAACCAGCATACTCCATCTTTCTCTGTCCTCAGCAGCCCTGACATATATATGTTGAGCGCCTGTGTGATTGAGCAGTATTTAGTATGAGTTAGTCACATGACGCAGTCGCTCTCTATCGTACGTCGTTATGTCCTAGAAGAAAATCCAGGTATAATCTCCGTTGGAAGAGAACGGGTAAATAGATATTTTTTATACGTATTTTTATGAAGTGTGTGTGTGTGTGTGTGTGTGCGTGTGTGTGTGTGTGTGTGTGTGTGTGTGTGTACGCAAGCGCGCGTGAGCGTGTGCGTAAATGAGAGGCTATGTGTTTGTCTATACAGACGCGGAAGGGTGTCCGGGCGTAAATTTGGTGATCGCGTGTGTGGATGCGAGCTGATATGGATGCGCGCGAGTGTTTACCTGCATCCCTGCATGTGCCTCTTTGTGTGTGTGAGTTGAGTTATGTGCTTGCGCGCGTGTGTGTGGTCTTACCGGCGTCAGTTTTTTTTTTGTTTTTTTTTTTTGTTGCGCTGGGGTTTTTGATTGTTACCCCATGCAGTATTTGCTTTCTTTCTCCAGTTTCTGTGCAAAAATTCCCTCTTGTTTAGAGTCAGCTATCACGATCGTCAAGAAAAACTGCGCTAGTACTCAACCTCTCTTTTTCCCCTTCCCTACCCACCCTTCCTTCCTCCCTCATCCCTCCCCTGTTTCTAATTCCCATCAAACGGCCACAGCCCAACACCTATCATGTTATGTTTCACACTGGTAACAGTTTCATGCATCTTTGTGCGTGCGTGTTTGAGGAACAGACCGAAAATCTTAGTAGTGCATGTGGAGTAGTGAGTGAATCGTCCTCAGAATGAAAATAACACTACATTTAACCCGAGACAGGCTGAAAACAATTTAATGGAAGAAATACCAAAAAACTAAAAAGCGGGGAACATTATGCGTACATTTCAGCAACTCTTGAAAAGAAGCGGGCTCTTAAGGTCATAACAAAAGAAGAAGAGCAACAACAACAAAAACAACAACATAAACATAAACAAGAAGAATGTATTTGCCGCCCTCTGTTCTGTGGCACTGTGTTTGGAGGGGTACTGTACTACTGTCACAATAATAATACTATTACTAATTGTGACGGTGGGTCTATAGTTACTGGGCTCTGCACAATGGAATGCCATTACCCACTCGTCTTGGTCTGCGGGGGTCGGCTAGTGTAATCACCCTGTGACTAATCTTAATACATTTATATGTTTAGCTCGGTCTGTGTGCGGATAGGGTTATAGAGATAGCACAAAGCAAAGAGTGCTGCATCTTCAGATGAATCCATTAAATTATTTTTCAACTTGACAACAAATGAAATTTACGATCAACTAAAACGATGTGCTTGGAATCAGTGGAATAGTGGAATGAGAAATACAAGGAAGAGGTCATTGAAAACATTACTTGGATAATTCACCAGTATCAAAAAATGTTATATCTATTTCAATATCTTTTCATATTAACAGTTTATTTCACAGAATAAGACTAAATGCTTGGCGTGCTCGTTTCATAAATCCTCCAGTACTTTGTAACTGTGGTAGCATTTTGAATATAAATCACTTAATATTTGAATGTCAACAAAATTATAACCATTTTCAGCCTTTACTTATTAGATTAAATAAATTAAAGCTACCTATGTCCATCTCCAGTGCTGTATATCCAGAAGAACAGTCTGATTGGTCATTGAGCTTAATGCTCATATATTTAATTAGAAGTCATGAATTATTCAATTGTTTCTTTGTTTGTTTGTTTGTTTGTTTGTTGTTTTACTTTTAACTTCTAACAAATAGTCTGGCAATTTTTTTTCATTCTTTGTACCTAATTTATTTAATTAAGCATTATTAGTTCCAATAAATATTTCTTATTTATTTCTTTATTTTGGGATGGGAAGGGAGGGGGCGGGGAAAATTATTTATTAATTTGTTTTAATTTTTATTTTTTTTATTTTATCTTTATTTATTTTTTTTTTTTTGGGGGGGGGGGGTTGGAAGGGGGGAGGGAAGTGGGATCTTGATGAAAGAGTAAGAAATGTAGATGAAAGTGGACGGGGTCCTGTATGTGAGTGGTGAGGGGGGAATATTCAAACGGAAGTGCAATATTGTTACAATGTTGAGCAGGAGTGGGCCCTGACTTATATTAGCCAATAGACGGACAAGTGGACAGCTTCCGATTTCGATTGGCCCCATCGCTGCGTCGTGGATAGAATAATCATTCTTCTTCTTCGTTCTTCTTGCGCATGTGCTTCTTGTAGTATTTATTCTCCTTGCTTTTGTCCTTAGTGTCCTTGCTCGTCTTACACTTTTTCTCCATTCTTTCAGCCCACACGTTCTCCTTCCCTCATCCCCCCTCCCCTTTCCATCACCATCGACTCCCTCTAATGTATATTTTTACTCTTGAAACTGAGTGTACTGTATATCCTATTTCTGTATAATATATTTATACATAATCCTCCTCCTTTTCCTCCTTCTCATCATCACATCATAACCTTCTTCTTCTCTTCCTCTTCTTTATTCTACTTCATTATCAGCAATCACTGATGAGGAATGTACGTGTATGGGTGGGTAGTATATACAGAGGACGGAGTAGGGAGATTCAGCTGGTTAAAAAAAATTAATAACTAGAAATGAGCTTTGAAAAGACAGAACAGTTGTCGCTCGGATTCCCGATTTCTCATTGTGTATTCCGAGGCACGGGCCCTGGCTGGCATGAAAAGACAGTAATAGGAGGGGCTATGGAAATACCGAGGCATCTAACGTGCACTCAACACACACGGGATTACAGAAAGACACACCACAAAAGAATCTAATTCGCGCTGACACTGAGGAGTGATCGTCAGACGGAAGGAGAGGAAAGAGAAGAGCGAGGTGAAAGAAGAAGGAGAAGAAGAAGAGAAAAGGGGGTGAGAATAGGAAAAGAAGAGAGTATTAAGAGGAAATTGTCAGTCCAAGAAGAAGGAATGGAGGGAAATGAGAGAAGAGGAAGAAGAAGAAAAGAAGAAGAAGAAGAAGAAGAAGAAGAAGAAGAAGAAGAAGAAGAAGAAGAAGAAGAAGATTAAAACGTAACTATTGTAACAATGACATCGTTTAGTCTTACAACACATTTTTATTTAACATATAATAATGTCTGTTAAGCCGTACTGAGAAAGTGGTTTTCTTGAGTTGTTTCACGTCTACCCCCTCTCCTCCCCCCCCACAATCCCCGCCCTCCTCTTCCTCACCCAAACACCAAACACCCCCAACTACCTTGTGGTATCAGCGTAATTTTAAAGAACCTGGTCATTCTTTCAAAAGCACAGGTGACAGACAAAAAAACACGCTTACACAGAAGTCGATCGGTAACTATGACCTAAGGTTCCGGCGCGCTTGACTCAGCAAGTTGGTGTCTTGAGTGGCTTACGAATTATCCTGATGCCGGTTCGTTCCTTGAACTAAAACCTCACCTTGTAAGTAAGCTATACAGAACGAAATATTTGTGCTTGTATTGTTATTTGAACATCATAATGTTCACGTGTGCATAGCGTTAATTTATACTACAGCAATGGAAAATTCGTACTAGCAAAGGTTCTTCGATATCTGATGATCAGAATGACCGTGGCATATATATATATATATATATATATATATATGTGTTTTCCGTCTCAATGCCAACGTGATCCGACGCGGTCAAGCAAAAACGTCCTGTGGTCATTTGGGTGGTCAGTGCCTGGTCTGGCGAGTTCGTGATGGACACCAGACCGGTTTTAAAGCCTGTCGACTGGACTTTGAGTGAATTAGCCCAGCCAATTCAATTACTGGACAGCGGTTGGGACGGTGGTGAGGTTTATGTAAGCTTGGCCCGAAATGCCTCAGAGACTCCAATGTTTCCTGGGAATTCTGCTGCGTGGTCTGGCAGATTGACCAACGCCTTTAAATAAAATGTAGATGAAATGTAGTTGCCAGTGACCAGCTTCCTTAAACAGATGTAGATGAAATAGTAGACGTTGCAGTAGATTCAAAGTAAGAAGTGGGCGACATTCCATGCACGTTATCCGAAGCCTTGAGCTAACTTTTCTCGGAGGGTCGGTTTGTCGCACACATCTATTCATTCCAATGTTCCGTATAATCCAATCTCATGTCCGCTAGTACTACAAACAACTCTATGCAAAGGGAACGCTTAGGTCACTGCGGCTCTTCTTCTTCTTCTTATTATTATTATTATTGTTATTGTTATTATTGTTATTATTATTATTATTATTATTATTATTATTATTATTATTATTATTATTATTATTATTATTATTATTATTATTATTATATCATTACATTTCTATAGAAATCCCTTTACGTGGCAAAGCATTCCTTGTTGGTGCGCATGCTCGTCTATTATTTAAACAATACATCCTATACATATATTAAAACGTCCTCCGTTGACGTCCTAAATATGCCTGATTTATACCTGTGGACTCCTCTTGTTTCAAAAGGTCCTAATGAAAATAATACTCAACTGGTTACATTACATGGTTATTGCTTTCAACTGGTTGAAACCTTAAGCTGAACAAATCATAGATAAAGAACAAGCAGGATTCAGGACAGGATGAAGTACCACTTAACAGATTTTCAATCTCTGAATGATCTGCGAGAAGTACCTACAGCACCAACAACATCTATATAATGTGTTTGTAGACTTAAACAATGCGTTTGACCGAATCTGGCATGCAGCTCTGTGGGCAACCATGAGAGTGCACAACATCAGCCCTAAAATGATTGAAGTCACCAAAAGCCTGTATGACAAGGTTACCAGTGCAGTCCTCCACAACAGCGCCATCGGAAACTGGTTCAGAACAACAATCGGTGTGCATCAAGGATGACTACTTTCTCCAACACTCTTTTACCTCTTCCTTGAGTGCATCATGTCAAATGCTCTTGCAGATCACGAAGGCGCAGTCAGCATAGGGGGTAGAGTAATCTTCAACCTTCGTTTTGCGAATGATATTGATGGATTGGCTGGAGTGGAACAAGAACTTGAACAGCTGGTACAGAGGCGTGACACCACCTTTAGAGCCTATGGAATGGAAATAAGTGCAGAGAAGACCAAAATGATGACCAACAACACTAATGGCATCAAAACGGACATCAAAGTCCAAGGCCAATCCCTCAACACAGTGCATAGAGCCATTGTATCAGAAAATGGGTCCAGACATAAAGTCCTCTCCAGGATCGCACAAACAACTGCTGCCCTGACACGGTTGAAGCCCATTTGGAAAGAAGGGACCATCAGTCTACAGTCCAAGGTAAGGCGGCTGCGCTCCCTTGTAATCCCTATCTTCCTATACGCTTGCGAAACGTTGACCCAGCAGATCTATAACAAAGAATACAAAGCATGGAGATGAGGTGCTACAGAAGACCTCTGGGCATTTCCTATACTCAGCACATCACCAATGACGAAGTCCGACAGACCATCACACAAGCCATTGGACAACATAATGACATGCTCACAGTGGTGAAGAAACGGCAACTCCGGTGGTATGGCCA
>CM072515.1:51524533-51532033 GCA_036898135.1 Oncomelania hupensis | reverse complement strand
ATCGGATTTTTTTGTTTTGGTTAACGTGCCGCTGATAAGACACAGAGGTAGTAGGGAGGGGACGTGGAATACTGCATAAAGAGTTATTATGGAACGTAGTCTCCTATGGAAAACCAAAATCACCGGCAACCGTCCGAGAATCGAACCTAGGTTCTTCTTCACACCCAAGCGAGCATTGTACTACTGGACACCCTGCTACTCCCGATATAAGTTTTGTTTGTAGAGGTGGTAGTGGGGGGAGGTGAGTGGAAGGAGCTTGGCGTGGAACACCACAGGAGGGGGTTGGGGGGAGCGGGGGCGAGGGGATGGGAGGAAGGGGTTTGGCGTGGAACAACACATAAATAGTCATTCCAGAAAATGACAAAGCGAGCAAGTCGATTCCTGCGAAAAAACACGGAGGAGGTACGAAGGTAGATGTCTGGGGAAGATTAAATTGGGAACAGAAAACCGATTTAAAACACGCGCGCGCGCACACACACACACACACACAAACACACACCTATACACGCGCACACACACTCACACATACACACACATGCACGGACGCACACAAGCAAACACATGCCCGCACGCATGACACATACATGCATGCACAGCACACACACACACACACATCTCAACATCATTATCATCTATCACTGACAGCAACGGTTCATCCTTGATGTGCATTGGAATGTACGTTGCTGTTTTTGGTGTGGGTGTTGTTTTAAATCCCATAGGAAGGAATCAGCGATCATCCGTCCCCTCGTCCAAGTGGTAAAACAATACATTTCAAAAGGATACAGCGTGTGATTGTATCCCTAGGGGACGCGTTGTTGAACGTTAATAATTATGTGAAAGACTCGTGATGATATCTATCCTACGTCCCAGAGTTTTTTTGACAAATTAAAACGATAGCCGCAGCAAGTTCAATTTTTTTCCAAGCAAGACTACTTTAATCCCATGTATTTTACAGAAGCTTAAAAAGTGGACAAGCTTGAAGAAAAAAACGGTGATGACATACGAGCGTATATCACACTTCCCAAAGGGAGTTTTGAACCATTATCATTACAGCCATGCATAGCCGGTCCCTTTATATCGAGCGAAACTATACTTACTCTGTGTTATTATAATTTGACCTTTGCGGTAGAGCAATTATGAAGGCACGTGAGGTCGACCACTAATATAGATAATGTTCCTATGAGGTTTGGTCTAAATGTGTTTAGTTGTTATTTTGATATGGCGGCAACTGAGCTTCCGAAGATCGAAGGACCTACCAATCGAACGACAGACAGACATACAGATCACCATAGGTTCGTACTGATTCCCGCCGCTTCAAAAGGTTACCTGAAAATACAAACAAAAAAAAGGCCAAAATCTGATAGCACACTACAAAAAAAGCGCAAAAAGCTTTATTGTAGAAATAGCAGAGTAAGACTTGTCTTCTGTCAAAGTCTTAACTTATTTCCTCAGTGACTACTGGAGGAGTGTTTGTACTTGTACTGTACCTACAAGGTTAGTGTTTCCTCCATCCACTAATTTCCCGTGTTTTGGACCCTCTCTAATGTCAGACACAGCCTGAGTCGCCTCCCTTTCCATGAAATATTCACGACTTTCGCGGTTCTTCCGCCAGGCATGCGCCCTGCCACAACAGGAAGCGACACAAAATTAGCGACGGATGACGCAAATTTGCCGACATGACGCCAAAATGGCAAATTTGCCGATGAATGTTTACGTGCCACGGAGGGGCAAATTGCCTCTTCCCTCCTCCCCTCCCCGCAAATTAGGGGATTTTAATATTTAATGGCGATCATTTTATATTTGTACTATATTTGAATAGCGCTCTCTCTCTCTCCCTCTCTCTCAAAGATATTCTAACCCTTCCCTTCCCCTGTGTTGAGCATGTATGTGATCTCTCTCTCTCTCTCTCTCTCTCTCTCTCTCTCTCTCTCGCTCTCTCGCTCTCTCTCTCCTTTTCCATGGGCTCATACATAACGCCGTTAAAGAGCAATACAACGGTCATAGGTATCTGTTATTCCCCATGTAACTTCTTATAATTACAGTTTTAAATGGTTAATTCAGTAATGTCTTCTTGATATACTTTTATCCTGTTTTACTGTTTACTGTTTATTGTTGTTATACTGTCCTTTATCGTCTTGTAACATTTATATCTGGCACCACGTGTGAATTTCTCTTTGATTGAGATAATAAAGTGATCGTATTCGTATGTTCTGTTTTTCTGCTTGTCCCCCTTCCTCTTTCCCCTCTTCTTCTTTTTCTCCCTCGTCTTTCTCCTGTTCTTTCCTCTTAGTCCTCTTCCACACCCACACACCCCCACCCCTCCGCCACACTTTCTACCTTTGTGCGGAAGATCGTTTGCAGTCTACTTTTGTGTAGAACATCGACTGCAGCCTATCTGCAGTTCACTCAACGATCAAGGTCTAACGTTCTGTGCATCAGAACGTTTGCTGGTACTAGGTAAGATCAATCATATAACGACTTTTCAGAAATATGCCGTAATTCTATTTCAACTTAACGATGCATGGTTTCTAAAATAAAAACAACACAAAAAAACACAGCTAGGTCTATATAGTCTATCATCTTTCTCGTTTTCTTCGATACAATTCCTTCTTTTTCACGAGCACGATATATTATGCAATGACGCTAATAAGCAACGAAAACTGCCCGTTTTTTCTGCTTCTCCCCTCCCGCTTTTTTTTCCTTTTCATTTTCTTCTTCCTCATCTTCTTTTTCCTCCTTCCTCTTACTCCTCTTCCCACGTCCTCTATTTTTATGCAGAACGTCGTTTGTAGCTTATCTGCTCTTCACTCAATAGTTAAGATCCAATGTTCTGTGCATCAGACATTTTGCTGGCACAACAAGATTAATCTAATAACGACTTTCCAGAACTACCCCGTAATTATAGCTTAACGATAAGTTCGTGTTAACGACTGTGGAACAACGATATATCTCACACATACACACACACGTACAAACACACACACACGGCCTTTGGCAAATAACCCAGCAAAACTAGGCCTACTCCTAGCAAACCACCTCAAGAACTATTTCATATCTAGATTTTCCACGATACTGCCTTCTAAGATCTTTCGACAAGAAGAAGAGCACGGCAAAAACTCGGAAGATAGGTATCAGTAGTAAATAGAAGTGATAGTTTATATCGTAAGAAGGTTTCGGATGATACGACACTGTTATCAGAACAATAGGAGATCAGAACAATAGGAGATCAGAACAATAGGAGATCAGAACAATAGGAGAGAAAAGGTCATTTGGCATCTAAATTGGACTAGGGAAGCGCAATCGTGTTTTACGTTACGTGATTATCCCTACATATGCGTTCACCAGCTTTATGTTCCCAGAACTCAATGCTCCCATAAACCTAGCCTAAGTGCCCACATATCCAACCAGCTTTATGCACTGAATGCTCTAAGCTCCCACAACCCTATGCTTTCAAAGCTCTATGTTCAAAGAGCTCTATGCTCTCACAGCTCTATTTCCCACAGTTTTATGTTATTATATTTATAGCCCTATGTTTTCATAAAATATAGCTCTATGTTCCTACAGCTCCATGTTCCCATAGCCCTATGTTTCCATAAATCTAGCTCTATGCTCCCATAACTCTAAATTTACACAATTGTGTTTCCATTGCTTTATGTTCCCCCAGCTCTAAGTTCCCATAACTCATAACTCTATTTCCCCAAACATCTCTCTGCAAGTTTCTACATGTTCAAACAACTCTGTGTTCCCAAAGCTCTATTCCCATATTATATACAAAGTTTTGGGAATGAACCCCCCCCCCCCCCCCCCACGAACACACATTTGATTAAATACAGGACCGTGGGGATATATGACTGGTGCAAATTACGTTTTAAACGAAAGCATCGTAACGAACGACATGACAGCGCAATCGTAGTACACATAACTGTAAACTATCATTTGCATCAGGTAGTTTCGTTCTTTCATATCCAACAAAACTTCAAAAGTGTTTTTAGAGGGGGCCCACTACACCACTTGCCTGTAAGGCACGCTACAGCGAATTAAGCAGAACGTTCACTCGGGACAGCATGCGGCAGCAGCACAGTATAAGTTAGATGCAGAAAAAACAGCAATAGATCTACAACAGATAAGATTCGGCGACGAACATACCCGAAGTATTTTGAATTGCCGAAGTGCTGCTCAAAGCTATGTCAGACAAAGGGGAACTAACTCAAGCCGCCCAGGGCGCCAACTTGCTGCTTGTCTAACGCCCTCGGACAACTAAGCGATGATCCCGAACAACCGAAGGGATGGCGGGAGTGAAGGAGGGGGAGGGGGATATAACATAGTGCTTGCTGGCTGTATTCATAATACTGGCACTCACCCGCTTAGGACATGAGCATCAGGATCATTAAAGTTTGTGTAATGTGAGCGTTGCGAGCGTTGTTGCCAAGTGGGCTAAGGCGGGAATAACTTGCCTTGTCCACAGGCCAGAAACCAATGGCGCCTGACAGGAGTGGGATCGATCCAGCATCTAGGCGTTATATTTAATCCGAATATTATTTACTTTCGACTCGGGCAACGTCTCAGAGGTTTTCTCCGGGTACTCCGGTTTGCTCCCACCCCCTCCCCCAAATTTAAACAACAACAAAAAAAAACCACACAACTAATGTTAGGTAGATTGGATTTGGGGGCGCCACAGGCTGGGACTACGCCTTCCCCAGGGGAGGCGGTCGAGAATTTCCCGATAAAAAGGGACAATAAAGCGTTTAAGAAATGTAATGAAGGAATGAAAGAGCCTACACCTCGGTATATGCTCCCGTCCGAAAGACACACGCGGCAAGGAGCATGTATATATCAATGCAAAGCAGACAAAGACATTCCTAACTAGATTCTAAATACATACTGGTAAAGTTCAAAGTGTACCTGAAAAAACCCAATAATGAAGTTCTACTCCAATAAAGATGTGATCTTTGCTAGGTGAGAGTAGTCCTTTGAGGATCTCACTGGGATCATTTCAATTTGGGCATTCAACCGTTTAAATTTTAAAAAGGTATTGGGTACAAAAAAACAGTACACTGTACGTAACATCAAAGAAATCTGACTGTTTACAACCGCACAAAAATTACCCATAAAATGTTTCACATATATGACCAGTTAATAAATAACACATTCTAATATTTGTGTGTGTGTTTGAGAGAGGGAGAGGGAGAGGGAGAGCGAGAGAGAGAGAGAGAGACAGAGAGAGACAGAGACAGAGAGAGAAACTGAGACACGGACAAAGAGACAGAGACAGAAAAAGAGAGACAGAGACAAACAGAGAAAAAGAGAGACAGAGACAAACAGAGAAAAAGAGAGAGACAGCGAGAGAGAGAGATCAAGGGACCAGACGGAGAGAGAGAGAGCGCGCCCGAGAGAGAAGTGCCCTCAAGGAAATAACAAGACAAAAAAAATAGCATACTAAAGATAAGATGCGGCGAACCTTATACAGTAGATAACGTAGGGGAAACACTCAACGCCATTCCGGAACGGAAAGAAATTAACCATGAAACACAAGTATAAGCCTTTGAGTGACTAGTATTCCTTCGGATGAAAGTATAAACAGAGACCTAGTCTGCGCACGCACGCACGCATTCCATAGCACGGATTGTAAATATCCTAATTATACACTAATACCCCCGTCAAGCACTAGGTCTTTTTCCCCCATCCCCGGTCGCCCAGGACTGTGCTCAGTCGTCTGGGCGTCATACTATGCGCCCAAAGTTTGTAAGTGGGCGGCTTGAGTTAGATCCTGTATCAGACAGCGCCTTGAGCAGCAGCTCTTTAGCTGGAAAAGTGCTATGTAAGAACGATTAAATAATATTGCCACAATTATTTTAAGGAGAGGAAGATAAAAATAAGCATGTCTACCGCTGAAAAATGGAAGGGAAACAACCCACAGGAACTGAATTGACAAGAAAGAAAGAAAGAAAGAAAGAAAGAACGAAACAAAGAAAGAAAGAAAGAAAGAAAGAAAGAAAGAAAGAAAGAACGAAACAAAGAAGAAAGAAAGAAAGAAACAAAGAAAGAAAGAAAGAAAGAAAGAAAGAAAGAAAGAAAGAAAGAAAAAAATAAAGAAAGAAAGAATGAAAGAAAGAAAGAAAGAAAGAAAGAAAGAAAGAAAGAACGAAACAAAGAAAGAAAGAAAGAAAGAAAGAAAGAAAGAAAGAAAGAAAGAAAGAAAGAAAGAAAGAAAGAAAGAAACAAAGAAAGAACGAAAGAAAGAAAGAAAAAAGAAAGAACGAAACAAAGAAAGAAAGAAAGAACGAAACAAAGAAAGAAAGAAAGAAAGAACGAAAGAAAGAAAGAAAGAACGAAACAAAGAAAGAAAGAAAGAAAGAAAGAAAGAAAGAAAGAAAGAAAGAAAGAACGAAACAAAGAAAGAAAGAAAGAAAGAACGAAACAAAGAAAGAAAGAAAGAAAGAAAGAAAGAAAGAAAGAAAGAAAGAAAGAAAGAAAGAAAGAAAGAAAGAAAGAAAGAAAGAAAAAAGTAACCCTCCAAAAAAAACACTCCACATGACCAAAAACTGACCAATTTAAAACCACAGGAAGTGGCTTCAATTAAATCAATATACTTACCTATTGTGATGAGTTCGGGCAGGCATCGGGCACACTGCAGCAGGGCCAGTCCCAGCAGGAAGAAGGTGGATAGCCGTCTCCAATGTCGGCTTGTCATCGTGATAGATTCCAGTGAGAATGACGATGACGACGATAAGAACGATATGTTCCAGAAACACACAACAAGAAATTGAAGAACAATATGAAATTGGCGTATGCTTTTGTTATCAACGACGCCGACGATCTAGGCGACGATGATGATGAAACTTCACAAGACCACAAGAACTGCAGTTGTCTTAGAAGCCCACTGTGCAACGACGGCGATGATAATGCCCAAAACGAAGAAAAATAATCAGGACGAAGCTGCGCCTTCTGTAGAAGATGGCGAGTAATACATTCCACAATGTCTAAGACAAGTGTGAAGCATCTTGCACAGATTTCACAAGAACGATGCAAGATAAAAGTTGAAGAAAGATCAAAAATATTGTACACAATACTCACAAATGTACGTGCGCAAAGCCCCAAAATGGCAATATCGTGTGCACAAAGCCCAAATGTGGCGAGTTTTCGTGCACAAAGCCTAAATGTGACGAGTTTTCGCCTACTTAGCTCGAACGTGGAGATTTTTCGTGCAGAATGCCCGAAAGTATCCTCGGGGGTTAGTCGAATCACTACCGCATTGGAAGTACAGCTGATAAATTCATGCATGTACATGTATGGACTTTGTTTTGCAGATACTAATCTATTATGACATCATTAAGACTAGACGCGCGAACCACAAACTCACAAAATTCGCTCAGAATGTTTAAGAAATTATTTTAAAAATCATGTGTTCCTACCATTTGACTATTACGTCCACATGAGGAGTTGACGTTAGAATGCTTTCGAAAGACGACTGTAACTTCGCACAGTTACGAAATAGTTTCA
>CM072515.1:51412033-51519533 GCA_036898135.1 Oncomelania hupensis | reverse complement strand
CCAACCAGTTACCCCCTCTACACATCTAGTCGCCCCAGGACGCGCGCTGGCTCATTCGCGTAAGCCCCGCCCCTCGGGCATCAAGTTAAAGCCTGACACCCCACCAAACTCGGTGTCAGATGCAAGCCCTCCAGCCTTCAAGCCACAACAACTTGTCCGAAGACACGTCTCCATCGACTGGCGACCTCTGAGCTACGGCAGTACTCGTGTGCTTCACCCCGTCTTAGTCAAGACGGCTCCTGTGCAGGGCTCATACCCCAGCCTTGTATCATCTCTAAGTCGCTGACCCGCTGCAGGCCCCTGACAACCCAGGGAGTCAACGAGAAGCGTTCCCCCGAATTTCATCACTCCATAGACAGCTAGCAACGTAAGCTGAAATCTACGCCTGTACCTCAACCAAGATTGGCATCCTCGGTCATTGCGCAAGAAGCGTGACCGACTGACCTGCATTCCAAGTGACGCCACGCTAAGCCTGGTCATCAGTCCAACCAGACTATTTTGGAACAACCACCGCCCTTCAATAACCAGCTAAGTTATTGACCCACGAGCATCACCACTCTATGATCATCTGGCCAGAGATTACCCAGATAAACTCTTGCCCTGTGATGATATCAGTCCACAGTAGCACTAGTACCCCCGAAGTCAACCACCCAGAATATCTCCGAGCTACTCCTTACTGATATAGACGCTACCCCGTGACTCACTATTAGCATTACTCAATATAGACGACCCAATTCGATTTAATAAAACTTCCTAGTCATAAATTGCACCTACCCAGACTGGCCTTTGTTTTCGAATTTCTTAACTAGTGTAGTATACCATCTTTCTCGTCTACCCTTTGACTGTCTCTCATTTAATTAGTAGCCCTAGCCTTAATTCTCTTGAATGTCATCGCATCATTAGCCTAACAAAGGAGGTAATACAGCGCGAGAGATTAAGAGCTTACCCTCCATTCCCCCAACCCCTTTCTTTGTGACACCCACCTTTACAGAAAATATGTGGACTTTACACACACAAAACGATTTGCAGAAAAATTAGTGTTTTCTAAACAGACACATCCTTTTCCCCTTGCCTAGCATGAAGGGGCACCCTCAAAACTCCCCACATTCTCTTCCCCAAAAAAGCGCAGCTGTCTAACAGTAAGCCTATAATAACTGTTAATTCCTATATCATTTTGATCTGGCTAGTCAATAATTTATGAGACATTGAACGCGAGGTCACAGTCAACGATTCTATTGAATGAGGGCTTGATTAGAACCGTCTATGATATAGAAGTGTCGATAATAAATGCTAGTTTTTTTTTAGACAGCACAAATGAACAAACAAACACACCAACGTCCGGCACTGAATGTTACTCTTTGTTTCTATACTTGTACCCATCCCGTTATCACCGAAACCTCTTCTCTCTTAACGGTGTATAAGACCGCAATCGTCAGTTCAAAGTAGCTTTATTATTCAAAAGTGTATTCATTTGTAACAACGGTAATTATTAAACACAGCCCAATTACGCTAATAAGCTAGTAGGCTCATCTTTTGTGTCACGCAGCTATGCTTGGCCTAACACGTGAACACGTTCCGCTTGGTTTGCTATTCAGAAGCTGAATACTAATAACAAAATATAGCTACATGACTGGGCATATCTTATTATCGAGGCGGCAGAGGATATCAAGTTTAAGTCACGTCGCTACCAGTACAATACATGTATCAGTTTTGCGCAGAAATACCACTATTGTGCTGTAAATGAATGCGAAGAAACATTGTCAGTTAGTTGCCTGTAGTACACCGTTGCAGAAAAACACGTGTGCGTTAACGAAAACAAGGGTAAGAATCAACACAACACTTGATGTTAACAGAAAACCATGGGCGATTTATATTGCCTGAAAGACCAGAGTAGAACGAATAATATAAAATCACAGAAATTAATCAAATCAAGAGTAATATTTTGTGTTGTCCAACTAAACCCAACCTATTGAAAGGTCTAAATGGCTAATATAAATGCTAACATTGTAAATAAATATTCGTTGTTTTTTTTTTAATTACAGTAACTGTTTAAGGACCCGCTCAAAGCATTTATTTATTTTATTTAGGTTCTGTTCACGTCTAAGACACGAATAAACTAAAGATATTGTTTGACCTTTAACGGGTAGCACAAAATACATGCATGTTTGATCAAGCTTTTTCTGGATCAAATAAAACTAATCTCGACCTGTCGACAAAAAGGTAACATTGAGCACATTCAACGTCTACGGATGACTAAGCTAACAACCAACAGACCATGATATAATAGACTTGTCCAACAATTTCCAATGATTCCACTGACTATAATTATAATGCGATTGGTAACTCGTATTTTGTATTCATTAAAGAGTGACGCCCGGTTAATACATATTGCAATGTATATTCATTGGGAATAAGCATAATAACAATCACGGTTGTTAAAACACTCACTGTATCTCTCAAAATCATCATCATCATTATCATCATCCCTTACACAGCCATCAACATCACAACTACCACCATCGACATCCTCCTCCTGTTCATCAGTATTAGCGTCATTACCACTATCCGCTCTTGCTTCTCTTCCTACTACTCCTCATCACACATTGTACCCAAGGAAATCACTGCCTTTATATTCTATGCTTACGCTGGAATGAACAGCTTGCAAAAAGAGGAGCTACAAATGTCAACTCTATAAAAACGTGTAACATTATATTGTGTAGTCATGAACTCATTTCATTACTAGAAAGACATTTCAAAAAATAATTAGTGAATAAAGAAAATATGTTATCACGTTCCAAAAATACTGCAAAATTATTTTCAACATGCGCTTGGATTTGAGGATACAAAATATGTAAAAGGTATTAATTGTGTATGTTAGCATCTAGTTTCTGTAACTCATTTATTACTTCAATGTACACCATCGGCAAATCAAAACTTATACACTCGCGATTTTGGAAAAGGTCGAACATTCGATGAATTTAAAAGTTGCGGCAAATGCTCAAAATAATTTTGAGAGGAAACCCGGTTTTAGATCCTGATACAAAAATGTCCTCTCTAGGCCCACGTTATAACCACTGTCCATGTAAATGTGTTTTTTTTTAATACTGAGATCGACAGTTTGATTTTTTTTAAAGCTGTAACACACTGCAACATTGAAGTATTATATCTCATAGCATCATAATACACCTACACTCCCGATAAGATGTGACATTTCAAAGGCCCCAATTCGAAGGCTTTGTTTACTTTTGGCGAAATCGGGTTTAACCTGAAATTCGTATTGTTGTCACATTACACAATGAAACAGTGGGCTTTCTTTGCTCAAATTAACCGCCAAAGGTTAGATTTCCCATTCCGGTTCTGAAAATGAGTGATTTCCCCTGTACATCGACACAATAACCGTGTGACCTTTCACCCTGTTTCTGAATGAACCACGTGGCTTGAAGAATGCGTCTTTGGTGTCTGGAATAGGGATAAAGTCTATTTCAAAAACGGAAACCCTTAGGAAATTTTTTTTTTGTACGGGTTCTGCCTCTTACCGGCTATGATAGCTGCTATTTTTAACTCCAGAATGGTGGCTGGCGAGCCAACGGCTGTTAATAATAGTTGGCCCAAAACCTACGGAATTTATTCATTTTCACGAGCTACAAATTGATACTGGCTATTATTAAAAGAACATTCGCGTACTAACGTTTTACGTTAGACAAAACATTTAAAGCTGGCAGATTCTCAAAAGGCAGTCAAGATTGCAGCAAAGAAGAAGAAGAAGAAGAAGAAGAAGAAGAAGAAGAAGAAGAAGAAGAAGAAGAAGAAGAAGAAGAAGAAGAAGAAGAAGAAGAAGAAAGAAAGAAAAAAAGAAAGAAAGAAAGAAAGAAAGAATAAAAGAAAGAAAGAAAATAATAAAGAAAGAAACGCAACAACAAGATGATTGTAATGTGAATTCAAAGATCCACGATCTTAAGGAGATAAAAAGGAAAACCGTTTTTTGATTAATATGGACTGAATTAATGGAAGAAAAGTCTCATTTTAAAGTGGATGGTACAATAATAATGAAGAAAGAAAGAAAGACAGACAGAAAGAAATAAACGCATTATTATTTTTAAAATTAACAAAACAACAACGACGGTGACGATGATGATGATGATGATAATGATGATGATGATGATGATGAGGAGGAGGAGGAGGAGGAAGAGGAGAAGAAGAAGAAGAAGAAGAAGAAGAAGAAGAAGAAGAAGAAGAACAACAACAACAACAACAACAACAACAACAACAACAACAACATATAATGTCCGCTGATCCACAAAGAAAGGCTCAATTACTCAGAAATTTGAAAATGTCTGAAGTGGGTGGATGTGGGATGGGGAGAATGGGCAAACCACAACATCAAACGCGCCAAATTTTTATAGTATTTTTTTTTCTTTTTCTCATTCAAGAACAAGAACTTGAACAGCTGGTACAGAGGCTTGACACCACTTCCAGAGCCTATGGAATGGAAATAAGTGCAGAGAAAACCAAAATGATGACCTAAAACACCAATGGCATCAACATGGACATCAAAGTACAAGGCCAATCCCTCAACACAGTGCATAGCTTCAAATATTTAGGAGCCATTGTATAAGACAATGGGTCCCGACAGTAAGTCCTCTCAAGGATCGCACAAACAACTGCTGCCCTGGGGAGGTTGAAGCCAATTTGGAAAGACTGGACCATCAGCCTACATTACAAGGTAAGACTGCTGCGCTCCCTTGTCATCCCCATCTTCCTATACGCTTGCAAAACGTGGAACCTCACAGCAAATCTACAAAAAATAATACAAGACATGGAGATGAGGTGCTACAGAAGACTTCTGGGAATTTCTTATACCCAGCACATCACCAACGACCAAGTCCAACAGGCCATGCCATGCCATCAAACAAGCCATTGGACAACACGATGACCTGCTCACAGTGGTGAAACAACGGAAACTCCTATGGTATGGCCACGTCACCAGATCATCAGGTCTTGCAAAGACCATCCTGCAAGGCACAGTGCAAGGAGGTGGAAGAAGAGGGAGAACGAAAAAGAGGTGGGAGGACAACATTCGAGAATGGACTGGTTTGACACTGAGCGAAACCATCAGGGTTGCTGAGGACAGTGAAAAATGGAGTACGCTGGTTAAACGATCATCTGTGGTGCCTCTACGACCTCCGAATTTCGGGACAGGATAGGATAGGATAGGATTCTCCTTCAAAAACACAGATTAGTTGACTTGACTCCATTTGAAACAAACCAACTAAATGACTCAACAATAGCAGTAAGGAACATACATGCCTACTTTTAGAACCGTACGGTAGGAAGGAAAATGTTGGTATTTGCAAGTCTGTGTACTGTACATGCTTACAGCTTTAGCTCGACGTCTGACAGTGGAAAATTGAATCTAGGGGCGGGAGGGAAGGGAGAAGAACAACGCAATGATCTATGTGACAATGAACACAAACCGGGGAGAAAGACACAGTGGGTTTTTTTCTAGAAGGAGATAAGGAAGAGGGATAAGGAAGAGGGATGAAGAAAGGAGGGAAGAAGGAGAGAGAGAGGGGGGAGAGGGAAGGGAGAGATGGGGAAAAATTACGAATACAAAGTGAATGAGAGAGAGAGAGAGAGAGAGAGAGAGAGAGAGAGAGAGAGAGAGAGAGAGAGAGAGAGAGAGAGAAAGAGTGGAAGTGAGAGTGTGTATAAAAGAGAGAATGAAAGAGAGAGAGAGTGAAAGAGAGAGTGTGTGTGAAAGAGAGAGAATGTGTGAACGAGAGAGAGAGAGTGCGTGTGTGTTAAAGAGAGAGAGAGAGTGTGTGTGTGTGTGGAAGATAGAGAGTGTGTGTGAAAGAGAGAGAGAGAGTGTGTGTGTGTGTGTGTGTGTGTGGGTGTGTGTGTGTGTGTGTGTGTGTGAAAGATAGAGAGTGTGTATGAAAGAGGGAGAGAGAGTATGTGTGTGAAATTGAGAGTAAAAGAGAGAGGGAGAGAGAGAGTGTGTGTGTGAAATAGAGAGTAAAAGAGAGAGGGAGAGAGAGGGAAGGGGGAGATGGGGAAAAAAAGGATAAATTCATACATAACATCAGCAAATCAACACACACAGAAACATGTGCGTATAGGGGATGTGGGGTGGAGGTGGGCATGGAGCTGTGAGAATGGAGAGGTGGATGAGTGTGGTTGGGATAGAGAGACTAGTCAGTAGTCATTGTATTCGGTCAGTAGACCCCTTCAGCACAAGACACTTCAATATTTGATGGTAACCAAGGAAAAAGATAATCATAAACTTTCGCCTCAGTCTTCCCCCAACCTCTGTTTTTTCCAACTGAAGTTGAGAGACAATATATTTACAAACTATAATAAAAGAAATTGTTCTCTCTCTCTCTCTCTCTCTCTCTCTCTCTCTCTCTCTCTCTCTCTCTCTCTCTCTCTCTCTCTCTCTCTCTCTCTCTCTCTCGCTGGGGCATCCCTTATCCCATATCCCCGAAAATACCTTGTCATTTTCATTCCCAATAACAATTTGTTGTCTTGGCTTTTATGCTCTCACCGCCACATGCGCATATTATAGTAGTAAATATTTTGTGCGAAAGAAAAGCCAGAAAGAACAGCTACACGTTTACAGAAAGAAATCGGGAGACTGAAACCAAAAAAATAAAGTAAAATAGAAAAAACAAAGAGAGAAAGAAACTACATCCCTTCCTCATCTTCCCTCCCCGTTCCCCCCCCCTCCTCAACAATAATACAAATATATACTCTTAGTCTTACATGAAAAAAAAGAAAACAGAAATTAAATGTGATGACAAACTCACAAAGCCTATAAATTATTACTGAGACAGATTCTTTTTTTTTCATATTTGGAGTGCGCCTTGCGCCAATGGAGCATACAATAATGAAGGGAGCATGAAATGCCAACCTAGTGCGCCAATCTGCGCAGTATTTCAACTATTTCCGTCTGTCGAAGCTAACAGAGTGCTCGTCACTGCTGTATCGTGTGATGGCCTTAACAAAGGACAGATGCCATGCAAAATGCATCATGGACATTTCATTTATGTCAAATACATTGTTATGCAGCTTCACTTCCAAAATGTCAATGCGCTTTGCGTGATCATTAGTTGGAAAAGTGTAAGTTGTCGCCTTGGCCAATACGAATCCCCAAAGGGCCCAGTGGTGTTTTTTTCCCAATGGCCAATCTATACCCTCCCCTCCCCCAAAAATAAAAAATAAATAAAAAAATAAACCTGCAGAATTATGAAATAATATAACAAATAACCACAATTCAATCCTTTTTGCCAGAGAATGAAAGAAGACCAGAAGAAAAAAAACAACGAAATGTTTATACAAACCTATACATTCTACGATATGAGTGAGGCACATACAAATTCAATTAAATATATGCTATTTAGGGAAACTGAATCATAGGAATATGAAAATAATTTAATTCCAATTCCATACCTCCTACCAGAGACTAAAGGCAAAATAAATAAAGTAGGCTTATTATTTCAAATCTTGAATTCCCACTTCCCATCACAAAAGTACGAAATATTTCATTATTATAAACTTAAAACCGGAAAACATACCAGATCTACAACCTCTTATGGAGACTAAAACTGGAGAATCTAAAAAAAATGTAAGGCCAAACCAATTAAGTATTATTTTAAATTTAGAATTCCCACTTCCAATCATGAACAAAATGAAATATTTAATTATTATAAACTTAAAACCGGAAAACATACCGATCTCAACTGTGACTGAGTACCTACTCTCTTAAGGGTGAGGAAGGTAAAGCAGCGAAGGAGAGAGATGGGCATCACCCTCATTACGCTGGCCCAAGATAAGTGTGATCTCCAACATCACGCTCCCCTACGGCCACAAGGCTACGGGACTACCTTTACCCTTTTTTTAAAGACCACCTATCAGAGTCTGAAGAACAGAAAATATACAAGAATAATTATTACACATATACAAACTTTTAAAAATAAGACCGCAGTCTACAAAAACGAAATAATTAAATCCTGTAACCAAATACTGAGACTAAAAACCGAGAACCAAAAATGTAATGAAAGTTTAGAAATTCTTAATAGAAACTGAAGCTATGCCAAACATAATGTAGGAACTTTTACGTCAGACTGGATTATATAATACAAAATTATTGTTACAAACTCAGAAAATCTAGACTTATTGAACTGTTATTTCGAAAATGGGAACCTAAGCGAGGACTAAAACTAATATGAGCATACAAGTAGGAGCAAATTAAAAATTGAGTTAATTCTCAAACACAGGTAAAAGAACAACAACACAAATCTTCAAACAAATCTGTAATTAAAATAGTGCTTTTATGACACTTTTGACAAAACAATTTCAACAGAGAATAAAAAGTCAACAAAGATAAATTTTTGTTTCAAAATCACAAAGCTAAACAGACAGTCAATAAAAGTATAGCCGAAAAATAATCCATTTTGAAAAGGGGGAGGGAGGCAGGGAGGATAATCCCACACGATAAAAGATGATGATGAGTGCAGCAAACCTAATCCATGGCGGCAAGCTCACGAAGCCACAACCCATGGCACAGAAAAGAATATAAAAGTTCGATGAAAAATGAAGCCCCAACTTGTAAGCCTAGCTCAGGCTAGCAAAACACGTGGTTGGAGCAATGCAAGACAACACACTTCACAGTTGTTTTTTCCATTGATACACGCAACAACACGAATAATAGAGCATAATAATCCAAGATAGTGTGTATCTAGCTAAAAAATATCCGCGTTGACGAAACGAAACTAGAAGAAAGACGAAGAGCATAATATTATCATCCAACAAACTACATACACGTTATACGATACGCCTAGCTCATCTTTTAGCGAGCACGTGGTCGCAGGAGTGAAGAAAACACGGTACAGTATTTTTACCCCCTTTCTATGAACTCGGGGCACACGTTAGCTACCTGCAATGACGACTGGGACAACTGGCTCTGAAGTAGCCATCCTCTTTCGAAAACTTCGTCTAGCACCCTAGCTCTCTCTCTCTCTCTCTCTCTCTCTCTCTCTCTCTCTCTCTCTCTCTCTCTCCCTTCAATATCGATCCGCGGTCATCCGAAGCGGCTGACTCTGCGACGGTCTGGATTTTCAGGCCGGCGGTAAGAACGCAGACAATTCTGTGACTTTTAACGACTTTGCGCTTGTCTTCCTTAGGAAGGGTTCGCGTTGAATTCCAGGTCTCGGATAATAAAGTATTCGTATTCGATATTTGTCACCCCATGCGGAAGAAATTAGGGTAGCCAACAGGCACTCGCTTAACAGTTTGTGCCACTCAGGCCGAAAGCGGGGATAGGACGCTGTACTTTGCAAGGTGTGTTTTCGTATGTGGCACTAGCCCGTGTAGGGCATTGAGCGACAGGATATTTAATGTCCGTGCGACGGAATACCCGCGTATACCTCTCATCCGAAAGAGTAGGGGCATTGGGTTTATTGAGCATCACATTCAAAATTGCTCGTGAGACTTGTTGGCGTTACTGCAAATAAAGCTTGCTTGTTAGAACGACGATGCGCAGTCTTTACTTTCTCTTCCTCTCTCCATTTCTCCCCATCTCCCTCCCTCCCTCCGTCAATTAAACCCACATACATGAATATACACATACAAATTAACATCCTAAAACAACAATAAGTGTATTTCGAGCATCAGCTGACGTTCCTTCCTTCCACTGTCTGCTAAAAGTGTAACCAAAACAGTATCTGTATCATTGAAAACACAGGACGCTCTCGCACAGAAAGCTAAAGTTACATACATTTGTTTAAAGCACTAAGAAAAATATGATATCAGCAATTTAAAAAACAAATAATTATTCAGATATTGTATACTTCATTATCCCCTGCTCAGCGTGATATAAATAGTATAGTTTTTGTTGTTGTTTTTTGGGGTGAGGGGGCGTTGTTTTTGAGCATCTCCACAAAGTCTATTGTGCCTACTTACGTTTTTACTAGTGTGAATGAAACGATCGATAAACCACCGACTCTGTTGCGATTTAAAATCGTCATTGTCAGTTACAAGATCTCAATATTCAACTACTTCTTTCTTCTATTTTTTTCTTGTTGCCATGTTTGCATCAACGGGTTTGTTTTGATCTTCTTGTCAACACCATAAAGCTCTGCTGCATATCGAAAGTGCTTAGATTTCTATTTATACAAAGCTCATAATTATGTCATTTATTTGTAAATCATGACCTAGGAAGGTTTAATTTTATCAGCAAGAACCTAGTATTACTAGTAATATACTGACATTTTACTGTGTTACAATCGACCCATTCATATCGCAAAACTGCATATACATAACTGGAACATCATTTGTCATTTTTAAAATTACAAAAAAGCCTTTATCTCTAAACAAGAAAACATGAAAAAACACGTCTCGCGCGGAAAGAATTAAAACCTACCAATGTACTCATTTATACTGTCATTTAACGCAATTTCACTGGTACAATTAAAGCTTTTGTAAAAGTCGGATAATGTTTGCTAAAAGAGGCAAAAATACATTTAAGGGGAAACCTTCATGCCTAACATAATGAACTTTCCGTGCAATACTCTACAGTAAATATTCGATAATTCCACGCTATGACCGACTTGAATGAAACCAATCTTTAAAATTATCAGAAAATTATAAAACAAGCAAAGCATAACTTTAAAGATTCAAGATTTAAGAATACTATATTATCTCAAACAGACAAATTAAGACATGCTTTGCTGACTGTACTACAACAAGTTGTAAAAGTTGAAAAATGCATAGACTATAACGCAACAGGCAACAATAAAGTAGACTAATAAAATACACTATCCTACCCTATCTTATCCCGTAACTCGAAGATCGTTGGGGCACCACCGATGATCGTTTAACCAGCATACTCCATCTTTCTCTGTCCTCAACAACCCTTATGGTTTCGCTCAATGTCAAACTAGTCCATTCTTGAATGTTGTCATCCCACCTCTTTTTCTATCTCACTCTTCTTCTGGCTCCTTGCACTGTGCCTTGCAGGATGGTCTTTGCAAGGCCTGATGCTCTGGTGACGTGGCCATACCATCGGAGTTTCCGTTTCTTCAACTTGAGCATTTCACAGTCCGTCAAAATAACAACCCAACACACAAACATGCAATTAAAAACTTTACACACAAACACGTCCACCATAACACCCTTCTATTCATTCTGAGAGACACATATTAACGTTGGATGGATTTTGTGACAAAGCAATATCTGGTTCGTACAGTGGAACACTTTGGTACACGGAATCTGCGTCCGGATTGGAGAACGTCATACTGTTTGGCCAGAACATGATTGTGTGATGTTTACCTCAATCATCTTAACCTTTTGCACAACATGACATTCATACAACTCATTCAGACTCTTCTGCTTCTCACCCACTACTTTTCCGCACGTTTTCACCACTCTGTCAAACACATTCTTGTTCTTCACACTCATGCCAGGATATAAAACCAAATGTAATAACAGATTCTATAAAACACCTGTAACAAGAGAAGAGGACGGACTTGTTCACATTCAGATATCAGAGTTTTTGGGAGACAATAAATTCTTGATTTTACATTTGTTGTAAATGGACGCAGTTTTGGTATCAAAATTAAGTTTGTTGTCGATAACAGTCCCGATATATTTGTACCCATTCAAATGTTCCACTTTCACGCCATCAATAAGAAGATCTGGGATAACATGGGAGGTTCTACGGAAGTCAATCAACATTTCTTTTGTTTTCTGAACATTTAAACCAAGGTAGTTCTCTTTGCACCTTGTGGAAAATAGCTAAACCTCCTGAGAGTAATGTGAGTCAGAGTTGGAGAGATCTTCGAGAGCCGTATCATCAGTACAGTCATTTGTGTAGAGAGTAAACAGGACAAGGGAAAGAACTGTACCTTGGATGACCCACTTTGACCACGCCCTTTGTACAGATCCTTTTAAAATTCACAGTGAGTGTTGCCCTACTGAAATTAAAAAAAAGCTCACAACGACAACAAAAACTCTTTCCAAAGTAGTTATTTAGAATGAATAAATTCTGCAGTTTTTGAGCCTATAAATAGTAAGAGTTAACCAACATTTTGGAGCTAAAAATAGAATCTACTAAAGTCGGCAAGAGATAGAACCCGTAAAAACAATTGCTCGTAAGGGTTTTCGTTTTAGATTGATAAAATAGATCCTACGCTACTCTAGACACCAATGACGCACACTTCAAGGCGAGTGGTTCACTCAGAAAGAGGCACACGGCAGTACCAATAAAACAGGAAAAAATCACTCCCTGTCAGAACCGAAATGTAAAATTCAAACTGTTAGCGGTTGGTTTGAGCAACGAAAGCCCCCTGTATCATTGTTCGATGTAATAGCAATGCGAAATTTAAGGTAAAACCGTATTCGCCAAAAGTAAACAAAGCTTACCAAGTTTTCTCTGATAATAGAAATGCGTTCCACAGTTTGAGGCAAACAGATTTTTTTCTGGTTCCAGCGCTTTGCGATTCATCATTGGCTTCTCTCCCCTCGCTAACTCTTCTTTTCCTGAAGTCATGCTTCGTACTTTCGCTCTTTCCGGTCCCTGTCTCGTGGCCTGTAGCTTTTCAAAACATTTAATTTTTCAAATGGCGAGGAGGGCACCGCGCAAACCCAAGCAGTTTCCAACGAAAGAGAAGGATGGTCTAGACTATTGTCTCCAGGCACACACACACGCTCGCACACAGACGTTTACACACAAACACACGCACACACACACACACACATACCGAAGCTCTCCTGCACACGCACACATACATGCATAGAAATTCCACTCCACCCACCTCACCACCCCCAGGTCATTCCAGATCAATTGATTGCAGTCGTACCACACACAGACACCAAGAAGAAGAAGAAGAAGAAGAAGAAGAAGAAGAAGAAGAAGAAGAAGAAGAAGAAGAAGAAGAAGAAGAAGAGGTGAATGCAATTGCCTTTTTAATTTCATAACAAATATTCTCTCAGCACTTGTTTGTATGGTGGATGTTTGTTGACATGCAACTTATAAAGCTGTGTGTGTGTGTGTGTGGAAGAGTAGGCCTATGTTCAACCCCTGAGCGTATAATGTTGGTAAAGATGACCGTGCTTTGTGCTCTACTGAGGAAAACGGCGTTTACAAGTATCCAGTATTATAATATTAGTTCCGCGTATTCCACTTATTTTCATCAAGTAGAAAATATCCATTTTACTGTTCTTTTGAATTTAAAAAAAAAACCTAAATTTGGAACACACATTTACACAAAAAATGTAGAGGCGACAATAAATAATGTGAACCCGAGCACTTCCACACAAGAACAAAATCATTCTGTACTCGGCTATACCGCTTTCTAGTAAATAAACGTTCTATTCCTCTGAAATGATCATGTCAAACTCGTATACCAAAACTCTAATTTGATATCTGATCGTTCCGATTTATCACTATTAAGATAATGACAGCTTATAATAAATACTGCCCATTTATCAGTTCCTGTGTAAGAACAACTTGAACACACACATGCACTACAAAGAAATGTTGAGGCGTCAAAATATTCACGGTCCTCTAACCAAGGATATTCCCAAGCGAGTAAAAACAAGGCAGATCCTTCTCACGACTGAACATGGTGAAGTCGCCGAAAGCAGTTCGAATTTGACATTCGATCGCCTCGTGTTGACAAAGCCTCATAATAAAACATTTCCAAGATAGAGAGAACGAAAAATTAAAGTTTGCAAATAAGAATAATTTGAACACACACATAGCTAAACATGTTGTCGAGGCAGCAAAACTGAACTGAATGTTCCTGCCTTGAGTAGCCCTTCTGATAGGTAAATGCGCTATACAGGAACAAAGGATAAAGTTCCGAAGTTCCACAGAAGAATGACGGTATTGTTTGACGCGAGAGGAAAATCCTTCGATCTCCACTCAACGACACACCACATCTACTACTTCTTCCTGGTTCTTCTACGCCACCTCTTTCTGCGCAGAATTGCAGCTTAAGTCTGGCACTGCGAGTGGCACCTGCTTCAGTGTTGAGGCAAACCGTTATTTAGCCGTTACCTCAGACAGCGCTAATGACCAGATTTCGGCAGCAAATTAGACAGACGCGTCGGCTTTGGTGGCAACTCTATGACTTTAGCGTTCCCGGTTTTTATAGAATAGGTACTCCTGTTTAAACTCTGGCTCGCTATGGCTTGCTGTAGCGTTGTTTTGTATGTTGTTTTTCCTAATTCCGCAAACCAACCTAATTGGAACATATTTACCGCGCCTGTACCGCTAGCAACAATAAATAAGGTAAATCCTTCCGTACATCTATATCAGCAAACTTTTATCGATGATCGACCATTGACAGACTCTCAACAGGTATAACATAGGATGATCAACGATGTACGACGCGTTCAATTTCTGTGGAGCAGCGGACCGCGGTTACGCCTGTCAACATTAAAGTGGTTGTTCACCGTTGATCCTCTGAAAAGCGATGTTACGTGTTGACCATCCATAATGCATTCGGTTCGACCCCCTCCACTCTCTCCTACCTCCATAACCTAGCGGTCTTGGGTGACAGAGGCATCCGGAACATATTTTTTATCAAAACCAGCGTAGCAAAAGTGATGTCTAACTCCTGTACTGCGCTGCTTGAATTTCCTGGAGAAAACTATGTTGTAACGTTATAACTTGCCCATCTCGTTCTTTCAGTTCCCTCAGATATAGACTTTAAACTCTGCTTTGTGTTCCAAAAGTCTCCCTGAAATCATCAATGTAGGCCTACTGGTCGAAACAAGATCTAACTCCAGCCGCACGAAGCGCCAACTTGCTGTTTTATGAGAATCGTCTAACGCCTCATACAAATGAGCAATCCTGGACGACAGAGACGGAATGGGACTTAGTGCTTGCTGGGCGTTGGTATCTCTGGCCCATCGTAAAGGGTTCTCATTCATTTGGTTTCAATCATCAACGTAAATGTGAATTTTCTGTGTGCTTTGTGGTTCACGTAGGGTGTGAGCGTGTTAGGGCTTTACTATGCCCTACAGTGAGCGCCAGCATTGGGTAGTTTGGAGATGCCTAGCAGAGTATGGAGCACACAGGGGTGTGGGGGGAGAAGTAAACACACACACACACACACACACACACAAACACGAAAACACAACAGAAAAGGAAAACTGTTTAGCTTCAATAAGTTTTCTGAAATGGTCAATTGAAAAACGAACTGATTATTTCTTTCTTGGAGTTCTGTTCGCAAGTATTGTTTTGATCTCCTTTTGTCAGCCTGAAAGAAGAGCTTAACTCGTAAATTTGCATTGTGTTGGTTTGTTTGTTTATTTGTTTAGTTTTTTTTTTTTTTCTAAATTTGCGTTCTTTTGGTTTGTATAGACAGTTGTTTCTCATGACTGAAAAACACGGCAAAATACGCATGTTTCACATTTTTGGGTCTGCTTTACGATTTTTTAGCTGCACGTCGGGTTTCACATTAAAGGGGTTTTAAAGATAAGGAAAAATTTGCACCATGTGTGCATTGGCGATTGCATAAAACGTGCTGTTGGCGTTGCAACCTGTTGGCATCATCAGGCGCTGGTATTTTAGTATCTCACGGTGCGATGAATTTATTTGCCCATGCATCGCTGCTATTGCCAACAGCCCTCCTTCTGCCGTCCCTGATTTCAAAGAGTGCACAACAGAAACGCACTCTCTTCCCTGTCAATATAAAATATAAAAGAAAAACGAATATAACTATTTTAAAAATTGTTTGATTTTATGTGTAAATCTGCTATTGTCAACACTCACTCCTTGCAAATGATGTCGCTCACGTCATCCTTATTTTAAAGGGTGCGTTGCAAAACCACTCTTTCTGCGTATGAAATACAAACAAAAAATTGTGTTTTAATATATTCATAAATCTGCTATTGCAAACAACGAGGTGCACATAAGGAAAACTCCCCATCTTTGCACGGCAAAGTATTCGATAAGCTCGCAAATAGCTAATAACCACGTGTCATATCATAAGCGCGCATGGCGGTGTCCAATAAGCGCGCGTGGCACTGTCCAATAAGCTCGCATGGCAATGTCCAATAAACGCGAATGGCAGTGTCCAATAAGCGCGCACGCTAATGGCATATAAAAGTGGTCGTTTGAATACGACATTTTAAGTAAGGTTTTGTTCTGTTTTAAGGTCATTGGTTCACGCCGTATATCATTTCTCATCGGTTTCATCTAAGTTATACCGAATGACAAACAAACAAACACACACACACACAAACACACTCATACACACACACATACACATGGACCGACAACAAACACACACGCGCGCTCGCACGCTCATATAGGACTACATACACACACAGACTCGATTGCATTCCTTGCACGACAATGTATTAATTTTAAAACATTGTAAAATACATGATACACACTTTCAAACTACGAATTTTAAAATATACGCACAGTGTCAATTTTTAACAAATATATTACTTGCATTAAATCTGGTGTATGGCATGTTTTTGACATCATGATGTCAGATATCACACAGAAAATCAAGCAGTCAGTTGTGAACTTGAACACCTGCATTTAATTTTGGGATCGAAGTGATCTCAGTATTTTATGTATGAGCAGTTTTATTTACACGCGCAGAGTACTTTCTGATCAATGTATGTGGGTTTTTTCCCCAGGTATTTTCTCCATCGTTATGCCCTCTATTTAGATTACTATTTCAATAGGAGTACTTCCTAAATAGCTGTCAACATGTATTTTGTACCGCTTTTCAGGGGAAGCAACACTCATTGACCTATTTTCGGTTTATTTAGGATAGCTGTCAACAGGTATTGTATACCGCATTTCAGGGGAAGCAACTCTACTTTCGGTTTATTTAGGGATAATGCCTATTGCGTTGGACGTGAAATTCTACGATTTAACAGATAGAGGGGAACCTGGCGACAGAAGAGCGAAGGCACACTGTTCAAATGGGCTACAGAAATGCGCGCGCCCATACGCGCTTATGGATTGTTCCGCTTTGTATAGTAAGAATTATGATGTGTCTTTTTCCCCCCTTATTATAACCTAAAAATAGTTTTGCCAAGATCATGTCTAGCTTCTTCAAGTTTTTGTTTCAAAAGATGCCTCATAACAAACCTGGTCACACTTTATCCTTTCCTATCCTATCCCGTAACTCGAAGGTCGTTGGAGCACCACAGATGGTCCATAGCGTACTCCATCTTTCTCTGTCCTCAGCAACTGTCATGGCTTCTCTCGGTGTCAAGCCAGTCCATTCTCGAATGTTGTCATCCCACTTCTTTTTCTGTCTCCATCTTCTTCTTCCTCCTTGCATCGTGCCTTGCAAAATGGTCTTTGCAAAGCCTGATGCTCTGGTGACGTGGCCATACCATCGGAGTTTCTGTTTCTTCACCACTGTCAGCATGTCATCATGTTGTCATCATGTTGTCCAATTGTGTGATGATCTGATGGACTTCGTTGTTGGTGATGTGCTGAGTATAGGAAATGCCCAGAAGTCTTCTATAGCACTTCATCTCCATGCCTTGTATTCTTCGCTATAGATCTGCTGTAAGGGTTCATGTTTCGCAAGCGTATAGGAAGATGGAGATAACAAGGGAGCGCAGCAGCCTTACTTTGGGATGTAGACTGTCTTTCCAAATGGGTTTCAAACCTTGTCAGGGCAGCAGTTGTTTGTGTGATCCTGGAGAGGACTTCCTGTCGGGACCCAGTGTCTGATACAATGACTCCTAAATATTTGAAGCAATGCACTGTGTTGAGGGATTGGCCTTGGACTTTGATATCCGTATTGATTCCATTTGTGTTTTTGGTCATCAATTTGGTCTTCTTGCACTTATTTCCATTCCAAATCTTTATTGGGATATAAGAGCTGTCCCTTGATTAGGGGTCTCCAAGTACGTAAAGATTAGCGAGTCAGTGATTGAGTGAGAGAGAGAGGGTGAGAGAGATTTAGAGAGAGAGAGAGAGAGAGAGAGAGAGAGAGAATACAGAATGCAGCCAAATGACAACATACATTGCATATGGAAATTGCTCAGATGTTGATAGACATTCACACACACACACACACACACCCACACACACACACACACACACACACACACACACACACATACACACTCCACACAACACCTTATAAGACAAGTTGTAGGCAAACGTTTACCTAAATTCTACACTCAAAACACCAGACTGCACACACAAAAATCACTGCATGTATAATCCATACATCTATCAGTTTAATCAGTTACGAACTTATTAATTTACTAACACTCATAAAACAATTCACACAGGCATCAGGCTGGGTGTCAGTAAGAAGCAATTAGCCCACTTTCCTGTACAATATAACAAACCTCATGTAGGGGGGAATAATGACAGCGTGCATCAATAATTAACTGCATGTGTATAATATCAGACTATTTCTTATCCATTTAAGCACCCGCTTGGTGCACAGCATCACAATACATCACACATGCCAAATCCCCGTGCACTATGTCAAAATACATCACAAGCGCTTACTTCCCGTGCACTACATCAAACTACATCACAACCCCCGTCTACAAGCGTCGTGCGTCAACAAAAACGTGCAAGCAGGGAATGTTTGTTTTTGTCAGGCCGCCTCACCGAGTTCAAGACAGAGCAAGGAGGTGGAAAGTCATACAAACTACCCCCATAGCACCTTTCGCTGAGAGTCTGGTACAAAGAACCAGTGACCGACAAAGAGTCAACTTTCTCTCCCGCATCTTATCGCCGCAAAGACACGTCATAAAGAGTACCCCGTCATGCTATTGAAAAAAACATATTATTAACACTTCTAACCGTAGGAGGACTAGATGCTGGTACTCGTCGTTCCGACGGACAAAAAACAAGTAACACTGGGTGTTAAAAACAGTGCCGCAGATGCAGCAAGTTAGCGTTCGGGGCTGCTTGAGTTCAATCCTACTTGCGGCTAGAATAGGCTACGCTTTTTGCCGCTCTTTGTTATGCAATATTCAATTAGACGTGTTTATTTAGGCATTCATTTATTTAACTTTTTAGTTCTCGAACTATAGAGGGACTCCAAGTTCAAGAGCTGCTCTAGGCACTGGTCGATACAGAATCTAACTCAAGCAGTCCAAGGCGCCAGCTTGCATTCTTAAATGCATCGTCTAAGGCCTCATTCATCATATGTAACTGGCACTGACCCGCCTAGTTTGTATTATTATTATTATTATTATTATTATTATTATTATTATTATTATTATTATTATTATTATTATTATTATTATTGTTTTTATTATTATTATTATTATTATTATTATTATTATTATTATTATTATTATTATTATTATTATTATTATTATTGTTGTTGTTGTTGTTGTTGTTGTTGTTGTTGTTAGTAGTAGTAGTAGTAGTAGTAGTAGTAGTAGTAGTAGTAGTAGTAGTTAGTAGCCTATTATTATTATTATTATTATTATTATTATTATTATTATTATTATTATTATTATTGTTGTTGTTGTTGTTGTTGTTGTTGTTGTTGTATTATACTTTTCCAGTTCAAGCCGTCCGAGGCGCGTCGTCAAACGCCTCAAAGGTCGTATTTATGTAACTGGCCCTCACCCGCCTAGGACATGAGCGTCAGTATTTTTAAATTCAGGAAATGGTATCTTCATAATCCTCCTCTTCTTCCTCCAACTTCTCGTCCCATTTTGCCTTCCTTTTTTATTGTCTAAAATACATGGTGTGTGTGCGAGTGTGAGAGGGAACTCTGCACCTGTTGGGGTCCAGACCTTGTTTTTTATACTTTGGAGTGGTAGTGGAGGGGGGTGAGGGGAGAGGGAAGGGGCGTAAGTAAGCAGTGGCATAACAACAATGTACAAAAGCTTCAAATCAAATCTTGCGCTGTAACTGGACCTATAGAAACTAGGCGGTGTGGTTCTGTGAGGTACAGTACTAACACCACGCTTCTCTCTCTCTCTCTCTCTCTCTCTCTCTCTCTCTCTCTCTCTCTCTCTCTCTCTCTCTCTCTCTCTCTCTCTCTCTCTCTCTCTCTCTCTCTCGTCACACTTGCCGTGCATGCCAGCTAAATGGCTTATCCATCTTCACCGTGACGTCACCGGTCGCCAATACCTCGCCACCGCCATCAGCGGAACGTCAACGACCCGAACACACACTTGTTTTACAAGAATACAAAGAGAGGAGAAGAGAAAAGGGGAGGGGAGGAGAAGAAAAAAGAAGATAACAGTTCCTTATCTCAAAACTCGACAATTTCACAGTAAAAGGAGGAGAATAAAAGAATCCCTAACCCACATCCCCACAACGCTTATTATTTCAGTGAAGACGACGATAACAAAGCCAATGAACTAAAAATCGACACAGAAGGAAGTGAGGAAGAGGGAGAAGCATTGGAAGGGGGAAGAGGGAAGGGGGTACAGAAAGGGTAGGCCTAATTAAATATAGAAACAAAATCTGCATGTATGTGGCACGTGTTTTTGAAGAAGTTATTTGAACCGAGGCTCCATTTAAACGGAACAGAGCCAGAATTGTTTCTTTAAATCGATTTTGTGGACAAATTGGCCTTCTCTTACCTCCTATCCCCACCCTATCTTGATCCACCTCCAACTCCAATCTTACACCTCTACCACACTCTAATAAGCAGTGCGTGCTCCATTATCGTAGGCTTACAACAGAAAATAACACAATTGCAAATAAAGCACCGTCTACATCGGAAACTTTTGTTTTACTGTGATCAGACTGTGATAATGTGAATCCTTTTAGTATTACTATTTTACACCTTTGAAAGAGAATAAATAAGTGTGCATACGTGCGTGCGTGTGTCCATGGGTGCGTGTGTGTGGAGGGAGGGGAAGATGGGGCAGTGTGTTTGTTTTCCTCCTGTGGTATATGTTTGTTTGTGTGTGTGTGTGTGTGTGTGTGCTTTCATCCAGATGTGTATTTTTATGTATAAAAAAATATATCATATTCAAACAATTCTTACTGTATCGATTTAAGCAAGTGTCTTATATTGTCATTGGACAAGTAGAGTGTGCCTCTAACTGAAATCGCAGGTAATTGACCAATCACAGATGGCAACATTTCTAGCAAAGCTTGGAATATGAAAGTCGTAAGAATACTTACTCGGACTACTTACGACTGGTGTCCACGTAAAAGAGAAGAAACAAAATGTCGATCCTCTATGTATTGAAGACGAGCTTATAGATTCTAGACTACCCGCCCAATGAAACCATTGACGAGATGCATTTTTAATTACTGACAAGGATTACTAGAAGGCGCTAATAATAGCACATAAAAATGTAACATAATTATCTGTTTCGTCGTCGAACGAAAGCAAAAGTGCACGACCACTATGGTTAATGCAGAGGACAAAACTGTCTTTTTTCTGCCATTTACTTCTGATACTTCGAACATATTATAATTACTGGCGGAGTGTCAAAATCTTCCTTCTGTGCTGAATGCTAACAAAAAAAATTCTACATAAGTGGCGCCATTTTTCTTATAGCGACGTAGGCAACGTCGTCAATTTCCAATTTGTATGACAATATATGCCTACTGTCAGCGTGACATGTAATGCTGCTTTTCGTCAAGTTTATTGAGAAATAAAATGTGCTGCAATCGTGTCCAGTGCGTGAACTACTTTGTTATGGTACATTCTTTGGAATGTGTTGTGTGAATGGTCTTTGAGATAGGCCTTTGAACAGCTTTGGTTTATTTATTGTTGGCAAATTTCCCGTTTTATATTTTGATTCCATGAAATCGATATAAAAATGTTATTAGCACGTTGGCGTGGAATATATGAAATATGTCCAACTAGATCGATTCAATAGGGGTCTTTCGGAACGGGTAAAAGTGAAAGTGGTTGTGTGTTCGTTTCGTCCAACGAGAGGCACGCCGGGAGATTCTTACGCCGCGTTACGAAACGAAACGAACGTGTTTCTGTGCGCTTTCGATTCCAGCACCTAGTTTCGTTGTGATTTTATTGAGCACACACAGGGCAGGCCCAGAGGCAGAGCACTATTATGCCTACGTAAGGCTTCTTCTAAAAAATCATGATTTGACACGAATGTAACGATTAGGTTGAACTTTAAAGATGGATTAGTGCTCTAACATTGAAGATATTTTACATTCTAGCTTCGAGTTTCATTTTTGTCACATAAAACAGTTTTTGGACTGCTGATTGGTGATACAGAATAGATAGATTCTAGACAGCCATGACGGCTTTTCAGTAGCTCGTTTGAAAATACGTTTTAAGTCTGAGACCGAGTTTAGATCCCCATTATTCCTTCTAAAATGGTTGAGTAATGTACCATATACAAATTCAAATCATTTTTGGACATTTTACAAACGATTTAATAACCAAAATGTACTCACTAACATTAGTTCGTGGAAATCAGGTTTTCCACGAAGTTTTATTCCTTGTGGTAGGCAGACTTCGTGACCTTTCACCACGGGAAGTTAAAGCGTCACATAAATTGATGACGTCACAACAATAAGTAGTCCCGATTCACATTCACTTTCACTTTCACCCGCTTTCGAAAGATCCCTAATGTTTCACTCGCCTTCGGTTCGTGGAAACACTGATTAGATCTCGTTGGACATATATCATATTCCACACCCACATGCCGATAGCCTATAATAGTTATTTTCTTACATTTCTTAATATATGGGTGAAATGTACAACAAAAACTTTTTGTACAAAGGAGAAAATACATAAAAATCACGCCAGCAAAAGAAGCACGAATTCTCAGAGAGAGAGAGAGAGAGAGAGAGAGAGAGAGAGAGAGAGAGAGAGAGAGAGAGAGAGAGAGCCAGAGCCAGAGAGAGCCAGAGAGAGCCAGAGAAGACGGAGATAGACGGAGAGATAGAGAGACAGACAGAGGAACAGTGAGAGACAGAGAGGAGACAAACTGAGAAACAGATAGAGAGGTGCAGCAGATACACAGGAGAAAGATGATGATAGCAGGAGGACGGGAAGTGGGGGACGGGAATGCTATTATACAAACTACGAAACTTTCTCTAGGCAGAAGTAACTTAAAGCCCAAGAATGAAACAGAGCTGACCGAGATTGAGTTTCGCATCTACTTTCTTTTCCATAATTGACGTGGACACAACAGTGCATTGTGGGTTCCCTGTGCAGAAAGCGTGTGCGAATTTGTTATCTCCCTTGGTAGTTTTCCTGCTAACGACTCATTTTCTTCCAAGTTATACGATTGCAGCTTGCAAGCGTCTTTCTTTCTGTCTTTATTTGTTCCACCCTTTCTTTGTTATTCTTCTTTTTTTTAAATGTCTTTCTTTCTCTCTTCCTTTTCCTACTTCTTATTTTTCATCCTATAAAACAAGGGATTTTTTTTTTACCCCTAACTAAATGTTTGGTGTTTTTGGGTTGCTTCCAGTTCGACCCGGAATTCACCTACCGCCTTGGTTGGCTTTTTGAGCCAATAACTCAACAATTTCATGTATTGTACAGTACAACGAATTATTGTGTGTGTGTGTGTGTGTGTGTGTGTGTGTGTGTGTGTGTGTGTGTGTGTGTGTGTGTGTGTGTGTGTGCGTGTGCGTGTGTGCACGTGAAAAAACGCACAAATGGGTTTCAGACCTTGTCTTTTCTAGTAACAAATAGGTTTATTTGCTTGGAACCCACTTTTTTCCAGGACCCCACTTTTTTGTAAGTGCGCGGGAGTGCTCTTTTAGTGCATGGGAGTGTGCAGTTGTAGTGCATGAGAGTCTTTTAAGTACAGAGGAGTGCTCTATCCGGGACGGAGAAAATACAGTCAATTTTCGGAGAAATTTTGAAGAAAATTCGATCTATTTCGTCGCCTATAGTAGACGATCTAGGTCAACTTTTTTTACTAAGGGTTCGGGTAAGGGTTAGTTGTAGATATATCCCTAGCCCTTGCCCTAACCCTTTTCCGTCAAAAAATCACTTTCCGATTCCTACATTCTTAAACCAGTTGTGATGTATTGCAATTTGTGTGTGTGTGTGTGTGTGTGTGTGTGTGTGCGTGTGTCTAAAATGACTTGTCTGTAAGATATTACACGATTACACAATCAATGCGTCTGTTCACATACAATATTTTTGATTTTAGACCTTAAAGTCATTCCCACACATGGACATACCAAAGAAATGATCCAAATATAAAAATGTAGACTTGAACTATATTACAATATTCCCCGCGCAAGATGTTGTGAAAGGGCGCCTGGGCGGTTTCAGCTCGAGCATGGATTCGATCAGCGCCTTCAGCACCTCTTAAGAGTTCCTAATGCGCTATATATAACTACGTTTACATTATTTTAGTGTACACCGATTGATTGTTAGTGCAAGTACTTTGGTGGAGGGATATAAATAAGGTGGAGAAATAACAAGAAGCAGAAAGACACAGACAGACAAATGGCGACAATCATGGCGTCATTTAATGTTCCCCGTTTCCAGGTCAGACAAGCAGACAGATAAATAGAAACGTCACGGAAAGAAGGTAACACAGAGAGAGGAGGAGAGGGGGAGAGAGAGAGCGAGCGACAGAGAGAGGGAGGAATGAAAGGAGGGAGAGAGAAAGGGAGTGAGAGAGTGAGGGAGGAGGGAAAGAGTGAGGGAGGGAAAGAGAGTGAAGGAGGGATAAAGAGAGAGAGGAGGTAGAGGAGAGGAATAAAGTATGGGAGATGAGGAGGTTGGTGTGGAGAGGGATAGGGGTGACATTTGTGATTGGTTGGTGTGGAGAGGGTCGCTATCTGCACAGTCAACATAACCTGAAGGGACGCGTTTGTACAGCAATTGTGTGCAGCTGCTTTCTCTCTCTCTCTCTCTCTCTCTCTCTCTCTCTCTCTCTCTCTCTCTCTCTCTCTCTCTCTCTCTCTCTCTCTCTCTCTCTCTCTCTCTCTCTCTCTCTCTCTCTCTCTCTCTCTCTCTCTCTCTCTCTCTCTCTCTCTCTCTCTCTCTCTCTCTCTCTCTCTCTCTCTCTCTCTCTCTCTCTCTCTCTCTCTCTCTCTCTCTCTCTCTCTCTCTCTCTCTCTCTCTCTCTCTCTCTCTCTCTTTCAAACACGACAACAACACTGCCACAAGAAATAAAAGACAACATACTTTTAAACATCCCATGGCATTCTAATGTTTTTTTTTCGTAGCGCTGAGTTGTATAAAGAAATGTATGCATAAAATAAACCAAATTTACATTATGGAAACATGGATGCAGTAAAGAAACTATATGTGTTTCCAATAAACGATTTAAAGGACCTAGTCTCCTGCGAAAAACATGAAGGCAAAGATATTGTACAAGAAATTGTTCTGTAGTTTCGCATGCTGCAATACTGCAATTCAGCAGCTGAACTACAAATAATTTAACAGGGTAAAACCTATATAAATATCACAAGAGAAATTGCTTGTTTCTGTAATGGCAAATGCTGCAATGCAAACAACCAAACACGGAACCGATGTAATAGAGATACGAACGCACACACAAAAGTCAGAAGAAAAACATTTACAACAGGTTGCACTTAAAAGGCCCCATTCGGACATGCTATGAGGTCATTCATTGTACAACAAAAAAAAACAACAGAAAATGATACACTTTAAAATGCTACGTGCAATGCAGACAGCCCAACGTGTAAAGATTCATAGGCTAAAAGGTAGAAATGTTGCAAAACAGCGTTTTAATATTCGAATACAACTTTTTTTTTTGCAGCAACGTAAGTGAAATAAAATGATTTCATTGTATAACAGAAAAAAAGAAGAAAATGTTAAGCAATTAAATACAGCTGAACACCTTAAAGATTTATAGCGGTAAAGATGTAAACAGATAGTTTTACAACGTCTAAAGTTTATAATGCTGCAATTTAAACACACAATCTGTAATAGAGAATAATAAATTTCAACTTTTAATGCCACACGCCATTCAGACAACCGAACAAATACAGATTTATAGAGGCAATATTTAAACAGGTCGCAAGAGAACTGTTTTGATAACTTTCTAACTACAACTTCTACATTCTTGACATTCTAATAAGTTTTTTTTTAACGCGCCGCTCCCGTGAGCTCCCGTGACAAGGTAACGTAGAGTTAGTTGTATTGTGGAAGGGTTGTGGAACATCGATGAAGGAGTCATTACAGAAAGTCGACTTCAGTAAGAACAACACCTCCGTCACTATCGAAAAGCGAAACTCAGGTTCTTTTTTTTTTTTGCTCGTCAGGTGACCACTGAGCCAATTTACTGACAGATGAAACGTCAGACGAACAGACGGACAGGCCGACATTTGAGTCGTTCTGATTTCCTATCCCCCTTTCCCACCTCTCACCCCCCCCCCCTCTTCCCCTCCAGACTATTTCAAAGTATTTTCAGACTTATCTGGAAATACAAAAACAAAGAGATATAAAAGGGAACAAAACAGCGGACATCAGAAAACATTACAACTTCAAGTGGCTTAATACACATTCCACACTCTTCAACATTCCCATTACCCTACCATCCCAAGCGGCTCGCGCGCTACAACGAAGGAGAAGAAAAATGCATCAACAGTTGCGTTTAGAACAAAAACTTCTTGAGAGTAAAGTAAAAACTTCTCAAGAGTTAAGTTGCAATTTTACAGCACGCCGCCACGCGACTCCCGTTTCACAAGCGCTCAAATATCAAACGTTTCATGCACCTTTGGCCAATTTCCGGGCATCCGTTCAACCAAATTCCTGGAAGGGGTTACGTTCGAGTTTAAGCACGCTTGCCGAACAATAGAAGTGCATTATGCGACGTTCGTAAACATAATAATGAACGCATAATATATGTATACATTGTTATGTTTACGAACGTCGCTTAATGCACTTATATATATTATAAAAACAAGCGCTTGTTTCTTAAATGTAGAAATAGGTACAAGGTGTTCCCTAATCTTTCGCTTGTTTAAAAGATAGGCATTTGGGGCTACTTATTCCTCTGGACCAGCTTAATGAGGGCGGTGCCAATCTCGTCTCACTCTCTCTGCCATACCATCCCCGGTTCTGATCACAGCCAGGTACCCATTCAAAGCTGGGTGTGTTGGGCCCGTTATTCATTCTTTTGTGACGCTCGATGGTTGCCTTCGACCTTGCTTCACGAAACATTTTCTAAGGTGAGCACAAATCACTACGCTACTACGCCACCACCACCACCACCACCACTACCAACAACAACAAAAATAATATTACAAGTGAGTTATTGTTAAATAGCGCTTTTTTTTTACACTTCAGCTCATTCTCCGAGTGCTTTCTGGAAAAAAGCTTGTGAAACGCCACAGATCTTAGCCTTAAGGCAACGCTTTTTTTTTTTTGCGATCTTTCTCATACAACTGAAGTTTTTGTTTCTAGGGGTGAATTCCCTTCTCTTCATTTCCATCCGTAACGACATCTCCTCCTAGGCGAAAAGGTCGAGGCGGCAAAGGCGATGAAGAAGTGTGAGGAAAAGAATAGAAAAATGACACGAAAAATAAATGAATTTGCGGATACGAATAGGAAAACGAAAAATACAAAATCATTAAAAACATTTTTTTTAAAATAAAGATACAAAATTAACATGAAAAGAAAGAGAGGGGAAGAGATAAGCGGAACGCTGGGGAGAGAGGGCTAGGGAGTGGAGAGAGAGAGAGAGAGAGAGAGAGAGAGAGAGAGAGAGAGAGACAGAGAGAGACAGAGAGAGACAGAGACAAAGACAGAGAGAAGGGAGAGGGGTGGGAAATTGAGCGAGAGAGAGACAGAGACAGAGACAGCGAAGCAGACAGACAAACAGAATGACAAACAGAGAAACAGTCAGAAAGGGCTGTAGGTAGTGGGGCCAGATGGAAGCGGGTGGAGCGTTTGTCGAGGAACTATCATGAAAAGAAAGTAAATGCATGCAGTTGTGACAACAAATCACCTAGCAAATAAAGAAAGAGAGGAACAGGTTATTCGGTCGCGGGTTAAAAAATTCACGCTGGTGATGTAAACTAAAATTTAAAACATAATTTAGGAAGAGTTAGCAATGTATGCAAAATTAACTCAGAACGATAACTTGGAATTGTTAAAATTCTATGGCAACTCTAATGATTATGATGACGACGACAAAGAAGAAGATCCTTAGATAGTGATGATGACGTTAATGATGATGATAATAATGAAAACGACGGGCGATGACAACGACGACGACGACGATGATGATGATGATGATGATGATGATGATGATGATGATGATGATGATGATGATGATGATGATGATGATGATGACGATGATGTCGATGATGATGATGACGACGATATCGATAATGATCGTGACCACAACGGCACCCCGAATATGCTGTTGCTACTGCTGACTGTATTAACAACGACGAAGCCGAGGATGACAATGACGTCAACGCTGACGAGAAGAAGAAGAAGAAGAAGAAGAAGAAGAAGAAGAAGAAGAAGAAGAAGAAGATGATGATGATGATGATGATGATGATGATGATGATGATGATGATGATGACGATGATGATGATAATGATGATGATGATGAGAATGATGATGAGGATGATGATGGGGATGATGATGGTTGTGATAATGGTTGTGACGAAAGTGAGGGAGATTGAGTGTTACGATTGAAACGCACGCGACAGATCCGATCATTTTGTTTTGCAAAGCATGCAATAACAGAGTGTATTTACCCTTGATTTGATTTTGCGTTGTTGCTAGAAGAAGCTTTGTATAACGTTGACAATTTTCGTCAGTCGATATTGTTGAGAATTTTCTGGAATTACTTGTTTATTATCGACGGAAGCTTCCCGATCTTACGAGGGAAAAGCTTGTCGAATCATCTAGAATCCTAAACACGTATGTGACGTAGGATAGCGCATAGTTCCGGGGTAACGAGTTTTATTTTGACTGGGTGTTATTGCGTCATGCTGGAATGTTCGAACTTGTTCTCGATTGCAGACAGGCTATATAAGTAATGCACCGTCTGCTTGTAAAGATGATTTTTAATGATGATCTTTGAAGTGAATTTCGGAAAGCGATATGTATGCAGTTGTTGATGTTTGCTGAATAAAGTTGAAAAAAGGACTCCTGCCTTGTTGCCCAGTGAACAAGCTGCGTGAATTCGAGTTACACTTATCAAGATTAAAGCATTGGGACTGAATCGGCTATTGATAATCCTATCCTATCCTATCCTATCCTATCCTATCCCATAACTCGGAGGTAGTAGGGGCACCACAGATGATCGTTTAACCAGCGTACTCCATCTTTCCCTGACCTCAGCAACCCTGATTGTTTCGCTCACTGTCAAACCAGTCCATTCTCGAATGTTGTCCTCCCACCTCTTTTTCGGTATCAAACTTGTTCTACCTCCTTGCACTGTGCCTTGCAGGGTGGTCTTTGCAAAACCTGATGATCTGGTGACGTGGCCATACCATAGGAGTTTACGTTTTTTCACCACTGTGAGCAGGTCATCGTGTGGTCCAATGGCTTGTGTGATGGTCTGTCGTACTTCGTCGTTGGTGATGCGCTGGGTATAGGAAATGCCCAGAAGTCTTCTGTAGCACCTCATCTCCATGCTTTGTATTCTTCGTTGGAGATCTGCTGTAGCTATTGATAAATAACCGTGTAACAGTGTCAACGAAGGAAAGTGATAGAAGATAGAGTGTTGGAAGGGAGATGAAGTTGCTATAAAAGTTAATATCTTTACGGACGGCGAAAGTCATTGAGAAATGGGACATTAGACAATTTTATATTAATAATATATTATTACCTTTGAGCAAGCTAGATTTCAGGCAAGAAAATGCCATAAAGCCATTTCTCGCAAGCTTATTTAGGCCTACACCACTGCTTTCAAATATTGGACTAACACATTATTTCAAAGAGCAGAGGTGAGAACAAACGTTACAAGTAATATTGGAGCAAACAAAAAACGTGCAAAAGGATAAAGTTATGTTTTCGAAAACAGAATAAACAATTCGCAAGCAACTTGTGCAAACTTTATATAAAACTAAATAATGAATTGCAAGTACATTTTATATTGTTATCAGGATGGAGGCAAAAAGCTACTGAAATAAAGATTTAATATGAGCGAATTTCACATGGCGTTGCTTTAGGTAAAAATAAAATCGACTTACCGGCTTCATAAAGTTCATGAAAATCCAAAAATGCACTTACTCCAGTTGAATAATAATTCCTATATTTCCACTAAATTCTATTAGCTACACCACAGAGTGTAACCGACTAAATTTACACACAAAATATAAAACAAAATCTTGCACAATATCAACAATTTATATATGAAACCTCGGTTAAAGCACACCAAAAAGTATTGTAATTTGTATGAAAATCATTGTCACTTTCAACTTCCGGGTCGCAAGATCACCGATTTTACGGCATGTTGCAAAAGTAAACAAAAGCACTCACGTGGTGGATTACGTAGCAATGACGCCGCTCCACACAATAAACGGGATATACCAGCGTAGGAACAGGGTACAGTTCTCCAAACTAGGGGTACGATCGTAGAAACTGGGTGGCATCTACACAAGAAAGAGGAGGAAGAATATGGGTGCAATGTCGAGTGATACTGACATTCAACATCGTAAGCTCAACGTGTGGATCTGTCAGTCAATTGTCTGTTGCGCTGTGCCGCCTCTCTCTCTCTCTCTCTCTCTCTCTCTCTCTCTCTCTCTCTCTCTCTCTCTCTCTCTCTCTCTCTCTCTCTCTCTCTCTCTCTCTCTCTCTCTCTCTCTCTCTCTCTCTCTCTCTTTCTCTCTCTCTCTCTGGCTGTCCGTCCCTCCTTGTAAATTCTCAGTCTCCGCTTGGAGAATGCATTCGCGGTCTTTGCGCTTTATATGGAGATTATTGTACATTATTTTGAATACTAGCAGTTCTCCGTTTGATTCCATTATATGGAGTTAGTTATTCATTGCTTACAGGGTCCAGCGGACTGCAAAGAGCCGAATCAGGACCACAAAATCAAGACCACAACTTCGCTGAAAGATCTGCCGAAACAACCCTAGTGGTAACACTGAAGGCACTCTACCAGCCAGTCACTTTACAATAAAAACATCCCACGCAGAGGACGCTGAGGCTATACTCTAATTTGTCGAACCCCCGTTTACAAAAACAAAATAGAATACAAACATTAACAAAACACATAAATATAAATTGCCAACAGTGCCTAAATAATAACATTATAGGAAGCCCCAGTTACCACCTGGCAGAAAGCGTTCAATATTCCCAAGCTGATCCAACAGACCTCACACACAAATGAGGAGTTTTGTCCCAGAAGAGTTTTCAAGAAAAAAAGGTAGGTGACTGGTCTAGCGAAGAAGAAAATAGTATGGTAGATTGATAGTACAGAGTAGAAATGAGAAAGAACAAAGGAGAAAGACAGCGACAGTGGGAATTTAAAGCACTAAATTTCCAGAAAACGGGGGTACTATTTATACTGAAACCCCCGGCACCCCAATATGGAGTAATATGGGGGAATATGGAGATAGGTGCAGTTTAAATACAAAAGCTTGTTGGAAAAACACACCTCACATCAACATCAAATAACGAAGTAAACCACTGATAATACTGAAGATACTATTGTGATTGTTATTGTTGTCGCTATTGTAAGTGGTGGTGTTATATAAGTTAAATGTATTATGATGCAAATGTAGTCAACATTCAGCAACATGCAAAATCTAGAGCTATTTATTTCCGATATTTTTCGTTTTTTTTTTCTTTCTTTCTTTTTTTTAAAATATCATATTTAGCTAAATAATTTTTATTTAGAAGCCTATTTTTGAAATAATCATTTGTTTACAACCAATATAAGATTTCTCTAAATAATATATTTTCTCCGTAAATAACTTATTATTTACCTAAGCAATACATTATTTAGGTAAATAAATAATTGTATAGGTAAAAAGGACATTTTTGCTAAATAAGGAATTATTTATCTGTAACGTGCATTATTTAACAGATTGTGAGAAATAATGTATTATTTAGAAATGTGTCTAAGTAATGGTTTGTTTACCTATATAATGTATTATTTAGAAGAATTTCCAAAATAATGTATTATTTAGAAGATATTGCTAAACAATGCATTATTTACATAAACAAAAAATGTTTAGGGACTAGCATCTTCATTATTTAGGAGATTCCAGGATTCGCTTGAAAACTTGGTTTTTATACTTTGGCTGCTTTCTATAATTAAATACTTTTTTGTCTCCAAAGATTGTGTATCCAAAATACGTGTTAATTTTTTTTTCTTTTCACATAAATCACTCAACAAATTCCAAGATAAAACGACTGTAACGTCCCGAATACAAACCAAAGATCAAGGTCAGTTTTGTGCGGGAGTGTTGTTTTCAGTATCTCCTTTAGAAAAAAAACGAAAGTATGCTTTCTTTTTGTATTTATTTACCCCAAAACGCAGAAACAGGTGTAGAAGAAGTGGCAGTAGCAGGAGTATTGAATTGTTGAAAAACTTGAATCAACGCTTCTGCTATTTTTTTCTCATTAGATCGTCGTTAACTTCCGAGTTATCCATGTTCATTTACTCTGAAGGCAATCCCGTCAATGCAGAAATAATTATGCATCACTTCTTTCTGGAGATGTCACCGTTGCAGTTTCATATATTAATTCTGTTGCGAACATATAAAAAATTGAGTTAAATAAAGCAGTTGCCTCATTTTAAATCGCAAAACAAAGTAAAATCACAATTTTTCAGTGTTCTTTAGTACTACACACAACCTCACAGTAATACGACTTGTGTCTGGGAATCCCCTAAATAATGAAAATTGCAGTCCCTAAACAATGAATGGTTTACGTAAATACTGTAATGCATTATTTAGCAACATCTTTTAAATAATACATTATTTAGGAAAACAAATCATTAGTTAGCAACATGTTCAAATAATACATTTTATTTCACACAATCTGCTAAATAATGCATTATATAGGTAATTCTTTATTGAGCAACAATGCCTATATCATGACTTTTTTTTTTTTACATAAACAATATAAAATAAGTTATTTGCCGACAAAATACATGCATATTATCTTAGAGAAATCTTACATTATTTGTAAACAAATGATTACTTAGAAAATATGCTTCTAAATAAAGATTATTTAGCTGAAAGTGGTGAAAAGAAAAGAAATTCCATAATTTAAGTGTTCAAAACTCAATGTAAAAACGAAAAGCTTCCAAAACTAAAACACTTTTAAAAAATGACGTTGCTGTTGTGTTGTTGCTGTTGTTACTGCTTCCGATGATGATGATGATGATGATGATGATGATGATGATGATGATGATGATGATGATGATGATGATGATGATAATGATGATAACGATGATGATTATTTTATCATCGTCAATTCAAAAGTTCTTATATAGCGCTTGTCTAGCTCAAGAGCTAATCAAGGCGCTGGACGATATTGGATCTAACTCAAGACGCCTGTGGCGCCCACATGCAGCCTTTTGGGCGCATAGTCTAATACCCAGACAACTAGGGAGGGGGGGGGAGGATAGCAAAGGACTGTACTATTCAAGGTTTAAAAATAAATAGGCCACTTGGAGGGTTGTGTTCCAGCATGCAGAGTTGCTACTTTATTTATTAATTTAGAATGAGTTAATTTTATTTAATATCATTTAGTTAATAAATTCATTTTATTTATTTATTTATTTATTATTTTTATTTATTTATTTTCGACTGACCGACAGACCATCACACAAGCCATTGGACAACACGATGACCTGCTCACAGTGGTGAAGAAACGGAAACTCCGATGGTATGGCCACGTCACCAGATCATCAGGCCTTGCAAAGACTATTCTGCAAGGCACAGTGCAAGGAGGTAGAAGAAGAGGGAGACCGAAAAAGAGGTGGGAAGACAACATTCGAGAATGGACTGGTATGACAGTGAGCGAAACCATCAGGGCTGCTGAGGACAGAGAAAGATGGCCTGGAGTATGCTGGTTAAACGATCATCTGTGGTGCCCCTACGACCTCCGGGTTACGGGACAGGATAGGATAAAATAATTTTATTTAATATCATTTAGTTAATGAATTCATTTTTATTTATTTATTTATTTATTATTTTTATTTATTTATTTATTTATTTTGCTTTTTAGTTTGCCGTTTTGGTCGCACAACATTTGTAAGCTCCTTTTCCCCTCAATCTTGTTAGTTTTGAATAAATGTATTTATTATTATATTACAGTTTTATGTTTTTCTATCTTTATTTAAAAGTAGTTTTTGCATTAAACTTAATTCAATTTATTTGAAGCTATTTTCATGGGAGTATCTTTTTTCATGTTATTTAACCGTTTATAATTAATTAAATTGTTAAGTTGTTTTTTTTTATTTGGTTTATATTTTCAACATGGTCATCATCACAATCGTCCTCTATATTTTCTTTTAAATAACTTCTCTCCTCCTTCTCTTCTTCGACCTTTCTCTGAAGAAAATATACTTTAACTTCAAAACTCTCCATAATATTTCTTCTCTTTCTCTCTCTCTCTCTTCAATCGCCCCAAATCTCCTTCCTCCATCTTCAGAACGAAACAGACCTTTTGGAATGCCTGGAATGATGTGTGTCTCCTCAGTGTATTTTTGTTCCAAATCTAATTCCTTCTTATCCTCCTCCTCCCTCTCAACGAGATCTACCCCCTCCACCTCACCCGACCCTTTGGTAGAGGTCTTTTCAATGTATTGTTCTCAATCCTCTTCATCCTTCTCCTCCTCCTCCTCTGTCTTCCCATCCTCTCTCTGAACGAAGTCCGCACCCACCCACCCACCCTCTTGCCCTCCGGATTGGAATGAAGTCTCATTGCTGTTTTCAGTGGAGTCTGGATGCGCTTGAAACAATATTTTGTCTGACTTTGCACACGCTGTGTTCAGGAACGGGGAGAAAATGAATCTCAGGTGCTGGCTTGTCTTGAAACCTTTCTACGATGCTCTAGAAATACCATCAATGCTCCTTCCACGGCATGCACTCGCTCATCCGCATCTCATTCCCTTTCGAAACCCACCCTATCCATCATACCTCGATCGTTATACCTCCCATCCATCGATAATGGTAAACATAAAGACCCATTGCTTTCCTTCCTCTCCCCTCAACCCTCGTCACCCTCCACCCACCCCATCAATCCCCTTTCTCTACCCGACATTATCAGGCATAATGGCAAACATAGAGACCTCTATCTCTTTCCAACAACACCCCTCTCTCCTTCTTCCCCCTCACTACCATCTCCCGTACTCTTCAACCCTCCAACTTACGCACCCATTTCCCGTCTCCCTTCGTCTCCCACTCATTCTCCCTATTCCTCAAGGACATCTCCAGGTATAACGGTAAACATAGAGGCACATTTCTTTCCAACCACACCCAATCAGCTTATATAAGCGTAAGTACATGAATTGCTCTTGTACTGCGCGCTACAAGAGCCGAAGAAGAAATTACCTCACTTCAATTCGATTCAACTAAATCAAACAAATCTCCAATACCTCCCACAAGGAATTATGACGACAGGTGTTAAACATTGCTCAAATAAATAAAAGTTATTCCAATTTGCAAAACATACGGCATAAAATGTAAAATAAATAAATAAATTAATTAATTTAAAAGCATGCGCACATACCATTCTTAAAATCTAATGCACTTGCAACCCGCCTCGCACATTTCATTTTACATTACAAAACGGATATTATATAACATTAAATGGCACGTAAACATATATTACAGTATAAAATTGATGACATAAACAAGAGTGCATCAAGCACACACACCCGCTGCCAAATCTATACCACACTCAGCATAGTATCACATCCCGACAATCACAAAAATTACAAAAACAAAATAAGTCACTTTTAAAAAGTTCAAATCAAGCATTTACAGAAACGTCGCAAGAAGAAGAAGAAGAAGAAGAAGAGACATGACGATGATGTAGATATAAAGTAGTTCCAGACAAATTTGGCATTTGGATCAAAAGAACGTCTGGATGTACAAGAAGTTCCTTTGAAATATCGAATTTGTGATGCTGTCAAAGCAATACAGAAACTTTCAGTTATTTATCAAAGATGTCAAGCACACTGTAGCAGACATGTTGGTCAAGATTTCAAAAAGACTTTTTTTTTCGCTCCGTTTCACCTATATGAGGAGAAGGAGGAGGAGGAGGAGGAGGAGGAGGAAGAAGAAGAAGAAGAAGAAGAAGAAGAAGATTCACAGATCTAAATATACTGGATCACCAACTGTATTTCTGTTCAAGGGATGTTTGACATTCTAAGATCGATGTCATATAGTTTTGCTCTTTGTGCTTGCGTCTCAAGCGGGACGCAGTAAAGTAGCCATATACAAACGGGCAACTGTGTTGGTCTTACGCAGATAAGGATATTGTTGTTGCTTTCCACATTCACGAGAGACCAGGAAGCCGATATTAGAGAAGTTCGGCCTGTCGAAGGCTAAGGTCCTGCAACTGATTGTCAGCAAATGTACCTCTTTCCATGCTTTTCATGTAGGCAATTTTTTTACGGATCTTTGACTCGATCACATTTTTCAAAACTACATTTGTCGGAACTCTTCCTTTTATGTATCTTTTAGACTTCACCATCTTCTATTGATCTTGTCCCCCAAATACAAGACACGTCTCTCTCTCTTTCCCTCCCTCCCTCTCTCTCTCTCTCTCTGCCCTTTCTCTCTCTCCCATCATGATACATGTCCATCACTGACGTCTGAAGTCCGGACGGCCATACATACATCTTTTGCACAGAAGTAAAAACGACACGAAAATAATGAATTCCGTCAAAGCTCGTCTGATGAAGGACGTTGGCCTGCCAACATAAAAAAGCCATCGTTAACGGAACGGTGACTGGAAGTGTGCACTATTTAAAGGAAACACCGAACGCTGCGTGTTCGCAACTACCGACCATGGTAGTACCAAGCCCCCCATCAAACGACAACTGAGTGGAAGCGCCAAACACACAGAACGCTACAAAAAGTCAGTACGAGGTCTTCACTGAAACCTTTGGCACTAGATAATAATGATCATAGACAAGTTTATTCTATTGCATTATCGAGTTTAAATCTTTCTGATAAGCGTATATAAATAAAACCAAGTAAAACATCTAGAAGGGCAAAGCCCATATGACTCACATGCTCATTATGGAACTCGCAATATTTAACATGAAAATGAGTGCCCCGAAAAAAAAATTTAAACTGTGGCTTTAAAATGCAAAGTAATACCCACTTTGATCTTTCTAAGTTCTTGACCTTGAGATGACCTTGAGCCCGGTTCCAAATACACATGTACTATCAAATAAACTACAAAATAAGTTGTATTATGCCAAAAAACTGTTACCTTGGGATGACCTTGACCTTCACGTGACCTCTCATGTACGTGTAATCAAATAACCCAATGTTGTTGCATACTATGGGTTAAATAAAGTCCGCTGTACGATGACCTATTTCTGTATGTTTTTGCAAAGCCTAAAATAACGTTGACCTTCAAGATCAACGCAAGAACGGAAATGTATGAAAGATCAATCTATCGTCTCTAAATACAAGTTTGGACTTTATATCTCTCATAAATCAAGGTCACTTCAAAGTACCTAAACTAACCGACTTTGTATAGCTCCAGTGACCTTGACATTGGAGTGAGATTGACCAAATTTGTACAGTTTGTGTTTCTCATTGATGTCTATCATGCAGCAAAGAAACACGTTCAGGATTAATAACCTAGAAAAAGTGAAATTTTGTTAAATAGAGTAATTTTTTTTACATAACATTTGTTGACCCCGTGACCTTGACCTTGAAGTGAAGTCATTCATTCACTGATCATTTATAAAGTCTTATTGATATATACCATCATACCAAGTTTGGTTGTGATATTTAAAATAGGATCAGAGACATTAATCGAAAAAAAAATTCGTTTTGGGGCCTATTTAGGACTTGTCTCGCACTGATTTGCACAAATCTGGATTTTTTGTTTGTTTGTTGGTGTGTTTTATTCTTTTTTTTGTTGTTGTTTTGTTTTGTTTTTATGGGCTGAATACATATAGACTTACATTGCTGTGCACGAGAGTCAACAAACGTTTGCAGCTTCTTTCTTTCTGATTGCCGCCTAAGTTACACGAAAATCACCCCGGAAACACTCGAATGCTGTGACGCTATGGGGGAGATAGGTGTTTGGTGCAGTATAGGCGCACCATTGCTTGCAGCGTTACTAAGCTTGCAGGAGTGGCTGAAGCTTATGCAGTCAGTGGTACAGACAGATGCGGAGAGAGACAGAGAAAGACAGCGAGAGTTGGTCAGGCCGACAAACAACGCCAGGTTTCATTATTAACTTTAAATCTTAGAAGGGGAAGAGGGAAAGCTTGGAGAGTGAGTTTGCGCAGAGGCAGGAGGAAGGAAGGAGGTGGGAGAAGGGACAGAGGTAGTAGGGAGATGTTCCACAAGGACATGTGACATAATAATATGTAAGTCTGGGGGTTTTGTATAAATATAAATGTGTCTAAGACAGGGGATAACCAAGTTACAGAAGGGCGCTTGAAACAGCAGACACTTATTTCTAATGAAACATTAGAGTTATGGGGTTTGACAGTAGCAATTTTGTTTGCTGGAAAATTCAACGTTTGCAGCTTTAAAATTGTCATTACACCTATTTTGATGTAGTGGTGTTGGTGTTTTGGAGAGAAGATAAAGTGATGATGATGGAGGTTATGGTGACGGATTTTCCCTCACACATTCTCTCTCTCTCTCTCTCTCTCTCTCTCTCTCTCTCTCTCTCTCTCTCTCTCTCTCTCTCTCTCTCTCTCTCTCTCTCTCTCTCTCTCTCTCTCTCTCTCTCTGGGAGTTCGCTGTCGACCTTCGTAGAGTGAGGACGTGTCTGGGTAGAGCTCTCGCAACATTACACAGTGATCATTGTTATTGCCTTGGAATTGTTTTCTTTTCTCAGTTGTTGTGTATCGACTTGTCTGCTGTGGATATTTGAAAGGAGAAAGTGTAGCTTCGTTTGCGTTTTGGACGGAGGACTTTCATCTTGCGGCAGATAATGGCAAGTTTATTTGTGGTTTCATTGATGGCCAGTGATCATTGATTGTAAAGTAGACATTATTGTGCAACGGTTTGTTGATTTCACAGGCCTAGGGTGGTGAAATTTTGCTGTGGACTCTCCCCCCCTCGATCCCTCCCCCCCCTCGATCCTTCCCCTTACCCAACATTTGATCAAGAAATATTTTGGAAAACTGAGAACTGAACTCACGAATTCATCTAATTGATTTAGCAAGTGTTTGCATTTCATGACAAAATGCCCGTGCATAACGAATGTTTTCGTGTGACGTGCGGTGGGTTTGTCAGCCTGTTCAATCGCTTTATGGAAAAAAGGGTGATCTTAGCAAATGAAATGAGATGCAGAGTGATCACTCCTCGCAACAGACTAGAAACCACTTTATTTGCTTTTGTTTTATTCTACCTCATCTCCTTTGGCTCTGGCGAGTTGAAACAGGTCCCAAGTGGTTGCTCATACCTTATGACTGTCAGCAGTGACATTTACACTTTCAAAGAAAACGTCCACACATTTGTTACATTTCATATTGGACAGACTACAGCAGCCACGCCAGCATCCTTGAACACGAACACACTTTTACTGCGTTGTGGCGATATTGAGAGCAACCCTGGTCCTACTACAACGAGTAGCATGGAAGAAGTTGTACGCAGTTTAGAGAGTAAGATGGACAAGCAGTCAGAACTTGTGCACGGCAAGTTGAATCAGTTGATTGAAATGAGCAACGCAACTAGGCATCTCAGTGAGCAACTGCAGTTAAAGCTTTCATCGGTTGAAGCGAAGTTAACTGCGCAGACGGAGAAACTTCAAGTTGAAATAGACCAGACACGTAGAGCGCAGGACGATCTTGCTGATAAGGTGAATCAGTTGGAGTCGAGATTGGAGGGACAAGATAGACAATCGAGAAAATCAAACGTTTTAATCTACGGTTTATACGAACATGAGACCGAGGGCTTCGACATATCACAATCAGTCGTGGACACTCTTCAAGAGCATTACCAAGGGAGAGGCTGGAGCGTGTTCGACATTGAAAGAGCACACAGACTTGGTTCTAGACGTGAACGAAACTCACATAACGACAAACCCAGACCAGTGTTTGTCAAATTTGTATGTTGGAGGGACGCAATGTTGGTGATGCAGGATTCCACAGGAAGAGAGAGGCTGCGTGAAGCAGGGCTGCGTGTTGGACCAGACATGACCAAGCTACAACGCGATGAAGTTTCTGGCTACAGACAACGTGGTATGCATGCTTACTACTCTAAAGGCAAGCTGGTGGTGACCAAGTCAAGACAACACAACAGTTTGAAGCGTGCACAGAGTTCTGATGAACCCCTCCATTCCCTCACCCACATCTCCCACTCCCATGAAGAACACCGAATACCCGATTTGTCTCACTACCCCTACCACCCCACCCCCACCCCTCAACCCCGTATGGAGAAACGGCTGTCTGATACCCCCTGTATGGAGAAACGGCTGTCTGGTACCATGGCAACAGTGTCCGAAACGACTGTGTCCGCAGGTCGGGCTGATATCTCCACATTGACGACCTGGAACGGCAGTGCTGCAGTCGGCGAACATGCAACAGATGACGTCGTGGATGGCGCGACTTCCGCTGATGTGACAGACAAGGACATCAGTCAAGATTTGGACCAACGTGCTGCTAAGGCAGCTTGCAGCCCGGCACTATCACTAATTGGGAGAGGATCCCTAGGTGGTGTGCCTGGGGGGTCCGCTGGTCGATGCAGACGGCAAAGTGACTGTGACGGACGTGGTGGTCTACGGGCTCAACCCCGACTGTCTTCTATGGCGACAAGGAACCGCTCCAAGAAACAGAGCACGATCGACGTCGGCTGGCATCGAGGCAACAGATAGGGGTCAGGCCAAGGTCCATCACATGTTGTGGGTATTGTTAATGATAGTTATATTACTTATAGTGACAGTGGTAACACAGATGGTTATGAAAATCTCAATGATGATGATGACCATGTCGTTGGTAACGCCATTCTGATTAATGACAATGAAAATGATTTTGAGAACGAAAATAACATATTGAATAATTCTTTTAATTGTTGCAACAGTGCTAACTATCTTTTAAATAACTCTTTGTCTTTTATTACTTGTAATATTGAAGGTTTACGTAGCATTACAAATGAGTGTGATTTTGTGTCCCTGGTCAGTAAGTACGACATTGCCTTCATTACTGAAACGTTTACCAAGACAATTCCTCAATCATTATTTTCGTCACATAAAGTATTTGACTCTGCTGGCATTAAAATAAATGACAACGTACATGGACGTCTCTCGGGTGGGGTGGGGTTTCTTGTGAAAAATACTTACTGTCAGTTTGTAGAGAGAATATTTACAGAACTTGACAACTTTGTAATCTTGAAGTTATCCCAACATCTTTTGAAAACAACAACAGATTGTATTTTAATAGGCTGTTATTTGCCTCCTGAGAACTCGCCTTACTATGAAGAGACTGATATTTACAATGGAGTGACTTTACTTGAAGATTGCCTGCTTGAGATTGTAAGAGAATATGATGATTTACCTCTAATATTATGTGGCGATTTTAATGCAAGAACGGGTTCTTCGCAAGCCAGCACGAGAGACCCTGTTGATAACATTTATGAAATTATGGACAAACAAGACGATTATTTTGATAATGATATTAATACAAGAAGAATTTCATCTGACCAAACCACTAACGCTTTTGGTCGTCTCTTGCTGGCCGTTTGTGAGGAGTTCCAACTCTGTATATTGAATGGAATTGTGTCGAGAGCATTTTCCGGAAGTTTTACCTATGTTACTCGAAATGGCTCAAGTGTACTTGATTATTTCATTGTATCTCATTCACTTTTAGCCAATTGTCAAATGTTGAATATTTTACCTGTCATAGAATCAAAACACGCTATTGTAGAGTTTGGTTTTACTACACATGACTTTGATATCCAAGCCAAACACAATAAGGTTTCCTCTAAGATAATCAAATATATTTGGAATGACGACAGCAAAGATACATTTGTAGATATAATGCGTTCTGACGCAGTGAATGTTAAATTGACAGAGGCAATGGAGCTGATTGACACTGATGTTGACCTTGCTCTATCCAAATTTAACGACTGCTTCATGCTTGCTGGCGAGTGCATGAAAAGTACACAGACAGCGGGGACGGAGAGAGTCAAGGTGTGGTTTGACCTAGAGTGCAGAGAAAGCCGTCAACATTTAAGGAGTCAGTTGAGAAAGTTTCACAGGTCCAATAGTGACGCAGATCGATTTTCTTACGCTGAGAAACGAAGACAGTATAAAGAACTAATTCGAAATAAGAAACGAGCACACACAGAATCAATTATTAACACATTGAATAACTTATCAAATGATCCACGGAAATTCTGGGACACGTTGCGGTCCTTGCGTAGGAAAGGTTCAGCAGCATGTAATAGCATTTCAATTGAACAATGGCATGAACATTTTTATAACGTATTTAATTCTGATGTCAGTTTTGAGCATTGCAATGCAGCTGTTGATTTTGATTCAGAAAATGATGCAAATCCTTTTGATTGTGAGTACATAAATTCTCCTATTACACGTTGTGAAATTCAATCTGCTATCAAAGTACTCAAAAATAAAAAAGCGGCTGGCCCAGATGGCCTGATTGGCGAATTCTATAAACAAAGCTTGGACGAAATTTTGCCATTTCTTGCTAAATTTTTTAATCATTTGTTTGACAATGGTCTGTTTCCTGATAAATGGACTATGTCTCTTTTGCAACCATTACATAAAAAGGGCGATGTCACGGTACCTGATAATTACAGAGGGATTTCCCTTCTTGATATTAGCAGTAAATTGTATAGTTATATTTTAAATAAACGTATTTCAGATTGGATTGAAGAAAACAATGTCGTTGGAGAAGAGCAGGCTGGTTTCAGGAAGGAACATAGTACTGCTGACCACATAATTTACTCTGTTGGCTCTGGTTCAGAAACAATTATTAAGACACAGAAAACTTTATGTAGCCTTCATAGACTTTCGGAAGGCTTTCGATTCCATTAGTAGAGAGAAGCTTTGGAAGGTTCTATACACATCAGGTTTGAATGGTAAATTAGCAAAAGCAATACAGAGCATGTACAATGTTGTTAAAGCACGTGTTCGTGCTGGTGCAGACCTGTCTGATGAGTTTATGTGTCCACAGGGACTGAAGCAGGGAGAAGTATGTTCTCCTGTACTCTTTTCCCTTTTTATTAATGAACTGACGAAAGATATTATACATCATGGTAAACACGGGATCCAATTACCCCCAGAACTCATTGAATTGTTTATTTTGCTTTTTGCTGACGATGTAGTGTTGTTTTCTGATACTATAGTTGGGCTGCAAAATCAGCTGAATGTTCTTTGTGAAAGTGCAAAACGACTGGGTCTTGTTGTTAACTTGGACAAATCGAATATTATTGTATTCCGTAATGGAGGATTTTTGGGCGAGAGAGAACAGTGGTTTTTTGATGGACGAGTTTTGAAAATTGTTAATATGTACAAATATTTAGGGATTTTCATGTCTACCAAATTAACATTTTCCTATACTTTTAAGGATTTAGCTGAACGAGCAAGGAAGGGCGTTTCAGCCATCATGAAGTTACTTTGGTCACTTGGAGAATTTTCACCCAAAGTCTTTTTTACACTTTTTGATTCACAAATTCAGCCAATTTTAACATACGGATCAGAAATATGGGGTTTAACTGCTGACCAGGAATGTATTGAAAGGGTTCACTTGTCAGCAATAAAACGTTTTCTGGGAGTTAGCACCAAATCTCCAAGACACTTGATATATGGTGAAACAGGGCGATATCCCTTGCATGTTATGACATACACAAGATGTGTGAAATTTTGGCTTAGACTGACTATGCTTGGAAATCACAGATTTTCGAAGAAAGCATACAATATGTTACTGTATCTGCAGCAACAGAATTATACTACATGGGCTTGCAAAGTTCGAAACGTATTGTTCAGGTTTGGTTTTGGAGTTGTCTGGGAAACACAGGGTGTTGGAAATGTAAAACTGTTTATTTTTGAATTTAAACAAAGACTTGTTGATTGTTTTAAACAAGATTGGAGTTCTGCGCTAGACGACCATGTTTTTTACTATGTATATTCCTGTTTCAAACGTGAAGTGGTTTGCGGTGAATACTTAAATTTAATTAGAAATATTGCAGTAAGGAAAGCAATTATTAGGTTTAGAATTGGAATGTCACCGTTGAATGCACACTTTGTTGAATTTAGAAAGGATCGTCTAATAGATGTTAATTGTCCTTTTTGTCCAAATGTTCAAGAGACTGAAATGCATATGTTACTGGTTTGTCCCAAATACACAGACATTCGGGATGATCTTATTCCGTTGAAGTTTACAAGGCAGCCATGCTTATCCAGATTTGTACTGCTTATGTCCAGCCAAAATCAAACAATTATTAGAAATGTTGCGTACTTTATTTACAAAGCAATTGCTATTAGAAAGAAAAATTTACACTGAATGTGTTTTTAACTGCAATGTTGTATGTTATCGAAATTTACCTTCATGCGTAATATGATGCGAATGCTTTTTTGAAACAATTTTTAAATGAAATTTGTAAATGATATGTATTTAATATTGTCCTTTTATTTTAAAGATTATTTAAAGATTATTTTATATTGTATGTGATGCCTACCATTGTGATGGGCTGGTGGCCTTAACAATTAAATCTCAAAGTGTCTCTCTCTCTCTCTCTCTCTCTCTCTCTCTCTCTCTCTCTCTCTCTCTCTCTCTCTCTCTCTCTCTCTCTCTCTCTCTCTCTCTCTCTCTCTCTCTCTCTCTCTCTCTCTCTCTCTCTCTCTCTCTCTCTCTCTCTCTCTCTCTCTCTCTCTCTCTCTCTCTCTCTCTCTCTCTCTCTCTCTCTCTCTCTCTCTCTCTCTCTCTCTCTCTCTCTCTCCTCTCTCTCTCTCTCTCTCTCTCTCTCTCTCTCTCTCTCTCTCTCTCTCTCTCTCTCTCTCTCTCCCCCCCCAACGCCAGTTCGTTGATGACCGTTGAAAGTTTTATTCTCGAAGTGCATCATGCAAAAAGAAAGAGCACGGCCATGCTCGTATTGTCCCCTATACGCACTGTGTCCGGGGACGTTAATCTAATTACTGAACTAAACTGAATGCTCGTGGTATACATTGACATAAACATATATGTGTTTTTATTTACATTTTACGTTGTTTTAAAATCACATGAACGTGTGAACAGACAATTAATGAAAACTTCAACGCTGAAACTTGAATATGATCTGCTTCTAAATCTTGTAATTGCCCTATGTGGATAAATAAAGTTGTATTTAATTGAATTAAATTGAAGAGTGTTGCATGAAATAGAACACCCATCTATTTGGGGACAGCTCTGCAGTGAGATTTTTACATCTGCATTTCAGGATGTCACGAGAGTGTGAATGTTGAATTTCAATTGTCTATTGATTGCAAGATCCAGAAAAAAATGAGTCATCAAAACACAAACAGACATAGGTCATCCATCAAGGTATAAACAATTTCATCAAGGTATATACAATTTCAAAACTAGCGTCACTTGAATTGATTTGATTTGTGATTGCACGACTGAGTTTAAACTTGTCAACATTTCGGAGGCAGTTCAGCGTTGATCCTCGACCCATCATCGCGCAACGTATTTATATACCTTTAATGGAAGCAATACGGCCAATCGTAGAGATACGGACGAACGCTTGGGTCTATGAGGTCTATCTCTCGCAATCTGAGCCTTAAAACGAGGCTGTGGCTGGCTATAGCGCCGCTACGAGATCACTCATAGCGATTGCTAGGCAGAGAACACAACTGAAAAAAAGCCCGAAATCTGAGGTAGATATATACAGTTCAGAAAAGCCATGTAAACCGTAGATCGAAATGCAAAAAAAAAAATCAAATAAAAAAAAATAAACGTTCACTTACAACATAACATCTACATCACGCAAAGAGATTACCATGTGTTTATATAGTTATACCTATTATTTTGGTGTGCGACGGTTGCGAGATTTGAATATGAACGTCCTGTCTCAAGCAGCGTTCGAAATGATCATCTGCTATATTCAGGACATGATTCAGCAGCCCTTGCAAAACATTATAGTAGGGGGCTACCTGCTCTCTTGGTTAGACGTACTACAGACTGCAATATCAACTATAACCTCTCCCGCACGCTAAAGTAGATCAACCAACACAGCGCCTATACTGAAGCTAACTCTTTCATCATGGCGTCACATCATTCGGGGGTCCGCTGTCAGTGATTCTCGGCAATTTTCGGCGATGGACAGAGACAAGTTGCAAACTTGTTTTTTTTTTATAAGTATATCGGAGAGCTTTGACTACAATATTGCTAATTACTAAACTCTGCTATGATCATGAAATCTAGTAAACACGACTGAAAGGTGAAAAAAAGCCTCAAACTCATTTTAACAAGCATCGTATTGGGAATCAGGAGAAAACTTTAACTGAGCCCAATGACCTTACATTGTTCGTACAATACAACACAGACACACAATCATAAAGGGACACACTTTGACCACGCCCCCTGTCGACATATATTTTTAACATTCACAGTGAGTATAGCCTCAGTGAAAAAAATAAACTAACAACAAAAATAACTCTTTCGATAGCATAGTTATTTATTTTACAGTATAAATTCCTTAGTTCGTGTGCCTATTAATAACAACGGCCGTTGGGCTAGCCAGCCAATATTCTGGAGCTAAAAACAGCAGCTGAAAATAGCCGGTAAGAGACAGAACCTGTTAAAAAAATTGCTCGTAAGGTTTGTCGTTTTTAGGTTGATAAAATAGACCCTGCCGTACCCAGCCACCAAACGCGCATTCTTCAAGTCGTGTAGTTCACTCAGGAATGGGGTCAAAGGTCACATGGTTATGGTATGAATGTACCGTTAAAACATGAGAAATCGCTCCCTGTCAGAGCTAAAATGGAAAATCCAAACTTCTCCAGTTGGTTTGAGCAACGAAAGCCGATTTTATCATTGGGTAATGTGGTAACAATGCGAATTTTAAGATAAACCCGTTTTCATCAAAAGTAAACAAAGACTTCGAATTGGGTCTTTTAACTGAACCCAATGACCTAACTTTTTTTTTATACAGCACAAACACACAATCTTAAAGAAAAGACAACCAATGCCAACGTCGTCTAAAGAGCACACAACTCGTGCTAATACTGCTTTGTTTTCCCTAGGGTTATCGTTCTTCCGCGTGTCCCGAAGATGCCAATCTGGCGAAACGGGCGAAACGTAAGTGACGTTACGGAATAACGGGCTGTTGGTGTTAAGAGTTTAAAACACGGGTAAGCTGTCGTTTTGTTTTCTTTCTTTGGCAAGCCAGCGCGCGTGGAAGGCTTCCAACAAACAGCTCCAATCGTTATGAAGAGATAAGATCACAAAACACTTGGGTTAAAGAAACACTTTTTCGAGTTATTAAAATCCTCCTTTTTTTTTCCAAAGTTACAATCCGTGGATTGACACCTCCACACCTCTCCCTATCTCTTCATATACGCAACACACATACGCGCGCACGCAAACACGCAACCACACACCCACACACAAACACTTTATTTGGGTAAGAAATCATATTTCTTTCTATCTTTGTTTGGGGAAAGTCTCTAATAGAGCACTAAACTCTATTGTGAGTGAAGCTGAAGTTATTTACTTCAAGCTCAGAGCTACATGACTCATCATCCTCATCATCGCGGCATTGAATAACAAATAAATAAGCAAATCAATAAGCAGCAACAGCATTTCGCACTTGCACACCTCACATACAACTCAATGCAATGCATAATTATTATGGCACATGTTTAACTAAAACCTCGATGTCTTAGCAAATCTGGGATAAGAAATGGCACATTTAATAATAATAATAATAATAATAATAATAATAATAATAATAATAATAATAATAATAATAATAATAATAATAATCTTAATAATTATTATTATTACTATAATAATAATAATAATAATAATAATAATAATAATAATAATTACTATAAGAAGAAGAAGAAGAAGAAGCTTAATAATTATTATTATTACTATAATAATAATAATAATAATAATAATAATAATAATAATAATAATAATAATAATAATAATAATAATTATTATTATTATTATTATTATTATTATTATTATTATTATTATTATTATTATAGCCCTGGATTCGTATTTACTAAATCAGACTCAAACCGCGTCAATCTGTAACCAATACGCATGCTCGCATGTTACACCCACTCTTACGTAACGTAGACCTACAATCGCACATTCATCAATCAAATATAAGGTGTAAAGGCAAAGCGCTATTAGAAGAAATCGAATTTCTCTTGCATCCAATTCTGCTACTGAAGGGATGAGGAAACCGGAGGTCCCGGAGAAAGTGACCGGAAAGTCTCGAAGTCGTACAAGTCACGAAGTTCGCCACCTGATTCGAACTCGCGATCTCCGGCGTGGGAAACCAGCCAACGCCAACTGGGCTAACAGGTCATCCCGTATCACCTTGGGCCACAATTCGCCACGGCAATATCAATTAGTAGGCTGTATGTTTTCTTTGCCTTTATTATGAAGAAGCATAGATAGAAGCAAAGATACAGTAGTTCAGCTGTTGTCAAGTACAATCTCTACTGAAAAGCGAATCAAAATTAATTGCAGACAGAGACTTAGCTTCATTGGAAAAGAGATTTTAATTTCGCTGCAAAAGAGAAATAATTTCATTGCAAAGAGAGTGACTGTGATTGAGGGTGAAGTCAAAAGATATGCATGACAGTATTAATATGACTCAAGCACGCAATATGGTGGTCTTGGTGTTTACAGTTATAGCCAGTAGTGGCGGTGGCATCAACATCAAAACTATGACGATGTGACCTGTTAGCTATGCTTGTAGCTTCTTTGATACCAGTAGGCCACCCCAAGGGAATATCAGTACCTTTCACACGGAGTGTCAGAGATCTACGAGGACAGTTAGAAAAGTTCGTAGCGTGACCATGTAGTAGTAGTAGTATATTTTATTAACGTCTGCTAAAACCAAAGGTCATTCGAGACGACATATACAAAATGGATTTAAAAGTGTGAATAAAATATGAATTAAAAAAATAACAGTAAAACATGAAATCGAATACACAGTAGGCCTAAATTTACACAGGCAATTACATGCATAAAAAGAGCTATATACAAACTTACATTGACAACACTCATAGACATTGCATTTTCTATTTAAAAAAAGAATATATACACATATATCATATAAATAAAAACATAAAATAAGCAAATGAAGCGTGCATACATTGAAATTTGCAAATAATCACACTGACACTAGACAACAGAATCGTCCATGTATAAGTACAATTTAACATACTATCTCTCTCTCCATCTCACGCTCTCTCTCACCCACTGGCTGACCCGCTCCCCCCTCCTCTCTGCGGCAAGCAAGACAAAGCACCAACAACCGTGCGCGCATCCCCAGCAATACTCTCACACACATTAAGGCATACAAACACACACACACACACACACACGCACTCACACACGTACACCACACACACACACACACCAATCATGTATAATAGGTTTCACAAAAAAACATATTAGTTTACTTCCTTTACGTTAAAGCGCTCAAAGAACAGGAATACGGCAAGCATTCAATGTTAGCGTGACCATGAAGAATGTTGGCCTACATAAGCGAAATTTAGCATTCTACGGTAGACGCCATTGCAAAGTTTACATTTTAAAAAAATGTCATCGGTTGTCTGGCATATTATTTTTGACGAGAGTATTACCCGAGGTCTAACTATTCTGCGCACGCATGAATCCATAGCACGAACTTTAAAGATTCTGACGCTCATGTCCTACAAACCCGAAGTTTTCTCTACTCTGGACTGTTCAGTTGTCTGGGGCGTACGAAGGCGAGCATCACACAGCAAGTGGCGCCTCGGGCGGCTTGAGTTAGATCATGTTGTCGGCAGCGCCACCTGGAGTGGGGAGGAGATGGAGGGGAAATAGCACCTAGTGCTTGTAATGTGTGTTCTTATGCATGCAACTCAATGTCATCATGCATGGTTTGGCCATGGATGTTTGTTACAATCTTGATCTAATTGAGGCGTTTGCCTCAACAGTCCCCGATACACAGTCAGGGGTATGTTCTTAACAGCCCTGGTGCGCCCTGCCTGCCAGCATTCCTTTCAGCGCTATCAGAAAACGAAGTCCCGTTTCATCGTAGCTGTGAAGTGGGAACTTCATACAGGTGGCTTGAAAATACCAATATAATACAGGTAGCAATATCCTGAAACACATGAGTGATGATGATGACGATGATGATGATGATGATGATATGATGATGATGATGATGATGATGATGATGATGATGATGATGACGACGATGATAATGATGATTATTATGACATATAACTTGCACAACTGCGCTCTATTGGCGTCATCATTGCCAATAGCAGCAGCGCTGTAATTATTGGCATTATCATCATTATCACCATCATCGTCATCATCATCATCATCATCAACAACAACAAACAACAACAACAATCAGCTCATCATAGTCATAATCATCGTAAACAACAACTTTTCCATCTTCCTTATCATCATTATCAACAACTTCCCCCACCTCACCATCATTCCAAACAAGCTCCCCCCTCATCATATAAATCATAGTCCAATTGAATCGAATTGAATAAATCATAGTTGTTATATAGCGCTTTACCAATTCAAGAGCTGCTCAAGGCGCTGGCTTAAACAAGACCTAACTTACCATAATCATTAATTATCAACTCCATCCTCCTCTTATCTCTCACTCGTCGGTGGCATTGCCTCATCATCTTATTTTCATTCGTGACTTCTCTTCGGTAGCCTTTGCAGACGATTGTTGCCCTTGGGTAAAGAATGAGTTCCCTTGGGCCGCTCTCCTACACGGAGACTCACGTAGCAAAGCATGCCGAGTCTTTGAAGAGAAGGATTTGAAAGACTCTCCTACTAGGCTACTGTGTCATCGACTGTTTCATATAGAGAGCTACATTACTGGAGGTCTGGCTTTGCTTGCTAGAACCTGAAATTGTTTTCCCCATTGTTTTTACTCTCCTACTGCACGTAGAGGATCACACAACGATATAGTCGTAGTCCTAGAGATCTAGCTCAGCGTTTGAGAGTTGGAACTTCACTGCCACATGCAACCGTGCAAGCATTTTAACTCTCAAGTAAACGTTTTGGTCTGCAGTCCACGAACAGAACCGAACCGGTGATTGATAGCTAAAATATATTGCAATGAACCTGGAAAAAACTAGAAGGGCAGATTCCATATGACTCACATGCTCCTTATGAACTCACAATATTTAACACGACAATGAGTGTCCAGAAGAAAAAAAAACCCACTACATTAAACGGTGGCATAAAAAGGCAAAGTAATACCGACTTTGATCTTTCTATGCTCTTGATCTTGAGGTGGCCTTGACCTCATGCTCTAAATACGCGCTCATGAACGATCATATAAACTATGGCAAAAGTTGAATTAGGCCTATGCCAAAACGTACCTTGAGATGACCGTTACCTTGATCCTGGAATGATCTTGACCTTCACATGACCTCTCATTTATGATCAAATAACCCAAAGTTGTTGCATACTATAGGTTAAATAGAGAAATTCTACTGTACGATGACATGCTTTTTGTATGCTTTTGCAAGGCTTAAAATGACCTGGATCTTGAAAATCACCGCAAAAAACAGACCAAATGTGAAAGATCAATCTTTCATCTGTAAGTACAACAAGTTTGGACTTTATAGCTTTCATAGTTTAGCTTCAAGGTCACTTTAAAATACCTATACTAACCGACTTTGGACAGCTCAAGTGACCTTGACCTTGGAGAGAGGTTGACCAAATTTGTATAATATATGTGTTTCGTTGATATATATATCCTATCCTATCCTATCCTGTCCCGTAACCCGGAGGTCGCAGGGGCACCACAGATGATCGTTTAACCAGCATACTCCATCTTTCTCTGTCCTCAGCAGCCCTGATGGCTTCACTCAGTGTCAAATCAGTCCATTCTCGAATGTTGTCATCCCACCTCTTCTTCGGTCTCCCTCTTCTTCTACCTCCTTGCACTGTGCCTTGCAGAATGGTCTTTGCAAGGCCTGATGATCTGGTGACATGGCCATACCATCGGAGTTTCCGTTTCTTCACCACTGTGAGCAGGTCATCGTGTTGTCCAATGGCTTGTGTGATGGTCTGTCGGACTTCGTCGTTGGTGAAGTGTTGGGTATAGGAAATGCCCAGAGGTTTTCTGTAGCACCTCATCTCCATGCTTTGTATTCTTCGTTGTAGATCTGCTGTGAGGGTCCATGCTTCGCAAGCACATAGGAAGATGGAGATAACAAAGAAGCGCAGCAGTCTTACTTTGGAATGTAGACTGATGGTCCTGTCTATCCAAATGGGCTTTAACCTTGTCAGGGCAGCAGTTGTTTGTGCGATCCTGGAGAGGGCTTCCTGTCGGGACCCATTGTCAGATACAATGGCTCCTAAATATTTGAAGCTATGCACTGTGTTGAGGGATTGGCCTTGGACTTTGATGTCCGTGTTGATGCCATTGGTGTTGTTGGTCATCATTTTGGTCTTATCTGCACTTATTTCCATTCTGGAGGTGGTGTCAAGCCTCTGTACCAGCTATTCAAGTTCTTGTTCCTCTCCAGCCAAATCCATCAATGTCATCCGCAAAACGAAGATTGGAGATTGCTCTACCCCCTATGCTGACTGTGCCTTCGTGATCTGCAAGAGCATCTGACATGATGCGCTCTAGGAAGATGTTGAATAGTGTTGGAGATAGTAGGCATCGTTGACGCACATCGATTGCTGTTCTGAGCCAGTTCCCAATGACGGTGTTATGGAGGACTGCACTGGCAGCCTTGCCATACAGGCTTTTGATGACTTCAATAATTTTAGGGCTGATGTTGTACACTTTCATTGTTGCCCATAGAGCTGCCTGCCAGACTCGGTCAAACGCCTTCTTGAAGTCTATGAACACATGATATAGATGTTGTTGGTGCTATAGGTATTTCTCACAGATTATTCTGAGGTTGAAAATCTGTTAAGTGGTACTTCGCCCTGCCATGAATCCTGCTTGTTCTTCAGCTATGATTTGTTCAGCTTGGGGTTTGAACCTGTTGAGTATTATTTTCCGTTTCTTCACTGGTGAAGAATCGGAAACTTCGATGGTATGGCCACGTCACCAGATCATCAGGCCTTGCAAAGACTATTCTGCAAGGCACAGTGCAAGGAGGTAGAAGAAGAGGGAGACCAAAAAAGAGGTGGGAGGACAACATTCGAGAATGGACTGGTTTGAGCGAAGCCATCAGGGCTGCTGAGGACAGAGAAAGATGGAGTATGCTGGTTAAACGATCATCTGTGGTGCCCTTACGACCTCCGGGCTACGGGACAGGATAGGATAGGATAGGAGTATTATTTTCAGGAGGACCTTGCTGGGATGGCTGATGAGGCTGATGGTGCGATAATTTTCACACTCCTGAAGGTTACCTTTTTTGGGAAGAGAGATGACAAGCGACTGGGTCCATGGTGTAGGCCACTCCCCACTCTGCCAGATCTTGTTACAGATAATGGTGAGCGTATCAATCATCGCTTCTCCTTCTGCTTGTAGCAGTTCCGCGGGTATGTTGTCCACTCCCGCTGACTTCCCTTTCAGCGATTGCACTGCTGCCTCAACATCTTCCCGGAGAATTGGGAGGATTTCTTCTTCTTCTCTGTTCTCGGGACATGCTAGAACTGATGGGTCTCCATTTGGTGTATGGTTGTAAAGGTCAGAGCAGTACTCTGTCCATCTGCCCAAGACTTCGTGTTCTTCTGTAAGGCATATGCCAGACTTGCTTTGGATCGTGGAGACTTTGGGCTGTTTAACACTTGTCAGCCGCTTCACAGTCTGGTAGGCCTTCTTGCTGTTGTTCTTGTTCAGGTTGTGATATATATATATATATATATATATATATATATATATATATATATATATATATATATATATATATATATATATATATATCATGCATCAAAGAAACATAAGTTCAATATTAATAACTTATTAAATAATGACCATATTTAACAAAATTTCACTTTTTTCCTAACATTTGTTGACCCGGTTACCTTGACCTTGAAGTGGATCCATTCATTCACTGATCATTTATTAGGTTTCATGGGAATACACCATTCTACCAAGTTTGGTTGTGATAGTTGAAATAGGTTCTGAAATATTAATCCACTTGCAAGTTTTGCACAGACAGATGTCGGAAAGACGAATGGAAGAGCGGAATCCCTCCCCCATTCTGTTCCCCTCCCCCCAAAAGTCCTCTTTGTTTAGGACTCGTTTCGCACAAATTTCTCAAAATCTGCAAAACAAATTTTGGTTGGATAGGTAGACTCACATTGCTATGAATGCGAGCCACAAATGTAATGAAAACGGGTAGTTCGATTGCATAGATGCTGTAGAAAAATTTCGTCGTCCATCTATCAATGGCGTCTAGAAAGCGCGAGTGTCTGCAATTGGAAGCTGACCGCAAATGGGACCACCTATCGAATAGGCCTATGTCATAGCTCAGAAGTAAATAAGATACTAATGGTGAAAAGCCCTAAAGACGAACTTCATTAAAATATGGAATTCTCTTTGTAAAATATTTATTTTCACCACTTTTAGCTAAATAATCTTTATTTAAAAACATATTTTCTAAATAGTCAATTGTTTACAATGCAAGATTTCTTTAAATAATATATTTACTCTGTAAATAACGTATTAGTTACCTAAACATTATATTGTTTACGTAAATAAATCATGATATAGATAAATAAGCAGAGGTGCCAACCCTTACGATTTCGCGTAAGATCTTTCGGTCAAATTTATATCTTACGGTCAAACTGAAAATTTCCGGCGAAGAAGTTATACAAATTGTACGGTTTGCGAACACCGCATTGACGCAAAAATTTTGTGAAAACTGGGTTAAAATGCACAAGGCTAGTATAGGAACAGTGGCAGGTGATGTCAAGACTGACAGACCACAATGGAAGTCTCAGATTCAAAAATCTAGCCAGGGTCATGCATGGAATCCTGCTGATTCCAGTGTCTAACTGTGCTTGTGAGCGCATTTTTTCCATGGTGAGGAAAAACAAGACTGACTTTAGAGGAACTATGCAGCCTAGCACTTTAAGTGCCCTCATGGTTCTGAAGTCTGGCAATTCTGATCCTTGCCACCAGACTCAGTTGTCTGACGACTTGTTGCGGACCTGCAAATCTGCAACTAAGATGTCCCAGCAGTAATCCCTTTTGCAGATATGTACAGTCTTTATATTTTGAATATACTATTGGTGAGTTTTTACTTTCTTTATTTTTTCAATATTCACTTTCATTTTGAGAACAAAAAAATATTGGCGAAACATTGCGTGTACTTGAGCATGTGAAAAAAATCATCTTACCGACAAATGTTGGATTTTACTGACAAATTTACAAAATCTTACTGCGAAATCGTATAGGGGGTTGGCATCTCTGAATAAGGCATTGTTGCTAAATGGCGAATTATTTACTTATATAATGCATTATTTAGCAGATTGTGTGAAATAATGCATTATTTAGAAATGTTTCAAAATAATGATTTGTTTGCCTATATAAATAATGCATTATTTAGCAAAGTTTGCTAAATAATGTAAACTTATTATTTAGAAGATGTTGATAAATAATGCATTATTTATGTAACAATTCATTTTTTAGGGACAGCAATTTTAATTAATTAGGAGATTCGCAGATACAGATCGTATTTCATGGAGGTTGTGTGTAAGATAAAGAAAATTGGAAAATCGTGACTTTACGCTGTTTTGTAATTTTAAATTAGACAACTGCTTAATTTCACTCTATTTTTTATATGTTCGCAAGAGTATTAATATACGAAACTGCAACGGTAACGGCTCTGGAAAAGAGGGATTCATCATTGTTTGTGCATTGGTGGGATTGTCTTCAGAGTAAATAAATATGGAGAGCTCGCAAGTTAACGGCGATTTTGTGAGGAAAAAAAAGCAAAAAAAAAAAGCAGAAGCGTGGATTCCAGTTTAAAAAAAAACACAAAACAATTTAATACTCCAGCTACTGCCACTTCTTCTACACCTATCTCTGCGTTTTGGGGGTAAATAAACACAAAAAGAAAGCATACTTTTTTCTGACGTAGATACTGAAAACATTGAACACTCCCGCACAAAACTGACCTTGACCTTTCCTTTGTGTTCGGGACGTTACAGACGTTTCATCTTTTAATTTTTTAAGTGATTTATGTTGAAAAATAAATAATTAACACACATTTTGAATACACAATATTTGAAAAGACCTTGCATTTAATTATAGAAAGCAGTCAAAATTATAAAAACTAAGTTTTAAAGTGAATCCTGGAATCCCCTAAATGATGAAAATTCCAGTTCCTAAACAATTATTTGTTTACGTAAATAATGCATTGTTTACCAACATCTTGTAAATATTATATATAATTTAGCAAATTCTGCTAATGGGTAATAATTCGTTATTTAGCAGCAATGCCTCATTTATCTATATCATTATTTATTTACGGCAAAAATGTATTGTTTAGGTAAATAATAAGTTATTTATGATGAAAATATATTACTTAGAGAAATCTTACACTGTTTGTAAGGAAATGAATATTTAGAAAGTATGCTTCTATATAAAGACTATTTAGTTAAAAGTTGTTTAAAAAAAAAACTGAAAAAATAGCAAATAAATATTTTACAAAGGAAATTCCAAAGTTAAGTGGTGCAGAACAAGTTTTGCCTAAGCAAACCGTAAGCTGCGGTTCATATACTCTACGTCTTTGGGTTCGATTCGCTTCGCAAAGCCAAATGTGCTTTGGTTAATTGCTCTTCATCTTCTCATAGAGAAAGAGAGAGAGAGAGAGAGAGAGAGAGAGAGAGAGAGGGCTGGGAAGAGGGAGGGGGGGGGGGGGAGAAAGGGGGCTTGTCGGTACGAGAAAAAGAAGTTGTTACGAAAAGACGAAGAAACCACCACCAACGATAAGAGCAACATCAATCTTGCTCGGTGCGTTTATGTTTCTGGCACTCACGCGTCTAGTGCATGAGCGTAAGGATATTTAAAGTCCGTGCCATGGAATGCTTGCGTGCACAGACCTGACCTCGATTTATGCTCCTGTGTGCAAGAGCAACAACAACAGCAGTAACAAGAACGGGAACAGGAACAAGAACGAGAACAACACCAACAACTATTCAGCTGTATAGGACATTCTGCAAGAAGCGGAAAGGGTTTGGGGTGGGGTGGGGTGGGGTGGGGTGGCGTGTGGTGGGGAGGGAGGCTGCCATCTGATGACCAAAACAGAGCCAGTCCCTTTTCGTTGTCAAACTTATTATATCGTCATATAGAAGTCGCCATCGCCTTCTTCTTCTTCTTCTCTGTCGCACTTTTAGGTCATCATTAACAACAACAGCAACAAAGACACAAAACATTGTGTACCACGTCGTGGTTTGTTTTTTTTGTTCTTCTCAAACTAGCGTCATTGAACTTTTGTTTTATCCTTAGATAGCGAGATAAAGATAAGGCAGTGATCGAAAAATCAATAAACACAAGTTATTGAGAATTGAAAATGTCGATTTTAAAAAAAAGTTGCTATCGTTGGACTTGGGTTTGTTTAGTCATCACACGCCGCAAATAATTTTTATTAAAAAAATCATAATGTCAACGAGATCATTTTGATTTTTTTTTTAAAATCATAATGTCAACGAGATCATTTTGATTTTTCCATCAGATGTGTCCTTTTATCTCCTTGAGCAGCTGGTCAAAATTCACAATATATACATGTATACTATAATTATGGACGACCTGATCTCTATTTTACTGCAGTTTTTATCGAACCTTCTCTGGAAACGGCAAAAATTTAATTTCAACACATTTACGTACTTTTCAAGTCAGAACCTGTACGTTTTTCAACCTAGTCATATAGGCCTATTTTCGTTTGCACTAATTTTCAATACGTAGTTTGTTTGTTTTTTTACTTTAGCCAAGATTTTGTAACGATGAAATACCTCGAGGCCTCCAAGTGCTTTAGTGACATTATTCGTGAACAAAATATCGCCGTGGGCGATAAACACCTATAATGTCGGGCCCCAATAGAGATGTACCTTCTCAGAGAAAGTACGATTGCAGTACTCTCTCTTAGCTCAGAATGTAACGAGACACGAACATGTGGATTTTGTCAAAACTAGGGTCGTTGGGCTTGCGATGTTCTGTCATGACACGGTAGAATACCTGCAGACAGGTGAGAAACAGATGAGTCAATAGAGACATACCTGTCAATGCTGGTGCCGTGCCTGTCGCTTCCTGTCTGGGTGTGGGAATAAGGCACCCATTTTGTTTGTTGCCATGTGCAATGCATTGTCAGACTTGGGAGTTCCAGATACGTTAATGATTCTTTTATCCTCCAACCTTTCTGTCGTGATCTTCGTAGATGCCTTTGTGTGTGTGTGTGTGTGTGGGGGGGGGGGGGGGGTGCGTGTGTGAGCTTATGTGTGTGGTGTGTGGGTGCGCGCGCGCGCGCGCGTGTGTGTGTGTGTGTGTGTGTGTGTGTGACCTAGACCTTCTTGTTATAACCAAGAACAAAACAGAAAATGGCCGGGTTCTTAAACATCGCGCAAAGAAAAGAGGAGTTCAGGGTCAAAACAGCATAGCCGTAATTTGCGGAAATAAACATTTGAATATCAAAGATCTCATAAAATATCGCTATTATTACTATTGAGTTTAACTCAATGTTTTCAAACATTCTGACTTTTTGTGGCAGTCGTGGAAAGTTATTCGCAAATAAAAGTAGTCCTAAATCTTTGGATTCAAAAAGGTTCTTATTAATTATTGTAAAATAGAAGGGCAAAGCCCAGATGATTCACATGCTCCTTATGAAACTCGCAATATTTAACATGAAAATGAGTGACCACCACAAAAAACTAAAATGAAACTGTGGCATACAAATGCAAATACCGACTTTGATCTTTCTATGCTCTTGACCTTGGGATGACCTTGAACTCCGGGTCCAAATACATTCATGTACTAATACAAAAAAAAAGTTGTATTATGCAAAACAAAAACAAAACAAAAACACACGGTGGCCTTTGGGTGATCTTGAACTTCAGTAACCTTGAGACCACCTTGATCCTCACGTGACCTCTCATGCATGTCTGATCAAATAACCCAATGTTGCATACTATGGGTTAAATAAACAGCCATTCCACTGTGCGATGACCTATTTTTTGTATGTTTTTAAAAGGCCTAAAATGACCCTGACTTTCAAGATCTACACAAAAACGGGATGTTACGTTGAAACGCAAACGAAAGTATGTCTGAAACGCGCACGATAGATCTAATCGTTTCGTTTTCCAAAGTATTCAATAATGGAGTTTATTTACCTTTGATTTGAGTTTGCATTGTTGTTAGGAGAGGCTTTGTATAACGTTGATAATTTGCGTTAGTCGATATTATTGGAGAATTTTCTGGATCTGCGTGTTTACTCTCGATAGAAGTTTCCCGATGGATGTCGAAGTTTGAAGGAACGTTCCGGGTATGTGTAGAGAGATGTATGACGTAAGTCGGTGATGACGATCTTTTATTTGATTGGCTGTAGTGCGTCATTCTAGTCTACTGTGTTCGAAATTGTTCGGGAAGAGAGAGAGAGGCTATATATTTTATGCGCCGCATGTTTGTGAAAGTTGTTGATAGTGAGTTGGAAAGTAAACTTGAGAGTGGAAAGGCGATTGAGCGATTGTATGCAGTTGTTGATGTGTGCTGAATAAAAGTGGAAAACTTCATACGTCGACTCTGTGACTTGTATGCTGTTTGGACGGGTTGCGTGGATAAACGAATCTGAGCTACACTCATCAGTACTTCAGCATTGGGGCTGAATCAACACTGATAGAAAAACACCAACATCAAACTGAGTGTAACACGGGACATATATGAAAGTTCAACCATCATTTCTAAATATAACAAGTTTGGACTTTATATCTCTCATAATTTAGGGTCAAAGTATTTGTACTAACCGACTTAGGATAACTCTAGACAGTGACCTTGACCTTAAAGTGGGGTTGACCAAATGTGTATAGTATGTCTCATTGATATTTATCATGCATCAAAGAATCATGTTCAAAATTAATAACCCAGAAAAAAAATGAAATTTTGTAAAATAAAAAAAGGCATTTGTTCACTAACATTTGCTGATCTTGTGACCTTGACCTTGAAGTGGAGTAATTAATTCACTGATCATTTATGAGGTCTCATGGGTATCCACCATCTTACTTAGTTGGGGTGGGATAGTTGAAATAGGTTCTGAGTAGGCTACTTAGCCACTTTTGCACAGACAAACGGTGGACGACGGACAGTCAGACGGACGGAATTTTTTTTTCGATGTCTGTTTTGGACTATCTAGGATTCATCTCGCACAGATTTTCCAAGAAAACTTTTTTGGGGGAGGGGGAGGAGGGGTAAGGGGGGGGGAAGGGTAAGATAGATTCACATTCAAAAGGAAATGTTTGTTTCTAACAATTTTTGAATAGGTGATATGTACTTTTATTTATTTTATTTATTTTATTTTTTTGGGGAGGGGGAGGGTGGGTAGAGAGGGTGGGCTGGGTGGGTGGGTGCCGGCATCTATAAGCCAGGAGCAATATTCTATTCGCGTGTTTAGCAGATTATCCAAACAGGGGCGACCGTACGTCCTTCCGGCCTGTCGACGAAAAGAAAAGTTCTTCCGCAGAACCTAGTGCTGTATTTTACGAGGCTGTTGCTTCCGTATAACCCTCTCCTCGAACAGTGTCCACCTAACTGCGCAACGGTCGACAGAGCGACGCCGACCTCACCGACTTCGCGCGACGATCAACGTGTGTGTGTGTTTGGCTAGGTAGAAACGACGTTACTCTGACATACACTTGAAACTCTACGTACTTTCTTTTGACGGCCCCGTTATTTTGACGTCAAAATAGTGTTCCGTTAGGGTTAGGGCTGTGTTAGGCTTAGGGTTACGTTAAGGGTTATGGTTAGGGTTTGGGTTAGGGTTAGCTTCAAAACATGGCAAAATGTCAAAATAATGTCAAAATGACGGTAAGTGTGTCAAAATAATGTATGTAAAGTTTCACGACAGTCATCACAACGTCGTTTCTACAAAAATGTGTGTGTGTGTGTGTGTGTGTGTGTGTGTGTGTGTGTGTGTGTGTGTGTGTGTGTGTGTGAGAGAGAGAGAGAGAGAGAGAGAGAGAGAGAGAGAGAGAGAGAGAGAAATCAGCTGACTTCCATCAAAGAAAAAAAGAAAGAAAGAACTTTATTATTATTATTTTAGTATTATCATGTCAGTGATTCCATCGTGTTCGTTCTGCATGGATTTATCAGGACTGGGTATCATTCTCACAAGCAACCCCACTACGTTGCATTCATCAAACGAGCAGTCAGTCCCTGAGGAATTTGAAGCTCAGACGAATTCAATCTGCCCCCTCTTACACGCGGAGCGACCTAGAGCGACCGATATTTTTGCTTTGTCCACGCTCGCGGAGCTAAAAATTGTAAATTATAATCACACATTACATATTATTCTGACACCAGCGAACAAGTTGATGATAAGGGGAAAATAATATGGTCACGGGTTGGCCAAACCGGGATTCGAACGAGGGACCTTTCGGTTAGAGCTGCCACGCACATCAATTCTACACCTACACCCCACCCCCAACGCTTCATCCAAAAAAACAAAAAAAAAAGGAATAAAAAGGCAAACAATTTAAGAGTTACGAGTTATTTCACACTGTATGGTGAATTAATAGTAACCTATTTTCAGAGTAATTTCCCCCCCCCCCCCCCCAAAAAAAAATTCCTCCCTTGTATCGGACACATATGTTTTGCTTTCATCTTTGCTATGTGTATTACTAATTTTCTTTTTGTTCCTATCCTACCCTATCCAGTAAATCGAAGATCGTTGGGGCACCACAGATGATCGTTTAACCAGCGTACTCCATCTTTCTCTGTCCTCAGCAATCCTCATGGCTTCGCTCAGTGTCAAGCCAGTTTATTCTCGAATATTATCCTTCCACCTCTTTTTCTGTCTCCTAGGCCCTCTTCTTCTGCCTCCTTGCACTTTGCCTTGCAGGATGGTCCTTGCAAGGCCTGACGTGGCCATACCATCGGTTTTTTCACCACTGTGAGCATGTCATCATGTTGTCCAATGGCTTGTGTGATGATCTGTCGGACTTCGTTGTTGGTGATGTGCTGGGTATAGGAAATGCCCAGAAGTCTGCTGTAGCACATCTCTATGCTCTGTATTCTTCATTGTACATCTGTTGTGAGGGTCCATGTTTTGCAACCATATAGGAAGATGGAGACAACAAGGGAGCGCAGCAGCCTGACCTTGGAATGTATATTGATGGTCCTGTCTTTCCAAATGGGCTTCAACCTTGTCAGGGCAGCAGTTGTTTGTGCGATCCTGGAGAGGACTTCTTGTCGGGACCCATTGTGCGATACAATGGCCCTTTCTTTTTCTTTTCTTTTTGTTAATTATATTTAAGTACCAAAAGCGTTCAAAGCATAGACCAGGAAAATTATGCAATGCATTGGAATATTTCTTTCTGCTTCGTTCACCCTCCCCTGTCCCTAGGCCTTGGGTGAGCGAGTATGCATGCGTATGACCGAGTTTTTCTTCTTGTTTGTTCCATCTATATAATTATAAATTGCTTAGCCGGAAGTCCTTGTTTGTTCCATCTATATAATTATAAATTGCTTAGCCGGAAGTCCTTCAGTCCCGGCGGGGAACATCACAACCAGATCGACTACATCATGGTCAAGAAACGCTTCAGATCAAGCATCAACATTGGCAGGACACGCACTTTTCCAGGAGCAGACATTGGAAGTGACCACGATCTCGTGATGATGTCTTTCCGGCTTCATTTGAAGAGAGTAAATACAGCAAAGTGCACTAGGCTGAAGTTCGACCTGGACAAACTGCAAGACCCTGAGGTGGCAAAAATATTTCAGGCCACAATTGGAGGGAAATTTGCACCACTGCTTATTTTGGGGGCAGGCGAAGTAGATGTCAACACCATCACCAATACCTTCAACTCAGCTGTAACAGATGCCGCCACTGAGATCCTTGGCAAGCACCGACCAAAGAAGAAGCCGTGGATCACACCTGAACTTTTGGATCTGTGTGATAAACGAAGAGAGTTAAAAAAGAAAAAGAACACCTCACAGGGAGCTGATGTCTACCGAAAAATCAACAATGACATCCGAAAAGGCATGCGCACAGCAAAGGAGAACTGGATAGAAGATCAATGCCAGGAAATAGAGAACAATCTGAACAAGAAACAACAGCAAGAAGGCCTACCAGACTGTGAAGCAGCTGACAAGTGTTAAACAGCCCAAAGTCTCCACTATCCAAAGCAAGTCTGGCATATGCCTTACAGAAGAACAAGAAGTCTTGGACAGATGGACAGAGTACTGCTCTGACCTTTACAACCATACACCAAATGGAGACCCATCAGTTCTAGCATGTCCCGAGAGCAGAGAAGAAGAAGAAATCCTCCCAATTCTCCGGGAAGAAGTTGAGGCAGCAGTGCAATCGCTGAAGAAAGGGAAGTCAGCGGGAGTGGACAACATACCAGCGGAACTGCTACAAGCAGGAGGAGAAGCGATGACTGATGCTCTCACCATTATCTGTAACAAGATCTGGCAGAGTGGGGAATGGTCTACACCATAGCATAGGGGGCAGAGCAATCTCCAATCTTCGTTTTGCAGATGATATTGATGGATTGGCTGGAGAGGAACAAGAACTTGAACAGCTTGTACAGAGGCTTGACACCACCTCCAGAGCTTATGGAATGGAAATAAGTGCAGAGAAGACCAAAATGATGACCAACAACACCAATGGCATCAACACGGACATCAAAGTACAAGGCCAATCCCTCAACACAGTGCACAGCTTCAAATATTTAGGAGCCATTGTGTCAGACAATGGATCTCGACAGGAAGTCCTCTCCAGGATCGCACAAACAACTGCTGCCCTGACAAGGTTGAAGCCCATTTGGAAAGACAGAACCATCAGTCTACATTTCAAAGTAAGACTGCTGCGCTCTCTGGTCATCTCCATCTTCCTATATGCTTGCGAAGCATGGACCCTCACAGCAGATCTCCAACGAAGAATACAAAGCATGGAGATGAGGTGCTACAGAAGACTTCTGTGCATTTCCTATACCCAACACATCACCAACGACGAAGTCCGACAGACCATCACACAAGCCATTGGACAACACGATGACCTGCTCACAGTGGTGAAGAAACGGAAACTCCGATGGTATGGCCACGTCACCAGATCATCAGGCCTTGCAAAGACCATTCTGCAAGACACAGTGCAAGGAGGTAGAAAAAGGGGGAGACCGAAAAAGAGGTGGGAGGACAACATTCGAGAATGGACTGGTTTGACACTGAGCGAAGCCATGAGGGCTGCTGAGGACAGAGAAATATGGAGTGTGCTGGTTAAGCGATCATCTGTGGTGCCCCTACGACCTTCGGGTTATGGGACAGGATAGGATAGGATAGGAAGTCCTTCTTCGCCTCTACTATAATGTTTGTCCGGTATGGACGCTGATCTGGGCAGGTGCTGGGCGCTGCGAATCGGCCTGCTGTGTGCTCAAAACCAGCGAAATCGTTATAGCCGACATTTCCTTACCGAACGTTTAACCGTTTGTGAGATAAATAAATAAACAAAATGTCCACAAACTGCAATAGCCTCATTCCGCGCGCTTCCATTAAAAATCAAATTGAGGTTTCAGCATGTTTTCCCATATAGGCCAAAAAATTGATGGTCTTTCTAGGAAGCCTTGGTAGCTTACTTTGTAAAACATTCGCCTACCGTGCAGGGCGACCCAAGTTCAAATCTCAAGCGGGCCATATTTTTTTTTCTTTTTTTTTTTTTTACACTACAATATGGATATTTTTCTTTTTAATTTAGGCTTTTTACCTTTCATTTATTATTATTATTATTCATAAACTAATAATAATAATAATAATAATAATAATAATAATACATTATTATTATTATTATTATTATTATTATTATATCTTATATCAAATTTTCTTTTAAAACCTTGGTGTTTTTTATGACTTCTATTTGAATTATTCTATATTCAATATTATTATTAGTATTATTATTATTAGTAGTAGTATTAGTATTAGTATTATTATTATTACCAAGGATCGGGATGGGGTGGTACGTGTAGGTAAAAGGGGGCTACGGGTAGGTTTAAAGGGGCTTGGGTAGGCATAACGGGGATACGGGTATATATAAGGGGGTATGGTGATGGTCGAATTCCTTTCAACCATACCTGCGAAACGATCAACGGGGAAGTATCAAGGAGGGTACAGGTAGGTTACAAGGGGGGTACGGAAGGTATCAAGGGGGTATGGGGAGGTATCAAGTGGGTTCGGGGAGGTATCAAGGGGGTATGGTGAGGCATCTTGGGGGGGGGGGGTGGACAGGGAGATATCAGGGGGGGGGGGGGTATGGGGAGGTATCAAGGGGGATATGGGGAGGTATCATCGTCCAAATGAAACTCGCAGACAACAGTTGTCTCTCAGTCTACATTTTAAACAGCAACCTGTGTACTCTGGCTTGCCAGGGTACAAAACCACTAGTGGTTGATGTAAGATTACAAAGTGATTAATAAAAGAATATACATTGTAATGCCCATCCCTAGCTTGGTGCGCTCTTTCGGATGCCCCAGATGAGCGATCCGGACGAAATGGAAGGGAGGGGAATTGAAGAGGAATATGATCTAGTTCTAGCTGGGTCTGTTTATGTATCTAAATGGCACTCGCCTGTCCAAGACATGAGCATCAGGATCTTTAAAGTCCGAGCAATGGAATGCATGTGTGCACAGGTTAGACCTGAGTTTATATTCTTGCTTGATGCGAAATCAGTTATGGCCTGTTCAAAAGATCATCTATACAAAGTGGGCACAAAGTTTCTAGAACAGACCTGGTCAAAGGACCAGCTGATAGGCTGGACGAGGTATGGAAAGAATCAGCTACAGGCTCTATAAGTGCCAAATCAACCACCAAACATGCTATACTATACTATAACACACATGCACGACCCACCTGTACATACAAACACACATTTTAATTCCCCCCTGCATAGCTTCATCGTCAGTCATCATTTTAAGTATGCATGCATTTTAATTCAAAAACATAAACCGAAAATTGTGAACGCCTGGATTTATTTCAAACAATCAAAACTAAACCAAACTTTGAACTATGAACATTCAAACGATAACAAATTTACACAAACCGCAAACAAAAAAATGTATGTGTAGACAAAACAAAGAAGTTTTGTCAGAAAATGTAAGATCTCTAAAGATAACTGTTAGTGTTAATGTCAAGAACAATTTAACAGCTGTTTAAACAAATTACAAATTAACAGTTAATAAAATTGATAGAAACAAGAGTATAATTAACTGAATTCAAAACAATATTCAACAAAAGAGAACTTGTTAATAAAACAAAACATGTTAAAAAAGTCATATTAAAACAATTTAACTGATGCACATACCTATCTGAAGGTAAAAAAAATATATATATATATATATAAATAAAAACTTCTCTTTCTTCTTCTTCTTTGATCGTATTCACTTTCTTTAGACTTTTTGTTGAGATGGACTGTGCAGGGGATTTAAAATGTAGTAAAATAAGTAAATAAATAACATTCTGTTAGTGTTCGCTTTGTTTATGGCACCATCGGTGACATAGTTTTGGCCAGACGTTGGCGTTGTAGTAAAATAAAATAAATAATGAATTTTGGTTAAGTATGTTCACTTGGTTCACAGCTTGTCAAGGAACTGCTCCAGGGGTGGGATAGCTTTGGCCAGACCTTTGCGTTGGCGCACATCAGCAATAACCATGCCGGACTTGGATGTGATGTCCATAGGATCACCCGGCAACACCTGCCAGTGGTCAAACACACACTGCGGGAACGCTTTGCCCCCCGTACTTCCTCGCAGCTCTGCGGTGAAGCCTGGACAAGGAAAAGAGACAGTTTAGAACGGGGCCCATTGATTTCAGGCTTGAGGGGCCAACTGACCCATAGTATTTTCTGACTTGGTTGAACCCTGAGCACTAAACACGTTATCGATTGTTTTTTAATTTTTAAAAAACATTTACACTTACCAAAACTTTCATTGACAGGCAAGTGTGCCTTGATGACGCAGAGTGGAGAGTCAACAGCATGGACCTCCTCCATGATTTGCCCTCTACGGTGAGCCAGCACGCTCATCACACCCCCGATGGCATCATCAGGGCACTGCATCGACACACAAATAATCATAAATATGCATTCACTATGCTCTTTTAGAAATAATAATTTCGCACTCAGAATGCTCGTTCAGAAATGATAATAAATATGGATTCAGAGTGCTCCTTCAAAAATTCTATTATACTTTTTTTGGGGGGAGGAAGGAGCTGAGGAGGTGGGAGGTGGAGGGGGGGGAAGGGTGGTAGGGTGTGCAATAGTAAAATCTTACTTTCTTAAGTCATGTATAGTTGCTCCAAGCTCAAATGAAAATACAACCTTTTTCCAGCTCTTTGGTTAATGTCTTTTAGACACTGTCTGCATATTGTGGTGTGTTGGCTCACTACAATTCTCTTGATAATGTGACGATGCAGAGAATTAAGCCCAATTTTGTTGAATTTGCCTTTTTCTGTAGAATCGGTGCTATCATCCTACAATAGACATTCAATTTCTAGTCCAGAGCATGTGCGTGTGTTGAAAACTGTTAAAGAGCCTAAATACCTGCACTTCCACCAAAAAGACAGGCTCCAGGAGCCTCGGCTGAGCAGTCAGCATTGCGGCCTTCATAGCACGGCGTGTGGTTGGGATGATCTGACCTCCACCTCGATGTGCAGGGTCAGAATGGATCACAGCGTCCATCATGTTGAAGCGGACCCCCCTCAGAGTCTCTTCGCACAAAGCTCCCTGGAAATAGCACATTCACAGCAAAAATTAAAATTCATGTCTTAAATAAAACAAAGATTCAACTTCTGGCCAACATGAAAAGCACAAAGAGTTCTTATACAAAGACAGGCTGTTTGCCAAACAGTAGGAGTGTCAGCAGCATTTTCCTTTTATATGAGCTCTGCAAGATCAGTTAAAAATAGGTCAGGAATTTTTGCCTTCGTGTTCTCACTTGTGTTTGTTTTATGGATTTATTATTACAACTCAGGTTATAACCGTCCAATAGGAGTACTTCCTAAATAGCTGTCAACATGTATTTTGTACCGCACTTCATGGGAAGCAACTCTCATTGACCTACTTTCGGTTTATTTAGGGATAATGCCTATTAGCAAAATAAAACAACAGGTGAACCTAGGGCAAGGTTAATCGACACTCTAAGAAGCAAACTGTGTTCAGTAGAAAGTTGAAATTTTAAACAGGCAAAGTTTGATCCTAAAGTTTGATGCACACTTTCGTAGAAAGTAAGAGTAAATCATAAGGGTAAACAGATCTGTAAAAGGGTTAAAATGTGTTCAGTTACCTCAGAAGAGGCCCACTGGAAGCCTGCCACCACAGCATCACGGATGTCCTGCAAGTGCTGAATGCCAAACGTGTTGTCTACAAGCATGTTGGGGCCACTGCCCTCAGGTCCAAAACACCAGATCTTGTGTGCCTGGTTCATGTCGAAATCGAAAGTGTCACTCAGCATCCGCGCTCTTTCCTTGATGTTCTGGGAAGCCGTGATTGTGCCCTATTGAGATATTAAATAAATAAATGAAGTAATAAATAACAAATAATAAATAAATTCAAACTCAACATATCTAACGCCTTACAAGGATTTCTGAAAGGTACCAAACCCTGCATCCTTTCCCTCCACATAAATGAATATTAACGCTACATAAGCATAAGCTTAAGAAAGAAACTTTATAAAATAAAATAAAATGCAATTAAAAAAAAACAAATGCTATGCATGTGAGTCAAAAAGAAAGATGTGTGCACCATATCTCACCTCGTCGATAGCCTCAGCCAAGCCATCAGGCAGAGGTTCCGCCATCATGTACAGGCGGTTCAGCTTGTTGCTGGACTTGGCAAGACACACTTGCTCTGATGGCCTGGTGACTGTCTCGCAGTAACGCACCACAGGATCAGATTTCTGCAATAAGCGCACGGTTTTGTTATTTTTAAATTTTCGTTTTACTTATGTTTTTATATTATTAAAAGGGTTTGCCTTCATCTTTTCATATAAAAAGAATTGTAGCAGGAATGTAAAAAAAATGTTTTTAAAACTGTGACTGCCAATTCTATTGTAAGTACACCTTGGAATTACTTTTTTGTCTTTTCCGGTTCAAATATTTCCTGTTGTTGCAATCGTTGCTTTGCGAAAAGTGGGTTAGTCTACACCATCATGATTTGGTTATGTAACATTTTTTAAAATCTGTATATATCTCTAAATCCCTCAGGGCTAACATCTGTGCATCCTGCATTTTGTGCTTCACTCATACGCTACAACACATAATTGGCAATTGTCCTACCACCGTGGCTCAAGTGGTAGAGCGTTTGCCTGACACACCGATGACCCAGGTTCGAATCCCGTGATGGGCAAAATAAAAGTTTCACTGTCCATTTTAGCAGTATGATTGCTCTGGTGGTTCAGTGTTGATTCAGTTTCTACCCGTTGTACCCTGGGATGGTTATTCCCATCTGCAATATCGCCAAAGGTGGGTGTAGACGTTAAACCTCAATGTTCATTTCTTTTAAAATAATTGGCAACTCTCTCAAATCTTACCCCCCCCCCCCCCCTCCCAAAGGAAAAAAATATAGCACTAAATCAAACAAATAATAATAATACCAGATGCAATCACGCGCTCTTTCTTCAATCAAACTCAAAGCGTTGGGACAAGATCAATGCAATAAAGTCGGAATAGAAATTCAATTTGTATTTTTTTTAATTGACATTGACTGCATCCAACCACTATTAAATGGAGGGAGGAAACTGGAGTACCAGGATAAAACCCTCGGTGTACTGCAAGGTCTGGTACTTAAGTGACGTAAGTTTGTCCCACTCAAGGTTGGAACCCGCGACCTTGGGCACAGGGAACCAGCTCACAATCAACTGAGCTACAGGACACCCCAAATGTTGAAAACAAAGAAGCATTACCTTGATAGGGACACCAGCGTGCACCTCTTCCAGATCCTTGAGACATATCTCCAGATGCAGCTCTCCTGCACCAGCCACAATGTACTGACCTTCATCTGCAGTGCACTAAAATACCAGACAAAAACAAAATCAATGGAAATGTAAATAACTAAATAAATAAATAAACTCAACCTACGCAAAAACATGAACTTTGAATGAACTGACGCAAGAACCTGCAAACAAGCCAGTGAAATAAAATAATATTTCAGACAAAAGGAACACTTGAAAAATGTTACAGAGCAAGGCAGCTGAAAGATTGGTTTTTCTACTCATCTTCTGGGACTCAAGACTAAGCTATCGCCTACAGTATATTTCACTGGTTTTAATTTTTTTTTAGATATAACAGGAAACTGTGGTCTGGTGAAACTTGAAAGAATCTAGTATGAATGGAGGGGCTGTGGGCAGCAGAAAAGGACCAGCCAGCTACAAAGTTTAGGTTGCCTGAGTGGATTTTTACTCACTACTGGTGATCTACTACTACTATGGGAGGAGGGGTGGGGGTGGAGGATGGGTGGGGGTGGAGAGAAATATCAGTATCTTTGTGACAATCCTACCTGCACCATGGGGTCAGATTTGGAAAGACGGCGCATGCCCTCAATGAGTTGCCGAAGGTCAGATGGGTTGACCACTTCCACAGCCACACGTACCACAGGACTCACAGAGAACTTCAGCACCTGCAGGAAGAGATAAAAGTTAACAACATTATTTCATTATACAGGCAACAATATTATTCGTTTACTTATTATTTACTTTTTTTCTCGAAGGCGTCAAGGGAGACAACAGTTTTAACTGATTGTAGTTATGATAAAACATACTTTCCTCCCTTCATTTGTTCTTGTGATTATTTGCAGTTCTAATTTTGATGTAACGCTTTAAATCCATTTAATTATATATCTTGTTAAGCTTTTGTATTTATCCTAATAACAAGATTTGTTGTTTTTTAAAATAATTATATTTTTTCTGCAATGTGCGCTTTTAGTTTATTTTTAAGCTATCACATTCTTGCTCATCACAAGAACTAATAGCAAAAGCAAATGGTTGTATTGCCAAATCATATCCAAAAGTATAAGGGAGAAAAAACTTGATTTTAAAGAAAATTTTGGAATGGATAAGATATTTATGCGACCTTATTGCAGAAACATTGAGCCTTAGTGCACAACGTTACCAAAAGAGCATTGGCTAAAAGTTTATACTACAGATTTCCAAATTTAGTACCTTGATGTTGTGTGCCCTCTCAAATGTGGTGATGGTTCCAGTCTTGACAAGAAACTTATCCAGACCTACAAGACCAACGATGTTGCCGCATGACGCTTCTTCCAGTGACCCTACATTGCCACCCATCATCAGCTTCACTCTGCAGAAGAATTTTTTTTTTTAAACAACACACACTCTCTCTCTCTCCCTCCCTCTGAAGAATCTGGAATTCCCTAGATTCAAAATTCAATCCAATTTTAAAAAAAGAAGTTTTGTGTGTGTGTGTGAATGTAGCCAAAAATGCTTTTATCACTGCTTTTTGACCCCCTCCTCCTCTTTTGCGATTTGCTACAGCTCAAGTACATTTATTTAATTTAAGGTCTGTTCACATAGTGATTTTAGACCAACAACAACAGCAATAATAATAAGAAGAGGTAATTAGTTAATTAAAAAGATTTAACATTGTAACAATTTCAGCTCAAGTACTAAATCATCAAAAGTATCTGCCTTCAATTAATTTCAAGGGCCATATAAAACAAAGACAACATGAAGCTCTAAAAGTAGACAGCTTGGAATGAAACCATCTTGTAAAATAACCAGAAAAAAGATGTGCACTTTGCAAATATTGTCTATTGAAAAATAACCAACAGCAAAAATAATCCTCACCTCACTTAACATTCATTTACTAAAATGAATAATTCTTTTCTTTTCACCACACACAACACACACACACAGACACTTTCACATACCAATCAACTAGCAACTACAGAATTCACTTAACACCAATGTCTAAAAAAAAAAATGTAAACAAAATACTCTGCTCACATTGTTTCCCTCATTTAGCATTATATTAAAACAATTTTCAGCATTCATACCCAGACAGTTTTTTCTGGTACAGGTCCTTGCTCTTGGGGTTGTCAGGCTTGTAGTCTGGACCCATGATTCTGACGGGCAGACCGGAGGCGATGGTGCCAGAAAAGATTCGTCCGATGGCGTAAAACCTACCCTTGTCCACTGCAGGAGTCATCTTGGAGACGTAGATCATCACAGGCCCACTGGGATCACAATTCTTCATGGCTAAAAAAAAAGAGAGAGAGAGAGAATAGCTTTATTTATTTATTTGCTTGCTGTTTTACACAGGGAAAAAAAAAGACACACAAAATGATACTACTGCTTGATTATTTATGTCTAACTTCCATTTATTGGTTCCAATAACTCCCCATGTTAGATTTATTTCTTGCTGCATGATCAAAAGCTGATGGATGCACACAGTAGCCAAAAAGTATATCTCTAAACCATGTGCATGCACAAGGGACGCCTAACTATCTTTTTTCCCCAAATTGAATTAATGAAGACAGAGTTATGTTGTATCAATCAGTTCAGCACCAACGCGAAAATAATGATGAAAAGAAATCAGCGTAACATATTCTGTGCAATACATTTTATCCAAGCAGACAGAATCGGGGAAATATAATTTACAAACGTAACCATGAGTTTGGGGGAAGAAATTACTATACGACAAGATTGTCTCCCTTGAACCATAAAATTGGCTGTAACATAATTCGTAATTTTCAGACTGTAGTTGGCACAATATATGGCATTCGCCTAAGCAGGCTCGGACACTATAATTCTGACACATGCTGTGACCAGTCTGGGGCAATCACGTTCCTCTCTCCTTTCGCCCTGTTTCGAGTAGTAGGTAGACAAGTGTGACTAGCAATGGGAGGCGAAGAACATCGGTAGTGTAATGAATTAGAATAGTACAGTTTAGCTCTGGCCGTTTGCTTTGACAGTGTCCCACCTGTGAAGATGTCAGGTGAAAACCACCAATAGAACAGAAGGTACCAGCAGCAACACACATTTCTAGTGAAATTTTAAAAAGTCAATATACATACACACAAAAAGCATCCTAACTTTCAAATCCTACAATTTAAAAAAATAAATAAATAAAATAAACTGACCCACAGCCGCTTCATCATCAAGGGGACCTTCATACAGGCACGCAGTTCGGTAGGACTGTGCCACGGTGGGTGATGGCAGATGCGTCACGATCATCTCAACCATAGCATCAGCTGCAGGCAGCCATTTCTTCATGGCTGTGCGCATCAGGTCCTTCCCTCCTTTCTCTTGTTCTTCGGCCGTTAGACGCATGCCCAGGCGAGCCAGCAGCTGGTTGGTGGTCTCCACATCGCCTTCTTTGGAGCAGCGCAGCATCTGTCAAAGAAAATAAAATGTAGTAGTAGTAGTAATAATAGTAGTAGAAGTACTACTACTAATTTGTGGCACGGTAATATTAACAATAACAATAATGGTAATGATCATAAAAATAATACTACTAATAATAATAATAACAATAATAATAATAATAATAATAAGGGGCATCATCATAATAATAATGGTAATAATAATAATAATAATAATAATAATAATAATAATAATAATAATAATAATAATAATAATAAATGTCAAGTTACAAAGTCAGAAGAACAAAAGCTTAACCTCAAAACTTAATGCAAGATAATAAACCAATATTCTGAATACAGAACTTTCTTTGTTTTACTCTGGAACCTGCCATGCTCATCAATTCATCATGTATCTCATACATGCCAAAAGAAATGGATAGTCACAAAAGCTTGCTACAGAATTAACTTTAATGCGCCCAGTAACATGGATATGGGTATGTATGGTCCCATATCATCCAATTTTATTAATCAAGTCATCCATTTATTAATGTGCACACCTTAATGACGGGCTCCAATACAAACTTGTTGAAGCCTCTCTCACTCTTCTCCGTTGGAACTCGGCTCCATTTCTTGGTTTCCAGGTCGTAGAAGTGGTCGCCCCAAAGCCGTTTCATCATTTTCTCCTCTGGCACTTTGAGCTTGTCAGCGTACATTCGAGCAAACTGCCGTAAGCTGAAGGCCCAGCCATGCAGACCAGAGGCAAACACTACATTACCCAGGGAAGGATCAAGCTGCAAAAGTTAAATAAAAGAATGAAAAATTAATAGTCAATACCCAACAAGGGTCGGGCTGGTGGTGAGGGGTAGGGGTGTGAAACTTTATTGGTCAGGACAGAAAATAAGAATTATTGTTGAAAATGGGGATGTGCTAGCTGAGTGGCAATAAAATGGTTAAACAAATAACAATTGATGTCTAAGCAAAAAAGACGGAGAATGCCAGCTAAGCATGCCTGAGCACATATATAAACAGGTTTTGTGTTCTTTAGCTCAGCAGAGCAAGGAGAGGAAGTAAGGCTAGGACTAATCCACCCGTATGCCTAGTCACACTACCCTCAAAAATATTACAGCATTTTAAAATCAACAGATTATTAAAGATTCACATATTCAAAACATTGATACACTGACCTCCAAACTGCCCATGGGGGAGTGTTCCTCGGCATACACGGAAACAACCTCGTTGACCTTGTTGATGACAGAGCGAAGAGAGGCGAAGAGTTCTTCAGGTGACAGCTGCTTTTCAAAGACGGCACGGTCCACCTTGTTGATGACCAGGACGGGCTTGATGCGTTCAGCTAAGGCCTGGCGCAGCACAGTTTCTGTCTGCACACACACACCTGCACAAAGACAAGAATCAATATTATACAGTATACCTACCATTTCCTCCAGAGCATAAAGCATTACATAAATCTACTAGAGAACCAGGTTCTCTTTAACAACTGGGAGGAGGGGGGGGGAGAAGGGGAGGTACTAGGTGGGCTGGAAATATTGTTGCACTATGTTTTCTTTGTCTCCACTTTTGAATGTCCTACTTTATGTTCACACCTCTATATTCTCTATGCCCCTTTTCTTCCTCCTCCTCCTCCTCATCATCATCATCATCATCAACATTATCTTCATCATTGAAAACTTACCACTAATGGCATCCACAACAACCATGGCTCCGTCAGAGATGCGCAGTGCCGCCGTTACCTCTGGTGAGAAGTCGACATGACCTGGGCTGTCCACCAGGTTGACCATGAACTCTGACCCCTCTGCATCCTTGACCAGACTGACCACCTGAGTGTCCATCTCAAAACACATGGACACCACACTGTAGGGCAGAAAAAAAAACAAATACTATTATTCAATGGAACTGTGTCTAAAGGGGACATCATTAGAGTAACATTTTCCTAGTATACATTCTTCGTGCATCAGGATTGCAAAAAGCGTACAAATTGGGGAACAAAAATCACTTTCAGAACCCTAAAATTACGTAATGAAATTCAACAAAAAGGGTGTCAACATCTAAGACATACAAAACAAGAGGTTTGAACACAATTTAGAAAACTTCAGAGAGTTTGCCATCAGGTATACATGTGGCAATAGAGGGTACTATATGACACTTTAGCTTTTGCCCTTTAGATATAATTATATACTAAATGATAATACAGTAAAACCTCCGTTTTACGACCTTTAAATTGCCATTAAAACGAGGTCTTAAATTGGAGGGGTCTTAAAAAGGAGGTAGGACATTTTCGAAAAAGACATTTAGAAAATTAAGTAAAATAAATACATGCACAAAAAGTACACATACCATTAAGTATAGGGAACATCTACCATCTTTCAGAAATGTAGATTAAACTCTGTCTCACAACCAATACAGTCAATATCTTCCAGTTCCTCATTATTCACAAAATAAAAAATCAATGTTGGTATGATTGTTGTTTAAAAGTGTATGTAAGTGCTGAGTGCATGTTTGGAGTTATAACTATTTATAAGATAACCCATTAATATTGTTGTAATTATTTTTATTCAATCATTGGATAGTTGTTTTCTGTTTGTTTTTTTTGTTGAAAGAAAGCGGTTATTTTATGTTTGTTTGCATGATCCCCTCAGCCATGCATGTTCTCATAATATGTCACTTTGAACACCAGACATGGTGTCGGCAAGATCTGACAGGCCCCTGCTCAGGGCAAATCTGGTCACCTCCTTATAGTAGATCAAGCTGCTTTAATGCATTGTCTGCTGTTAAAAGTTGTAAACGAAACTGTTTTCTTCAAGCACACAAATATAGTATTGCTTTGGAATCTGAATTTTTCAGATGCTAGGTCGTAAAATTTAATTATTTGAAGGTCGCAAGTCGCGTTTTAGAGGTAGTCGTTTAAGAGAGGTCGTTTATATAGTACAAAGCATCGGTGAATTTTTTTCCGGTCGTATGTTGGAGGAAGTCGTTTAAGAGAAAGTCTTAAAACGGAGGTTTTACTGTACTGTTGAACATTCAGTCATTTTTGTACACAAGTGCAGTATGCTAGTGAATTCATGCCTCAAGTCTGCTAAAAGATTTTGTTTGTGTAAAATGTCTGCTTACGTTGACTTGATGGTGATGCCCTTCTCCTGCTCATCCTTCCTGGTGTCGGTGGCTCTCTTGTCACCAGCCTGGCTGGCTGAGATCATGCCAGCTTTGGCAAGCAAGGAATCGGTCAGCGTCGTCTTGCCGTGATCAACATGGGCGATGACCGCCATGTTGCGGATGTTGCCACGGCGATGCATGATGGCCTGCATCTGCTCTACTGTGAAGTTCACCTGCAGCGAAGAAGATGAATTAAAATTACATGAATGAAAGGGATGAGGTGGGGGTGGGCAGGATGGAGTAAATGTGGGATAAGGCTGGGGTGTGTAAAGTGGTCACAGGAGGGGGAGTGAAAAAGAAAAGGAAGTGCCCCAAGTTTGTCTTCTCAGATTAGCATACCATGTGAACTGTGAAGTAAACGAGTGATATCACACACAAACAGGGTGGAAAGAGAAAAATGGGCAGTGGGAGAGATTATGAGTGGTGGGAGTGTGATGGGGGGCGGAGGGAAAGGAGGGAAGCGAGAGAAAAACAGAAGGAAGGGGTGAGGGAAAAGGCAGTGCCCTGAGTTTGTCTTCTCACAATAAATAATGTACCTAAACCTAGATTACTAAGTAAAATTAATTATTTTTGAAGTAAATGATAAGAAAACTGAGAATTTATAGAAAATAATTGAAGATGAAAAAATAATGTATTTTTCAAATCATTTTTATTTAAATTAAAAAAAAATTAAATCAACAAAAGAGAGAATTGTATGATTTTTAAAACGTAAATTATTTTTCGGTCTTCCATTCTTTTTGCCCCACAAGCACTTCTGTCTCACTGTACGTGCTTAACCTAGTCAAGAATATGTTAAATAAAAATAAAAATATAAGTGTTAATAAATAAATACATTATTTATTAGAAAACAAATGGTATTAGGAAAGGAAAGAGTGTTGGGGGATGTGGGGTGGAGATAAACTTTAAAAAGGAAGAAGGTGCCCTAAGCATGCTTTCGCAATCTAAGGGATGCACTAGTCAAACAGTTTGAAATTGCATTGAACTGGCTTGGAAGGGGTGCTGAAGTGAATGTACCAGTCCGATCAACAATTGCAAGCATACAAATCTTGCAAACTGCCTATTAATCAGTATTATTAAAGCTTGCAGTTCACTCGCCCAATGGGTGAACTCTTTCTTATCAGTACTGTTAAAGCTAATAAAACTTTCATCAAGTTTCACTGCATTGTGCAATGTCTCTCGTCACTGACAAAGAAATTTTAATCCATTCCGTTTCACCTTTGTGTAAAAGCTGATAATGAGCTAGTGATAATCCTGTCAGACTCCTGATTGTGGATGACTAAACTAATCCAGTTTGCAACAGTGCAAGTCTTGTCAGAATAAAGTGTGACTAAACTAATCCAGTTTGCAACAGTGCAAGTCTAGTCAGAATGGAGTGGTGTACAATTCAAGTAGAACTCTTAGATTCTGATTGGTTTTTCATAAGATAAGTAGCAGACAGTCTTTACAAAACACTGATCAAATTGATCAAGAAGATATCTTTTCAAGCTCTGATCTGAGTACAACAATCAACAGCTATCCAGTAAAAAAATATAACAGTAACATAAATTTACAAAATAAAAAAATAAGCAAATAAAACAGGAAAATAAAATTGTGGACACACCATTTTGTTGGTGATTATGGGTCTTCTCCTCTTCTTGGGGGCTTCTTCTCTCTTGGCTGTGCGTCGGTAGAAACTTTGGCACGAGCGCTTGCAGCGCGAACAAGTATTGTTCACATCCTTTTGGACTGACGTTGCTGGGCATCATTTTTGGCTTTTATACCTGGCTGAAGCAAAATCCCTCTTTCCACAGGTGGTGCAATTCAACTGGCATAAACAACGTGAACGTCTATTTTCAGATATGAAGTCACTCTATTTTTACCAACTGCAGTCACTCGCTAACCTTAGAATTAGTTCAAAACAACTGTGCCATAGTGGGGAAACCCCTGTCAAACCTACAATTCATCATAATATGTGGATGATTTGGTTTAATAACTTTCGCATATACAGTAACTGTAATAAGGATTTTCACTCAAAAATATCGAACCCAAAAATGATACAGCCGCAAGGGAGAGAATCCCTCCAAAAAAAAAACCCAACCTTTTCTACTCTCTTTCAAATAAGAGTGAACTTGGTGACAAGTAAACAAACATGGCTTCCGAAGAAGCAAACTTGAAGATGTTTTGCAGTGGACTGTTTTGAGCATGCTTTGATGTCATTCTGATGCTACTAATCTGCATATTTAAAAAAAATGGTTTGTATCTGATGTTTATGTAGCGACTACCTCTGGATACCGCCTCTAACTACTACTACATAGTAGTAGTAGTCATTTATGCACTATAAGTATAACTGGAGCATGCAGTTCATCAAAAGAGATCAAGAACTTTGATATGTTTTTGATTTAGAAAGGGAAGCATTATGATGCTTTCCATTGTTCTCATTTTTCAACCTCTAAAAATGTATTTAGTGCTGGCGAACCCCCTGGGGTGTCGGATAGTGCAGTGGTTGGAGCACTCGCTACTGTGTCGAAAGTGAAGCACCGTCCGGTGCGGTTAGCACTTGGATGGGTGACCGCTAAGGCGTGCGTGAAGCGACAAATAACAACGCCCCCAGTTGACTCAACTGTGACTGAGTACCTACCCTCTTGAGGGTGGGGAAGGCAAAGGCAGCGAGGGAGAGAGTTGGGCATCGCCCTCATTACGCTGGCCCAAGATAAGTGTGATCTCCAACATCACACTCCCCTACGGCCACAAGGCTATGGGACTACCTTTACCTTTACCTTTACCGAACCCCCTGGGTCTGTTTCTGAATACGTACGAAGCAATTGAAAAAAGCAGCTTCAGAAATTTAGGAAGGGAGTATAGGTTACTTTAAAAAAAAAAAACCGCATTAATTGCAGCACAGTAATTATTCAACACGCTGATTATGGCTGCTCAAACTAAGAATAATTATGTGTATATATGACAAAATATGATGTATATATTTTTCAGGGCAACGCGGAGTCTGGAAATACGCAAAGGGCACCAACCATCAATGCAAACGATGCCAAAGCTTTAGCAGGCAACACACCCTGTATGAAGTCTCGTTGTTTGTTTATACATTCTTTAATGTTTAAAAAAAATGACGTTAAAATATTATTGTAATATTGGCGTGTTTGGGGTGCGTGAGAGACAAGAGAGTGAAGATCAGTTATGGAGACAAAAGCACTTGTTAGAGCAAAACCATTTAAATATGAAACAGGAAATGACACGCGTTATTTCCCTTGCTAAATATGAAAGAGTTGTTTCCTTTGAGTCGTCTGCAAGCATGCATACGATGATACTACCATTATACAAGGGCGGATCAGCAAGTACACGCGGGAGGGTGCACTTTTTTTTTTTTTTTTTTTTTTTGGGGGGGGGGGGGGGATAGAGAGAAGTTTTTGTATCTTACCTCAGATTCATAGCAAAGAACAGTTATTCTTTCAAAACAACAGTTTATGGGCAAAACGCCCTGACATACATGTGTTACACTTTCTTTTGTTGTTGAGTTGCTACCTAATTGTACTTAGATCAAGCTGTTGCTATAACTGCTGTAAATATACATTTTAAGAATAAACAGGATTAGAATAATATTAACAAGAATAAACGACAAATAAAATAAATTATAAATATCTTTATCTCTATCCCTATCATCATCATCAAACAAAATATGTACATACCACTTCAGTGTGAGGTAGGTCACAAAATGGTTCAGCACAATATAAAATGTCTTTTCACAAAATAGAAATACTCCTAAAAACTGGTAACTAACAGTAACACTAATGCTGTGCAACAACGCTAGGCTGTTGCTTCTTTGACGCATAAAATGAACTCTTCTACATAGAGCGGGAATGAGAGGAGTGTAAGGATTAAGGGGAGAGGTGCACTAACGAAATAAGCAGAGGTATTCTCGCCCAATTTCCGGTCTTGTCATCATGCGCTAATCATTGACACTGTGCTTGTTTAGTCTACGGGCTGGACAGTCCCCGCTTCTATCAACAATGAGCCCTGTGCTGGTATGTACCAGCGCACAAGGAAATAAATGTTTTACATTGAAAATAAACCTCTTACATAAACGCACGTGAAAATGCAAGCGACATAATTTGACGTTTTAGCGGATGTTACACGTCATAAATGGCCGGCGTTCTTACATGTCTAACATGTGTAGGCCGATTGGTGAGTGTGAGTAAACGAAAGAAGAAAGGAGGGAGGGGGTGGGGGGTAACAGGAGATTGAGGCGTGAAGATGGCAGGGATTGATATGGGAAAGAAAATAGGAGAGAATGCATCTTTATTATTATTATTATTTATCATTCTTATATAGCGCTTTTTCAGCATCTTTGGGGTAAATGACGATTATTATTATTATTATTATTATTATTATTATTATTATTATTATTATTATTATTATTATTATTATTATTATTGTATCACTTTGGTGGAAAGACTTTAAATAAATTATTATTGTATCACTTTGGTGGAAAGACTTTAAATACATTAAACAACTTTTTCTTCTTCTTCTTCTTCTTCTTCTTCTTCTTCTTCTTCTTCTTCTTCTTCTTCTTCTTCTTCTTATTATTATTATTGTCCTTTATTATTATTATTATTATTATTATTATTATTATTATTATTATTATTATTATTATTATTATTATTATTATTTTTCTTCTTCTTCTTTTTATTATTATTATTATTATTATTATTATTATTATTATTATTATTATTATTATTATTATTATTATTATCATTATGCTGCTGCTGCTGTTGATGATGATGATGATGATGATTAGCATGATTATTAACATGATGATTATTATGAAATTGAATATTACGGATATTCTGAATATTCTTCTTCCTCTTCTTTTTCTCCTTCCTCTTCTTTCTTCTTCTTTTCCTTCTTCTTCTTCTATTTTTTTTTTTGGTCGTCCGTGGGGGGGGGGGGGGGAGGTGCACGTGCACCCGTTGCACTCCCCCCCCCCCACCCCCGATTCGCCCCTGATTATAGTTATTAAAATTATGGAGGAGGTGAGGGGTGCGGTGTAAAACCTAGAGCTTACTGGATATGTGCATGTATCTGACACACACCGATCTAAGGCATGAGCATCAGAATCTTTAAAGTCCGTGCGTTGAAATGCATGCGTGCACAGACTAGACCTTGGTTTAAACTCTTGTCCGAAAGAGTAGGCTATAGGGACAGCACTATCTGAGCATCAGTATAATGTTATCGGTAGGCTAAGTTTGATAGAAACTGCGGTTTATATCTCTCTGTCTCTGTCTCTCTCTGTCTCTGTCTGTCTGTCTGTCTCTCTCTCTCTGTCTCTCTCTCTCTCTCTCTCTTCGCTTAACCTTCAATCATTCAACTAAACAGTTAGAAACCGCGGTCAGCGTGTTTATCCATCTTTCTGTGCGTTTACTTTGCCTAAAAAGGGTCGACAAAAGAGGGCGCTTGCTACATTAGTGTCAAAACTTTCACAAAAATTATCTCCCTTCCAAAGGTCGCTCAATAATGGTCGACTGAGCTGCAGTTATTTTCCTTCGCTCCATCCCTCCCTCTCTCTCCCTCTCTCTCTTTCTCTCTCCCAAACAGCGGGAGCTCGCTACATTAGTGTGAAACTTTCTCAGGATTATCTTCCCTTTCAAATGTCGCTCATTGTTTAGACTTCATTTCCCCACTCCGCTAGTGCGACCCCCTCCATTTTAATAACATTATTGTTTGACCTTTTTTTTTTTTTTTTGTCTTTTCTTATTGACAGTCACACAGAAGGAAATACAACTCTTAATGAAACGTTATGCTGCCTACGATGCTTCCGATAGAGGAATGAACGGCATATCGTTAGCGGACTGTCTCACCATGACAGAATTTATGGGGAATAAATGGGCAGCCAGTGTCCTGGAGGCTCATCTCAACGAGAACACACACAAGATCCACCCAAAAGCTTTTTTCAGTGTCCTGTCACTGCTTAGCTCCAAGACCCCTCCTGACGTCAAAAAACAATGTAAGACTTTTCTTCTTTTTTTTTTCCCCCATTATTGTTGTTGAACAGTTTAAATTATAATTTGTATTACTGTACCTTGAGTCACTGAAACAGTGAGAAATATGTTGTTATTGTTGTTGTTGTTGTTCTTCTTCTTCTTCTTAGTAGTAGTAGTAGTAGTAGTAGTAGTAGTAGTAGTAGTAGTAGTAGTAGTAGTAGTAGTAGTAGTAGTAGTAGTAGGCTAGTAGTAGTAGTAGTAGTAGTAGTAGTAGTATAAACCCCCTCGAACATTTCTCCGTTTGAATTAATTCATAGTCTAAAATGACTTTGTTGAATGGAACACATTGTTGTTTAATCCGCTTTTATTGATATAGCACTTATTATGTGTGTGTGATGCTATTGCATGTACTTTGTATGTTATAGCAAAACAACAGGCCAAATTTTTCACTGTACATTTTCTAAAATAAAGTTTTCTTGACCTGACTAGACTGCACTGTTAATTATGCAGACCACTCTTAACGCACTCCATTTATATACATTAACATGTCTTGTTTGTTTTCTTTTCCTTTTGCAGATCTATTCCAACTGGTGGATGTTTATAACACTGGAGTACTTACGCATGATGAAATGTTCAGAATCTACAAACTGCTTTTTGGCAGCGCCATTTCAGACGACCACGTTTTGGACCTCACGTTCCGAGCCCTCAAACACCCTGACCTCAGCAATCCTGGTCAAATCACCAAAGAAGAATTTTTCAGAGTGAGCAGAAAGACAGAAAAAGATAAAAAAATAAATAAATAAATAAATTAATATTAGATTAGATTAGATAGATTAGATCAAATCCGTAATTAGACCAACCTGCGTGAGTGACAAATATTATCTTAGATCTAAATTCCGACACCCAAATCTATTATGCAAATTTTATATATTTAAAAAAAAACATTAATTATATTATTGAATATAGATGTTGAGTGACTAATATTTCCACTTTTGTTTCAGATGATACCAGATAACGAAATAATGGCAAGACTAACAGTGGATTTTTTATCGGGCGTTGCAACTAAATAATACACAAAGTCTGACGACTTGCTGCAAAATATAAATGTATAAACAGGTGATTTTATCAGTGGACGCTCTCTCAAACAATGGATTTTTCCTCTATCATAACTGTGAAATAAAAATGGTTAAAGGTATATGCGGCTTTATTGAAGCATTCAAAACGTTCAAGAGCATTCAAGAGTTTTATAAATTTGTGTTAAAGGTAAAATTATTATTATGATTATTATTATTATTTAATAATAATAATAATAATAATAATAATTATTATTATTATTATTATTATTATTATTATTATTATTATTATTATTATTATTGTTGTTGTTGTTGTTGTTATTGTTGCCTAATTTCACCGCTGTGTAAACAGATGTGAAATTAAATAACCGAACGGAACTTGATATTTTTTTCTTCTCAAAATTACTTAGACTCTTGTTTCTGGGGCTGCGTATGTGTTTGTGTGCTCGCTCGCATGCCAGCCAGTGAGGGTTTGTTTGTATGTAGATTATAGTCACACTACACTTTCGCATATAGGTGACTACTGGACCGATTTATACTGACACCAGCGGGCCAGTTGTTGGTAAAGGGGAAAATAATATGATCACACGTTGACCAATCCGGGATTCGAACCAGCGACCTTTCGGTTACTAGCAAGACCAGTGAGGGTTTGCATCCACGCAAGCTTTTATAGCTGCGTTTTATGGCATGTTCATATAATATTTGAAAACTTTGTACAGCATACTTTTAAGTTTACATTTACGTTTATTCGAGGCTCGAGCTTCAGAGGGGCTTTCAACTAGTTCAAACAAAGAGCTTCAGGGACACAAAAAATTAATGTACATGCACAGTACTTATCTTGAGAATTGCGACTTTTTTTGTTGGTAACCATTGCCTGTCTTGCACGTTCGTGTACATAATTATGATGCCTGGGTGTGTGTGAGTGAGTGCGCGTGTGTGGGTGTGTGTGTGTGTATATGTGTGTGTGTGGTTGTGTGTGTGTGGGTGTGTGTATGTGTGTGTGAATGTATGTGTATGAAATTAAATGTGCGTGTGTGTTTGAAAATGAGTAGCGTTTATAATAATTACTTCCCGTGTTCGAGCAGAATGCCGGGCTTCTGGTTGTTTTCATTATTTTGTCTAAATCGGGTGATGTCTCATTGTATTTATAATGTTCATCAGAAAACCTGAATAAATTTGCAAAACGTGTCCTTGCGAGTATTCCAATTCCGAGGCATATTTTTTGTATCTGAGCTTGGCAGTAAAAGTATTTGCCTTTGACATGACTTTGTGCAGCAGAAATGTGTATGTATGTAATGAAAATATGACTTGTAAAACTTCTGTGTGCCTAGTAAAATATGTTTTGATCCATTCAAAATTGGCTAATTCAGTTGTCTTAGTCTTAGGTGTTAGACGACGAGCCTCAAACAGCAAGTTGGCACCTTGGGCGATTTGAGTTAGATCCTGTTTTCAGCCAGCGCCTTGAGCAGCTCTTGACCTGGAAAAGCGCACTCTACATTAGAAGAATTAATAACAATAATATTATTTACCACAATGTCTATATATGCAAGCTAAGATTATTGTCGTAATGCCATTGAGAGACTGGTGTGCATGTTCTTGGGCAAGTGTATGTGTGTGTGTGTGTAACATGCGTGTGTACTTATGCGTGTTTGTTTTCCTAAATTAACCCCAAGAATGAAGATTCACTGAAACAATAATGAACAATTAAAATGATGAATGTTTTATAAACGATAAACTGCCATTTAAGATGCGTTATTCAAGGGAAACAATCCGATCTGTAATGAGCACTTCTACAATATTATTGACTGCCTCGATTGTTTCCCTTAGTACCATTTTTCTTCTCTTTACCCACCTACTTGTACCTACCTCCCTCCCTCTCTCTCTCTCTCTCTCTCTCTCTCTCTCTCTCTCTCTCTCTCTCTCTCTCTCTCTCTCTCTCTCGTCTCCTATATGCTCATGTGTTGGGGACTTTAAGTTTATTCAACGTCAAAGTCTCTCTCTCTCTCTCCCTCTCTCTCACCACGGGGACACTACGACATCGTTCTTCTTTTCTCATTCTCTCGCTCTTTCAAGTTCTGTTCTGCCCGTTTAAATTTTTGGTTACCATTTTATTTTTTTTAAACAATGTTATTGTCCTAATAGGCTACATATGGAATCGATCCACGTCCTACTTAAAACTTCGAGTCTAGCTTTCTCGCTTTGCCGAAAATGTGAACATTTGCATTACATGCCCCCCCCCCCCCACCCCCCCCCTCCCATCCCCCCCTTTTTTTTTCCTTTCCACCACAAGCATCTTAACATTAAAGCACACACAACGCACGCCACTCACCCACACAAACTCTTGTCTCTCTCGTCCTCTCCCTCATTCCACTTAACACACTCGCCCTTCTACACCACAAGCACACACAAAATAAATATCTCCCTCTCCTCTCCTTTCCCCTCTGTCTGTCTCTCCTCTCTGTGTCTGTCTATCTGTCTGTCTCTCTCTCTAGGCAGTAGGCGCATAATCTATAGTATCTTGAAGAAGAAGAAGAAGAAGAAGAAGAAGAAGAAGAAGAAGAAGAAGAAGAAGAAGAAGAAGAAGAAGAAAGAGACAGATGAAAGTGTTTTGCTAGCATGATACGGGAAGCGGTCTCTGCAACATTTCTGTGTCCATTGAAGGCAAAGAGTATCAGTCATGCTGCATCTGTGATTGAGCGAGACACGTCTACATGTTACTCGACCTTGCCACCAATATTCGGTGGCACTGGAAATGTGGAAGCGAACAAGGATGGAACTATGTGTAGTAGGAGTGTATTAGGGTGATTGTGCGTTAAGAGAGAGAGAGAGAGAGAGAGAGAGAGAGAGAGAGAGAGAGAGAGAGAGAGAGAGAGAGAGAGAGTCCAACAAAATTATGTTTCCCTTTCATATATATATTTTATTGGTTAACTTCGCCTCATCGTGAGCGCGAGTCCTCAAGGAGTTGTGTCCCTAAAAGTTCCAATCTTTTAATTTAAAAAAAAAAAAAAAAAAAAAAAGAAGAAGTTTGCACGGGTGAAAAATTACAAAATGTGTGTATCTCATTGATTAGACCTATATTTTATTCTAAGTTTTATTTATTAAATTTATCTGCAGTCAGAAATTAATTTTAACTACTCTTAGCTATAATTTGAAGGTCACGACGAGTTGTTCAATCTATATTACACTTCGCTTGCATTTATTTTCTGTAAATAGACAGAACTACCGGAACCACTCCAGTGCTTGAAAAAAGATCAACAGCATTTGAATCTGAATATAACAGAGATTGAAAGAATCACATGTACTAATTTAGGCGGGACAGAAGAAAAAATAATCATCCAAGATTGGATACACGGAAAAGTCGTAACTACAGTCTAAGATGATAACATGGGTCACATTTCAAAACGCGATGTAAATGGTGGTTTCCCCCCCCCCCCCTCCTCCCCCAGACTTTCTTTCCTCTCAGTCTAGGTAGGTGCATCGAGATATAATTGTACTTATTTAACATCTGATATATATTTAATTTTTCCAACTATTATAATAATTCATCTAGTGATCAGCCGAACCTTGTCTCTAAGTCTAAGGCCCCAAAACACGATTCTTCGCGTATTATTTTAAGTTGTTGATCAACGAGAACGCGAATTCTGAATACATGCAAAGAGATTATTGTAATATGTTCATGCAGTCAGCATCCAACAGCTTTTGAAGTGACTGATCAAGACACGCCTCGCAAACTCTTCTCGTTAATGAAAGTCTTTCAACGCTCAACCGTTGACTCGTGCATTCCAGTCTTAACTCTGTGTGTGATGCGTCACTATGAGGCGTGACAAAGTCGAGATTCGTGCACGGAATGCACTACGCCTTGTTACCGCTTTCGTTCCGCCAGCAGGAAAAATTCGTTCCACGTCTGGCGTGACTTCTATGTTTAACCTGATCGAGTGATACGGTCTGTTTACATCAAAAAGTGCTATTAGTACTAGTATTACAGTCTTAAGGCGATCTGAATGCATGTATGCCTATAGGTCTAATTATCAAAAGTTCGGTTCGGTTCGGGCTGAAACCAGTATTAATTACAAACCACCAAACACGAGCAACGTATTTTGTTGGGTTCTTGTTATTAATGTGGATGTACTTGTGAAGAGACTTCAGCATACGGATAGCAGTTGGTAAGCATCATACAAATGAAAAAAAATAAAAAAAAACACTCTCTTACGTCATAAACACGTCATTTAATAATAATAATAATAATAATAATAATAATAATAATAATAATAATAATAATAATAATAATAATAATAATAATAACGGATTTTTATATAGCGGGTACTCCAGCCTATGACCAGACTCACCACGCTTTACATAGTCATTACATATAAATACATGCACTCGATAAAACATCGCTTTTGCTACAATACACCAAAAGACGGAACAGTAAAGGTACAAACTATTTACAACTATGTACACAAATTACAAAAAAAAAGACAGAAATAGACTATTTACAACTATGTACACAAATGACAAAAAAAGACAGAAATAGAATAGCAAAAACCTATTCACAGCTATTTAAACGAGTCATGCATTTCCTAGGCGCATGCTAATTATACAACACCTCCCTTTCATAGCTATTGAACATATCAGTTTCAAATTCTTTGATGAAAGGACAAAAATTAAACTTTTATTTAGTTTCTGTTTTAACGACAATCTTAATTTTATTTTCTGTTTATGCAGGGCTGAGATTTAGCAAGCCAGGCTAAGGAGCCAGCCGGGCTCCTAACCTGGGAAGTTGAAGTTGCCAAAATATTTCTCAGGTTGCCAGACCCCTTGATTGAAAGCACTGTCATTTTTTTAACTGTATAACTATTGCAGCTAATAAACAAGATAAATTTCAACAACACTGTTTCAATTTTTTAAACAAGCACTGTATAATTTATTCATCATCGACGTCCTCCTCCTCAATGTTCCAAAACTTGAAGGAGCTTGGGTGTGCCTTCTTCAGCTGTTTTTTTTTCTTCTTCGGACTTTATTTTTTTTTTGCTGGAGGCTCCGAGACACCGCTTAAAAAGCGCCACATCGTTCGAGATTGACAAAACAATGAGAATGGGGAATATCGAAAGTACGGCAAGTCTCGCGTGACTCATCAAGGAAGTCAGAGACTCGTTCCGATACACGCAAGGAAGCAAGAAGGCTAGGATCTCGCAGGGCAGTAGCGTTTCGCGGCGAGGGAAAGAAGTAAGTCTCGCGAGAAAAGGCTGTTTTTACTTCGCAAATCCCTCGCTTTGCTAGCGTTATCTAACTTCCTAGCATGCATCGGAACGGGTCTCCGGTGCTGACTGCAGAAGCGGTTGGCGCGTGTTTTGTTTTACATTGCAAGTCAAAAGTCCGTGTACAGGTACAGAATCTCTACCACTGGCGGTATTTTCAAGTCGCCAGCCGGGCGAATGGTACCCCAAATCGACTCGCCACACACTATTTTTAGGGGCCATTGGCGAGTTGGCGAACGTTAAAGCTCAGCCCTGTTTATGTCTGCAGAGCGTCCAGCAACTTTTAGCTATAACTTGAACATCTTCAGGAACTATAACACTGAGCAATAAAACGTTGCTAAACACGTATTTTGACAACAGGATGTGTAGCTTTGTAGCAATGGTTATGACTGTAACATCTTGCTTCATGCATAGCGTATTTACTTGATTGATTGGACCTCACTTGATGTTATCACTTTTTGTTAGTCAATCTAGATCTGGATGACATGCTTGTAACATAGTTCTAAATTCTGTTCATTAATTGAAATGAAAACCCTCCTGAGCTTTTTTATCTAGAAAATGAACTTAACCAAATTATAATTACCCCCATCAGAAGTATCCAAAGTTTTAAAACATTATCCTCCTATCCTATCCTGTCCCATAACCCGAAGGTCGTAGGGGCACCACAGATGATCGCTTAACCAGCATACTCCATCTTTCTCTGTCCTCAGCAGCCCTCATGGCTTCGCTCAGTGTCAAACCAGTCCATTCTCGAATGTTGTCCTCCCACCTCTTTTTCGGTCTCCCCCTTCTTCTACCTCCTTGCACTGTGCCTTGCAGAATGGTCTTTGCAAGGCCTGATGATCTGGTGACGTGGCCATACCATCGGAGTTTCCGTTTCTTCACCACTGTGAGCAGGTCATCGTGTTGTCCAATGGCTTGTGTGATGGTCTGTCGGACTTCAACGTTGGTGATGTGTTGGGTATAGGAAATGCACAGAAGTCTTCTGTAACACCTCATCTCCATGCTTTGTATTCTTCGTTGGAGATCTGCTGTGAGGGTCCATGCTTCGCAAGCATATAGGAAGATGGAGATGACCAGAGATCGCAGCAGTCTTACTTTGGAATGTAGACTGATGGTTCTGTCTTTCCAAATGGGCTTCAACCTTGTCAGGGCAGCAGTTGTTTGTGCGATCCTGGAGAGGACTTCCTGTCGAGACCCATTGTCTGACACAATGGCTCCTAAATATTTGAAGCTGTGCACTGTGTTGAGGGATTGGCCTTGTACTTTGATGTCCGTGTTGATGCCATTGGTGTTGTTGGTCATCATTTTGGTCTTCTCTGCACTTATTTCCATTCCATAAGCTCTGGAGGTGGTGTCAAGCCTCTGTACAAGCTGTTCAAGTTCTTGTTCCTCTCCAGCCAATCCATCAATATCATCCGCAAAACGAAGATTGGAGATTGCTCTGCCCCCTATGCTGACTGTGCCTTCGTGATCTGCAAGAGCATCTGACATGATGCGCTCTAGGAAGATGTTGAAGAGTGTTGGAGAGAGTAGGCATCCTTGACGCACACCGATTGTTGTTCTGAACCAGTTCCCGATGACGCTGTTATGGAGGACTGCACTGGTAGCCTTGTCATACAGGCTTTTGATGACTTCTATGATTTTAGGGCTGATGTTGTACACTTTCATGGTTGCCCATAGAGCTGCATGCCAGACTCGGTCAAATGCCTTCTTGAAGTCTATGAACACATGATATAGATGTTGTTGGTGCTGTAGGTATTTCTCACAGATTATTCTGAGGTTGAAAATCTGTTCAGTGGTACTTCGCCCTGCCATGAATCCTGCTTGTTCTTCAGCTATGATTTGTTCAGCTTGTGGTTTCAACCTGTTGAGTATTATTTTCAGGAGGACCTTGCTGGGATGGCTGATGAGGCTGATGGTGCGGTAGTTTTCACACTCCTGAAGGTTACCTTTTTTAGGAAGAGTGATGACAAGCGACTGGGTCCATGGTGTAGGCCATTCCCCACTCTGCCAGATCTTGTTACAGATAGTGGTGAGAGCATCAGTCATCGCTTCTCCTCCTGCTTGTAGCAGTTCCGCTGGTATGTTGTCCACTCCCGCTGACTTCCCTTTCTTCAGCGATTGCACTGCTGCCTCAACTTCTTCCCGGAGAATTGGGAGGATTTCTTCTTCTTCTCTGCTCTCGGGACATGCTAGAACTGATGGGTCTCCATTTGGTGTATGGTTGTAAAGGTCAGAGCAGTACTCTGTCCATCTGTCCAAGACTTCTTGTTCTTCTGTAAGGCAAATGCCAGACTTGCTTTGGATAGTGGAGACTTTGGGCTGTTTAACACTTGTCAGCCGCTTCACAGTCTGGTAGGCCTTCTTGCTGTTGTTCTTGTTCAGATTGTTCTCTATTTCCTGGCATTGATCTTCTATCCAGTTCTCCTTTGCTGTGCGCATGCCTTTTCGGATGTCATTGTTGATTTTTCGGTAGACATTTTTCTACCGAAAACATTAAGACCCAAATAAAACTGTTGGTCCAGACAAAATTCATAACAAATTACTGATAGCAGCGGTTGATGTAATTTCTGAACCGTTAAGTCTACATTTTAACCGATGTTGGTCGGACGGGCTGTTCCCAGAAACTCGGAAAACAGCACATGTCACGCCAATTCACAAAAAAGGCCCCACTAAATCATTTACTAACTACCGTCCCATCCCACTGAATCATATACTAACTACCGTCCTATCTCACTTTTAAGCTGCATCGAAAAAATCCTTGAACGTTGTTTCCATATCCATTTGTACTCATTTTTGAACAATAACAATATTCTAACTCAATCTCAGTCTGAATTTACACATGACGATTGTACTATTAATCAACTAATTTTTATTTATAATGACACATTCCTGGTCTATAACAACGGAACAACAAACTAATCTATTTCGATATATATAAAGCTTTTGATAGAGTATGGCACAAGGGATTATTAGCTAAACTAGCAGTTATAGGTAAAAGAGGCAAACTTCTTCAATTTTGTGTTGAGTCTCTAAAAAACCGTAGAAAAGCCGTCGTCATCAAAGTCAACATACAAACCAATCTCCGCAGGCGTACCTCAAGGGCCTGTCTTTGAACCTTTATTATTCCTTGTATACATTATTAATATTGTTGAAAACATTGAATCTATCATCCAAACTCTTTGCTGGCGACACTCATATCTCTAGCCCTAAAAAAAACCTAGAGATCTGTGTAAATGTGTACATCTGAAACAACAAGAAAAAATATTATCAGTAAATAATATTGGAGGTGCTCAAGTGAAATGCTTCATCCCAACTGTAAAAACTGAAGGGGTAATTTTTTTACTTTAAAAACAAGCATGCCTTGAACAGAAATTACTTCATTAGTAAATACAAACACATTGTCACAAAAAAAGAACAATAAAATCATAATAAGGATCGTTCGTATTTGCTACAGACAAACTACCCACATTGTTAAAAGTTGGAAAAAAGTCCTATAAAGTGTACCCATATTGTCCCCCCAGTATTGCGATGTAGACTACGCCATGCCAAAGACTAAATCATACACTGAAGGACATCTACGCAAAACAACGCTGTTGTAGATGTGGAGGTCAACACGAAAGAAGCAGCTTCAAGGCCTTCAAGCCTCATTGTATCAATTGTGGAGGAGAACGTCGAACACTCAGTAGCGTTTCATGGTTGCGATAAAAAGTTATTGCTGAAAAATGCACTCATGGAGAAATCAAAACCCTACATGAGCTTGCAAGAAACAATTGACAAAGTGAGTAAATAAAACAATTAGAACAACAAATAAGAAAACCTTTGCTCAAGCAGTTGCCCAATCAACTTCTCCTTTAGATCCATCCTTCACAGATTTTGTGGAAAAGTAGCAATACCTTTACTTAACAAGCAAGATGCAAACATTGACAGTTTGTTCTTCATCTATATAAGGGTTTCTTTCAGACGGGTTCAACTGACGCAAGTTTGCAATCCCAAGAACGTGACAATGCAGAGCGTCTTCTTTTCAAGTTGCATCGATGTAATAAAGACGTTACAAAAGGAAACACTGCAACAAAAGGAAAGAAGTTATCAACTGCAAAAAATAATGGCTGCAAAAGAAATGAGGAAAGTAAAGACGAATCTACTAACATGAAGAAATCCAACAGTGACAATGTCAGTCCGTTTCAGCGCCTGCAAGACCAGAAGGTGGACAAAAAAAACACAGAACATCTGATCATAGGAGATTCAGTACTGCGTGTACTCAAACCTGAAGACTGTATTGTTGATGCAGTTAAGACACAATTAATCTGCATATCTGGTTTGAGTATTCATGATGTGGTACAGTTGTTAGATGACCAAGCATCAAACAATGAAATAAAACATATCTCCATTCATGTTGGTGTGAACAGATGTAGGTTTAAAAGCACCAGTATGAAAGACTGGCTAAAGCTGATTCAAGCAGTCAAAGGAAAATTCCCTACAGCACCAGTTAACAAGTCTTGTATTGTTTCTCCAAGAGGTCAGCTGAGGAAGAAATCTGAAGCATCCAATGCAGCGCTTAGAGCAGCTTGTAACAAGGAGTTTGTCCAATTTGTAGACAATAACAATCTCTTTATCACCAAGACAGGGGCTGCAAATAGATCTTTGTATAAGGATTGCTGCATTCATCCAAATTTAAAAGGAGCACTGAAAATACCCACGAATTACAGAAACGTCTTACTGTGATGTATAACACTCCCAATTGAATTAATGGTAGAAGACACATTTAGTGTATTTCAGTGGAACTGTAGGTCCATATCTACAAATATAAATCTTTTAAAGCTATATCTAATAGACGTCATTGTCGATGACGTAGACGATCGCGTCCACTTGGTTTAGGACAGTTTTGAAGTGCCCTAAAGTCTTCAGTTGTCCCCCAGGACTGTGTAGGATAATACGATGACATGGTGAAAGCTTTGGCAAGCTTTTTCCCGGTTTACTTCTGCACACTCGTGCAAAGTGTGAAAACTTGCCACATTGTGCACACTTCTTCCCCTTGGCTGAACATCTTCTTTCATATGTGATGTGCCACACTTGCCACATGAGGAAACATACTCTGGTTGTTTCTGCTCACCTTTGGGTGGATAGTCTGAGTTGCTCTGACCTTGGTGCGAATTTGATTTCTTGAATTGATGACGACTTCCTTTCAGTCTATCAACTTTGGCCCTTGCACTTGCACTGGATCCTCTTGCTCTTCCAACTCTTGTTTGACTTGTTCGTGCTGTCTTGCCATTGAAATGGCGGTCTTGAGGGTCAGCAAACTGCAATTGTAGCTTTTCTGAAACCTCTTTGTCTCTCAAGCCAAGCACTAACCTGTCTCTAATGGCGTCTTCATTCTTCTCGCCGTTTGCGTGCTCAGAAAGCTCGTATAGTGATCTGACATATTGTTCAACTGTTTACTCCACTATCTGCTCTCGTTTGTAAAAGATGGCTTGTAAATGGATAGTGTTCCTGGCTGGAATGAAGTATTCATCAAACTTCCCCAACAATGAAAATCTTGTTTGTGATCATCATTTTCAAAGGTGATATATGAAAAAATCTTGTCAGCTTCAGCTTCCATTGCATATAAGAGAACTAAAGTACCAAAGTTCCAAAAAAAAGAACTCACCTGGATTTCTCTATCCTCTTTGTTCAGCTTTGTTGTTAGGCGGAACCGTTGAAACCGCCCTCTCCAGGCCGGCCACGAAATTGAATCCAGAAAACTAAATTGCTGGGGTGGTTTGAATGCCATTTGTTCTTCACAGTTTTCACCGATATTACATAACTTGCTTCACTTCCTGACACCATCTTTTGTTGGGTTGTTGTTATTAATGTGGACGTACTTGTGAAGAGACTTCTGCAAACGGATAGCAGTTGTTGAGAACCTATTTGTTTTTTGTTTTTTTTTTAAAATTACCTCATAATTACGTCATCTAAATGAGTCATGCATTTCATAGGCGCATGCTATTATACAACACAACGTAACCTTCAAAACAATAAACTCCGCCTGCATCGGCATTTTCGTTGTCATCGCCATCATCGACGACAACGACGGCCACTAAAACAATCACAAGCACCACAAAAACGGCATCGACAACCACAGAGCCCTTTCTCTCAAATATAAAATTGAGTCTACCATCACCGACATTATCATTATACCTCTTATTTACCGAGTTGGCTTTGAAAGCCTGATAAAGCATTGAGCAAAATAACATGTATATCATAAATGTTTATAGGATGTATAGCACAGCTACCAGGCCAGGAGTTTCTCAAGGCGCTGACCGAAACAGTATCTAACTCGCGCTGCCCAAGGCCCCGACATGCGGCTTGTTGCGCTTCATCTAAACGCCCCAGACAACTGAGCGATCCTGAACGACTGAGAGTGGATGGGCCTTAGCGCATGCTGGGTGTTTTTATGTAGGCCTGCCTGGCACTCGCCGTCTAGAACACGAGCGTCAGGATCTTTAAAGATACGATGCAATACATGCGTGCACAGACTGTAGACCTCACAGTTCCTGGCATTTTTAGTCTGTTACGTTTTATCTCCCTTACTTTTTCTTCGCGACAGCTAGAAAAATTCAAATCTGTCGCACGCTCTACTTCTAATTTGGATAATTCCAACGCGCCGCAAAACGAGGGGGAAATACAACACAAATGAATGAATGGTGGTGTCTTCCATACTGCTCGCTACTACAGAAATAATCAAAATAATAATGTAGCTTAAAACTAAAACTAACAAAAGCTATATAATTATAACTATGTCAAAATCAGTCATAAACAAAATTGACATGGTTTCTGCTAGTTGTACAGGGAATGACTGCCGACTTGCCAAATTCAATCAAGCGAATGTTATTGCGGACGTGACTTGACAACGAGGATGCTGTGTTATGTCTGGCCGTTATTCCTGTTGTCCATGCTGGTTATTCAGGGTGTTCATGTCTTTTCCAACAGCGGTCAAGGTGCTTTTGCATCAACATATGCCAAGTGTCTGCCAAATGACTCAAGATGGGAGCATATCTATGTTCCCACACATCTATGTCCTCTCGGCTCTCTCTCTCTCTCTCTCTCTCTCTCTCTCTCTCTCTCTCTCTCTCTCTCTCTCTCTCTCTCTCTCTCTCTCTCTCTCTCTCTCTCTCTCTCTCTCGTATTAAACACATTTTGAGGTCCTATATTCCCGCAGCTCAAAGTTCCCACCGCTCTATGTTACCACGGCTGTAAGCCTATTTTTTCACAGCTCTATGTTTCCTTCGGCTCTGTGTTTTAATAGTTATGAGTTACAAATAATTGCCACGGCTCGGTGTTTTCATTACCATGTTCAATAACGGACGATAAATCTCACAAAACTAAATGTCCCCATCGCACTTCAATGTTGAATCTTGAATGTTTACATAGCTCTATATACCTAAGTCCTAACTGTGGTTACAGAGCGATAGGTACATAGGTATAACACTACCACCACCATCCCCTACCTCTTCCTCCGCTTTCCTTATCCAACCTGCCAAGAAATGTCCTCTTCGCTCGTAGAGAGCTGCTCGCTTGTTGGCTTCTAAGAGCAAGCTCAGGGGATCTCATACTCTCTGGTACCTTGCTAGTGTGGCATCAGCAGAGAAAGGCTTTGTCGGAATTGACGAGAATAAATGACCAAAACTAACAGGAACAAGATGGTGGCTGACGCACTTTGACAGCATTTGAGTAATGAGAAGTTCGTCATCATTCTCTCATTGTCATTATATTAAGTTTTCGTGCAGTAGTATAGAGTGTGCCACGCAGCTATGGTGTTTATTGAGATGTTACAGAGATTGATTGATTGATTGATTGATTGATTGTTGCTTTAGGTCCAGCGGACTCTTCCAAGCCAAATCAGGACCGGACAACCCCCGATCCGCATAAAAGATCTGCTGAAACAACCCTAGGGGGAAAATTGAATGCCCTTTACCGGCCAGTCACTTTACAATAAGGACATCCCACGCAGGGGACGGCTGAGGCTTTACCCCAACTACTCGAACCCCCAGTTACAAAAAACAAAATAGAATACAAACATCATTATAAATTATTAACAAAACATATACATATAAAATGCCTATATTGCTAAATAATAACATCATAGGAAGCCCTAGTGACCACCCAGCAGGAATGGGAAAGAGTAAATGAGAAAGACAGCGACAGTGGGAATTTAAAGCACTAAATTTCCAGAAAGTGGGGATACTATTTATACTGAAACCCCCGGCACCCCAACGGGGGTTGTTACAGAGATGATTTTTGCAAATCATTCCTGTTACAGAGATGATTTTTGAAATGTACAGGTTTGGAATGATTCACCGTTATCAACACTTTTCTCACTGGCTCCCTTTGCTTGTGCTGCGGCCGTCGTGCTTTCGCCAAGAAAGCGCTCCAGAAGCTCACCAGCATCTCTTACACTTACAGGTATATTTTAAAAGCCGAAAATAGAAGGAGCAGGAGGCGGACAAAAAGAAGAAGGGTGGCGATCATGATCACGATGAGGGGGTTGCTCATTGAACTGAAAGCACCAGGTTTCGGTTTTGCACTCAAAACTTCAGTTCGCTGAACTCAATCATGTATGCAAATGTGCAGGTAAGAGTAGATGCTTGTTCCGACTTGAAACAATAGAGCTAAGACTACACTGACAATATCGGAGCGAAAAGTAATTATACGGTCAACTACGGGCTGAGCTTATATAATGGGGGTAATCTCGCTATTTAAAACCGAAAACCCTATTTTTCTCCAGTTTTTTTTTTTAAATTTGATACTCAATGTGCAAAACAACAAGGGAAAGAAGAAGGAGGTAGAAAAGAAGAACGGTGATTTAGAGCACAGGCCGACACAATGTTAGATCTGGTAAGAAAACGTTTCCTGCCAAAATAATTATCTATGGATCCGAACCAGTACCCATTGGCACTCTAGGCGTACAACTTTCCCACCGGGACAAAGCTGGTATAATTATTCAACGATGAAAACGATCATCATGTTTCTCCAGTCGTTGATCAATCAGGGCTACAAGACGACCTCCGGTTCTCTAGAAGTTTGATATCGGTGCCGAGCAGTTCTAGAGTTTGGACGTCGGCGATCAGCAAACAATGGGTTCAGGGGCTCTCCTCCGCCCCCATCTCGGATTTCTCGATAACCAACCCTAGAAGATCAGTTCAGTAACAAATCGTCAGCCATACTGAATGTCAGAGATGCGATCAGGTCTGCGCTTGTTTCGGGCAAAGAATTTAGCAGTCTGTCGATATTCAGTGTGAGCTGAATGTGTGGTCTGCTGATTGTTTTCCGGTCTTCGGAAATCTGGGATTGTACTAAAGGATTCTGGTTAAAGCGGAAGTAGCAAACAAGACATCGGTCTCTCTCGAAGTCTGGGATTTCGCACGGACGAGTTACTGAGATGTTTCACAAAGGAGGAAAGACTGTTTGGATAAATTTATCACTGATGGAGACAGTGCCGGAAGAATACCATGAATATCCTTGGTGGGTTTCCCCAGCTCATTAATTGTAGTTATCAACTACTGGGATATTCTAATTTTGACAGCATTGTGACTATATGTCTGTGTACGGTGTCCCGACCGACCCTAATTATTTGGGTCGACCCTAAATTTTTTTGGGATCATCTGGAAACAAATTTTTAAAAAGCCAACAAAAATCGCACCCGAAGTGCAAAATGTTTTAAAAGCGAGCGTTGCGGCCAAGTGGGCTAAGGCGGGACTAACTTGCCTTGTCCGCAGGCCAGAAGCAAATGGCGCCTCACAGGTGTGGGATCGAGCCAGCATCTGGACGTTATGTTTCTCCGAATATTATTTACTTTCGACTCGGGCAACGTCTCGGGGGTTTTCTCCGGGTACTCCGGTTTGCTCCCCCAGCAAAATTTGAAAAATTTGAAAAAAGACACAACTAATGTTAGGTAGGTATGGTTTGGGCGCGCCCCAGGCTGCAACTACGCCTTCCCCAGGGGAGGCGGCCCAGAATTTCCCGATAAAAAGGGACAATAAAGCATAAAAATAAATAAATTTAAAAAAATTTAAAGAATTAAGCCGACCTACCGACCTTTTTTTTGGTTTCCTATGTTACCGTATACAGACATATTTTGGGGGCCCTAATCAACTATGTAACAACACTAAACATAAAAGCAACTATGTTAAACCAACAAGTAAATTCGTAATTGTCTATTTATAGCGCACTTACCACCTAAGGCGCTGACCGAAATCAGACTGGAACTCCCACCGCCCTAAACGCCAACTTGCTGCATCAAGCGCGTGGTCAAACGCCGCAGACAACTGAGCCATCCCTTATCGATCTGTGTTTAATTGAGCCTTCTACCTGCTCTTTTGACAGTCTGACTGGGTTCTGTACGGTGCCGCTGAGGTGAAACACCACATAAAGAGACATTGCCAAGCAAAAAGTCGATTCCTGTCAGAAAGGTTTCCTATTAGTATCGAGATCCGAAGCCTGCTCCTCTGGGACGCCAGGCGAGCATGTTATTACTGGGCCACTTTGCCATACAGTCTGTCTGAGTCCTCGCCTACTCTCAGCTACGCTGTATGCAACTCTGTGACACTTAACTGCGAGTCACAGTCGTCCGTGTCCTATAAAGTATGAGTAAGCTTTAGGGATCGGCTACACAGGAGTAGGAGCAAGGAGAAAAAGGGTGCTTGTGTGTGTGTGTGTGTGTGTGTGTGTGTGTGTGTGTGTGTGGGGTGTGTGTGTGTGGGTGGATGTGTGTGTGTGGGAACGTACAAAAACGCACAAATGGGTAGCAGACCTTGTCTTTTCTAGTAACAAATGGGTTTATTTGCTTGGAACCCACTTTTTTCCAGGAACCCACTTTTTTCTAAGTGCGAGGGAGTGCTCTTTTAGTGCAAGGGAGTGCAGTTGTAGTGCATAAGAGTGTTTTAAGTACATAGGAGTGCACTATCCGGGACGGAGAAAATACAGTGAATTTTTGGAAAAGTTTGAAGCAAAATTCGACCTATTTCGTCGCCTATAAGAGACGATTTAGGTCAACTTTCTAGAGAAGGGTTAGGGTAAGGGCTAGTTGCAGCGCTGCAACTAACCCTTGCCCTAACCCTTTTCCATCAAAAAATGACTTTCCGATTCCTACATTCTTAAATCAACCCATTTCTGATGTATTGCAAGTATGTGGGTGTGTGGGTGTGGGTGTGTGTGTGTGTGTGTGTGTGTGTGTGCGTACACAAAAGCCTTAAAATGGGTGACCGACCTTGCTTTTTGTGCGGGCAATGGGTGTCTGAAAAATTCTGGGTGACCAAAGGAGACACCCATTTTTTTTAGGAATAGATTTTGTGATTTCTTTCTGCTTTCTTATGTGTAAACTCATTATCTTACAATTACACCAAACTATTATTTTTTTTAAGTCGGGACCGCCACGTAGTTGATAGGTCAGTCGATTTTATTTTCATTTGGTGTTCGATTAGTACACGGCTCGGTGCCCGACTGACGTTTAAAAACTATATTATTTTAAATAAATGTATTCTGTATGTGCGTGTTCGATATTTTCTTGTGTTTGTCATTAAATTCAGTTAATTGATTTGTTTTAATTTTATGTTTTTTTTAAAATTGTGGGTGTTTTGTTAAATTTATTTATTTAGAATTTACATTTATAACTATTTTCTTTTTTTGGAAGATCGCTGTGTGTGTGTGTATGTGTGTGTGTGTGTGTGTGTGTGTGCGTCTACGTACCGTAGGTTATGAGGTTGTGTGTAAGACTTTCTGACGGGCTTCTGAGGTACAAAATTTTATGAGGTACATTTTCCCGTGACCTCACAGTGCTGACCTCAGAAACCGCGTGCTGAGCTACCAAGTATATCGCCTATACATTTATCTCAACCACCTCACAAAACCGTTGGAGAGCGACCACCTACACACACACACACGGATTTTTGCTGGGAGCCTGTGTGTACTTTTCAGTTTTGACCCTGCCTCTCTCTCTAAAATTGCCGCTTTTTTGATTGGCTCTGAAATTATCAGGCGATGCGCATGCGCAACCGAGCGTCTTTTCAAGATTTTTCATTGCCGGAACCCATACTTCAGGTATGTGTTGAAAATGTAATTTGCTTCTTCTTCTTGGGTTGAGCAGCCATAATCAGTTGGTTGATTCATTTGTAGATATAGGTAGATCTAGATTGAGTAATTTCTTACCATGGACATTTTCATGATACCTTTGTATCTGTAAGGTACACAAAGCCACCACACAACACAACACGGAATCACCAAATGTGACCTATTTCGCCATTGGCGAGCATCATGCACCTTTGATTCACCCTTACATATCTTTAGTAATAAATATATTTATTTCTGTTGTTGTTTTTCTTTTTTTTTTTTTTTACTTCATTCTTTCAGTTTACAAGGTACTATATGAAGTTTACAGGCAGTCAGCAAACAGTTTTGAAAGAGCAAGAATGAAGAAGAAAAAAATACTTTTGCTTTCCACAGATTTTGCTGTGTTATAGCACACATTTCTATTATTTTTCTTTCAGAAATGCTCTGCATGCATCTATACTAGATGGCAGCTATGGCAAATCTACAGTCGTGAGTCTACAGCCTACAATGTATGATGAATCTGCAGTCGGTTTCTGTCACTTTGGAGTTAGAAAGAGGTAAGGTGTCATCTGAACATGTTTGATTTGCATCAGCGTTCTAGATCTATTTCTTTCGATTTATGAATGGATATTTGTCGCACATTTTCGCGATCGTAATGGCGGACTTTGACAGTGATAGTGTTGATGGTTTTACAGATTTATTAGACGAATTAGCGATATATCATGCTCAGGACTTCAGTACTTAAATGTTGATAATAAGAGTGATATTTATGAGTGTGGTGCTCTTATCTACGGACTTTAATTGTAAAATGTTGATCGATTTTTTGATTGACGTGGTAGGTTCTAATGCTGAGTGGTCTGAGTATATTTGGGACCCAAATATTGAAGCCACAAAGTTTGAAGACTTAGATATAAATCTGTTGAACATTTCTTTTAATCAAACAAAGTTTTAGAACATTCAGAGGCAAAGCAATCACGTATACATTAGAAGATCGTCATAAGTGTTGTGAGTTTTACTCGTGTATTATTCATTGGATGTATACATTGATTGGAGTCAATGAGATAAGTATTCTACTGTGTTATGCATATTTTTGTAAGCATGTCTTGTGTTATTTTTTAGAGCATTACCACCATCATTATTATCACTGTATTTCTGACTTTATCAATAGTAGTAGCATACCTGGGGTATGTAATTACAAACCAATATTGACAGGCCTACAATAGGTAGACACTCAAAATAATGTATTTGCTGCATAGTATATTCAACAACCAACACCAACAGTTTGTGAGGCATGTGAGAGACTGGCATGATGTTGCGCCTGCTGTCGGGTCATTGCGGCAGTGAGTGGAGGTGCGTTGCGTTAAGTAGATTACCGTTCCCGGAAACGGAGCGTATAGGGGACTGGATGAGTGAAGGCAGTATGATGTAAGAAGACGTGTTGCGGTAGGATGGTGACTTCAAAAGCGAGCTGCGACATTCAGATAATGAAGGCACGATGAATCAGGACGGAAAGTGAAGTGCGAATGCATGGGGTCTGGAGCGCACGAAGCAGCTGCGAAAATGACTGTAAGGGTGCCAAACAGGACGCCACGGAAAGGCCGGACGAAAGGTGCCGAGGAGGCCGTAGAAGAATGGGCCGATGGAGCCGCAAGAAGATGACCAAGTAGAGGCCACGTGAAGGAGGGTAGGCAAAACGCAGAATGCCGCTGGCGGTGAAAACACCTGTTGTCCGGAGGTCGCCACTCTCCACAGGGAACTCCACGTCGCCCAATAGTTAAAAAAAGGTAATGGGCAGCCAGAGGCCGGGCAGACGGAGACGGAGACGGAACGAGGAGGGCCCTTCCACGCAGAGCAACCGCCGCCCGGCCAGAGGAGCCCAACAATAGAGAAGATGAAAGTTGTAGTGTGAAGTGGAGAGTCGTGTCGGAATCTCTCGCGGACAGCTGCGGTGGCTTCAACTTCTGGACTGCCACCCACAGGACGGTGCATCCTCCTCCTATCGGCACGCCGCAGTGTCCGCGCGTCTGAACGTCTCCTGGAATTAATTTCTGCAAGAAGCAGAGCTGCACCATCTTTGGGCTCCCGATCGTCTCGATTTCAGAGAATGGCAAGAACTGCGGACAAGTCCTCCGACGGAGCAGAAAGCGCCCCTGCGCAAGCTGAGACGACGACTGCCGCGGTTTCAACTTCTGTACTGCCACCGCTGACCACGAGACCTGGAATCGTATTCGCACGCCACAGCCATCGACCCAGCCTGGTTGATAAGTGGAGGTGCCTCGCTAGTAGAGGCTAAAATAGTCAAAAGGAACAGCGAGAAAGACGCTTGTTTGTAACACCTAATTATGCCATTCACAAGAACATAACTGAAAGCAAACATTATTTTACACATGCGAACTCCATTGCTACCGCACTGGACGCCTTGCAGCTTTAAACATGTTCTGCTTAGGGTAGCACAGTCTTCTGCTGTTACTCTCAATTGGATGCATTAAATTAATTTATGAAGCTGAGGTTCTAATTATAAACTACTATCACATATGTTTTTTCTCTATATTTTCCAGTTGCACCAATGGATTTGAAAAAAAGGCTTCTCTACCGTCACTATGGAAGAGGGCAGCTAATGGCTGCATTAGCCAAGTGTCCTGCAAACAATAAATCAGGTAAGTAGATTAATATTTAAGTAACTAAAAAATAACTAACAAAATTAAAACATAAAAATAAAAAAAATACTAGTAAAAATATTTTTAAAATGTCCTTTTATTTGTTTAGAAAATGTACTAATTTTTCAGAAAATGTATAGAGTTACACAGTTATTTTTTAATACTGTCCCTACCCTATCCTATCCCGCAACTCAAAGGTCGTTGGGGCAGCACAGATGATCGTTTAACCAGCGTACTCCATCTTTCTCTGTTCTCAGCAACCCTCATGGCTTCGATCAGTGTCAAACCAGTCCAATCTCGAATGCTGTCCTCCCACCTCTTTTTCTGTCTCCCTCTTCTTCTGCCTTCTTGCACCGTGCCTTGTAGGATGGTTTTTGCGAGGCCTGATGCTCTGGTGACGTGGCCATACCATCGGAGTTTCCGTTTCTTCACCACTGTGAGCATGTCATCATGTTGTCCAATGGAAGTGTGATGGTCTGTGGGTCTGTTGTTGGTGATGTGCTGAGTATAGGAAATGGCCTGAGGTCTTCTGTAGCACCTCATCTCCATGCTTTGTATTGTAGATCTTCCAAATATTGGAATAATTTTAGTCAAGCAGTCTGCAGAATATCAACTTAAGTAGGAGAATCATCATTGACTAGTGTCACATTGTCAGCTAGTTTCCCCTTTCCCCTCTCCCCTTTGCGGGATTGTCATTTTCATTTCTGACGTGAGCATTTTTTCCCATTTTATTGTCCCTTTTTATCGGGAAATTCTGGGCCGTCTCCCCTGGTTAAGGTGTCATTGCAACCTGTGGCGCACCCAAATTCAACCTACCTAATATTAGTTGTGTTTTTTATTTTTATTTTGCTGGGTGAGCAAACCGAAGTACCCGGAGAAAACCCCCGAGACGTTGCCCGAGTCGAAAGAAATTAATATTCGAAAAAACATAACGCCATGCTGGATCGATCCCACACCCGTCAGTAACCATTGGATTCTAGCCTATGGACAAGGAAAGTTAGTCTCGCGTTTTACCACTCGACCGCAACGCTCGCCATTTGCTTTCATGTTCATTTTAAGATGACTTTAAAATGACGTGAATAGAGCGAGAAGTTATGGGGATCAAAAGATAATGAAGTAATATAATCTAATTTGACATATATAGCGTTTTTATTCAGCCTGGTAGAGCTCGTGCTGCGATCTATACCAACATACGCGCTAGAATGTTATACACATTCTTTCACCATTACTTACACATATCTCTTGACCTTTGTTATTAAAAGTGTACCTAAGTTATGTTAAAGATGTTAATTATTAACAGGTGCAGGACACTAACGTGACCATTATACACTCACACTCCACACCAAAAAACCCATCACTTTCCGTACATCGCCATGCTTTTAGTCAATCCACCCCGTTTTTTATTGCACACATTCCTGGGACTTGAAGAATTAGCTCCATCGAGCAATACCAGTCATTGAAGGAAACCTGTATGCTAAGTTTGAATTCAGCGGGATTGTAATTACCAGAGATATTGCTGGGCACACACACACACACACACAGACAGACAGAGAGACAGAGTGAAACCTATGTATACAGGCGGGGTGAATAATTACAGGCATACGCCATTTTATGAAAATACGCTTATTACATTTTATATAGTACGTAGCAAAGAGTATGCTTGTTAATTTTCAGCAATTCTTGGTCACTGCATGTTATTTTATAAATGTATTGAACTAAGACATAACGTGTATAAAATAATTTTAAATAAATTTAATAATAATTATTATTACAAATTAATCATATAGATTTCAAGTAATCTTAATACAATAAAACATAACAATTGATTAATTACAAATACTCGTTTTTTTAATCCAAATCCAATGCATGCTTGTCCATCAGCTTCCAAGTTTTGCACTGTGAGGTGTCGATGGAGTGTGTATGTGAAGTGGACGTACAGTAAACCACCGGCCAACTCTAAGACTTATGTACATAGCACTATGAGGTTGTGTGGAAGACTCGGTTTTGTGGGATACATTTTCATATGACCTCACAGCACCTATCTCAAACCCCCCTTGCCAAATTCTCTAGTGTCCTATGCATGTATTTATATCACCTCACAATACCGCTGGCATACTTACTATATGCACACACATACCACGCAAGGGTAGCACAGGGCATACATTTTTAAAGAGCATACATTTAATATCGGTCTGTTGGTTGGTCCGTTGCATGCAATATTGATGTTTTTATTTTGCATTGGAATTTCTTTAATAAAAATATTTTCATTGTTTTTTATTTACACACGTCAATATCTTTTTTTCTTCCTAACCAACCGATATGTAGTTTGATATGATTGCTTGATCATGTGAAGAGCAAAGTATTACAGACACTTCAAAATCAGCTGCGTTGATGTACATATATGAGGTTGGTATCTCTAACGGGATTGAGAGGTGGACAGTTTTATGAGGTACATTTTCCTATGACATTGCAATGAAGACCTCACAAACCACTGGCGGAGTTCACCACTATGTCTTCTATGTATTTATTTCAATCACCTCACAATACTGCTGACATATTCAAAAGTACAAACACACACGCACACACATACCTCTCCAGGGTAGCTCATGGCAAACATTTCCAAAGGGCATTCATTTTCAAAGTAACAGTTATGGCCTTTCTCTTGATTAAAAAACAGTCATCACTGCTCGGTAATTATGTTAAAATTGCACAGCCAGCATAGCCTACTATTACGTCAAATTTGTTATGAAGTATTGTGTAGCTCGCAATGATTGTATAACAATGACCACCTCACGCTGTTGAGTAGGCGGGCATGGGTGAATTAACCTGTTATTCTCACAATGACTTCATGAATAGTAGCCTTGTTTCAAACTCTGCATTTTTGGTAGGCATAAGAAATGGTTTAATACAGCCGGTTTGTTTCTTATTTTTTTCTTTTTTCACAAACTAAATCCATACTAGGTACTCACTTTCATGTAGGATATTGTGAATAAGTTCACTAAGGGGCATGTGAATTATTGGCTTTGCCCTTTTAGTCTATATTAATGTTTGTACCTAACGAAATAAATACAGGATATTTTACACACAGCTACTATCCCTTCCTTCCCCCCCCTCTCTCTTTCTCTCTCTCTCTCCTCGTCTCCCCATCTTTCCTACAAACACACGTAAATCGGAATTAATGACGTAGACTTTTGATATGTTTCTTCAAACCTCAAATAATTATATTGTCCTTATAATTATATGGAGTTTGTGCTTTTCTTTCTTCAGGACCTGGAAAGACTGATCGAACAGATGGCTTTGCTTGGACATTCTACAACTAGTACAAGTAGCATTACTACTTTGGAGGATCAACATGAAGACGGAGGCACACCTGAAGCACTGCTGGTGAACAAATCAAGGTCAGGAAAAATACTAGAAAGAAAATACAGCCAGACAGACTACAAACAACGGAAGAGTGCATACTACAAATACAAGTCCCTTCAGGAGTTTAAGTCAAAGAACATTCATGATTTGGCTGCACAAATTAAATACTACTAGTAATTCACTGTTCAGGACCATAAATTCAACACTGTCATTGTGAACAAATTTGAGGGCGTGGTATATAAACGCCTA
>CM072515.1:51277033-51407033 GCA_036898135.1 Oncomelania hupensis | reverse complement strand
AATAAATTGTTTTTGACTCAAATGCATTGAAATGTATGTTGATGTTACTGTACTTGCCCAAACAACTTATGTTTTGACTCACATTCATAGCAATGTGAGTCTATGTATTCACTCACCCACCGCCACCCCTACCCACTACCCCCCACACCCCACCCCATCCAAAAAGAAGAAAGTCTATATTTTTGAAAATCTGTGCGAAATGTGTCCTAAATTAGTCCAACTATGACATGTTAATAAAAATTGTGTCCATCGGTCCGTCTGTGTGTGCGTCGGTCCGTCTGTCTGTCCGCCATCTGTGCAAAACTTGCAAGTGGATTAATATCTAAGAACCTATTTCAACTATCACAACTAAACTTGTTAAAATGGTGTATACTTATGAGACCTTATAAAGGATCGGTGAATTAATGACTTCACCTCAAGATCAAGGTCACAGGGTCAACAGTTATTAGTTGTTGTTTTTTTAATGACAATTGTTCACACAGTTTACTCTTTTTTTTTCTAGGTTATTAGTATTGAACTTATGATTCTTTGATGCATAATAGATATCAACGACCATGGACTATGAGAGATATAAAGTCCAGACTTGTTAAATTTAGAGATGATAGATTAATCTGGTATACATGTTCCCTTTTTGCTTTGATCTTGAAGGTCAAGGTAATTTTAGGCCTCGCAAAAACATACAAAATTAGGTCATTGTACAGTGGAATGGCTATTTATTTAACCCATAGTATGCAACAATATTGGGTTATTTGATCAGACATGCATGAAGTCACATGAAGGTCAAGGTCATCCCAAGGTCACCGTTGTTTTGGGCATAATACAACTTTTGCTGTAGTTTATTTGATTTGGAGCCGGTCATCTCAAAGTCGGGGTGTCGGATAGCGCAGTGGTTGGAGCACTCGCTACTGTGTCGCAAGTTAAGCACCCTTCAGTGCGCTTAGCACTTGGATGGGTGACTGCAAAACGTGAAGCGACAAATAACAACGCCCCCAGTTGACTCAACTGTGACTGAGTACCTACTCTCTTAAGGGTGGGGAAGGTAAAGCAGCGAGGGAGAGAGATGGGCATCACCCTCATTACGCTGGCCCAAGATAAGTGTGATCTCCAACATCACGCTCCCCTACGGCCACAAGGCTATGGGACTACCTTTAGCTTTTTACCTTTACCATCTCAAAGTCATGATAGAAAGATCAAAGTCGGTATTACTTTGAATTTTAATGCCACGTATCATTTTGTTTTTCTGGGCACTCATTTTCATGTTAGATATTGTGAGTTCTTAAAGGAACATGTGAGTCATATTTGGTTTGTCCTTCTAGTTAGATTTCTGCAAATCTGTGCGAAAAAAATCTTAAATAGTCTAATAATAATAATGATATCCAAAGAAATATCGGTCTGTCCATCCCACAGGCGCTTGTACCTTGACTTGCGAATGCCTATGCCTGTGACGTGTCTTTTGTGTGTCCAGATACAAGCGTCTGTGGTGCATCCCCTCTGTGCAAATACTGTAACCTAGTTGATTACGCTGAACCTATGTCTTTGTACTGTAACCTGGCTAATTACACGAAACCTATTTTTGACTCACATGTATAACAATGTGAGTCTATGAACCCAAAACTCAAGTGTCTCGATTTGTGCAAATTTGCGCGATATAGTCTGAAATAGTCAGTCCAAAAATGAAATCCAAACAAATGCTTGTCCGTTCGTCTGTCACTCCCGTTGGGGTGCCGGGAGTTTCAGTATAAATAGTATCCCCACTTTCTGGAAATTTAGTGCTTTAAATTCCCACTGACGCTGTCTTTTTCATTTGTTCTTTCTCATTCCTGCTCTGTTCTATCAATCTGCTATACTATCTTCTTCTTCGCTAGACCAGTCACCTACCTTTTTTCTTGAAAACTCTTCCGGGACAAGACTCCTTATTTGTGTGTGAGGTCTGTTGGATCAGCTTGGGAATATTAGACGCTTTCTGCCAGTTGGTCACTAGGGCTTGATATGATGTTATTATTTATCAATGTAGGCATTTTATAAATATATGTTTTGTTGATATTTTGTAATGATTGTATTCTATTTTGTTTTTGTAAATGGGGGTTCGATAAATTAGTGTATAGCCTCAACGTCCCCTGCGTGGGATGTCTTTATTATAAAGTGACTGGCTGGTGGAGTGCCTTCAGTTTTACCACTAGGGTTGTTTCAGCAGATCTTTTATGCGGATCAGGGGTTGTCTGGTCCTGATTTGGCTCGGAAGAGTCCGCTGGACCTAAAGCAATAATCATGTCATGTAATGTAATGTCTGTCTGTTTTATACCTGGTAGGTTGGATTTAGAGCTACGAGAGGTCGAAATGTATCAGTGATTGAATGACTTACAGTTAAGGTCACAGTGTCAACAATGTTAGTCAAATATGACAATTAATAGTACACTTTTTTGCTCTTGTTTTCATGTGTGAACACAAATGTAGTTTAAAGATTTGCAAATATATAACTGTATCTTGAAAAAAAAACATTTGAAATTATTTCCATATTGTTCTTGTTGCTGCTAGCATTTATTCGTTGTTCAAAGTTACAGTACTTGACCTGTAAATTTAGATCGCCTGTTAATTTTGTTTCATCTGAATAAAAGAGGAAATGTATGTCAATTGTTTGATGATGTGTTTATACAGAAACAAAATAACACAAACCAGATAAATTGTATGACAGCGCAGACACTAACATGCTGACTCGGGCACTGAATACTTGTGCTTGTTTGTTGTTTGTAATGTAATGGTGGTGGTGAATCAACATATGTTGTCATTCAAGCACGACAAACATATTAAAGTAAATCACAACCTTTTACTTTCAGAATTTTACTTCCACTGTATCCTGTATTCCCACAAACAATTTACATACTGTAAAACCTCCAATGTCTGTCTCTCCAGTATACCTCGCCTGTTGTGTGACCTGTATTTATGACTGATAAGTTTACTTATAAGATGAATTACACCTTTGTAATGGAGCGATCCTTTCCGACTGGTTTATAGAGTATAGGCTAAATTGAACAAACAAACAAAAACAACAAAATAAACAAAGGAAAAAAGATACTACAGATTCGTTTACAATTCGTTAATAAAAGTTTGAAATAGTTTGCTTTTGAATGAGTGGCATGTGTGCCTTGCCTCTCTGTTTCCGTTGTAATGTAATCCCTTTAATATAAAATTCTCTCTTGAAATAATTTACTTTTGATCTGAACAAGTGGTATCTGTGCTTTGTCTCTCTGTTTAAGTTATCATACCCTTCTATTATAAGATCACATTTGGAGTGCATTTTGCAAGATCACATATTGGAGGTTCCAATGTAATAGATTCAACTAAAGCACATTAACAACAATTTGATAATATGAAACAACCGCTATGCAAAATTATGAACAAAAGTAAAACATTGACGCAAAATAACTAACCAACAGCAATAACAATCCTCACAGAACATTGTGTTAGAAGAGACTAATAATAATTAATCATATCAATCTGTGAGGGAAGAATGATGCTATGATATGTTCAGATAGGTAGAAAAATTAACGGTTTAAAAGTCACATCTGCTCGGTGTTTATTTTCAAATTACATGTACATACACTATATAATGCTGCTATGCTTATTTATCATTTATATATAATTTAATTACCAAAAAAAACCATCTTACATAATGAGTATTGCAACAGATAATTTTCATAATTGGAAACACTGTAACGTACTTGTGAGGTAGTTCCTGTTTACCTCATGAATATTCATGGTTATACCTCACAACATAAGCACAAGGCTCCCATTTTCAAAGTAACCGGTTTGGCCTCATTCTTGATGAAAAACATTCGTCACTGCTCGGCACTTATGTTAAAACTGCCCAAAGTCAGCATAACCTAATATTACGTGAAATATGCTATGCAGTGTATGTACCCCACAACGATGCTAAAAATGTGCCTACCACACAACGTTGGGTAGGTAGGCATGTGTGTGTGTGTGTGTGTGTGTGTGTGTGTTCCATCAGTGTCTTTTGTGTAATGTTTTTGGTTTAAATGCTGTACTGCCTGGACACGTCTTTTTAAATGTTTATTGGGAGCAATTCTACTGCTAAGATGGACAGTGAAAAATGGCCACTTTTGTGTAGCCCATCACGGGATTCGAACCTGGGTCATAGAGTTGCCAGGCAATCGCTCTACCACTGAACTATCGCGTTGGATCAGATGAACCCGAAAGGACGAGAAGTCATAGCGCATACACGATAGACTTTTGTATCACCGGAGAAGTAAAGCAAAACCTTGATCTAAGGTAAAACATAGCATTATTTAAAGTCGGTTAAATAAAGATAAAAGAAAATTAATTTTAACTACATTAAATATAAAACAGATGGCAAAATATTTCCAGACCGCCACCTCTATTTACAAATCGAGTTCAATGGTGGTCTGTTTAATTCACGCACACACAAACACACACACACACACACCCACACATGCCCACACCCGCACTCACACACACACACACACGCACACTAACACTTACACACATGCAGTACATGTTTGCATTTTGTTGCATTTTAACACACGTACATCAGTGCAGGTTAAAACAGATCTGCAACAGGTCCAGAATTCATCTGTTTATTAAGTAACAAGATTGACCTGGGAATAAAAGTTTTCTTGCAGCGTTCTGTTTTGAGAATAGGGACGCAGTAGCGTTTACCCAGTGGCAGAAGGTGGCTGCTGTCGTTCAAAATGCTTTCTGCCTTTTTCACCACACGACATTCATACAGCTCATTCAAACTTCTCTGTGTTCTACCAACAACCTTGCTACACACATTCACCACACGATCAAGCACACTCCTGTTACCCACACTCAAACCTCCATACCAGCAAATAAAAGAAAAGGTAAGAAGGGACTCAATAAAGGAACCGTAAAACAGTTGGAGGATGTCCGGAGCGACGTTCAGCTTACGAAGCCTTTGAAGGCAGTAGATGCGTGATTGACACTTGCGGTGGATTGATTCTGTATTAGCATTGAATTTAAGGTTCGAATCCACTATGGTACCGAGGTACTTGTACTCAACCACCCGGCCAACCTGGGTACCACGGATCGAAAGAGAAGGAAGAGGGGTGGAATTTCTCCTGAAGTCGATAATCATCTCCTTAGTTTTGCTGACATTAAGATCAAGATAGTTTGCATCACACCAGGCGCTGAAACGCTCAACTTGAGCGAAGTATTCAGAATCAGAGTTTGAAAGGTCCTGGATAGCCGAGTCGTCAGAATATTTAATGATTGGGATTGAGGGAGTTCCTTGACAGTCGGTAGTATAGAGTGTGAAGAGAACGGGAGAGAGGACAGTTCCTTGAGGTGCGCCGGTGTGCGTGGTTTTAGGCAAAGAGAGAGCAGACTGACAGCGGACAGATTGAGTTCTCTGGACAAGAAAGTCCACGACCCACAAAACGAGTCGTGGAGTAACACTAAAGGAAAGTAGTTTTTGAGCCATGAGGTGAGGTTGTATAGTGTTGAAGGCAGATGAGAAATCGACAAAGAGAATACGGACAAAAGAGCCAGGTTTTTCAAGATGATAGAGAGCGTTGTGGAGAAGAGTCAGGACTGCATCGTTAGTGCTTCTATTTCTTTGATAGGCGAACTGGAGAGGATCGTGAAAGGGCTGTGTGAAAGAGAGAAGCCGGGATAGGATGATGCGCTCAAAACATTTCATGAGAATGGACGTCAGAGCGACAGGGCGGTAGTCATTGAGAATTTTGGGTTTGTTGTTCTTAGGGACAGGACAGATGGTAGAGTTTTTCCAAGAGTCAGGCACGATGCAGTCCCTAAGAGACCAGGTGAACAGGCGGCTGAACACAAGGCTCAGCTGGGCGGCACATGCCTTCAGCAGACGTCCACCGATGCCGTCCGGACCCGCGGCTTTTCGAGTGTTCAACCGACTAAAGGTGGTTTCGACGAGAGCACTGTCGATCGCGATCTGCTCTAAGTCGTCCGAATCGGCATCGGCGACCTGCTCCCTGAGTTGCGAGACAACGGCGTCGAGATCGCTACGCGTGTCCTCCCTCTCGAATCGGCAGTAAAACTCGTTGAGCTCTTCCGCGAAACGCGCTTGCTCGTCGAGAGGGAGACAACCGCTACTCGCCTTAGCTTTCCCCTGACCCGTCAGCGTCTTTAGGCCTCGCCACGCGTCGCTAAGATTACCTCTGACAAACTGCGCTTCGACCTTGTCTTTGTATCGCCGTTTTGCCTCTTTAATCTCCGTTCGCAGTTTGGTCTGCACGCGGTGGCGTTCGGCACGGTCCCCGGTCTGAAACGCGACTTTCTTTTCGTTGAGAATTGCCTTCAGAGACCTCGTAATCCATGGCCACAAGTATATCAACTAACAAGTTAGTATCTCGTATTGCCCCTAGTCGACGTGCGGTGGTCCCGTTTAGCCACAAGCTGAGACGGGGAAATCCCAAACCTAAAAATAGAATAGAGAATTCTGGGAAATCTGTTCTCGCGAAGATGTGCTCGCTGAAATGAAACGAAAGTTGGGAGAGGAACTGCATATTTCTGGTAGTGAACAAAGGCAGAAACTTGTCAGCAGTATTATCAGCGATGGAGTTATAATGGACGAAGTGCTCCATACCTATGAGGTTGCCTTTGCTCAAAGAAACTAAAGAAGGATTTGGCCGACGTCATTTCAGAAAAGGATTTCTCTACCCATTATTCCCCTGGGTTTTGAAGTTTCTAAAAAGTTATTTCAGGCCGATGACGCTCTATGGAGCGAAAAGCATGTAAAGGGAAGCAACCGGTTGCACGCGCACGTCGATAGAGACATAGAAGAGAGATACTAACTTGTTAGTTGATATACTTGTGCCATGGCTTATTGTTGGGAAACACTTTCACGCACTTAGTGGGAACAATCATTTCTTCACAAAACTTCACATACTCAGTCACCACATCCACAGCTTCACTCACACTCTCACACGCACCCGTCAACACGTCCCACTCTGTGCACTCAAAACACCCTTGCAGCTCCTCCACACTCTCACTCGTCCACACACGCACGCTCTTCTTCACAACAGGGTCAGATTTTATTTTGGGCAAATATGCAGGCACAAGGTGTACAGTGTTGTGATCAGATTTACCAACAAGGGGTAAAGCAAAAGACTTATATGCAGAGGGAATGTTGCCATAACAAACATCAATGGTCTTTTTGTTATGCGTGATTACATCAACGTACTGATAAAATGCAGGTAAACAAGAACGTAGTTTGCAGCTATTTAGGTCACCAGTGATGAAATTAGGTGCATCAGGGGACAGAACCTGCAAGTCCCTAACCACATCTGCAATCTCATTGAGATTCTTACGCCGCGTTACGAAACGAAACGAACGTGTTTCTGTGCGCTTTCGATTCCAGCACCTAGTTTCGTTGTGATTTTATTGAGCACACACAGGGCAGGCCCAGAGGCAGAGCACTATTATGCCTACGTAAGGCTTCTTCTAACAAATCATGATTTGACACGAATGTAACGATTAGGTTGAACTTTAAAGATGGATTAGTGCTCTAACATTAAAGATATTTTACATTCTAGCTTCGAGTTTCATTTTTGTCACATAAAACAGTTTTTGGACTGCTGATTGGTGATACAGAATAGATAGATTCTAGACAGCCATGACGGCTTTTCAGTAGCTCGTTTGAAAATACGTTTTAAGTCTGAGACCGAGTTTAGATCCCCATTATTCCTTCTAAAATGGTTGAGTAATGTACCATATACAAATTCAAATCATTTTTGGACATTTTACAAACGATTTAACAACCAAAATGTACTCACTAACATTAGTTCGTGGAAATCAGGTTTTCCACGAAGTTTTATTCCTTGTGGTAGGCAGACTTCGTGACCTTTCACCACGGGAAGTTAAAGCGTCACATAAATTGCTGACGTCACAACAATAAGTAGTCCCGATTCACATTCACTTTCACTTTCACCCGCTTTCGAAAGATCCCTATTGGCTGCTTGAGAAGCGTTGGCCCAGGGTGGCACGTACGTACACTACGGTCACGTGGATCTGCTAAGCACAACATGAAAAAGATTAAAGAGAAGCGGGAGAAGAAGTAACCCACAATATCTACATCTAAATTCAGCTTGTCTTGTCAACTGGTGCCAGCGGTAAAGTTTAAAAAAGAAGTAATATCAACATGAAAATGTATAACTCACCTCTCTTCGTCTCTGGGAAAGACAAAAAACGCTTTCCCCTCACAGCCTTTCTTGTTTCTGCCATTTGTGCAACCATAAGCTGCACAATAATCGCCACCACCCTTTCGCCAGGTGTTGTTTTCGTTTCCCCGAGCGGCCATGGTTTCCATTGGCACCCAAAGGACACAATCCGCAAGCACGTCCTCCGGTTTTTTCCGTACATTAAAGATCTTTGGTTAGACGTCGGCTAATCCCGTTTACTACGTTTGTCGCTGCTTGAGCGAACTGATCCAGCGCCATTTTGCAACTGGTGTGCCGAAACTACAATGCGCTGAGCTGCGCATATGTGAAAAGATAGAATTTTAATTCTGGAGTAGAATTTTAATGTTGAAGTAGAATTTTAATTATGGTCCATAATTTTAATTCTATCTTTTGACACTAATAAGCTGTGGAAAAGTGTATCAAAAGGCACAATTTTAATTGTGTCACACAATTAAAATTCTATGTCACAATTGAAATTATTAAAACCAAAATTTTAGTTATAAACTAGAATTTCAATTCTAATATAAAATTGTAATTGTGGGCTCTTGACACTAATAAGCTACGGTGTCAAAAGTCAGAATTAAAATTCTGTTATAGAATTTCAATTCTGCTTTTGATAATTTCAATTTTGTTACACAATTTCAATTCTCGAACATAGAATTTTAATTATGGAAAGTAAAATTTTAATTCTGAAACATAGAATTTTAATTATGTAATAGAATTTTAATTTTGCCAAGACAGAATTAAAATTCTATACTAGAATTAAAATTCTGGGCTTTTGACACTAATAAGCCGTCATACGCTTCTACAATCACTGTTTTTTCCGGTGTGTGATTTCCAACAGAAAAAATACCTCCGCTTATAGCTAGCGAAAACAAAATAATAACCAATGCCCCAGCTCACAACTTTACCGTTACCCCTCTATATTCCTACATAAATTCATAATCATCAAATTATCGGAAAACGATGCTTAACGTCCTATTGCATGAGCGTTAAGGACGATCACCACGTCGCCACCCTGACAACAATGACCATCATCATCATATCAAAATTAGATCCAACGGATCTTTTTCATCAAATTATGCTTACGCTGCTGTTAAAAACACGTGAAACTCGAGCACGGCTAACCTAACACGCAAAACAAGTCGCACCATGCAGTATCAGAAACACTTATGTTATGATATCAAGCTACACTATACAGTTACTACAACACTTTACCGCGACAAGGACATTGATGAGTTTGATTATTCAGAAATATGGGGCTATTTGTATAATACATTGTGAAATATTAAAGGATGTAAAGATGATTACAAATACAAATGCAATAATAGTAATTTAGAAATATGTTAGTAGTTTTGAAGGTAAGTGTGTTTGAAAGTAATGAAGTACTGAGGAGATATTTTAGTATGGGTCATTAATCTTAACTAAAGTTAAAGGAAAGATGTGGAACATGGTTAATGTAGTTCTGTTTCACCTTTAACATCGCGTAGCCATTTAGGTGATGAATGAAACTCCACAGAATGGAGTAAGGAGGATAGGGTATAGAGAGCTAGAGATGGTTTGGAAAGCTCCTTGAAATTAATATTAATAAGGAAACGAACGCATGCACATATAGATATTCTTATGAATATTCATAATTGCACATTTGACTAATCAATATTAAGTTGGGAGGCGTAAAGTTAAGACTGGCTACCCATTATATAAGATGGTGCACGAGTGAAAGTGGATCTCTGTCTCTCGGCTCTTGTCTAGCTTCACTTTTGGACTATGTGAGTTGAACTGTGCTAGTTAATAGAAAGCACGGAGATGAGGTGCTACAGAAGACTTCTGGGCATTTCCTATACCCAGCACATCACCAACAACGAAATCCGACAGACCATCACACAAACCATTGGACAACATGATGACATGCTCAAAGTGGTGAAGAAACGGAAACTCCGATGGTATGGCCCCGTCAGCAGAGCATCAGGCCTTGCAAAAACCATCTGCAAGGCACGGTGCAAGGAGGCAGAAGAAGATGGAGACAGAAAAAGAGATGGGATGACAACATTCGAGAATGGGCTGGTTTGACACTGAACGAAGCCATGAGGGTTGCTGAGAACAGAGAAAGATGGAATAGGCTGGTTAAACGATCACCTGTGGTGCCCCAACGATATTTGAGTTACGGGATAGGATAGGATGATGACTTTGTATTTGGTTATTTTGCTGCATGCCATGATGAGTGTCGTTTAATATATAAATAGAAAATCAAAACAAAATGAAAGAGTTGTGGGTAAGTAAATACACTCTATTACTGCATGCTTAACAAAACAAAACGATCTGATCTATCGCGCGCGTCACACACGCAAGCCTATTATGCGCGTTTCAACGTAACATAGTGATTATGTTAATATCAGCAACACTTTAACCAAACGTAAATGCCAGGAAATCAAAGCATTACTAGGGATTGTCTAATTATGGTATTTATTTCAATATTTATACTGCCAGGGCCCTACAAAAAGTAGAATGGCCATTTAGGCAGTGAAATGGCCACAAGGCTCACATGGAAAAACAATTTTAAAAAGATAAATAAAATTTAACACCCACTCACACACCCACTCTAACAACGACAACGTATACTCAACGTGCAAAGTGGATAATTTGGAGAATTTATTCCATGCACCGATGGGACGTCGAAAGGACGAAGTGTAGTGTAGGCTACTTAACATCACTGACGCTGAGATGGAGTCTTCTCTTAGTTGTGCAGTTTGACTTATTCAACACTTTTTTATTGTCCATCACAGGAATTACATACAGCCAATGAAGGCGCAATGAAAGGCAAATACAATCCTGATATGCAACAAACAATAATTTGCATCAATACTAAACAAATAAAATAAAATGAAAAAAAAAATTAACGTAAAACGATGAAAACAGGATGAAACTAAAATTTCGCGTCGAGCCTACTAAAATAGTTACTGATCGTTTTCGAGTAGCGTCCCCATAGGCCTAGGTGAGTCATGAAACTACGAGCGCGAACTAGAACATTGAACGGAACGTTGAGGTTTAACGTCTACACCCACCATTGGCGATATGGAAGACGGGGGATAACCATCCCTTGGAAAGAGGGGTAGAGAACTAAATCAACACTGAACCGCCAGAGCAATCATACTGCTAAAATGGACAGTGACATCTGTCACTTTTTATTTAGTTCACCACCGGATTCGAGCCTGGGTCATCGGTGTGCCAGGCGAATGCTCTGCCACTTGAGCTACGGCGGTGGGCTACGAGCGCATAGTGTGTTAAGAGTACAGTGTATCTAAATGTTGGGTGGCGCAGCAGTGTATTGGCTTGGGAACACGTAAGCAATGTTTCATGTTAAGCAATGTCGAAAATAGTTAGTACTTGGATAGGTGACTATGCTTGGAAAGCAACCACCAGACGACACACAAAAAGACTGAAACAAGCGCACGACACATCTTAGTCCACCCGGCTGTGAAAGGGTACCTTGATATGTTTAGAACCGATGAAGGTAAAGCAGCGAGAGAGGAAATAGGCACCGCCCTCATTAAGCTGGCCTAGAGAAAAGAGAGGTCCCGAACGCGTCCCACCCCAAAGACCGAAAGTCATGGGGACACCTTTTACCTTTATTTAAATGTCATAGTCATAAAATTGGGGACGAAACTAATGTAATTATTACATTCCTATCCTATCCTATCCTATCTCGTAACTCGAAAGTCGTTGGGACACAACAGATGCTCGTTCAACCAGCGTACTCCATCTTTTTCTGTCCTTAGCAACCCTCATGGCTTCGCTCAGGGTCAAGCCAGTCCATTCTTAAATGTTGTCCTCCCATCTCCTTTTCTGTCTCCCTCTTCTTCTGTCTCCTTGCACCGTGCCTTGCAGGATGATCTTTGCGAGGCTTGATGCTCTGGTGACTTGGCCATACCATTGGAGTTTCCGTTTTTTCACCACTGTGAGCATGTCATCGTTGTCCAATGGCTTGTTTGAGGGTCTACCGGACTTCGTCGCTGGTGATGTGCTGGGTATAGAAAATGACCAGTAGCACCTCATCTACATGCTTTGTATTCTTCGTTGTAGGTCTGCTGTGAGGATCCATGTTTCGCAAGCGTATAGGAAGATGGAGATAACAAGGGATCACAGCAGCCTTAGCTTGTAGATCGATGGTCCTGTCTTTCCAAATGGGCTTTAACCTTGAATTATTACATTATGGTCTGGCAAATCCGATATATATTATTTACCATTGTGCTTTCATCATTCTTTTCACCCACTTGAGTTATAATTTTTAAAAAGATATTTATTTTAATTACATTTTTTTAAAAAGCTAATTACAAAATGTAACGTGTTTTTTTTTCAAACCAACCCCTTTCTCTCCCAACACTAGCAAACTTTTATAACTTCTCATAATTTCCGGCAATAATGCTTATACACAACAACCTTTTGGCTTTAGAAGGGTAATTTTGATGTATGCTTAGTGTCAGACACTACAATTTTTATAATACCCTCAATTTCATGGTGGCATTTATCGCTTTTCTGATATAAATACTGGGGGCCAATGAAGGCTTGAAGTCAAATGTTCATGAACGTTCTTGAACATATATAGCCTACACAGTAACAGAAGATAGCATTGAAGCTAGTTTCCAGCCACGATGCAGAGACGAGCGCTATTAAGTTTTCTGTGGGTTTTGGGACTTGTACATTATGGTGAGTTTCTTCCTTTCCCTTTACCTATGAACAATAACATAAATCTAATGAAGTGATGCAGTTAAGTTTGTTTCTAAATTTCTGTTACCGATTGACATATGTACCTTGTTTTGTTCCGAAATTATTTTTGTTTGTGTATCATTATCACTCCTTGCATGCGCTTAACCTCCACGCTGCTAATGTTATGCTAATGTTACTGTTGTTGATATCCTACTCGGAACCACCACAAGACACCAATTCTACTGCCTCTTGGACACTTAAAAGAATATTCATCTAGTTCCAGACCTTCGGCACTATCTACCTATCATTTCTTCCTTAATTAATGTTTTAGTTTCAATCATTATGCTGATAATGCTGTTATATTCCCTGCTGCAGGTTTCTCGGCATCTCAGCAAGACAGTAATTCACTGCCTACTGACAACTTAGAAGGCATTGATTTGGGAGGAGCAAATGTCATCGACATACGTCCTGGCAGTGACGCAATTATGCGGGCTTACATGACATCACTATTGGAGGAGATGACAAACGAGCCCTCCCTACAGACCATGACTGAGACGATGATGAACCTGCAAATCGAAAACCAGATTCTGACTGAGACGACAGTGCATCTGCAGCATCAGACACAGATGCTAACTGATCGCATTGATACTATGGAGGAACATTTCAACATGGTAAAGGATGATGATGATGGGATGATAAAGATGATTGTGATGATGATAATGATGATGCTGCTGCTGCTGATGATAATGACAAAAAATGATGATGATGAGGAGGAGAATATGCTGCTGTTTCGCTGTTGTTAATTATTGTTGTTGATGATGATGATGATGATGATGATGATGATGATGATGATGATGATGATGATAATGATGATGACCACGACAAAGAAACGATAAAAAAAAACTACTGTTATACATTAACATTAAATGTTAATTAAATTTTAGTAAATGTATTATGGTCTTGTATAGTAACGCTGTTGCGACAGTCAGCCTAGTTGACAATTTGTTATTATAGTTTGTTTTATTTTATTTTTGTTTTGTTTTAGTTTTATGTCATTTTAGGTGGGTGTGCAATCATTTTATTAATTTATTTATTAGTGGATGTACAATCATTTCAATTATTTTTATTTATTTATTTGTTGATTTATAAAGTTTAGCTTTGTTAACCTATTGGTTCGTTAACTTATTAGTGTATGCATCATTTACATGATAAATTAAGTCACTGATTTGTACATGTAAAGGATAGGCTTGAAGAAAGAATTGCAAGGCTAGAAAATAACTTTATTATACTACAGACTTTCACCACTGACGATTTTTTCCCCCATGGAAGTTGAAGTTGACTTTTTGTAATGACCCTTAGGTGATTGATGCGAAGGCGAACTAATTATTGTAGAGATTATCCTCAAGGTCTAGAGACTTACTTTTGGGGGGAACCAGCTTTATAAGGGCGGAACTTTTCTTGCTGCTCAGTGTCCGCAAAACGATTTCTTCTTATCTGTGTTATAATGGAAGCCAATGAAATCGTAATATTGTGGACTGTTCATACCTTGCACAGAAAACATCACTTAAATGGCGGAGAAAAGTGTTTTAGGCGTGTTATGAGGACAGCTATATTTGTGGGCACGCTTTTTATTTGCATTCAGAAAAGCATGTAGACCGAATGTGCCATAATTATAGAAGTCTGTGTTCATTACTAAACCAAAAGGCTAGGTTGCAATTACAGAGGTACCATGGTCCAAAAGAAGCATCCATGCACTCATCCAATCTACTTTACTAGCAGTATTACATGAAAGTACGCGGCCATCTTACTTGCGCAGGTGCATTACACGGTTTGGGCGCCTGTTTCATTTTGGGTGCCACGGGTCAGTAGCTTGACTGAGACGATGATGCGCCTGCAAATCGAAAACCAGATTCTAACTGAGACGACAGTGCATCTGCAGCATCAGACACAGATGCTAACTGATCGCATTGATACTATGGAGGAACATTTCATAATGTTAAAGGATGATGATGATGGGATGATAAAGATGATTGTGATAATGTTAATGATGATGCTGCTGATGATGATAATGACAAAAAAATGATGAGGAGGAGGAGGAAGATATGCTGCTGTTTCTGTTGTTTCGCTGTTGTTAATTATTGTTGTTGATGATGATGATGATAATGATGATGGCCACGACAAAGAAACGATAAAAAAAAATCTACTGTTGTACATTAACATTTAGTAAATGTATTATGGTCTTGTATAGTGACGCTGTTGCGACAGTCAACCTAGTTGACGATTTGTTATTATATTTTGTTTTATTTTATTTTTTGTTTTGTTTTAGTTTGATGTCATTTTAGGTGGGTGTGCAATCATTTTATTAGTTTATTCATTAGTGGATGTACAATCATTTCAATTATATTTATTTATTTATTTATTTGTTGATTTATAAATTTTAGCTTTGTTAACCTATTGGTTAGTTAACTTATTAGTGTATGCATCATTTACATGATAAATTAAGTCACTTATTTGTACATGTGTTACTGTGCAGGATACTGAGCAGCAATCTACATCAACTGTCAACACTCGTGGTAAGCTAGACGTCTCATAGAATCTGCAATAAAATTGATATTCGCGTACAAAAGGAACTAAGTATAGTTCAATTCTCGATGGCAAAAGGATTTTTTCCCCCATGGAATTTACTTTTTGTAATGACCCTTAGGTGATTGATGCGAAGGCGAACTAATTATTGTAGAGATTATCCTCAAGGTCTAGAGACTTACTTTTGGGGGGAACAAGCTTTTTATTTGCATTCAGAAAAGCATGTAGACCGAATGTGCCATAATTATAGAAGTCTGTGTTCATTACTAAACCAAAAGGCCAGGTACCATGGTCCAAAAGAAGCATCCATGCACTCATCCAATCTACTTTAATAGCAGTATTAACATGAAAGTACGCGGCCATCTTACTTGCGCATGTGCATTACAACGGTTTGGGCGCCTGTTTCATTTTGGGTGCCACGGGTCAGTAGCACACTATCATAAAAAAATAAAGTCTACAACAGAATGCGCCTCCAAGTCAATTTTCATGAGACCCAAGGCACTCATGCAGACAAATATAGCAATAAATACATTTTTTAACAAATCATTTAAAAACATTACACTGTTTACATCACTGAAGTGACACAAATTAATCTTTAAAACATCGAAACGAATACTCGGTGTTAACTCTTGCTGGCCTGAAATACCTTAGACCGATTCTATTTTGTTTTTGTAAACGCGGGTTCAATAAATTAGAGTATAGCCTCAGCGTCCCCTGCGTAGGATGTCTTTATTGTAAAGTGACCGGCTGGTGGAGTGCCTTCAGTGTTACTGTAGGGCACTCAGTCTCACGAATAAGCAGACAAACGACCATATTCGCTTAGGGCTTTTACTCAGGTTTTTACTGTTACAGGCATGGCCTCTCTGACCCCGAGTGTCTTATTAATGCAAACTAAAACAACAACTCATAATCAACAAATATAATCTACGTATAATCTATCCTACGTCTCCCTTCTTAAAAGAAGTTGAACTAAACAAAGTGATAATAAATCAAAACAAGAACATTAAACTGTGGAACACTAAACTCAAATGCCAAGTATTAGATTTCTGTTCTTTCTGAAAGGTGTTACACAAAAATCAAATAACGAAAATAAGTCAATATAGTCTATTTCTTTCTTCTGTATTCAAATAATTTCCTCTTTACTTTCTTCCTGAAAAAAAAATTAGCTAAACAATCGTAATACTGTAATGTTCGCAGGGTCATGTGTATGTTAGTTTCTTTGAGGGATGCAAGTTCAGTTGTCAATGTCATCAATTGTCAAAATATTTGGGGTTTGGCTTCACAACCCTTCCGTAGCGCGTCACAGTAGGTTGAGTGACTAAACCCTGGATCTGGACCTTGGGCTGGCTGGGTGGGTGCTGAAGATGACATCAGGTCTGGACTAGATGGCAATGCTGGTGGCAAAGAGTGTACGGAAGTCGGAGACATGGGAGATGAGGATGGCTGTGACATGGGGTGAAATGGGGTGGTGGCGATTCTTATGGGCGTATGTGCCATGGGACGGGTTGGGGTAACGGCTGTAGGATAAACAGCAACCGAGTGCCGAGGAGTTGTCTTTGGCTGAGGACAGGAAGCTGGCGTGCTCTGTTCAGCGCTGGGTGCACTGTAGCTTGGCATAGTCCACTGCGGTCTGGGTTCACTGACCGGCAGGAGGTGTTGTCTATTGCGGACGTATTCTGCGCCGTCGGGCGTGACGACATAGGACCGAGGGCTGTCACGAGCAAACTTCACAACTGCAAGCTTCTGAAACCATTTGTCAGTCTGCATGCGCACCACTTCACTGGGTCTCAGAGGTCTTCGGTTTCTCGCCGACCTGTCGTTTCTGCTGCTGGCGGGCAGACTTCAACTGACTGGAGACGGAGGTGGTGTTCAAGGGTTTAGGTTTCAGGAGCTTTGTAGAGGTTGGTAGTGTGGTGCAGGTTCGTCTGGACAAAAGGCGCTGTGCCGGTGACCCCATGGCATCTCTAAGAGTGTTCCACAAGTTCAGAAGACCAAGCATTACGTCAGAGTCATCTTTTTTGCTTTCGTCTAGCAGCTGTTTGGCCTGCTTGACGGCGTTTTCAGCCAGTCCGTTAGACTTTGCGTAGTAAGGGCTGCTGGTGGTGTGTATGAAGTTCCATTCTTTCGCGAACTGTTCAAATTCACGACTGACAAACTGTCTGCCATTGTCTGTCATAAGTTTTTCTGGGATTCCATGAGTAGCGAATAGGCATTTCATTTTACCAATGACTGAGCGTGAAGAGCTGTCAGTTAAAGAGTGTCACAGGCAGCATGTTATATAATATTCTAATTCTGCGCCTGTGCCATTGGTGATTCTTTGGTGATAGTTTATGATAGGAATTGATAGGGATGAAGAGGGTGGAAAAGATATCGGGTATTGCGCAGTAGTAACTGTAGCTTTGTCAATAATTATGTATACGGTCTCATGTGAGCGATAACGTATTTTGCGTGGAATTGCCAATATTTACGGGACCTACATATATAGACGGGTAAAGCTCATAAACGTTACGGATTTGAATGCGAGCGAGATAGGCCGAAGCAGACGAATTACATTTATAAACTTTTTTCCATCATTGTGATATTTCTCTAAATTGTTTTGGCTGAAGTTAGGGCACAGTGAAGTGAATATTTTGTGATAGGTGGTTTTCTCTAAATTTAATTGTAACAAAGTTTGTTTTGATAGTTATAAATTATAATTGTGAATTGTAACTTTAATGCTTCAAAACGTCTGCTTCGACACGTGTGTGAGAATTTATTATTTGGATACTTTATTTGGTGTGTGAAGGTTGGTAGTGTTAATTTTGTTGGAGGTTTAGATTTTATAATTTCTTTGAAAGAATTTTGCTTATTTGTAATTGGAAGAACATATGTTAATTACGTAGAATTTAAATTTTGATGTAATAACGTTTGTGCAACTATTTTATATTTGTGTTACTGCGAATGAAAGAATCCGTCATAAATTAAGTTAGAAATTCAAAGCAGGTGTTGTGTGAATTAATTGTTTCCTATAACTTCATTCTTCGCTGTCTCTATTGTATGGTGTTGTCCAGTGTCCTGAGTTTTCAAACTTATTCTATTTTTCTATTTTCCTTGTCAGTGCGCCTGGGACCGAATGCGGCTTCCGAACCTATGAGTCGGATAGCGGTGCTCGTGACCTCGCGCATTACGAAGCTGTGCTAAAACCAATAATTAATAAATTTGGTTTCTTTTTATGAAATAATTTAACGGTCATGGAAACAGCTTCCTGACAAAGAGTCTATCTCAAACCATCCAGAGTATGAGTCAACGACGACTAGGTACTGGTGACCGTTCCAGTCAAACAGATCGGCAGCAACAGAGGACCATGGAAGATCAGGAACAGGCAGGCTGATGAGAGGTTGTTTCTGCAGGTGGGCTTTGTTGCTATTGCAAGCGGAGCATTGTGAGACAGCGCGCTCAATGTCTTGACGCATTCTGGGCCAATAGACGATGTCACCGGCGAGTTGCCTGGTGCGCTCTACTCCCATGTGACCTTTATGCAGGACGACAATGTATGTTGAGCGTAGCGGCCCGTTGTCCTTTAAGGATGACATCATTTTCAATCACCAATTCATCGCGAAATGGAAAATAAGGTTTGAGTTCAGGAGGCACACTACGCTCGTGTGTGGGCCAACCTTCCATAATAAACTTTGATAGTTTCTGCATGGTCGCATCAGCCAGTGTTTCTTGCTGCAACTCCGTCATTCCGGATGGCGAAATTGATAACAATGTCATGACGTCTTATTCAAATTCTGCTTCTTCAGCAGGTTCCGCTGGGTGAGCTCTGGATAATGTGTCAGCCAAGAACAGTTCTTTCCCTTTCTTGTAGGCAAACCGCAGGTGGTGTCGCTGGTGCTGCAATAACATTCTCTGTAAACGAGCTGACGCGTCATTCAGAGGCTTCTTCAAGATGCTGTTAAGTGGCTTGTGGTCCGTTTCAATGGTCACTTGCCGACTATAGATGAAGTCATGAAATTTCTTGCATGCAAAGACTGCAGCTAGGAGCTCCTTTTCGATCTGGGCATATCGAGTTTCGGCGTCGGAAAGATCTCTTGAAGCGAAAGCAACATGGGCCTCATTCTGAAGACACACTGCACCAAGTCCATTTTTAGAGGCATCCACGGACAACACCACAGGCTTTGCCGGGTCAAAGAATTTCAGCACTAGAGGATTAGCAAGGTCCTCTTTCAGTCGGTCAAACGCCTGCTAGTGCATTTCAGTCCACTTCCATACAACGTCATTGTGTAAAAGCTCGCGCAGTATGGCTGTCTTCTCGCTGTAGTCTTTGATGAACTTGTTCAAATAGTTCGTCATGCCAAGGGAACGCTGAAGTGCAGCTTGATTCTCCGGTGACGGCATGTTCCGGATGGCGTCAGTTTTCTGAGTGTCAAGCTTCAGACCGTCCGCAGTGATTCTGTGTCCAACAAAAGACACGCTCTTTACTCTGAATTCGCATTTGCTGAGGTTCAAATTTAGTCCAATCTGACGCGCTCTCTCCAGAATTCGTCTGAGGTTTGCATCATACTCCTCTCTGGTTGAACCCCAATTTCAGAATATCATCGACGATGATTGTGCATGGGTAGCCCTCAAACAGTCTTTCCATGGCTTGTTCAAAAACTTCTGAGGCAGTGTTGATGCTAAAAGGCATGCGAAGGAACCGGTATCTCCCAAAAGGTGTGCTAAATGTTGTTCGCGGAGATGAATGCTTGTCCATTCGGATTTGCCAAAATCTGGCCTCTGCATCTAGGGTTGAGAAGACTTTTGCGTTACCAATTCTTGATGCTACGTCGTCGGCTGTACGCATGGGATGGTGTGGTCTTTGCAAAGCTTTATTGAGGTCTCTAGGATCCAAGCAGATTCGGACATCACCATTTTTCTTCTTTGTAGCAACCATTTGTGAAACCCATTCTGTAGGCTCAGTTTCACGCACTATGATGCCTTTTATCGTCATGTTTTAGAGCTCTTCTTTTACTTTCTTTTCCATGGCCTGAGGGATCTTTCGTGCAGGTTTGACCACTGGAGCGACAGTGGGGTCTATTATCATCACATACTTCGGTGGAAGTGTTCCTAACTGGTCATCAAACAGATCTGCAAACTCTTTGGCAACTTGTTCATGGAAGTTGGTTGCTTCCTCAGTCTTGACTTCATACACTGTTTGGTCAAGCTCAATGAGCTGTAAGCGAAGGGCATCATTCAAGCCCACGATCGGGGTGGCTTGCCGATCGATGACTTGAAAAGTGATCATCTGCGTCATGTCACCTATCTTGCAGCGAAGATCGACAGTGCCAAGAGTGGAGAAACGATAACCACCATAGGCCACGAGATTGACTGCCTTTAACTTGTTGATCGCTTCTGCAGTTTTTACCTTTTGGAAATGTTCTAGCGGAAGGACGTTGCATTTTGCTCCAGTGTCAATTTTCAGTCTAATATTGCGTGTATTGATGGTTGCTGTGCAGTGTATTTCAGTACGATGCTGCGTCTGTGTGACTGCAAAAACCTCCCAATCTTCAACAGCCTCTTCGTCGTTACTGACAAAGTTTACAGTTTGATTTGCTGAGCGCCTTCGACTCGATTTGAATACTTGTGCGAAGTGATTCATCTTTGAACAAGCAGTGCACTTCTTCCCAAATGCTAGGCAGCGTTCTTTGTTTCTTGCATGGCTGCGGCCACAACAGAGACACGGTCTTGTGTTGCTTTGTGATGTTTGAGGTTTGTGTGAGACAGCGTTCACTTCTTGGTTCCGTGACACCTGTGTGCTGTGCTTCTCTGCACTTTCATGGAATGTGGCACATCTGAAGGCCTTGTGAAGGGTAAAGTCTCTCTCTGTTAGCAGCTGTTTTCTCAAAGTATCTGACCTCACTCCACATACAATTCTATCACGAATAAGAGAGTCTTTCAGAGCTGCAAAATCGCAAGTGTCAGCCAGAATCTTAAGTGATGTGATGAAGCTCTGGATAGGCTCAGATTCCTCCTGAAATCTGGTGTTGAACTTGTGTCGTTCAATAATCACAATGGACTGCAAAGTTCACGGAACTTGGCTTTCAGTACAGCCACACTCTCCGAACTCTCCGCAGCCTGGATGATGTCACCATCATCATTTGTCACCTCTGAAGCATAGGTGAACGTCTTTGCCTTTTCAATAGCTTCTCTGCCTGCAAGATTCAGCAAAATGTATGATCTAGTACTATCATTTTTGTCGCCATGCGCCGCCTCGATAAAAATGTCAAATTCAGCTTCGAAATGCGTCCAGTTTTCTGCAACATTGTTATCAAAAGACAATGGTTCTGGCTTGCGTAAGCATTCCATGAGTCAGATCTAACCTTAACCACTACGCCACACACTGCAAGAGTTTTTGTCAGCTTGTCCACACCTAAAACAGCTTGCTTATGTGTCGGGGAAACAGGGAATTGAACGAACAGCGCATCAATTCGGTTTTTCAACAGTTCAGTGCAGAGTTTCTACGTATTTGGTGGAATGCAGACTTCACAATCGGAAAATTCATGGATTCTAGTCACTTCTGACACCATGTAAGGCACTCAAGCAGACAAACGACCATATTCGCTTAGAGCTTTTACTCAGGTTTTTACAGAACTTTACAGGCATGGCCGCTCTGATCCCGAGTGTCTTATTACTGCAAACTAAACTCATAATCAACAAATATAATCTACAGTTACCACTAGGGTTGTTTCGTCAGATCTTTTATGCGGATCAGGGGCGAGTCCTCTTTCAGTGAAATTGTGGTCTTGATTTTGTGGTCCTGATTCGGCTCTTTGCAGTCCGCTGGACCCTGTAAGCAATGAATAACTAACTAGCTATCGGATTATGTAGGCTAATAAAGCTAGCCTACATTTATGATGGCTTACTAATCGAAAACCTAGAGTTACCATTATCACGAGATACTTGAAATTAACACGTGTTGACTGTTCTGTGTAGTTTACCGAGATACCGGTAATCAACATTGTTAATTAATAAATATTAGTATTTGCAACGCCTCCCTAGCGCCAAAACCTAGTAATAACAATTTTCGCGTAATAATAACAATTATCGTGAGATAATTACAGCTAACACTACAAATTACAAATATCTTTGCGTGTTCGTGTTTAATTTTCAATTTTGGCTCTAGCAATCATTCGAAAAATGAGCCAACACGAAATATTGTAATTTTCACCTGATATTTACAATTTTTACGTGTTAATTGTTGTATTCCACGGAACTGTTAGTTTTTGTCTCAACCATGCAACATGCATGTGTTAAAGGATCTATTATGCCGGCCACAACCATTGTGCTGCTGAAAGCTGAGGATGAGCTGATCTCCAGCCAAAGGACTCAAGCGAATACCTCGAAATTGAGTGTTGATTTAGTTTCTTGCTCATTCCCCGTTCCCCCTCATCCTCCCAAACCTACTCTTTCTCTGGGATGATTATCGCTGTCTGCCATCACCATTTGGGGATGTAGATGCTAAACGTCAAAGTTGGTTCGTTTGAGCTCATTATTATTATCATCATGAACAAAACAGCCTGACAATAACACCTTTGAGTGTCGAATGTGCGTTGTGTAAGAGTGTAATATGTGAGCGCATGTGCTTGTTACAGATCGCCGCTCTTTGAGTCTGGTTTAGGAGACAAGCGCTTACAGAGTATCCTTTGTTTTAAAGTAGCAGTAGTAGTTTGGTGTTGTTGTTTTTGTTGTTGTTGTTGTTCTTCTTCTTTTTCCCCACACATGTGTATACTGTGGTAATTACCATATTAGTATATATGTGAAAGTGGATGGTACAAGGACAAAGATAGTAATATTCGGCTGATAACCTAGAATCGTCATCCTTGCTTTAAATAGAATATCAAATCCTCCACTTCGCTGTCGCCATAGTCTGATGTTGGGGCATAGACCTGGATGATGGTAATTTTGAAAGGGGTTGCTCTCAGACGGATGGTATGAGTCTACTTAAGACTGGGGGGCAACCCATGACAGTGGCTAGAATGTCTTTGTGGACCAAGAATCCAACGCCATGATCGTGCCTGTTATCTCTACCGCTGAAATAGAGCTTGTGGCCTTTGTCGGTCGTTGTTTCACCGTGGCCTTTCCAGCGCACTTCGCTGATACCTCAAAATGTTCCATCGATAGTGGTCAAGTTCGTGGGCAAGATCTTCTATTTTTCCCTCTGCAGTTAGGGTCCTGACATTCCAGTTTCCTATGACGATGTTGTCGCTCCTGCGGATCCTATTAAGTTGTCCATCAGTAGCACACTTATCACCTCCGTCCTGGTGGCCAACGGAAGGCGCTGTCCTTAGTGACCCGGGCGACAACCGATCCGGTATGGAGTGAGTGGTTCTTTTCATCATGCAGTGTATCTTGATCAAGAAAGACCTGGCAGGGCCCAATCCTCTCCAGGCTGTTGGCCACAGCCGAAATCCACGACTACAGTGTGGCTCGCCTTTTTCCAGAGTACGTGGTCGTTGAACCTGGCCTGTGACTTCTGTGTAGAAGACTTTCGGAATACAGAATTCAGAATCTTTATTGTCCCCACAAACACCTGCAAGGAAATTCTTTTTGCAATGTCCATCTGCATATAAAATCTCAAGCCAAATTTCGCTTAGTGATGCCGTGCTGACATCACCCGTGTTAGTCGCCTCTTACGACACGCCAGGAAACGTTGGGCCTATTCTTTTCAATGCCCGAACCCACAGTGCACGAACATACACACACACACAGCGTAGAGCACACACACACACACGCACACACACACACACACTGACAGCATAAGCTTCAACATGTCGCTGTGGGTATGAAGGGAAACAAAGTGAATGCATGATTTGACGTTGTTGTTGTTGTTGTTGTGATTGGCCTATACCTTCCAAGTGATTTGACTGACGTTTCGAACACAGCATGTTGTTTTGTGATCGGAGAGTTTTCGCCTCAATAACGTGTATTAATGAACGCCCTCTGAGCCATAGTTGGATAAAATGAGTATTTTATTTCCGGCAGGTTGTGCAATTGCTCCTCGATCTAATCTTGCGCTAAATCGAAGGAGATGATCACACTCTATGCAGGCTGTTGGTTCACCAGAAAATTCCCCCCGTTGGGGTGCCGGGGGTTTCAGTAGTTTAAATGGTATCCCCGCTTTCTGAAAATGTAGTGCTTTAAATTCCCGCTGTTCTTTCTCATTCCTTCTCTGTTCTATCAATCTATCGTCTGGATTTTTTTGTGGAGACCAAGCGTGTTTGCCAGTATCAGATTGTTGTATCTGGCAAACTCCAACAGTCCCAGACCCCTGTCATTTGTCTCGTTGTTGCAGTGGGGTCCCAGTTGTGGTGCGCATCTTAGCCATCCTTGGCATTCCAATCGCCTTGCACTATGACTATGTCCTTTTTCGGCACTTGGTCAAGGACAGCTTGTATATTTTCATAGAAATCCTCCACTTCGGTGTCGTCATAGTGTGATGTTGGGGCATAGGCCTGGATGATGGTGATTTTGAAAGGGGCTGCTCTCAGACGGATGGTAATGAGCCTACTGGAGACTGGGCGGCAACCCATGACAGTGGCTAGAAGGTTCTTGTGGACCAAGAATCAAACGCCATGATTGTTCGTGCCTGTCATCTCTCCCGCTGAAATAAAGCTTGTGGCCTTTGTCGGTCGTTGTTTCACCTAGGCCTTTCCAGCGCAGTTCGCTGATACTTGTTCCATTGATAGTGGTCCAGCTCGTGGGCCAGTTCTTCTCATTTTCCATCCGCAGTTAGGTCCCGACATTCCAGGTTCCTATGACGATGTTGTTTCTCCTGCGGATCTTGCTAAGTTGTCCATCAGTAGCATACTTATTACCTCCGTCCTGGTGGCCAAGTTGAATTTTAATATATCAACAAAAGCAAAAGTACTTATTAATTATGCATTATAACATAAAAATGTCATTCACGTGTCCTCAAACCGTGTTTACTTCATTGCTAGTATTGATGTATTGTGCAGTTGCGTTCGAGGCGTACTTCACTGAGGGAGGGTCTTTCCAAATCAGCCTGGATGCACCAATCGCCTTCAGTCACGTGGCCCTGAACGTTGGCAACGCTTACGACAACTTCACCGGCATCTTCACCGCGCCGACAGCAGGCGTCTATCTGTTCATCCTCAGCACCAAGAAGGACGCTCACAACAGTCCCAACAGTCTCCACATGGTCCTCGGGATCTACGTCAACGACCGACTGGAAAGAAAGGTATCGGCCTTCGCTTTTAACATTGACTAGCCTAGGGAAGTGACGGCATAACAATTTTAATGTCATTGGCCCCTCATTTTTTATGGGTGGGGGGGAGGGGTGGGTGGGGGTGGGAGGATGGTGGGGGTGGGGAAGGATAATTATGATGATATATGATTATGATTCTTTGACCCAGCTAGACCTGACCCAACTCAAAGTCACACGTAGTTGAGACATTGAATATGCCGTGAGGATTGGGGTTCAGCACATCCAGTTCCTGCTACTACTACTACTACTACTTGAATGCTAAGCGAGCAGAGAGAGAGAGAGAGAGAGAGGCAGAGAGAGAGAGAGAGAGAGAGAGAGAGAGAGAGAGAGAGACGAGACGAGAGAGAGAGAGAGACGAGAGAGAGAGAGTTAAAGAGAAAGAGGGAGAGAGAGACAGAGACACGGGCAGACAGACAGACAGACAGACGCAGAATGTGTGCCAAACATGCGAACAGCGATTCAAATTTCTCAGACTTTACTTTTTAGTTTAGTCAGTCATTGTTTACAGGGTCCAGCGGACTGCCACGAGCCAAAATAAGGTCCACAACTTGGTTGAAAGAGGACTCGCCCCTGATCTGTATAAAAGATCTGCTAAAACAACCCTACTGGTAACACTGAAGGCACTCCTCCACCAGCCGGTCACTTTACAATAAAGGCATCCCATGTAAGGGACGCTCAGGCTGTACTATAATTTATCTTATCCCCGTTTACAAAAACAAAATAAAATACAAAACATCATTAAAATAAACTATAAACATCCTTATAAAATAATACATACATATATATGTAAAAGGTCTAAATTGCTAAATAATAATATCATAGAAAACTCTAGTGACCATTTGGCAGAAAGCTTCAATATCCCCAAACTGACCCAACGATCCCATACACAAATGAGGAGTTTTTGGGAGAGTTTTTAAGAAAAAGGTAGGTGACTGGTCTAGCGAAGAAGATAGTAGATTGGTAGAACAGATTATGAACGAGAAAAGGTTAGTGGAGGTTCAAAAAGTTTTTGAATCTCCACAAACCTTTTCAGTAACCTTTCAATGATTAAGTCAGACCTTAATGGCTACGGGGTGAAAGGCCGTCTATTTTTAGGACTGACGAAACCAGACTGACTGATGAATGAATGCGGTTGTAGTACTACAGCAGGCCTATATGGTAAGGCGCGTGTGTGTAGATAGTGGTGTTTTAAACAGTGCATAGATGGATGTATTACTCCTTGTATGTTCTTTACCCAGCTATGTTTTATGTTTTCCTATTATTTGCTCACACACCACTCACACTCACACATAACACACACAGATTCGCCCACACACCCACAAGAATGTCGGAAAGATGTAAATGATAAATGAAATAAAAGCAAGAACAAAATCCTAAGTTTTAAAGTAAACACATTTGTTAATCTCACTTCCAGGGGCCAGAGACTTGGAAAATACAATTACAATTAACAAGTATTACACTTATTCTACAGCCATTCAATATTCCCCATACACTCAAAATGTCAATATCAAGCCTATACTCTAAACCTACTCCTACTTGTACTGCCCTAACCTACTCCTATAATTGAAGATGCTCTAAACATATACAGTAAGTCCTCGGGTTACGCCGGTCTCGATTTACGTTGTTTCGTGGTTACGACGCTCCTCCCCATAACAATATAATAAATAATATTACGTGTCGTTCCGTCTTACGCGGTTTAGCGGCGTAAGCGACGTAAACAAACGGGAGCTAGTTTCTGGCGAGCGGCGGAAGAATACGCTTTGTTGTGGTTATACGGCGGGGAAGACGGCGTCGCTTCCTACGCTGGCGTCGCTTCATACGCTCAGTCATTGTACATACGCCATTTTGGTTGTTAACGCCGTCTATCTCTCTCACGTGTTTTATCGTTTTTTTGACCTTGGTTATGGCTCCCAAACGTAAGTCAGACTCTTCTGATGGTAGTGCATCAAAGAAAAGAAAGGCCATCACCATGGAAGTTAAAATGGACATTATAATATAATTACTTTTTTATGTCATTAACAGTTACAGTACAGTATATAGCACTGTACGTACAGTACAGGTATTTTTCTTTATGTTCAAACTTACGTTCCGACTTAGAATGAAATCGGGTTACGACGCGTCCAACGAACGGATCAACGTCATAACTCGAGGATATAGATATAGGCCTACATGGGGTCCTCGAGTTATGACGTATATATATATTTCCACCACTGCAATCGGAGCAACATACAACATCCATAAATAACTACATTTATCTTTTACAAATACACCATAGTTAAAATTAACATTCTAAATCTGAAAAGACTATCCTATCCTATCCTATCCCGTAACCCTGAGGTCGTAGGGGCATTACAGATGATCGTTTAACCAGCATACTCTAACTTTCTCTGTCCTCAGCAGCCCTGATGGCTTCGTTCAGTGTCAAACCAGTCCATTCTCGAATGTTGTCCTCCCACCTCTTTTTCGGTCTCCCTCTTCTTCTACCTTCTTCTGAAAAGACTAATCTAATAAAATGCAAATTTAAAATAAACAACAAATTACATCACTAGCAACATTCTACATTTCACAGCATTAGTAAAAACACTGTAGAAAATAAACCAGTCGCCGGTTACATTATCATCCAATATCTGCACAATATTGCTTATCAATCGAATCACCCCATACGGTATTAAAACATCATTGCATTACAAGAATGAACATTTCTTTAACTTTTTATACTATTCTTATTACTCAAATATTAAAACAAAACTGTCCACTTACATTTTCCCCGAGACGAATTTACAACACGTGCACTGAAGTTAAGCGGAAATAGCGGAAATGTCAAAACCGAAAATGCCTATCCCGCACCGCAATCTCCCAAATTTAAAATATATTTATATTAAAATCAAAACACAAAACAACAGAACGGAAAATATAAACATATTATTTATAACTATAACATAATGCTGTAAAAAACAAATTCCTACTGGAGCACGCACGATGTTTTAACTTTTTCCAAGGGGCACAACTCCAGATTTTTATTATAAAACTAAAAAAGTTATTTCTGTCCTTTAATTGTTGAAAACGTCCCTCTTCTACTTTTGTTCTTATCAATGTGTGTGTGTGTTTAGGTGCGGAGGTATAAGCCTTAAAATAGGTGACTAACCTTGTTTTTTATGCAGGCAATGGGTGAGTGTATTAGTCACCCAGAGTTTTCCAGCCACCCACTTTTTTCTAAGTACGCAGGAGTGCTCTTTTAGTGCATGGGAGTGCAGTTGTAGTGCATGAGAGTGTTTTTAGTACACAGGAGTGCTCTATCCGGGACGGAGAAAATACAGTGAATTTCCGATGAATTTTTGAACAAAATTCGACCTACTTCGTCGCCTATAGGAGACGAACTGGGTCAACCTTTTAGAAAAGAGTTCGGGTAAGGGCTAGTTGCAGAGCTATCCCTGACCCTTGCCCTAACCTTTTTCTGTCAAAAATCACTTTCCGATTCCTACATTCTTAGTAAAACGCATTCTTGGTGTTTTACATACTTGTGTGTGCGTGTGTGTGTGTGTGTGTGTGTGTTTGTGGTACTTGTGCTATTGCGTGTACAAGTTCTCAGCTTTGCGGGTGAGGTGTGTTGGATGATATTTACAAGGTGTGAGCATGTGCAGTCGATATTTGTGTATTCCTAATATAGTTTTAAACTGTGATCCCGTGCCTGTTGTGATTACTTTTGAGGTAATTGTATTGTAATTGTATTGTATTGTATTGTATCGTATTGCATTGCATTGTATTGTATAGTACTGTGTTGTACTGCATTGCATTGTGTTGTATTTTATTGTATTGGATTGCATTGTGGTGCAGACGGACGTCGCGTACAAGACAACGACTGCGATGCTGGTCAGCTTAAATGTGGGCGACACGGTGTACGTCGAGCACTATCTGGGCGACACGGAGCTGGACAAATGGTGGGACACGAGTTTCACCGGCATCCTCCTCTTCCCGCTTAATTAAATGAAGCCCGCGACTGACGACGGACGACCCATGCCATTTTCTGATAGAAGCCCCATTGAACAACTGATGACTACCCCCCCCCCCCCCAGCCATGTTCTGATAGAAGCGAGCAACTGATGGTTACCTCCACGATTTTATGATAGAGCTCCGCAACTGATGTTTACCCCTGCCCTTTTAAGAAGTGTTCAGTGATCGTGCGAATAAAGACGTTAAAGTAAAAAAACACAAAGAAAGCAAGAAAGAAAGAAAGAAAAGAAATCGGTGACTTTCACAGAGGATCTTTAAAGCCGAGGTTGGAATTTGCCTTATAAATTTGCTTTATCTGTTGGCCTTTGGCGCGTAATGTTGTCTTTGTTGTTGTTGTCAACAATAAATCAATCAATCAATCAATCATGTTGTTGTTGTTGTTGTTGGTGGTGGTGTTATTGTTTTGAAAATTGTCACCAAAAACACACTAAGCTTTCTTGTAATCTGCTGCAAGGCAACTGACATATATGCAGCTCGTTACATAAATTGCACACACAAACGCATTCGGACGGGGGGCGGGGGGGGGGAAGAGAGAGAGAGAGAGAGAGAGAGAGAGAGAGAGAGAGAGAGAGAGAGAGAGAGAGAGAGAGAGAGAGAGAGCAACTAAGCCGACCAGGCCAAACCGTAGAAGCAAAAGAAGAAGAAGAAGAAGAAGAAGATGATGATGATGATGATGATAACGAAGATGATGGTGATGAGGATGAAGTCTATCTTCCTAAGCCAGACATGCTCAGCCCTCGACCTCTGGAACGAACACATTACATTACATTACATTACATTACATAATTGTTGCTTTAGGTCCAGCGGACTCTTCCGAGCCAAATCAGGACCGGACAACCCCCAATCCGCATAAAAGATCTGCTGAAACAACCCTAGTGGGAAAACTGAATGCCCTCCACCAGCCAGTCACTTTACAATAAAGACATCCCACGCAGGGGACGGCTGAGGCTTCACCCCAACTTATCGAACCCCCGTTTACAAAAACAAAATAGAATACAAACATCATTATAAATTATCAACAAAACACATACATATAAAATGCCTACATTGCTAAATAATACCATCATAGGAAGCCCTAGTGACCACCTGGCAGAAAGCGTCCAATATTCCCAAACTGATCCAACAGACCTCATACACAAACAGGGAGTCTTGTCCCGGAAGAGTTTTCAAGAAAAAGGTAGGAGACTGGTCTAGCGAAGAAGACGATAGTATAGCAGATTGATAGAACAGAGCAGGAATGAGAAAGAGCAAATGAGAAAGACAACGACAGTGGGAATTTAAAGCACTAAATTTCCAGAAAGTGGGGATACTATTTATACTGAAACCCCCGGCACCCCAACGGGGGGAACGAACACGAGCTCGGGTGGACTTCTTCCAACGGAGCAAACTTCATTCACCTAGGAATTGAGATGAATTAGAGACCTCCATTTTTTTGGGTGTCTTTTTTTACCCCCCACCATTCCTTTGATGGAGAAAAGAGCAGAAAAAGACAAACGAGGCGACCACAACCTTCCTTTGGGAAAACTTCCCTTCCAACAATTTTTCTCTTCCCTGTGGAACCCATTCCATATTTTCTGACAGAAAGGCACCGGAGGGACTGAGTCGGGTTACAAGATCTGGGGCTTGGCTGCAAACCGCTGAGCAGAGATCCTGAGAGGCTGTTGCGTCTGACCGATGTCTCTTTGCTTTGACGTCATTGGCCGAGAAATATTTACCTTAACCCTTTAACCCTTTCTCTCTCTCTCTCGCTCTTTCTCTCTCTCTATCTCTCTCTCCCTCCCTCTCTCTCTCTCTCTCTCTCTCTCTCTCTCTCTCTCTCTCTCTCTCTATCTTTCATGCTCTATCTACAAGTTTTAAATCCTAAATTGAGGATGAACGCTTGATTTTCTGTTGAAAATGGAATTATATACAAATATCAAGTTCAAGTTCAAGTTCAAGAATACTTTATTATCTCAACAGAGAAATTATGACATACAATTGCTGATCGGTATGAAACATTAAAATACATACATAGATAAAACAAGTACAGAGTAGACTACATCTATAGTAAATTTCCAGTATGAAATGACATCTCAAACATCATCACAAACATCAAAATCTTATATACAAAAATATTACTTAGCGCTTATTTAAAAACTCAATAGATTTTGGAATAAAACTGTTTTTGTTCTTACAAGAGAACAATTAGGCACACGCAGTCTACGACCAGAGGGCAACATTTCATAATACTTTGCTAAAACATGTGAAGTGTCTTTCATAACCACTCCCGCCTTCCTCACCACACGGCATTCATGCAGTTCTCTCAAACTGTTTTGTCTTTCACCCGTCACTCTCGCACACACTCTCACCAATCTGTCAAGCACACTCTTGTTCTTTACACTTAGCCCTCCAAACCAGCAGATAAAACCAAAAGTCAAAACTGATTCAATAAAACAGCGATAAAAAGAAGAAAGAATGGGTCGGCTGATATTCAAAGAACGGAGTTTATGAAGGCAGTACAGTCGAGGTCGGCATTTCTTTTCTATAGCAGCTGTGTTTTGGTCAAAGGACAGTTTGTTGTCGAGAATCGTCCTCAGGTATTTGTAATTTGTCACTCTCTCCACTTTCGCACCGTCTATGTACAGGTCGGGGATGGGGGCGGGGTCTCGTCGGAAGTCGATCGTCATTTCTTTTGTCTTCGTCACGTTAAGGTCAAGAAAGTTGTCTTTGCACCATGTGCAGAAGCAGTTAACTTGTTGAAAGAAGACAGTGTCAGAATTGGAAAGGTCTTCGAGAGCGGTGTTGTCGGAGTATTTGATGAAAGGTGAGGAGTCAGAGCCAGTACAGTCATTAGTGTAGAGGGTGAACAGAATCGGTGACAGAACAGTACCTTGAGGAGAGCCAGTAGAAGTTTTTAGGGTGCCAGAGAGAGAGAGAGAGAGTTTGAAAGGAAACGGCTTGAGTTCTATTGGTGAGAAAACTGGTGATCCACAGAATTAGTTTAGGGTCGACATGGAGCTCCAGGAGCTTCATTGCCATCAGGTGAGGTTGAATAGTGTTAAATACAATACAATACAAGGTTATTGCTTTAGGTCCAGCGGACTCTTCCGAGCCAAATCAGGACCAGAGAGACGTTATCTTAAAATATTATAAAATGATTCAAGTCTTAAAAAACAAGCCTGTTACTCTTAAATACACAAACAAACTTTCACATGACGCCTCTTTAAGAGACTTCTTTAAAACTGATGTATTAAAATATATTCTCTTTCTTCAATCAAATCACTAAATTCAGTCCTAATAAAATCCAAACTAAACAAAACATGTCGATACAATTTATATGCGATAGAACAAACCAACATCATGTAAAAATTGAAACAGATGTTGACCATTACATACTTTAAAAATCTCTTTGAAAGGTATGGAACCAAAATATGTTTCCCTTTCCTCAATCAAATCAGCACATTCAGACATAAAATGGCGAACAGAAAAAGATTGATCACATGCAAAGCACCATGGTGGTTCTTCTCCTTTTAAAAGGAAACTGTGGGTGACATAAGTATGACCAATATGAAGGCGAGATAACACTGTTTCTTCTTTGCGAGTGGATGCAAAGTTAGGCAAAGAAGTGGACAAATCGGGAAGAATTTGAAATAATTTGTTGTTGACATGGTTAGACCAGTCAGTCTGCCACAGTCGTTTACAATAAGATCCAGTCATGCAACGTAGGTCAGAGTAGGGCACAAACTGGAAAATCTCTGGAGGGAAATCGAGATGTAGAGCAGCTTTAGCCGCCCTGTCTACTGCAATATTGCCGCGGATGCCCATGTGACCAGGGACCCACATAAAAACTATCTTTTTACCCTCAGAAACAAGTTGTGTATGGAGGTCATGGATCTCTGCCAGAAAAGGGTGTGACATCTTTCTCGTGGAAAGAGCCTGAAGTGCTGACAATGAATCAGACATGATTAAAAATGAGGTTCTTTTGGATTGATAAACTTGTTTCAGAGCTAAATGAATTGCCTTGAGCTCAGCTGTATAAACAGAACAAAAATCAGGTAAACGCTGTTGCAAAGGCTGGTCTAAGTGTCTCTCAGAGACCGATGCAGCAGCAACTGAATCTCCTTTCTTTGACCCGTCTGTAAAAAGTTGTTCATATCCTGGGTATAAAGCACACAGTTCTAAATAAAGTTGGTTATATACGGTTTCGGATGTATTGTTTTTAAGGAAAGCGGACAACTGCCAATTAATGTTTGGGATACATAATTTCCATGGGGGAGCTTCAGTCCGAAGTTCATCGTCGTTGATGGAAGCAACATCAATGCCTGCTTTTACCAAATGAGCTTGCATTCTGATGCCAAACGGAGGAATTGTGTTAGGTTTGGCTTCAAATTTCTGAACAAAATCTGGGTTGAAAACACAGTCATAAGCAGGGTTCATAGGATCAGTTTTTAATTTTAAATAGTAATTCATTGACAATTTTGTACGTCTCAGCTCCAGCGGAGGTTCGTTAGCTTCCACGTAAAGGCTTTCACAAGGGGAAGTGCGAAACGCACCCAAAGCAATGCGTAGTGCTTGATGGGCAACTGGATCTAGCATCTTAAGATAAGATTTTCTAGCAGAACCATAGACAATGCAACCATAGTCTAACTTGGATCTAATTAAAGAACGATATAACAGCAATAAAGTTTTCTTGTCTGCACCCCAGTCTGTACCACTGATAACCTTGAGCAAATTGCAGGCCTGTTGACATTTAGTTTTCAAAATTTTCAGATGAGGAATGAAAGATAGCTTTTGATAAAAAATAACACCTAAAAATTTGACTTGTTGGACCGCCTTTATTGGAGTTTTATTGAGGAGAATAGTAGGGTCTTGAATAATTCCCCGGTGCTGGGAAAAGTGAATACATTCAGTTTTTGCTTCAGAAAATTTAAAACCATTTTGTAAAACCCAGTCTTCAACGGCCTTGACACATAACTGTAGCTGACGTTCTGCAGATGCCAAAGTTTTACCTTTGGCTACCAATGCAAAATCGTCAACAAATAAAGAATTGTCAATTCCCCGTTTAACGGAACGAACAATGTTATTTATTTTAATATTAAACAGCAAGGGAGACAAGATGCTACCCTGAGGCACTCCCATCTCTTGTTCCCTCATATCTGACAAAGATCCTCCAACCTTAACCTGAAAGAGTCTGTCCGTTAGAAAATTGGATATAAACAGAGGTAAATGTCCCTTCAAACCCATTTCTTGTAAATCTGAAAGAATGCCATATTTCCATGTGGTATCATAAGCTTTTTCCAAATCAAACATGATGGCAACGACATGTTCACCCTGGACGAACGCGTTACGGATAAAAGTTTCCAGTCGCACCAGGTGGTCAACAGTACTTCGACCACTTCGAAAGCCACACTGAGTGTTGGATAAAATATTATTTGTTTCTAGATACCACAGTAAGCGAGAATAAACCATTCTTTCTAGCGTCTTGCATAAGCAAGACGTTAAGGCTATTGGTCTATAGTTTGTCGGGTTAGTATGGTCTTTGCCAGGTTTAGGGATGGGTACAATAATGGCCTTTCTCCAGGAGGGAGGAAAGGTGCCAGTAATCCAGAGCTGATTGAAGATGTCCAGCAGTTGAGACCGTGAGTACCTTGTTAAATGTCTGAGAAATTGATAATGTACATCATCCGGTCCAACTGCTGAATCTGCACTTTTGTTAATTGCATCGTCAAGCTCGACTAATGAAAACGGAATGTTGTAATCTTCAGAATTATCGGAGGTAAAATTTAACTGTTGTTTTTCTTTACGGGTTTTAACTGTTTGAAAAGGGACAGAATAATTTTCAGAGGAAAAATTTGCAGCAAAAGAAGAAGCCAAAAGATCAGCTACTAATTTTTTATCTCCGATTACTTCACCCTGCACAGTAAGGCATGGGCTCACCTGTTTGTTACTTCTATTTTTGAGTTTGCGGACTACTTTCCACACCTTCGACAGTTTCGCTTTCGAATTAAGCGTGGAGCAGAAACCTCTCCACGATTCTCTTCTCTTTCGTTTGAAGAGCTGTCGGCATTGCGCTCGCAAACGTTGGTGGTTTTGTTTATTTTCAGTGCTGGGGTGTAAAAACATAGTTCTTAAAGCTTTTTTACGAGCTTGCTGAAGTTTTCTACATTCGTCGTCAAACCAGGGTTTTTTAAGTGTGTGAGGGTTTGACGAAGTTTGCGGAATGGACTCCTTGGCACTGTTAATAACTATGTCAGTGTAAAGCTGTATTGGATCTATGGCGTTCGAAAATTCCTGTTTCTTAGCACGCAACTGAACCTCAGACAGGTTAGAAAACATACTCCAGTTAGCTTGTTTCAGTTTCCACCTGCCATGAGTTTGCTCAAGGTTGTCTGAATCATGTTTTAATAAAACCGGAAAATGATCACTGCCATGGAGATCTTCTAAAACTGTCCATTTAAAATCCAAAAGTAAAGAGGGATCACAGATTGATATATCAATGTGGGACAAAGAAGCAGTTCTTGAACAGGAAAAAGTTGGAGCACCTTCGTTCAAAGGTACTAGATTTAACGAGTCTAAAATGTCTTCAATTATTTTCCCCTGAGAGTCGGTACGATCGCTACCCCACAGGGGAGAGCGGCCATTAAAATCTCCCAACAACAAAAAAGGGGTAGGTAACTGTTGAATCAAATTCTCAAGGTCATTTTTGTTTACATTTATGGATGGTGTCAAATATAGAGAACAAACTGTGAGGGATTTAAAAAAAGATACTCTAGCTGCAACTGCGGGTAAACTTGTATTCAGTGAAATTGGGTTAAATGGGACGTTTCTATGAATAAAGAGTGAAACGCCTCTAGAAGATAGACAATCAATAGACGAATAACCAGTAATATTTATAATCTGTTTCTCTGACAGGAGAGTTTCCTGAAGGGCCAACACTTCAGGTCGATGCTCTGTCAGCAGACAGCAGAGCTCCTCATAATTTGCCCTTATCCCTCGGATGTTCCATTGTAAAATTGACATAAAAATGAGGTAAAAGAATGCTAAAAATTTCATCTCCGAGAGCACAATTACGTCTCTTTATCGTTTGGACCCTCGTCCATCTCTTCATGTTCCATCAACCCCCCGAAACGGTTCTCCGTCTCGAGAGGCTGATGGTGCTTGGAAGAAAGGGGTCCGGGCCTTTGATTTTTCGTCAAAGCCCCGGAACCCGAACTGCCAGCCGACTTCTTCCCCTTCTCCCCAGCACCGGACTTTATATCCTCCCTCTCCCCCTCACCCCTTCCAACCTTTCCCTCTCCTCCTCTGACGCTCTTCTGCTGAGCGGCTAGAATCTTTGCCGCCCCAGCAACTACCCGGTCGCTAAAACCGGTCGTTGCTGGTGCGGTGGCATGAGGCCTAGCCTCCTTTGCAGCAGGTGTGACGGCTTTTGTCACGGCCGTCTGCGTGTTGTGGGTGACGGTTGGGGACGTGCCCGTCGGCACGTTCTCCAGTGGAATCGATGGGGCTGGAGAAACCCCCTTTTGGGTAAACAACGCGAGCATCTTTTCGAAAGCATCCATCCGTTTGCACAACGTTTCCAAGATCTGCGTTATTTTACTCATGGCGGTGTCCATTGTCGGGTGTGCGCTAGGTTCCACATGAGATGTGGAACCCGCCACAGACGCAAAGGACCTCTCTTTTACAACCGGCCTACTTGCAAGTACTTTTTTCCTTGCGTCTCCGAAGGAGCAATTTTCAGTGGCCCGCACCTTTTGGATTTCCAGCTCCAACTGCCACTGAGGACAGTCTTTGGAGCTGGAAGAATGATTCCCGGCGCAATTCACACAGCAAATCGGATTGGTACATTCGTTTTCATGTTTGTCTTTACCACAATCACGACATATTTCTTTGCTTTTACAGGTCTTGCTACCGTGACCAAACTTTTGGCAGCGGTAGCATCGCAACGGTGATGGTACAAACGGCGTCACCTTCACCCTAAGGTACCCCACCTTGAGTGACTCCGGCAACTTGGCCATAGCGAAGGTCACAAAAAGTGTGTTGGTGGGGATACGTTGGGGGCCTTTGGTGACGAAGACCCGCTGGACTGCTGTGACCCCCTGGCTGGAGAGCTCATCTCGGATTTCCAATTCCGACATGTCAATCAAATCCTGACATCGGATGACTCCCTTGGAGGAATTCAACCGTCCATGCACAGAAACTTTGATTTGTCTGTCAACAAATACGGTCAAATTCCTCTTTAGAAGACTATCAGATGCCCTTTTGGTTGAGCACTCCACCAGGTAGGCCCCAGATCTAAGTTTTTTCACATCTTTGAACCCGATTGTGCAGACGGATTGAAAACCCTTCTGTATGGCGAACGGAGACAGCTTGCCTATTGGCATAGCCGGATCAGCTCCCTCCACAACCAAAAAACGAGGCCAGGCCCCTTCCACCCCCGATGCACAAGCTTGTTGTCGCGTCTCCATGTCACTGTCCGTGTCCGTGTCCAGTCCTTCATCATGCAGTCTTTTTTTGTTGTTGAAGCCATGTTAATTATTTGTTAATTCATCCCCCCTGCTCCCCACCCACCACGGAGTCCAACAAGGGATGCGTCCAAGCGGAAAGTCCAGCAAGGGAGCGCACCAGGGCTACAGGGGCGATATACACCCAGACAATCCCGCACTGCCACTACGGTTTTGTTCAAGTTTGACCCATGAGCCGCAGCCTTCTAGCAGAGCTAGGGCAATACACGACCAGCCGCTTGACTGACGCGGGCCACGCCAGCCTCCCGTCTAGGAGAAGTCCGGGCCAAAGAGGTGTGTTAGTGTGAGGGACCGCAGTCCCTCAGTGACCTCAACCTCCAGGATCCCATTCTCCCCCGACACGGGTTGCCCTGCACGGCAAACGCAGGGGGCCAAGAGAAGGCCACAGAGAAAAAGAAGGGTAGAAAAAGAAGGAATGATGGGGAAAAAGAAGACAGGGAAAGTCCGGTAAGGCAGAAGAAAGGGAGTCAAAACTGCATAGTATATTGGGAGAATTTAAGGGTGAAGAGAATATAGGTGAAAGGACCAATAAGACAGAAACAAGACAAAAGAGAAGAAAAAGGGGTAGGCAACTTGGTCACCCAGCCAGAGAGAGGCATGGGGTCCACCCCCGGCGCGCGGAGCCGAGCCCGTGGGGGCAATAGTGTTAAATGCAGAAGAAAAATCAATGAATAGGATGCGAACGAACGAGCCAGCTTTTTCTAGGTGATTTTATGCATTGTTGCATTGTATTGCATATGTAATTATTAGTATGAATGTGAGGGTGAATGATGCAAGGACAGATGTTAAGATAGGCATATAGCCTAAATCCACATCCTCATGTATATATGGAATGGAAATAAGGGCAGAGAAGACCAAAATGATGACCAACAACACCAATGGCATGAACATGGACATCAAAGTCTAAGGCCAATCCCTCAACACAGCTTCAAATATTTAGGAGCCATTGTATCAGACAATGGGTCCCGACGGGAAGTCCTCTCCAGGATCGCACAAACAACTGCTGCCCTGGCGAGGTTGAAGCCAATTTGGAAAGACAGGACCATCAGCCTACATTCCAAGGTAAGACTGCAGCTGCGCTCCCTTGTCATCTCCATCTTCCTATACGCTTGCGAAACATGGACCCTCACAGCAGATCTACACCGAAGAATACAAAAGCATGGAGATGATGTGCTACAGAAGACTTCTGGGCATTTCCTATACCCAGCACATCACCAACGACGAAGTCCAACAGACCATCACACAAGGCATTAGACAACACGATGACCTGCTCACAGTGGTGAAAAAACGGAAACTCCGATGGTATGGCCACGTCACCAGATCATCAGGTCTTGCAAAGACCATCCTGCAAGGAGGTAGAAGAAGAGGGAGACCGAAAAAGAGGTGGGAGGACAACATTCGAGAATGGACTGGTTTGACACTGAGCGAAATTATCATGGTTGCTGAGGACAGGGAAAGATGGAGTACGCTGGTTAAACGATCATTAGTAGTAGTGCCCCTATGACCTCCGAGTTACGGGATAGGATATTGTTACACTCGATGTTGTTTTCTATCAGTAGTAGATTCAGCCCCAATGTGTGAATTCTCCTGATGAGTGTAAGTTCGGATTCGATTATCCACGCAACCCGTTCAATCAGCATACAAGTCACTGAGTCTTCGTGTGAAGTTTTCCACTTTTATTCAGCACACATCAACAACTGCATACAATCGCTTTTTCCACTCTCAACTTTTTACTTTCAACACACACCAAAAAACCACCTTATTTTGAAACAGTGCGGCACTTATATAGTCTCTACATACTCGAGAACTGTTCCTTAGCGATTAGGTCTTCTCTGACGATGACCCCACTGCAGCCGGTGTCTCTTAGGACAGTCACTTCATGATTTCCGCCGCGTCCCTTGGAAACAGGCATGTTCTGGACGGTCACAGCTGCGCTGGGGACGACGGGGATGGATTTTCCGTTGGCAAGGAGAAGTTGGCCATCATACCCCTTGGGGTCATGAGCAATCTTGCCACTGTAGATTGTTCAAACCTATAAAGGGAAAAGTGAAAGCCACAGTTGAAAACCTGTCTTTCCTTTATAGGCAAGACAGATTCACTGCGGCAACAGTACCCCCGTTGGAGTACCGGGGGTTTTCAGTATAAATAGTATCCCCACTTTATGGAAATTTAGTGCTTTAAATTCCCACTGTCGCTGTCTTCCTCATTTACTCTTTCCCATTCCTGCTCTGTCCTTCACTCTGCTATACTATCTTCTTCTTCGCTAGATCAATGACCTACCTTTTTTCTTGAAAACTCTTCCTGGACAGGACTCCTTGTTTGTGTATGAGGTATGTTGGATCAGCTTGGGAGTGTTGGACGCTTTCTGCCGGGTGGTCACTAGGGCTTCCTATGATTGTACTATTTAGCACTATAGGCATTTTATATGTATGTGTTTTGTTGATGATTTATAATGATGTTTGTATTCTATTTTGTTTTTGTAACCGGGGGTTCGCGTAGTTGAGGTCAACTCTCAGCCGTCCCCCGCGTGGGATGTCTTTATTGTAAAGTGACTGGCCGGTGGAGGGCATTCAATTTTCCCACTGGGGTTGTTTCAGCAGATCTTTTATGCGGATCGGGGGTTGTCCGGTCCTGATTTGGCTCGGAAGAGTCCGCTGGACCTAAAGCAACAATAAATCAATCAATCAATCATCGGTCATGCACTCTTGCACGTCCGCAGGAGTAGCTGTGCGCTCGGTCTCACTCGGAAGAATGACGCTCCCGCCGCACACTTGATGGTCAGATCTACTAGTTTGCCGTTGATTGGAGAACCGCCTCTGCCGGTTTCCCGCCGCTGAATTGTTCGTACTGCTCCGCTGTCCGCTACTTTTGTTTTGAGGACAGTTAGCCGCTCTGTGGTCTGTAGCGTTGCAGGTTAAACAGCCTCTTGAATGCCCTTCCCTGGGAGGTGGCGTGGAATCCGTCTGTCTCTGGCTCGTCTGACTCCCCTGGATCTGGTTCCCATGGTTTCCAGTCTTCTGAAAATGTTTCGTCGCCTGGGGTGGCCCCAGCGTCTTCCCGTGAGCGAGGAGATATCTTTTAGCAGCCTCGGTTACATCATTAAGCGTCTGCAGCTTCTGTAATTCTAAGTGGGACGCCAGGTCCTTGTGACAGGCATTGAGAAATTGTTCCTTCACGATCAGGTCATGGAGACTGTCGTAAGACTTCCTTTCGCCTGATAATTCCACCCACTTGTGTAGATATGACGACAGGCGCTCCACAAACTGCTTTGGCGTCTCGTCTGACTTAGGCCGGCATTCACGAAAGCGTTTACGGTAGCCCTTCTCTGTAAAGTTGTAGCACTGCAATAGGGCCTCTTTCAAAACGTCGTAGTTTCTGGCGTCAGTGTTCGACAGTCTGGTGTAAACTTCGAGTGCTTGCCCCGTCATAAGTGCACTAAGTCGAATTGCCCAGTCTTGAGGTTGCCAGTTAGAGCTTTCGGCAAACCTTTCGAATCTCGCCAAATAATTGTCAATCTGGTCCTTACCGTCGACGAACGCCGGCAATTTTGGAGCCATGTGGTCGTTGATGACTTGTGGCGCATGCTGATTGTTTTGGATACGCGCCAGCTCTAGTTGATACTGACGCTCAGCTTCTCTTTCTTGCCGCTGCTCTTCTCTTTCTTCCCGGCGACGTTGCTCTTCTCTTTCTTCTCGGCGACGCTGTTCTTTCTTTTCTTCTCGGCGTCGTTGCTCTTCTCTTTCTTGACGCCGCTCTTCTAATTCTCTCTCTTGTATTCTCTCCTGGGACTTGACGTACTCCGGACTTTTCTGGACAGTTCTTTTCTGGAAAGTTCTTTTCTGGAAGGTTCTTGACTGTGCTGTACCTTTCTAGACTGTTCTAGAACAGCACGCTTTCTGCAGTAGCGCTGATGCTTGTCAATAGTCGCCTTCGCTGACGCAGGCCCCGCTGTCCTCGTCGTATGCGACGCTGCACAACGCTGATGTTGATGTACACGCTCCTGTGCTGAAGTAGACGCGACGTCCACTCGCCGCTCCCTGTAAAACTGGCGATGTAGCTCCGAGACTGTCCCTCGACGTAGTCTTGCGGCAGCCACGTAGTCCCGGTCTGTTGTTCGCTCACGAAGCAACTCTTCGGCGACTACACGCCCTTGCAGTCAACCCGAATCTTTCGGGGATGTAGTCCCAGTATGTTGGCCCCTCCCGACGCAACTTGTTGGCGGCTACCCTCGATGACTGCCTCTCATAACGTTGACTCGCTTGTTGTAGCAGTTGAACCCTTGGCTATGGCGTGAATCGCAGCTTGGCCCCCCAAAATGTTACACTCGATGTTGTTTTCTATCAGTAGTAGATTCAGCCCCAATGCGTGAATTCTCCTGATGAGTGTAAGTTCGGATTCGATTATCCACGCAACCCGTTCAATCAGCATATAAGTCACTGAGTCTTCGTATGAAGTTTTCCACTTTTATTCAGCACACATCAACAACTGCATACAATCGCTTTTTCCACTCTCAACTTTTTACTTTCAACACACACCAAAAAACCACATTATTTTGAAACAGTGCGGCACTTATATAGTCTCTACATACTCGAGAACAAACGAGAATATCCTACATGAAACACCACAACCAATCAAAATTAATTTCATCATCACTGTCTCACGTCACACAACCCTATTTGGAATGGAAGCTTCCATGGTTACCAACAGATACGCTTCGATCGATACCCAAACATATATATATATACACATAAACTTAAACATGTGTACACAAGGTATTTTCAAAACTGCCGCAGGGGAGATGAAAGAAGGTGCACAGTTACAGAAGAGGGTGAAGTGGGTAGGAGGAAGGAGGTGGGGCAGGGGTGGAGTGGGGTGGGGTAAGACGGAAAACGAGAGAGAGAGAGAGAGAGAGAGAGAGAGAGAGAGAGAGAGAGAGAGAGAGAGAGAGAGAGAGAGAGAGAGAGCGAGCGCAACAGCAGTATCGTTTTCAAACTGGGTTGGTGGGGTTGTACAGCTGGTTAAAAGCGCTGGGCGTGAGCTGGTTCAAATCTGGGTTGTCCCACCCATCAGAGGACGAAAGAACTGTCCCTTTTTCTGTCAAACCACGTGCTGTCTGGGCGGACAGACTGAAGTCCCCATACCGCTGTCCGATTATTCTTCAACAATGAGTCGGCTCTCAGAAGAACATCGCTCGCCTTTTCTCCACAAATCTGCCGTGAACTGACAAAACCGAGCAAGTCCACAAAACCTACTTTCGAGAAAATCGACGTTTTGTGTGCGCTATATTACGCGATCGTTTCTGGAAGTTTAAGGGCATATTATAATGCAATTCCTCGATTTAAGAGTGCAAACCTTGAATGTTAAAGAAATGTTTGCTAGATTTGATGTTTTAAGACTATTTGTGGACTTGCTTTGTTTTGTCAGTTTATTCTGGAGATAGGTCTTTGTTGAGAACATGACAAAACCAAGCAAGTCACCCGCTTGGTTTTGTCAGTTTATTATTGAATTAAATCCTTGTTAAAAAAAATTTACAAAACCAAGTAAGTCAAATCCGCTTGGTTTTGTCAGTTTATTATTAAGTAAATCCTTGTTTTCAAAATTCACCAAACCAAGTAAGTCCCATAGGCCGTTTCGTTTCTTTGTTAAAAAGTCTGACGAGATGAGTCACATAAGTTGGGTTTTGTAAGATGTGGGTGCGGCAGTTACAGTGAGTGTATATGTGTGCATGTTTATTGTTTTTAGCCATTCTTCACTTAATATTCCTGGGTTGGTATGCAGGAGTCATGTTTTTTTTTCCTCTCCCTTCAAAATAATATTAGATGCAGCCAATTTAATTTTAAAAATACAAAACTATTTTCCTTTCAGTTTCGTATTGTAGCGATCTTCCTGCCTTAACACCACGTGTATGTCTTTTATTTTGTTGCCCTTGTTGTGTATCTGTAATATATTTGTTGCTGTTTGTTTGTGGGTTCGGGCACTGAATAGAATAGGCCCAACGTTTCCCGGCGTGTCGTAAGAGGCGACTAACAGGGGTAAAGTTAGCACGGCATCACTGGGCGAAAGTCTTCTACACAGAAGTCACCGGCCAGGGCGAGGAACCTCACGTTGCTACAGGTTCAACGACCACGTGCTCGGGGCCAAGGCGAGCCACACTGTATTCGTGGATTTCGGCTGTGGCCAACAGCCTGGAGAGGATTGGGCACCGCCAGGTTTTTTTTTGCCCAAGACACACTACATGCATGATGACACTATCCACTAATTCCATACCGGATCGGTCGTCGCCCGGCTCAAGGACCGCGCCTTCCGTTGGCCACCAGGACGGAGGTGTTAAGTATGCTACTGATTGACAATTTAGCAAGATCCGCACGAGAAACAACATCGTCATAGGAACCTGGAATGTCAGACGCTAACTGCGGAAGGAAAATTAGAAGAACTGGCCCACGAGTTGGACCGCTATCGATGGAACGTTCTAGGCATTAGCGAACTGCGCTGGAAAGGCCTAGGTGAAACAACGACAGACAAAGGCCACAAGCTCTAATTCAGCGGTAGAGATGACAGGCACGAACACGGCGTTGGATTATTGGTCCACAAGAACATTCTAGCCACTGTCATGGGTTGCCGCCCAGTCTTCAGTAGACTCATTACCATCCGCCTGAGAGCAGTCCCTTTCAACATCACCATCATCCAGACCTACATCATACTATGACGACAGCGAAGTGGAGGATTTTTATGAAAATCTACAGGCGGTCCTTGACCAAGTGCCGAAGAATAGTAATCACAAGAAAATACTAAACACTCCCTTTTTGTAGTAGTCACGTGGTAGTGACTACTACGTCACTCTTTGTGCATACGTCGCACAAGACGAACGGATTCCAGATGGACTCCGAAGCCACAAATTGCTTTTTAGATGCTGAGGAGGTACAACTGAACAAGGCTACTCCAATTGGAGAAATTTTGCAAAGAATACATGAGAAACTGTCGACATTGACAGAGAAAGTGAATTGTCTAGAAGAAAGACTTCAACAAGAATCAGGCCAGCGAGCGCCCGTTGATCAACCCCCAACCTCTTCTTTTGATGACCTTGGGGTGGAGTATGAGCGTATCAGACGATCTCTTCAGGCTATTAGCCTGCCTCCAGAATTGACACTAGTAGAAAACAGACAAGGAATTAAGAAAGCAGACCTGCCTGTGTGCAACATTTTAGCTAAGGTTGCGCGTTTCTCAGAAACAAGCCTTAAAGTATTGAAAACCGAACGACCCTCTATGTTCGAGGACATATTTGCCGTACAGTCTGCTTTGATGAAGTATATTCAGGAGGAGTATACGGCACTAGTGGTACAAAATTCGTTCGACCCGACAGTTGCAAGATTTTTTAGATCGCTTCAACGAAATTCTAGTTTCACCGCAGAAGCCCTGGAGAATCTTCGAAGTGCGGCGACTATTGCTGCTGTGTACCGACCACAGTTTCGCGAGCGCGGCGGCGGCGGGTATCGTCGAGGTGACGGACGACGAAGTAACGAGGGCTACCGTACTGATGTATTTGCACAGCAATCCAACAGAGGATTTCCAAGCAGTCGAGGTGGAACCGCGAATCGTCACCATCGCGGTGACCAGCCAGAGATCGGTCAGAGTTAGAGGTTGGATTCCAAGAATATGACGTAAGCATGGCGTAATTTTGAAAAGGGCGTAGGACTATCGATTACGTCACCACTTCTTCTTTTTGACTTTGTCATCACAGCATCCAACTTTCAGTGTGCCTGAAAAAACCAGAATGCAACATTTTTTGTCCGAATGGAAAAGAATCGGTGCTAGTAACTGCATAATTAATTGGATAGAAAATGGTGTTCCAATACCCTTGGTTGCACGTCCGGACAGTTTTGACTTACCCAATCACCCTCTTGACTTTTCTAAATCATTATTTGTCAGAAACGAGCTATCTCGTTTGGTTAGTAATGGATACATAAAGGAGTGTATCAAAAAGCCGGAGTTTCTTTCACCCCTAGGGTGTGTGCCAAAGAAAGGCGGGGGATTTCGGCTTATTACTGATTTTAGACAGATAAATTCTTTTTGTCAAAGTTCAAAGTTCAAGCAGGAAGATATTCGGAACGTAGCGCAAGTGATTGAGGCGCATGACTTTTTAACTACTGTCGACTTAAAAGATGGGTTTTATCACATCCTTGTCAGAGAAGAAGCTACTGAGTTTTCAGTTCTATGGACATTACTATTCGTATGCTGTGTTGCCGTTTGGCTTTTGTCTCAGTCCATATTTCTTTGCCAAAGTGCTGAGACCTGTTGTGACTTATCTGAGAAGCTTTGGAGTGCGTTTATCGCTATACGTGGATGATTTTTTAGTTTGTGCACATGCGAGTCTTATTACTGACCATAGTGACTTATTGTTGAACACACTTGAAGATTTGGGTATAAAAGTTAATTTTGAAAAGTCGGTTGTAGTTCCTACACAAAAGATTAAATATTTGGGATATGAAATTGACACAACGGGGTTGTTCCCTGTTATTAAAGCGCAGAAAGATCGCATCGTACGAATAAAAAGACAAATCAAGCAAGTGTTGACAAAAGGGAAAGCAACAGCCCGAGTTTTGGCTAAAACTACAGGATTATGTATATCTGTTGCCTGGGCAGTGACACCAGGAAAGCTCTTCTTGAGACACTTGTACAGACTGTTGTCATCCAGAAAATCCTGGAATTGTGTGTTACAATTGGATAGCCATTGTATACAAGAACTAAACTGGTGGCTACAAGCTGTTGACAGTTCTGGACCTAAAGCAATAACCTTGTATTGTATTGTATTGTTGACAGTTGGAACTACAGAGAGGTCAAGCCCCAACTGGTTGATGTTCAAATTGTGACTGATGCTTCGCACTTAGGGTGGGGGGCAAAATTAGGAAAATGTGAAGCGAAAGGTGACTGGAACCAAAGAGTGTCATGTCAGTCGTCAAATTACAGGGAGCTGTTGGCTATACTTCTGGCATTAATTGCTTTCAAAGCCAAAGTGAAAAACAAGCATGTTCAAGTTCTGACAGACAATGTGACCGCTTCGGCATATATAAACAACAAGGGCGGCCCCAGCTCTGCACTCTCCGATTTGGCAATAGCAGTTTGGGCCACAGCAGTCGACTACAAGTTCACCATCACGTGCAGACACATAGCTGGAGTCAACAACGCTGAAGCGGACACGTTGAGCAGAACACCAGACAGACACAACTGGATGTTAAATACGGGATTATTCAAAGTTGTCGACAGCAAGTGGGGGCCTCACACCATAGACAGGTTTGCCACTTTTCAAAACGCGCAAGTTCATCGGTTCAATTCCAGATTTTTCGAACCTTTGTCGGAAGGGATCGATGCTCTCGCTCAGTGTTGGACGAACGAGAACAATTATATAAACCCTCCGTGGGCTTTGCTGCCACAAATATTGGACAAAGTGGTTCAGGACAGAGCGTTTGCCACAATCATAGCGCCAGGGTGGCCCAGCCAGCCGTGGTTTCACAGAATGCAGATGATTCTAATAGACTCACCCCTATACTTACCTCGAAACAAGAACACATTCTGGTACATGGGTGTGAATCCAGAGCCCAGGCGGAACTGGGGTTGGAAAATTGCAGCTTGGAGGGTTTGTGGAGAGACTGTTTGATAAAGCAAGTTTGGTAAGAGATCGCGGTGACACGGTTTATGCTTGCATTAGCTGATTCTACAAGACATAGCTATAACAAATTGTTAAACCGATGTGCAGCATTTTGTCAAGAACATGAAATAACGTTTCCGCCTGAATCAACAGCACATCTGGCAGATTTCTTGTGTGAACTGAGTGATAAATCAAACAGACCTAGTTCGATACTGAATACTGCGCTAGCAGCTTTGGAACATGTTTTCCAGGCTTTAGATCTAGAGGATATCACAAAGAATGGATTCATTATTAAACTGGTGAATGCGTTAATAAAATCAAGCACAAAGGCTCCTATGAAAAAATCCTCGATTGAACAGTTTGCTCAGTTATTTCAGTCTTGGGGTAAAAATGACCAACTATCTATCATTGATGGATTGGCTGGAGAGGAACAAGAACTTGAACAGCTGGTACAGAGGCTTGACACCACCTCCAAAGCTTATGGAATGGAAATAAGTGCAGAGAAGATCAAAATGATGACCAACTTTGAGGACATAGTCATAGTGCAAGGCGACTGGAATGCCAAGGTTGGCCAAGATGCGCACCACAACTGGGGAGACACATGTGGACCCCACTGCAACAACACGACAAATGACAGGGGTCTGAGATTCTTGGAGTTTGCCAGATACAACAATCTGGTACTGGCAAACACGCTTGGTCTCCACAAAAACTCCAGACGATGGACATGGCACAGTCCCGGGGGTGGGGGGGGGGGAGCATCACAACCAGATAGACTACATCATGGTCAAGAAACGCTTCAGATCAAGCATCAACATTGGCAGGACACGCACTTTTCCAGGAGCAGACATCGGAAGTGACCACGATCTCTTGTATTTTCGGCTCCACTTGTAAAGTAAATACTGCACTAGACTGAAGTTCGACCTGGACAAACTGCAAGACCCGGAGGTGGCAGAACAATTTCAGGCCACAATTGAAGGGAAATTTGCACCACTGCTCATTTTGGGGGCTGGTGAAGTAGATGTCAACACCATGACCACCACCTTCAACTCAGCTGTGACAGATGCCGCCATTGATATCCTTGGCAAGCACCGACCAAAGAAGAAGCCGTGGATCACACCTGAACTTTTGGATCTGTGTGATAAACGAAGAGAGATTAAAAAAAAGAACACCTCACAGGGAGCTGATGTCTACCGAAAAATCAACAATGACATCCGAAAAGGCATGCGCACAGCAAAGGAGAACTGGATAGAAGATCAATACCAGGAAATAGAGAACAGTCTGAACAAGAACAACAGCAAGAAGGCCTACCAGACTGTAAAGCGGCTGACAAGTGTCAAACAGCCCAAAGTCTCCACGATCCAAAGCAAGTCTGGCATATGCCTTACAGAAGAACAAGAAGTCTTGGACAGATGGACAGAGTACTGCTCTGACCTTTACAACCATACACCAAATGGAGACCCATCAGTTCTAGCATGTCCTGAGAACAGAGAAGAAGAAATCCTCCCAATTCTCCGGGAAGACGTTGAGGCAGCAGAGCAATCGCTAAAGAAAGGGAAGTCAGCGGGAGTGGACAACATACCCGCGGAACTGCTACAAGCAGGAGGAGAAGCGATGATTGATGCCCTCACCATTATCTGTAACAAGATCTGGCAGAGTGGAGAGTGGTCTATACCATTGGCCCAGTCGCTTGTCATCACTCTTCCCAAAAAAGGTAACCTTCAGGAGTGTGAAAATTACCGCACAGTCAGCCTCATCATCCATCCCAGCAAGGTAAAAAAAAGGTAAAGGTAGTCCCATAGCCTTGTGGCCGTAGGGGAGCGTGATGTTGGAGATCACACTTATCTTGGGCCAGCGTAATGAGGGTGATGCCCAACTCTCTCCCTCGCTGCTTTACCTTCCCCACCCTCAAGAGAGTAGGTACTCAATCACAGTTGAGTCAACTGGGGGCGTTGTTGTTTGTCGCTTCACACCTTAGCGGTCACCCATCCAAGTGCTAACCGCACCGGACGGTGCTTCACTTTCGACACAGTAGCGAGTGCTCCAACCACTGCACTATCCGACACCCCAGCAAGGTCCTCCTGAAAATATTACTCAACAGGTTGAAACCCCAAGCTGAACAAATCATAGCTGAAGAACAAGTAGGATTCAGGGCAGGGCGAAGTACCACTGAACAGATTTTCAACCTCAGAATAATCTGTGAGAAATACCTACAGCACCAACAACATCTATATTATGTGCTCATAGACTTCAAGAAAACGTTTTGACCGAGTCTGGCTTGCAGCTCTATGGGCAACAATGAAAGCGTACAACATCAGACCTAAAATTATTGAAGTCATCAAAAACCTGTATGACAAGGCTACCAGTGCAGTCCTCCACAACAGCCCCATCGGGAACTGGTTCAGAACAACAATCGGTGTGCGTCAAGGATGCATACTCTCTCCAACACCCTTCAGCATCTTCCTAGAGCGCATCATGTCAGATGCTCTTGCAGATCACGAAGGCACAGTCAGCATAGGGGGTAGAGCAATCTCCAATCTTCGTTTTGCGGATGACATTGATGGATTGGCTGGAGAGGAACAAGAACTTGAACAGCTGGTACAGAGGCTTGACACCACCTCCAAAGCTTATGGAATGGAAATAAGTGCAGAGAAGATCAAAATGATGACCGAGAACACCAATGGCATCAACACGGACATCAAAGTCCAAGGCCAATCCCTCAATACAGTGCATAGCTTCAAATATTTCGGAGCCATTGTATCAGACAATGGGTCCCGAAAGGAAGTCCTCTCCAGGATCGCACAAACAACTGCTGCCCTGACAAGGTTGAAGCCATATGGAAAGACAGGACCATCATTCTACATTCCAAAGTAAGACTGCTGCGCTCCCTTGTCATCTCCATCTTCCTATATGCTTGCGAAGCATGGACCCTCACAGCAGATCTACAACGAAGAATACAAAGCATGGAGATGAGGTGCTACAGAAGACTTCTGGGCATTTCATATACCCAACACATCACCAACGACGAAGTCCGACAGACCATCAACAAGCCATTGGACAACACGATGACCTGCTCACAGTGGTGAAGAAACGGAAACTCCGATGGTATGGCCACGTCACCAGATCATCAGGCCTTGCAAAGACTATTCTGCAAGGCACAGTGCAAGGAGGTAGAAGAAGAGGGAGACCGAAAAAGAGGAAGGAGGACAACATTCGAGAATGGACTGGTTTGACACTGAGCGAAGCTATCAGGGCTGCTGAGGACAGAGAGAGATGGAGTATGCTGGTTAAACGATCATCTGTGGTGCCCCTACGACCTCAGAGTTACGGGACAGGATAGGATAGGATAGGATAGGATAGTGTGTTTGTTTGTTTCCACACCTCGTGGAAGTTGCCGCGTAGGCGGAAGATCTACAGGATCCTTCATGGCGGGCAGGAAAGTACATGAAGAAAACTCTTTTTCAAAAAGCCGAACACGTCCTTTGCTGACATTTCGCAATCTTTTTCACAGGAAAATAATATTGCACGGCAGCAATTACATGGATTCTCACTGGTCCACTTCATCTTAAGGCGCTTTCTCATTGGTCGGGAGGACTTACTTTTCTTTGTCAGGTTATTGTAGAAAATGACGTCATCATCATCAGCCAGAGGATCGCCGAAACAAAATCGCAGGGGACTTGCTTGGTTTTATCAGTTTATTCCCCCACTTAAATTTTTTTTAACAAGGACTTACTCAATGATATCTCCAAATCTAAACATAGTTCGGATTTGATTTTTACAGGTAAGATGCGTCATTCTCTTGCAAGTTTGATGGCGCAAAAAACTCATTTTCGACCTTTGGTGGACTTACTCGGTTTTGTCAAATCACGGCAGAAATGGTACCATTTCCTGCCGTCAGTAACCCTACCAACGCCTTTTTCCATAGGTTTCTTGTCCACTCTTGAACTGGCCACACCCTTAATAGTTGTTCTTTTGTTTTGTCTTTGTTTCCATACGTTTCTTTTCCCTTTCCTTTTTTAAATAATATATTATTTTTTACTTTTTTTAATTTTGGGGTGCTCATGTATTTGACTTACCTGTTTTTCGTGTATGCGTCTTCTCTTTCTCTTTCTTAATCGTCGTCGTCATCATCATCATCATCATCATCATCATCATCATCATCATCATCATCATCATCATCATCACCATCATCATCATTACCATCATCATCATTACCATCATCATCAACATCATCACCATCACCATCATCATCATCATCATCATCATTACCATCATCTTCATCATTACCATCATCATTGTCGCGAACTGGCTAGTATTAACTCTGCTTGTTGACTATTTAGCATTGTGTAGTCTTTGTAATAGTAGAGAGTCAGTCTATTACACAGCAGCAATTAAATTACAACACACTGCGAGCCTGAGCCACACACACAGCGCAGTGACGTCAGCACTTAAGTTTTGAATCGGACCGTTGGAACCAATGGGAGAGCTTAGGCAAAGTGGTTGGAGCCAGTTTGACTGGGTCCAAACCACGCACAGTTTTGGTCAGTTGGGAGGAATACACCGAAGTGTGAACAGCTAGATAGCTAGAGAAATCTCTACACACTTAGACCAGGAAGCAGGACTTAGAAGCATAGAATTCTATCAAGTCACAACGGGCCTGAACTTGTCAAACAGGTAAATGAACACCCTTCTGTTTCATCGTGATATATTTATATTATTGTTGAAATTATGTTTGTGGAATTTGCTATGCATAAATGTGAATTATTAATCCGAATTTGCCGTACCACGTGGAAGAGCCGAGCACGAGGCGAAACACGACCGGTTGCGCCGCCATGTTGTATCCCGTACGGAACCACTGTTGTTTAACTTATATGTATGTTTGCAGACCAGTGGCTGTACCACTGAATGTTTATATTATTATTAATTCTGTATGTGTATAGTTAGACACGATTGATATTCATGTATGAATAGGAATTTAGAGTGAGATTCCAGTGGAACCCGGAAGTAGCAGAATGTTCGTCGCTTATGGATAGAGATGTGGAGCTATCACTGAGGGCTACTTTGGCTTTCAGTGAGACGCTCTGCACAAACCGATTATTCAGGGTTGTGCAGAATTTCGTCTCTTATATTACAGACGAGCAGGCGAGCTATCCTGGGCGCACCACTCCACAGAAACGACTAGTTGGCGGAGTATCCTCTACCGCACAAGACGGAAAGAGCGACCCGGAAAACTCCCTGTCAGACCCCACAGCGTGGCAAGGGAACCCAACTACACAACGACACAGGTGGACCAGAAGCTACCTCACAGAAGGACTTCGAACCCCCACTCATGAGTTAAGTGCATAACACGAAGGTGCACTTAAACTGATCATAGCAGGACCACAGTAGTCCAACTCTCCAGAAACTGTAACACGGACCACAGTAGTCCAAATCTACATGAGATATACTAGCAAGTGCCCGATGAAGATAGAACAGCTGCATAGACTATCAGTGATCGAACTATTAGCAGTAACTGAGACATTTTAAGTTAGATTAGTACTTAGAGAATCTTGTATAGAGTAGAAGAAATAAATGTGTGATTTTAACTGTTATCAAGTGGCTGGACTACATATGATTCATAGCCGTGTGAAAGCTAGTGTGACAGTAATCTTTTACCATTTTTCTATCTATTTCTGTATCCCAACCTTAACACAGAACGAGCTAAACAAATAAATTTATTAAAGTAATTCATAGGGTGACGTACTAGCCGTTCCCACCGAATAAACGTGAGGGTCCATAATTCCATTGTGCAGAGCCCATAAACCCCACGTGACACTTTAATTGGCGAGCCTAGCCAGGATCTGTGTATAATAGGAATTGGGTATAACCGGATCTAAGTACAATAAAATTAGATAACAGTAGGAGTAGTAGAATAACTTAGAATTGTGGTAACAAGGACTGATCAGTTGGGTGCACTATTCTTTAGTTAAAAACTTTTTTGCTTCAAATATTTTTGTGCCTGTATGTTGCATTGTTCTTTTGCAGGTTTTGCTTAAATAACTGTTGTATGCCATTTGACTCTTGTTTTATTCTATTATTGATTGCGAATTTGATGGTCTTTGCATTGTTTTTATTGACTTGCAATATTGCTAGTGTTTTGGTATTCCACGTGATTCAGAGGTTGTTCATAGACACGTTTGGCAATGTCGGACCCAGTGGCCTTGAGATTGCGCTTCAAAGAATTAGGGGAAGCTTTACACTTAGCAGGGGGAGACCTAATTGCGTATATCAATGCAGAGGTAGAGAAGCAGGAGGCTAAGGCAGAGAGAGCAGCAGAGAGAGAGGCGAAGAAACTCGAAGCGGCAGAGAGAGCTGCAGAGAGAGAACAGAAAAAAGCAGAACTAGAAGCAGAGCAAAAGAAACTAGCATTAGAAGCAGAGCAGAAGAAACTAGCATTAGAAGCAGAGCAAAAGAAAGCAGAGTTAGAAGCAGCAAGAGAACAGAAGAAATTAGAATTAGAAGGAGAACAGAAGAAGGCAGCATTAGCAGCAGAGAGAGAAGCAGAGGTTAGGAAATGGGAGTATGAGCGGGCAGAAAAAGAAAAAGAGAGGGAAGAAAAGGAAAAAGAAAGACAGCATGAGTTAGAGCTAAGAAGATTGGGATCAGGAGCTTCAAGTTCTTCCTCAACCCCTCCCCACTCAGATCAGCTAGAGGTAGCATCCAACCCTGTACAAGGAATGTCATTTCCACTGGGAACATTCAATGAGAGAGAAGAAGGTCTAGATCTCTATCTGACTAGGTTTGAGCGTCTAGCAACAGAGTACAAACTAGATCCCACTCATTGGTCCTTTAAGCTTAGTCAAGGGCTTAGAGGAAAGGCTTATGACATCTACAGTAAGCTACCGACTGACAGAGTGACTGACTATCACAAAGTAAAAGAGGCACTCCTAACGGGATTTGAACTAACAGGAGAATGCTACCGGCAAAAATTCCGCACCAACCGGAGAGTGAAAGGAGAGAGCTATGCGCAGTTCGCGGATCGGTTGTCCACAACGCTGGATAAGTGGATTAGCCAGTCAGCCACGGCTAAAACGTATGATGGACTGACAGAACTGTTAGTATGGGAACAGCTACGGGAAACCATGACCCCCGAGCTGAGAACATTCTCAGTAGAGCAGGGCGCGGAAAGACTGGAAGATCTGGTCAAGGTCGCAGATAGGTACGTGGCCGCCCACGGAGAAGCCAAGAGCTTCAGGCGAGACCTAAAGCCTAACGGGAAAGAGGCACAGAAACGAAGCCCTAACCGGGAAGAGCGCACCGCGAATAAGCCGAATAACCCCAGACCTGGGCAGAATAAAGGACCCAACGCGGAATTCGGGAAAAGAGGTCCCGCAGAACAGAGACGGTATTGTTCGTTCTGCAATAGAAACAATCACTCCACCGCAGAATGTTTCAAGTTGGCCGCACAACGTAGGGAAGAGCGCGAAAGCCGGCCAGCACACAGAGTTCTAACTCAAAGCAGCGGTAACAAGCCACACACAATCGGAGATCACCCATCGGTGACAGACACGGTCAAGGTCAACGGAAAAGAAGCGAACTGTCTGTATGACACAGGTCTATCATACGACGCGATAGTTAGCGAATCTCTGGTATCGCGCGCGGACTTGACAGACAAGACAGTCGACTTACAAGGAGCAGACTTGACGAAACCGACGACTACTTGCCCAATAGCTTGGATAGAAGTAGAGAGTAGGTACGTCACAGGACGAATCCAAGCAGCTGTTTTACAGAAACCCCTGTATGATCTAGTGCTAGGTTGTAGGTATGTGTTCTTAGGCACGCCCCCCAAAACTGTAGAGATAGCTGCAGTGCAAACCAGGGCCCAAGCTAAAACCCAACCACCCCAGCCCGAGTTCGCTCCGAATCCAGGACTCGAAGAGATCAAAACAGCACAGAAAGAAGACACCTCGATAGCGAAGTGCTTCCAGAAGCTACCCAAGGCGCACACACCCCCGCACAAGGGAGACTTCTACATGGAAGAGGGAGTTCTACATCGACAAGGAGATGGAGATCACACCCAACTAGTACTACCAGCCACCCTTCGAGCCCAAGTACTAGAATTAGGCCACAGCATGCCACTCAGCGGACACATGGGAATTGGAGCCACAGTGCAGAGAATCAGCGCACACTACTATTGGCCAGGAATCACGGAGGATGTCAAGCGCTACGTGAAATCTTGCCACCAATGTCAACGATATTCCCCGCGACATCACACCGTACCAGTTACCTTAGGACCATCAGTAGTAGTCGGCGTGCCATTCCAGCAAGTCTCAGTAGACATAGTAGGACCACTGCCCATGACCAAGAAGCGGAACAGATTTCTACTCACACTCGTCGACGCAGGTACGATGTGGTGCGAAGCAGTCCCGTTGCCAGCGATCGACACCAAGAAGATTGCAGATGCACTCATCGCCATCTTTACCAGAGTCGGATTCCCGGACAGCATTAGAACGGACAACGGATCTCAGTTCACCGGCCGCCTGATGCAAGACGTGTTCGAGTTGATACAAGTTCATCACATTCGCACACCACCATACCACCCAGCCAGCAACGGACAAGTAGAAAGACTGAATGGAACCCTTCTCACCATACTCAGGAAAGTCGCCGACGACAATCCAGAAGCGTGGGACACCTACGTGAATGCGGCACTGTTCGCATACAGAGAAACGCCCCATGCAGCCACAGGCTACACCCCGTCAACATTGCTATTCGGCAGACCTCTAGCAGGACCGCTAGAAGCCCTACGCAGAAGTTGGACGGAAGCCAAGATAGACGACACACCAAGAGGTGCCACCAAGTACGTCGCAGACCTGCAGGAAACCCTCAAAGCAACGTGGAAGAAAGCTGGTGAAGCACTGAAGAAGGCCAGAGCCCGTCAGGCGAAGTACTACAACCGCCACGCTAAGGACAGAGAACTGCAAGTCGGCGATCAAGTGCTACTCTTACTTCCAAGTGGAACCAACAAGCTGGACATCGCTTGGAGAGGACCGTACCGGGTGACTGCCAAGAAATCCAAGACAGTCTACCAAGTAGAGGTGAACGGGAGAGCCCGATACCACCACATTAATCTCCTCAAGAAGTATACGGACAGACCAGCGACCCCCAGCACTCACACCTTGTTAGCCATCGCCATCGCGGAAGAAGGAGAAAGCATGGAGACCAATGCAGTAGAGTACCCCCTGCACTCCAAAGAAACCTACAAAGACGTGATACTCAACGGAGACCTAGCCGCTAAACAGCAACAGCAAGTACGACAGGTCATTCGCCAACATCAGACTGTGCTCACAGACCGACCAGGGAGGACAGACCTCGTCGAAGTAACCTTAACGGTGACCGACCCAACACCCGTCCGCCAGAAGCTCTACCCGATGCCACTGTCTCAGCAGCGAGCCATCAAGGAAGAGATAGACACTTTACTGGCAGCCGGAATCATCTCAGAGTCTACTTCACCCTACAGCGCAGGCACGGTATTGTTGCGAAAACCCAACGGAGAGCATCGACTGTGCATTGACTTCAGACTGTTGAATGCGGTAACGCAGTTCCAGCCAGAGCCACTCCCGGACCAGACAGACCTATTTGCCAAGCTACAGCGAGCGAAGTACTTCTCACGCATCGACCTCAGCAAAGGATACTACCAGATACCAGTACAACCACAAGTCCGAAAGTACCTAGCGTGTAGCACTATGGAAGGACACTTCGAGTTCAATGTACTTCCATTCGGACTCCACAACGCACCCAGCATCTTCAGCGCCATGATGCGAAAACTCCTGGCACCCCTGAGCAGCGAGCACCTACATTCGTTTATGGACGACATCCTCATCGCAACACCTACGTGGGAGGAACATGTCACGCTCCTACAACAACTACTCGCCCGCCTCAGAGACACGGGATTGACGGCAAGACCCACCAAATGTCAGATTGGATTCACAGAACTAGAATTTCTGGGACACACCATAAGTCAAGGAAGCCTGCGACCGGTAGAAAAGACCGTGAAACGCCTACTCGACGCTCCTAGGCCCAAGACAAAGAAGGAAGTGCAGTCATTTCTAGGACTCTGCGGCGTCTACCAGAAGTTCATCCCCAACTACAACAGCATCGCCGTACCACTGACAAATGGAACCCGGAAAATCGCCCCGGACAAAGTCGTATGGACAGCCGAATGCGAGACAGCATTCCAAACCCTCAAGGACAGAATGACATCGGCGCCAGTACTCCACCTACCCGATTTGACTCAGCCATTCGTTCTTCGCACCGACGCAAGCGACTTAGGCCTCGGAGCAGTACTGCTACAGCGCGACCCCAAGAATGCAGAGACGCTATTCCCTGTCGCCTACGCCAGCAGAAAATTGAGACCCGCCGAGACCCACTACGCCACGTCGGAGAAAGAATGCCTTGGACTAGTCTGGGCCATACAGAAGTTTCAACTCTACCTGTATGGGACCCACTTCACAGTTCAGGTGGACCACCAACCACTATCGTTCCTGGCAGCCTCCAAGTCTTTGAACTCTCGCCTGATGAGATGGGCACTCACCCTTCAGGCATACTCATTCCAAATCGAGTACATCCCCGGCAAGGAAAACCACGGAGCCGACTACCTCAGTCGCCATCTCGTGGAGGACACAGCAGCTGTCGCCCACCCAACACAACTAAGGGCCACAGCACCAGAATTCGTCCCCGCCCAGTAATACCCTGTCACTAGTGTCCATAGCTACCTGGCACAGCATTGCAGCTCAGGTAGAGCAACTTAACTAGTGTGTAAATAGGACCCTAGGATAGTGCAGTGTTAAACTAGGCTCTGTAGTAGAAAAAGGTCGAATCCAGTAGTCATCGCCTTTTTTCAGTTGAGGGAGCCTGTCGCGAACTGGCTAGTATTAACTCTGCTTGTTGACTATTTAGCATTGTGTAGTCTTTGTAATAGTAGAGAGTCAGTCTATTACACAGCAGCAATTAAATTACAGCACACTGCGAGCCTGAGCCACACACACAGCGCAGTGACGTCAGCACTTAAGTTTTGAATCGGACCGTTGGAACCAATGGGAGAGCTTAGGCAAAGTGGTTGGAGCCAGTTTGACTGGGTCCAAACCACGCACAGTTTTGGTCAGTTGGGAGGAATACACCGAAGTGTGAACAGCTAGATAGCTAGAGAAATCTCTACACACTTAGACCAGGAAGCAGGACTTAGAAGCATAGAATTCTATCAAGTCACAACGGGCCTGAACTTGTCAAACAGGTAAATGAACACCCTTCTGTTTCATCGTGATATATTTATATTATTGTTGAAATTATGTTTGTGGAATTTGCTATGCATAAATGTGAATTATTAATCCGAATTTGCCGTACCACGTGGAAGAGCCGAGCACGAGGCGAAACACGACCGGTTGCGCCGCCATGTTGTATCCCGTACGGAACCACTGTTGTTTAACTTATATGTATGTTTGCAGACCAGTGGCTGTACCACTGAATGTTTATATTATTATTAATTCTGTATGTGTATAGTTAGACACGATTGATATTCATGTATGAATAGGAATTTAGAGTGAGATTCCAGTGGAACCCGGAAGTAGCAGAATGTTCGTCGCTTATGGATAGAGATGTGGAGCTATCACTGAGGGCTACTTTGGCTTTCAGTGAGACGCTCTGCACAAACCGATTATTCAGGGTTGTGCAGAATTTCGTCTCTTATATTACAGACGAGCAGGCGAGCTATCCTGGGCGCACCACTCCACAGAAACGACTAGTTGGCGGAGTATCCTCTACCGCACAAGACGGAAAGAGCGACCCGGAAAACTCCCTGTCAGACCCCACAGCGTGGCAAGGGAACCCAACTACACAACGACACAGGTGGACCAGAAGCTACCTCACAGAAGGACTTCGAACCCCCACTCATGAGTTAAGTGCATAACACGAAGGTGCACTTAAACTGATCATAGCAGGACCACAGTAGTCCAACTCTCCAGAAACTGTAACACGGACCACAGTAGTCCAAATCTACATGAGATATACTAGCAAGTGCCCGATGAAGATAGAACAGCTGCATAGACTATCAGCGATCGAACTATTAGCAGTAACTGAGACATTTTAAGTTAGATTAGTACTTAGAGAATCTTGTATAGAGTAGAAGAAATAAATGTGTGATTTTAACTGTTATCAAGTGGCTGGACTACATATGATTCATAGCCGTGTGAAAGCTAGTGTGACAGTAATCTTTTACCATTTTTCTATCTATTTCTGTATCCCAACCTTAACACAGAACGAGCTAAACAAATAAATTTATTAAAGTAATTCATAGGGTGACGTACTAGCCGTTCCCACCGAATAAACGTGAGGGTCCATAATTCCATTGTGCAGAGCCCATAAACCCCACGTGACAATCATCAAAATCATAATCATCACCATCATCATAATCATCATCATCATCATAATCATCACCATCATCTTCATCAGGGTTACGTTACAAAGAGATGCCCAGTAAGCACTATAGTAGATCCGTTCTTCCTCCAGTCCTCGTTCTCTCAGGAATGTGCTCAGTTGTCTGGGCGGCAGACGATGTTCCTAAGGCAGCGAGTTGGCGCCACCGGCAGCTTGAGTTTTAGATCCTGTATCGGCCAACGCCTTGACCAGCTCTTGAGCTGGAAAAGCGCTACATGAGAATGATTGTTGCTTTGAGCACATCTTGAGCTGCAAAACGGCTAGATCTATATACCAAATGTTACTAAAGTGAATAAAATTACTGTTAAAAAAAACAAAAAACGTGCTGGATCCTAAGGTGTGCAACTTCCTTCGCGTGTACTTATGGGTCTTGGATCATGTTGGTTTAAACAGAATGTTATTATTCACGAAACAAGTAAACAAAGCATGGAGAACATAAAGGGCACACAAAAGCTTGGATCATGTTAGGGTCATTCTGTTACGTTGGAGGCAGAATCACGTAAGCGCCGAGTTAATTTATTTTGTTTCAGGTTCAAGTCATCTGTACAATTTAATTACATACGAAGATTAGAAACAAACACGCCCCCACCTCCCTCCCCACCACACACACATACACACACACACACACCCTCACACACACACAAACACACACACACACAAGTGAAATTAGGCGCCATGGACCGATCGACTGACAAAACAACCTATTTTTTACAAGGATGGACAGTGATTTGAATATACCAAAATTCAAATATCCTATCTATCCTATCCTATCCCATAACTCAAAGGTCGTTGGGGCACCACAGATGATCCTTTAACCAGCGTACTCCATCTTTCTCTGTCCTCAGCAACCCTGATGGTTTCGCTCAGTGTCAAACCAGTCCATTCTCGAATGTTGTCCACCCACCTCTTTTTCGGTCTCCCTCTTTTTCTACCTCCTTGCACTGTGCCTTGCAAGATGGTCTTTGCAAGACCTGGTGATCTGGTGACGTGGCCATCCCATCAGAGTTTCCGTTTTTTCACCACTGTGAGCAGGTCATCGTGTTGTCCAATGGCTTGTGTGATGGTCTGTCGGACTTCGTCGTTGGTGATGTGCTGGGTATAGGAAATGCCCAGAAGTCTTCTGTAGCATCTTATTTCCATGCTTTGTATTCTTCGTTGGAGATCTGCTGTGAGGGTCCATGTAAACAAGCGTATGGGAAGATGGAGATGACAAGGGAGCGCAGCAGTCTTTCCTTGGAATTTAGGCTGATGGCCCTGTCTTTCCAAATAGGCTTTAACCTTGTCAGGCCGCAGTTGTTTGTGCGATCCTGGAGAGGACTTCCTGTCGGGACCCATTGTCTGATACATTGGCTCCTAAATATTTGAAGTTATGCACTGTGTTGAGGTATTGGCCTTGGGCGTTGATGTCCGTGTTGATGCCGTTGGTGTTGTTGGTAATCATTTTGGTCTGCTCTGCACGTATTTCCATTCCATAGGCTCTGGAGGCGGTGTCAAGCCTCTGTATCAGCTGTTCAAGTTCTTGTTCATCTGCCAATCCATCAATTTCATCCGCAAAGCGAAGGATGGAGATTGCTCTACCCCCTATGCTGACTGTGCCTTCGTGAACTGCAAGGGCATCTAACATGATGCGCTCTAGGAAGATGTTGAAGAGTGTTGGAGAGAGTAGGCATCCCTGACGCACACCTATTGTTGTTCTGAACCAATTTCTGATGGCGCTGTTCTAGAGGACTGCACTGGTAGCCTTGTCAAACAGGCTTTTGATGACTTCAATAATTTTAGGGATGATGTTGTACACTTTAATGCCTGCCCACAGAGCTGCATGACGATTCGGTCAAACGTCTTCTTGTGCCGGGTGGGTTCGAGCACTGAATAGACCCAACGTTTCTCGGCGTGTCGTAAGAGGCGACTAACAGGGGTGATGTCAGCACTGCATCACTGGGCGAAAATCTTCTACACAGACGTCACCGGCCAGGACGGAGGAACCTCATGTTACTACAGATTCAACGACCGCGTGCTCGGGGCCAAGGCGAGCCACACTGTATTCGTGGATATGGCTGTTGCCTACAGCCTGGAGACGATTGGGCCCTGCCAGGTCTTTCTTGCCCAAGACAGACTGCATAGAGAGGAGGGGGGCATATGGGAGACAAAACGACGCTAGAACGCATCGAGTCCTGCGTGCACTGCCAAAAGGAAATACGTAAGGGGCGGGTGCCGAAAGTTCCTGTGCAGAAACTTCGTGGTGGAAGAGCCATTTCAGAGGATAGCGATAGACTTGGTGGGACCCATTTCTCCGGCCTAGTGATTGTAGTTTACGCTACAAGGTACCCGGAGGCTATTCCATTGAAGGGGATCGAGAAAGAAAGCATTGCGGGAGGTGTAGTCACGGGTGGGTATCCCGAAAGAGGTCCTTACTGATCAGCGCAGTCAGTTCATGTAAAACATCATGGAGGTCAATCGGTTACTGTCCATTCTGGGAAAATCGATATCGCCTTATCACTCACAGTGTAACGGGCTGGTGGAATGATTTAATGGCACTCTGGTTTCCATGTTGAAGAAACTGACGACAGAGTAACCGCGTTGTGGGCACGCGGTACATATCCCCGCTGCTTTTTGTGTATCGCAAAGGGCCACAGGAGTCGACGGGATTTTCACAGTTGGAGCTTCTGTGTGGGAAGACCGTTAGACGGCCGATGTCTGTTCTTTGCGATCTGTGGGCTAACGTATAGTTAGGGGAAGAGATCAAAGATGCCAGTCAGTATGTCGTTGATCTGAGGAACAAGATAAAAGAGACGTGTAAGTTAGTGCAACAGAACATCGAAGATGCGACCAAACGTTAGAAACGGCACTTTGACCGAAAAACCAAGCCGAGATCATTCAAGGCTGGCGAGAAGATATTGTTGTTGCTTCCAGTCAAGTATGACAGAGTCCAAATTATGGTTTTAATACAATTTTAGAAGTGTACCACAGTTGTTGGAATTGATGTAACGTTTTAACAAATTTTAGAAGCGTATTACAGTTGCTGGAAATGCTTAGCTTTGATCTAAAGAAGTCTGTGTTAGTGTTGATAATAAGAGGTTATACAAACGAAAACGTCATTAGCACCGAAATTATCCAAACCTTAAGGAAGCGGAAGATAAATGAATTGTTGAGATAGATGGTTAAAAGGGGTAGTGGAAATGTCAGAAATTGTTTTGGGTTTTGTGAAATTAAAACAAGAAACAGGAAATAAGAAGTAAAACAAAGAAATATGTTTGTTGATTATGGGAGTGGGTTATAAAGGAAATTTGTGAAGCATGAATATAAATAAAGACATTGATAGGTTTGGTTATTCAGCAATACAGAGATATTGTATAATATATTTGTAAATATTAAGAGATGTGGAGGTGATTAGAAGTATAGATGCAATATTAATAATTTAGAAATAATGGTTTAGAGGTTAGGCGAGTGTTTAAAAGTGATAAGATAAGTAGTGAGGCGATGTCTTGTTGTGGGAAAGTAAATTTTAATCAAAGTCAGAGGAAAGACGTGGAGGATGGCTAATGTAGTTTTGTTTCACCTTTAACATCGTAAAGCCAGTTAGGTGGTGAATGAAACTCCACAGAATGGTGTAAGGAGGATAAGAGATAGTGAGACGGTTTGGGAAAGTGTCTGGAAATTAATATTAATAAGAGAAAGAACGCATGTCCATATAGGTGTTGTTATAAATATTCATAATTGCACAGTTGACCAATCGTTATTAAGTTGGGAGGCGAAATGTTGAGGCTGAATACCTATTTTGATATATAAGATGATGCACGCGTGAAGGGAGCTAGCCACCGCGCTCTGTCTCAGCTCTCAGTTTCTTTGTTCTCTGCCTCCACATTAAGTGATGGAATTATACTAGAAAGGTAGGATGAAGATTTTGTATTTTGATGTTTTGATGTGTGTTGTGCAATAAATAAATAGTTAGAAAAACAAAATGAAAGAGTTGTGGTTTAGCAAATTAAATCTCTCGAAAAACTTTCTCTCAAGTTGTCTGTGTAAAACATTGTCTCCATAGAATGCTATAGTTGATCCCCGGACGTGAAGGCGATGAGCTGACCGCGTCATACAAGCACAACAAACTACCTACTCAAGAAGTTTCAAGAGTTCATGAGAGAGTGACTATCTCTACGGTGGTAGTAGAAGAAGGGGATGAGGGGTAGAGGTAAGTTGCTAGGGGATGTCCTTACGGTTCCACTGATAGCATCCGATGGTCCGGAGGACGTGCACCTCGATCCATCCGAGATGTCCTGAAATACATCAAGAAGGGAGGGATATTGCTAGGGAGTTCAGCGACGTCTTGACAGACTTTACCTTACTCAGTACTTTGGACACGTGTAGTATCCGGACGACACACCAGTAAGGGCGAAACAGTACCCACTACCTCACTCTCAACTAGAAGTAGAGACTATGTTAGATATTGGAGTCATCGAATGTACGAATTCTCTTTACAGTTCACGAATTGTACTAGTTAAAAAGAAAGAAGGGACTAACCGATTCTGTGTAGAATTCCGGAAGCTAAATCAGATGGTCATTTTTAACGCAGGGCCGATGCCAGCCATTGCGTACTCGTTTTTCAATGTTGGCGAAGGCCAGGTCCTTGAATAAGCTGAATTTCGTTAAAGGATATTGACAGGTCCCCATGAGTAGCGAGGACCAAGAGGAAACATCTTTTACTACACTTGCACGACAGGCGAGCAATGCCATTCGGGCTCAAAACGGCCGGGACCATCTTTTCGAGGGTGGTTCGCAAGTTGCTAGAACCTTTGTGTTTGCCAGACGTTAGCAACTTCATGGGCATATCATGGTAGCTACTGACACGAAAGAAATGCATTTCAATGTCTGATTTTTAATTTTTTTTTTGATTTTTTACACTTTGTTGTCCCTTTTTATCGGGAAACTCTGGGCCGCCTGTCCTGGGGAAAGCGTAGACGCAGCCAGTGGCGCACCCAAACTGGACGAGTTGTTCTGTAGAATAATATAAGTTCAGTTAGCAGTTAGGCAAAAGAAGTGTTATTTGAGTTTCCAACAGCTGGAACATCGGGGTCACACTGTGGGGAATGGACAGAGAGGCTTACGTCCTGAAAGGGATAAAATGCAACGCTTTCAGGATACACTCCAGGTGCAAGAAAAAAGGCAAGTTAGGTCATTTCTAGGGTTGGTACAGTACTCCTCTCTTAAGGTGACCCCACACGGGACCAAATTTTTGTTTGATCTTATCCGAGGGGCACCATAAACAGTCCTCTGATAAGATCAACTACCAGTAAAAAAACTTGATCTTATACGAGGTGCTAAATTTTTGTGTCGTGTGACAGTGTGTGGGTGTGTGTGTGTGTGGGTGGGTGCGAGTGTGTGTGTGTACATGTGTGCACGTTGGTGCGCGCGTATGCATGTATGCATTACTGTATATGTAATTTTTGTGCGTGTGTATGATGCATAAGCACACACTCAAACGAACGGATGCAAGCATGCATACACATACACACACTCTCTCTCTCACACACACACACACACACACACACACACACACACACAACACAACATAGCATCACAAGACTTCAGGAGTGTGGGAAAATTACCGCGCCATCAGCCTCATCAGCCATCCCAGCAAGGTACTCCTGAAAATAATACTCAACAGGTTCAAACCCCAAGCTGAACAAATCATAGCTGAAGAACAAGCAGGATTCAGGGCAGGGCGAAGTACCACTGAACAAATTTTCAACCTCAGAATAATCTGCAATAAATACCTACAGCACCAACAACATCTTCAGGAAAGCTCTGTGAGCAACCATGAGAGTGTACAACATCAGCCCTAAAATTATTGAAGTCATCAAAAGCCTGTATGACAAGGCTACCAGTGCAGTCCTCCATAACAGCGCCATCGGAAACTGGTTCAGAACAACAAACGGTGTGCGCCTAGGATGCCTACTCTCTCCAACACTCTTCAACATTTTCCAAGAGCGCATCATGTCAGATGCCCTTGCAGATCATGAAAGCACAGTTAGCATAGGTGTTAGAGCAATCTCCAACCTTCGTTTGCCGGATGACTTTGATGGATTGGCTGGAGAGGAACAAGAACTTGAACAGCTGATACAGAGGCTTGACACCACCTCCAGAGCCTATGGAATGGAAATAAGTGCATAGAAGACCAGAAATAATGACCAATAACACTAATGGCATCAACACGGACATCAAAGTCTAAGGCTAATCCCTCAACACAGTGCATAGCTTCAAATATTTATGACCCATTGCATCAGACAATGGGTCCCAACAGGACGTCCTCTCCAGGATTGCACAAACAACTGCGACCCTGACAAGGTTGAAGCCCATTTGGAAAGATATGACCATTAATATACATTCCAATGTAAAGCTGCTGCCCTTCCTGGTCATCTCCTTCTTCCTTTACGCTTGAGAAACATGGACCCCCACAGCAGATCTACAACGAAGAATACAAAGCATGGAGATGAGGTGCTACCAAAGCCGCAACCGTACTCTACTCCAGGCCTTCTCAGCGCGCGACTGGAATCTCTGACTGGGGGCCTACGCGAAGAAATTAAGGGAAGCAACTCGTAAAAAACCTAAAAGGCTAGCGATCAAACTTATTACCGCAACACAAAATGAAGTCGCGTAGGATTTGAAATTCGACATTTTTTTATTTTTATATAACCCTTTTTCCTTCCCAAACCACTGTATTTGATTAGTGTGAGATAAAACTATTATTTAAGCCGCAAAATTATATCGATTACGTATGTTGTTGTGTCTGAGTTTTGCACTCTGTTCTTAATAAAATAATCTTCAATCTTCAATAGTTTCCAGCAGTTGTGTTTGATCATGGGCAAGAAATGTTGTGTGTACGGCTGCAAAACAAACTATGCGTCTGAAAAAGAACGCGAAGCGGGTAAAAAAAGTGTCTGTGTTCAGATTTCCAAAGGAAGAGAATGCGAAACAGGCATGGATTTCTGCGATTCCAAACGCCAACGTGACTGTTTCCAAAGACACTGTGATATGTGAACTGCACTGACCTTCAGAATTTGAAACTATCAGCAAAAATGGGAAACTCCGCCCTTTAGATCCTCCATCTGTTTGGCCAAATGTTCCATCAAGCCAAATCCCCACCTCTGCCCTTCCTCTTCGCACAACAAAGCGTGCATTGTGCTCTCAGAGAAACATAGAGGAAGACCAACTTGCAACCTTCTTGGAGCAGGACGCAGTTTCTTTCTGTGAAATGAAGGACACGCTATTGCAGAGCAAGCGAGATTTTCTTGTTCCTGTGATTACTTACATGGAATGGATGAAAGTGTTTTGATTGTACAGTCAAAGAAACTTTCGCGTGGAATTCCATGGTTTGTGATAAGGATTAGTAGTGATCAAACATTCAACAACTTCCATCTGGGTGTGCGATGCACAGCTCCCTCCCTGTCCAAAAATCGCATCACCACACTGACTACCTGGTCAGCACTGGAGGGAAATATGAGATCTCTGAACTGCCTAGAAATGACTGATAAAAAACAGATCATCCAGGAACAACTGCAGGCCATGGGAACACAACGTGTCGGCAAACCACTGTACACACCAGAAATCATCATCAAGGCCTGTCAGTATTTTGCAACGTCCAGGTGCCTCTATCAAAGACTCAGTCAAGATTTTCAATTGCCATCAACACTGACACTGACTCGCATCACATCAAAAGTTGCAAAGCTCGACGATGGTGCATTTTCAAATGCAGTTTTCAAGTCAGTCGAGGAATGCCAGAAAATGTGTGTGATTATGCAGGACGAGGTGTATGTATGCACAGCTGAGGTCTGAAGTTGCACTGCTGAGGTCAGTCTTGCCATTTGATTTTCTGTCAATATCTGGATTCTAAATCTCAGCATGTGATGCTACTCAAATGACCACTTGCCAATTAAAATTATGTATCATTTCAACATGTTTTTTATGTTTAGTAACCATTTACACCTACAACCTCAAGTGAGGTTGAAAAAAAAATCGTTGATTGTGAGTTAGCTGCAAAAGAGGAGGGGTGGGGGGTGAGGGGGAGTATGATGGGTGTTTGAAGGAGGTTGATAATATGAATTATTTAGAATGTATAAGAAAACAAAAAGGTCCAAAACTGATTCTTTAGTAAAACTTCTTATCTATTAGTTTTTCAACAGTGACAAAGAAAAACACTGACAACTACACTTATGCTGTTCATACTTAACTCATGGATTTAACTCTATTATAAATACAAAACAGCGTATAAAACACTTTCAAAACCAAAATACAACGTTTTGTTTGATATCTATACTTCTTTTTAGCAGAATAATCAATATAGTTTGCTTGTGTGTGAATTGAGCATGAGAAAAGAACACATAAATGTATATAGTAACAAAGAAACCATAGGCCCCCAGTCTGAGACCCCAGTCGCGCGCTGAGAAGGCCTGTAGTAGAGTAGGCCATGGGTGCTACAGAAGACTTCTGGGCATTTCCTATACGCAGCACATCATCAACATCGAAGTCCGACAGACCATTACACAAGCCATTGAAAAACACGATGACATGCTCACAGTGGTGAAGAAATGGAAACTCCGATGTTATGGCCACGTCACCAGTTCATCAGGCCCTGCAAAGACTATCCTGCAAGGCACGGTGCAAGGCGGCAGAAGAAGAGGGAGACAGAAAAAGATGTGGGAGGACGACATTCGAGAATGGACTGGCTTGACAATGAGCGAAGCCATGAGGGTTGCTGAGAACAGAGAAAGATGGAGTACGCTGGTTAAACGGTCATCTGTGGTGCCCCAACGACCTTTGAGTTACGGGATAGGATAGGATATGATAGGATAACATCACACAACATAAATGGCATTTTAAAAAACAATTAATTAACATTTTCAATTTTAAAAAAAATGCAATGACGTGGACTTCGCACCTCATATTGCTAGTGCACGGGTCACTCACCGGTCCACAAAATAATACAATATATAATTATAAGAGGAAAAAGTACTATAACTCTCAAGTTTACGGAAAAGATTGGCCTAATAATTACGTTACGAATCATGACTGTGTACGTGTTATGACAGTATTTGTTTAGCTCACAGTATCTAAGTGCAATCCATGCAATTTAAACACAAGTGGGTGAAGGTGCGAACAAAAAGCTTATTACGGAAAGAGAGGGAACTTCCATTATGTCCTATACAAAAATGCGAGACGCTCTCACGGATTATTTCCCTTTGCTCGGGCTGGCTATATTTCATCATCTGCTATATGAATGATCTGTGCGTGGTAACTTATTGAGCCTATGCCATTGCACAAGAACATTTTTATGGCAACGTTTGCAAAAACCAAACTTTTAACCATCATTATTATTAACATTCCGCTATTGCTGTCTTTTTTGTTTGTTTGTTTTTGTTTATGTTTACTTATTGACATTTATTAGGTGCTTTTATGCTGCTTATGTGTGCATGTCATAGGTTCGTTTTCTGCCCTGGAATTTATTATTTTTTAATCAATGACAGATATTTTAACATTAAAAAATGCATGACAGACTGTTTCATTTATCCGAAACTGTGTAAATCCGTAATCGTGAGAGAGAGAGAGAGAGAGAGAGAGAGGGGGGTTGGGGGAAGAGAGAGCTCTGTCATTCAATCAATTAATCACAATAAAGCAAAATAACAAAATGTTTCACTAATAGTGTGAATTTATTTTATATCAGGTGTCCCCCCAACCCTCTAACCTCCCACATCACTGGCTTAATAATATCAGTCACTTCATGGAAAATAATTAATTAATCAGACAGAACAATCAGAACCTAGACTACAACATTCCACGCAATATAGCTCTAATGCGCAGACATTCACAGATCAGAACAAGGACTAAGTATCTACATTACATTTTTTTCCCTTTACACTCAAACGAAAAGGGATTACAACAGATCAAGGACCATTTTATTGCCTAGGTAAGGGGTTATCTTGCACAGTATTTGATCACGAGGAGAAAACACACTTAGTCTAATTTAACATGTTAACATAAGCAGTTTGACGAAGCCAAACTGCCAATCTGACAACATCTACATTTGAAATGTAAGTACAAATATAATAGTCAAACAACCTAGAAACAACGTAAACAGTGAGCGACCTTTTGAACGTAAACTGTCAGCAAGCAAACAGTGTTTGTTTTAGCACATAGAATAGATATAACATGAATCACTGAAGCCTCTCCCCGATTGTTTTAATAACACTGCAGCAGTCTTGGTTTAGGCCTATATAAACACACAAAAAAGAAGTTTTTCGATTGCAATTTACCTTTCTTTGTCTCTTGGAAACTTGAAAAAGAACTTGCCATCACAATTTTCTTGTATCTGGCATTACGGCAATTGATGGCTGTGCAAAAGTCACTGCCCTGTTTTACTCGGTCGCCTTTTGTCTTTCTGCCACGAGCCATTTTTAGCATGTCGACAAGGGAGCGTAACTCGTATCTTCCGTCTCGCGGTTCTGTTCCAAGTTCCCCCTCTTTCTATAATACGCTCTTTGGTGCGAAATTTAATCAGTCATCAAATCAAGTCAAAGTTGATCTTAACCTGCATGTCCGGGTATAATGACGATGACTCATGGGTTAGTTTGTTGATCTGTCACTTAATAAGTGCAATCCATGCAATTTAAACACAAGTGGGTGAAGGTGTGAAATTTATTCAGTCATCAAGTCAAAGTTGATCTTAACCTGCATGTCCGGCTATAATGACGATGACTCATGGGTTAGTTCGTTGATCTGTCACTTAATAAAGGCGCTGAAAAAACAAGTGCTGGACTCTAACAGGCGCAGAGTTCCATCGCGTGCTGTCACACACACACACACACACACACACACACACACACACACACACACGCACACGCTTGTATACAATCAAAACCAGGGTTTCTTTAGAATGTAGGAATCGGAAAGTGATTTTGTGACGGAAAAAGAGCATTTTTGTACAGAAAAGGGTTAGGGCAAGGGCTAGCGATAGATCTGCAACTAACCCTTACCCGAACCCTTCTCTAAGAAGTTGACCTAGTTCGTCTCCTTTTGGCGACGAAATAGGTCGAACTTTCTTCAAAATTTCCGAAAAGGGACTGGATTTTCTCCGTCCCGGATAGAGCACTCCCTTGTACTTAAAACACCCTCATGCACTATAACTGCATTGTCACGCACTAAAAGAGCACTCCCACGCACTTTGAAAAAAGTGGGGCCCTGGAAAAAAGTGGGGTCCGAGCAAAAGACCCCATTTATGACTAAAACAAACAAGGTCGAGCTACCACTTTGACATCAATACACATGCACCTACACACACCTACACACACTCACACACACACACACACACACACACACATTGATGCGCACGCACGTGACAGACTTACCAGCACAGTGTCCCACCTATGTGAACAGGAAAAGACATCATAAGGAATATATGACATCATCTCAAAACAGGAAGTGACCTCATAAATGATGTCATCTGTGACATCAATTTCTCTTAAGCAGTAGTCTCCTCCATTTGGGAACCAAAACGGGGTTGACGTTATCCGAGGTTTTCCCTTATGCGAGGTGACGCTAAGTGAGGAATTCTAAATAGTACAAAGAAGGTGTTTGGCCGGGACCAACAACCTGATTGATCTTATCCGCGTTGTGACCTTAAAAGGCAGTGACGTTAAAAGAGGAATACTGTAAATCATTACCGCAGATTTGTCCCAGATTTGTCCCAAATTTTGCTGCCATAGCGTCACCATTGACAGACTTGACAAAAGGAGGGAAGAGAGGACTTGTGACGTGGAGCGGCGCGTGTGAAGAAGCGCTTAGGGCACTGTGATATTTACGGGTGTATAGTATTAGCATGTATGTGAAAGTGGATAATGTTAGGACACAGATTGTAAAATCTGCAAAGCACGGTGCAAGGAGGCAGAAGAAGAAGGAGACAGAAAAAGAAGTGGGACGACAACATTCGAGAATGGACTGTCTTGACACTGAGCGAAGCCATGAGGGTTGCTGAGGACAGAGAAAGATGGAGTATGCTGATTAAACGATCATCTTTGAGTTATGGGATAGGATAGGATAGGATAGGATTATATTTGTATTGCATTCGTATTATAGCGTGTGCATTTTGTGCATTTGAAAGCACAATAAACCTGGCCCATCAACAGGATGTACTGTACTGTATACTGGTTCAAACGTTTACAATGACTCAGGGATCATTCTCCTCATTTACCTGGTCAGCAGGCCAGGTGGCAACAGGTTTTACACTCTCCAAGAACTGCTGGCGTGTTTATGCATTTATTTTAATCATCAGGGTCATGTTGACTTAAACAAAAGTATTTTACTAATTGTTTAATCCAGGTCGTCAACCGGTTATAGTTGTTTTGCATTTAAGTTTTCCACCGAGCTGAGTGTGTCTCAGAGTCATGTTAGTAATTTTTTTAATAACGTGCATGGCAATGTGAGTCAGTGTACTCACCGTCCCGCCCCTAACCCCCACCCCTCACATTTTATTTTTAATCCAGAAATTTGCAAATCTGTGCGATGTCAGTCCAACAATGACATTTAAAAATTATCCAAGGTCCATAATGAGCACGTGAGGCAAATTTTCCTTTTTTTATTCTTTATTTTTAATACTTTTTCAGTTCTCCAGCCCGTCTTGTTTTTTTTTCTTTCTGGGCACTCATTTTTATGTTAAATATTGGAAGTTACATAGGATACCTTTTTAAGGCCGTCAAGGGACCACTGCCTATGCGAGTTGCAATGTTATCGTTTAACATTCGTTGTTTTTGCTATTGCGTAAACCACTGAGCCAACTGCGAGCCTCGTACAAACAGTAACGCCTGTAGAGGGCGTGCTGCTAGCCGTGACGTGTTATTCATACGCTGCACAGCTAGCGGGTCAGTGACTTGCAGTTCAACGCACCAATAATTGGGTTGATTAGGTCACAAAGCTTTTCTTCTTCTTCTCGTACAGAAAACCTCGACTATAGCACACGAAGCAAGATGGCAAGCCATTCAAATTTATTTCCAGGCACTCACACATATAACCGAAAATGAAACAAACATGGAATAAAAGATCACTATCCGACCTATCTGCTTGCGATATGCCCGCTCATCCCTTTCCCCTCCCACCTCCAAAAGAAAATTATGGAATGGACTTTTTAGATACAGCGCACAACGTGTTTAAGCATGGTGAAGCACAATGACCTCGACCTTTGAGAAAGTGCACATTCGATTTAACATGAATAGAAATAGTTAAAATATCCGGAATGGTAAAATTTATAATATTTTGGGATCATTTGAGACACGGCAAAAAGTATGTTTTTAACATAAAAAATGTGAAATTGTGCACGATGGCCTGATCGACTGACCAATAACCTATTTGCAACTGAAGGATGGCCCGTGATTTGAAATACCAACACTCTACACAATCGCTTAAGCCGTTTTATTAGTTATTGAGCAAAATGTGTTTAGCAACAACATGACTTCAGTGACATTGACATTTGTGACAGAGCCAATGGAGGACCCCGGTAGGCAGGCCACTAACCTAAATGCCCATAAAAATTTTGGTCAAAATCCCTTTGGTAGTTTTTTAGATCTGGCGTCCAACAGGACGACTGAACGAACGAACGACCGACACTTGGCAAATTTTGATTCACCCCTACTATTTTAAATTATTCCAGAAAAGTCTGGAAATAAAAGAAGCGGGGAGCACTGTATACTGAATGTATATAAACTTTAGCTAATTCATATTAAGGAGCCATTTGCAGCAGCGTGGACATTTCAAGGCATTGACGTGTTTCCAAGTAGTTGTGTTAAATCTGTATTGAGTATTCTGAAAATTACTTTCATCTCCAACCATGAATGCTTTCGTAGCAGTTTTGATGTTTTCTTTGTGCGCTTTGGTTTCTGCAAACCCCCTCGGTAAGCAATGCTAGAAGAGTTTAATCTAATACTGATTTAGTAAAGATCTTTGGCAAATTAGTTAGCGTTGATAAATATATATTCAATGTTTAACTTGTGTCATTTGTTTCGGGAAAGATGTTACTAAAATTGAGTAAATTTATAAAATTAGGAAAGGGCGTATGCTAATAATGTTAACAATATTAGCAAAATGTTATTGTTGTGAATGTTAAAGTTGGAATGCTAGTAATGTCGCTGTTATTTTTTTTACAACCGCTTTATGATTGTTATGCTTATGTTTTTGTATCCTCCCAACCCCAAAAGGGGCGAGTAATGGGATTAAATCTTGAATCTTGAATCTTTTAAGAAGATTGACATGCGTATTACACAAGGCTCTATATTTGTTTCAATTTTATTTTCTATTTTTATGTATGATCTTCTAAAGTTCTGACAACACATACTAATGTTGTACCCGGAGATTTCTGTATAAATAGCATCCCCACTTTGTGGAAATTTAGTCACAGCGCGCGTTTATCGAACTTTTAAGTGGGCATTTCATTAGGCTTTTATGATTATAATAGCATTTCGCAACTGGATACTTTGTTAAGATAAGCATAATTATTATCGACCATATTTAATAGTTGCGACCCTTGCTTTGCTTTTGTTAGTTCTCAGCAGTAGGCTAATAATAGCATTCCCCATTTCCTGCCTATAACCTACAGGACACTGTTATATACATAGGCCTAATCTACATTCTGTATTATAAGGCTACGTTCATGCTAAGCCCGGCAAGTTGCCGTCAGCCAGTTGCCGCCACCAGTGTTCACGGTAGAGCCCGAAGTTGCTGTCCGGCGAATTGCTGCCACACTTTACTTTGTATACAAAGATGGCGCTTTGACCAGCCAGCCGTTTTTTTTGTGACAAGCGACAAAGCATTTTGCTGGCTGACGGCAGCCGACGGCAACTGGCTGGCAGCATGAACGTGCATCGCCGGTTTTCATGGTGGGAAAGAAGAAAAGGGCATTACCACAGATTCCAACCAGTGGCCGGCGGCAGCCGACGTCAAATTGCCGGGTTTAGCATGAACGTACCCTAAGTCAGTCTCCGCGCAGCGAAGAAGCGTCACTAGCTGAACATAATTATTAGGCCTGTATTGTTTGTTTTATACGTAAATAAATGTATAAACTATATCTATTATAATTAATAATGTTTAGGCCTGTACTTTATAACATTCGTATCTTTAAATTTCCGGAGAAGGACGAGTAGGCTAAGCGAAATCTTTTTTGTTTGTTTTTTCATAACTCGAGATCGGAGTTAAATTAATAGTTAGTTAGTTATTCATTGCTTACAGGGTTCAGCGGACTGCAAAGAGCCGAATCAGGACCACAAAATCAAGACCACAACTTCGCTAGTAGTAGTAGTAGTAGCAGTAGTAGTAGTAGTAGTAGTACTGTAGTAGTAGTAGTAGTAGTATATTTATTTAGTAAAATTCTTTAATTTTTTTTATTTATTTGGTTTTGTTTATTATTATTATTATTATTATTATTATTATTATTATTATTATTATTATTATTATTATTATTATTATTATTATTATATTTGGGTTTTTTGTTAGTAGTGGTAGTAGTAGTAGTAGTAGTAGTAGTAGTAATAGTAGTAGTAGTATAAGTATTAGTATTATTATTATCATTATATATATATATATATATATATATATATATATATATATATATATATATATATATATATATATATATATATATATATATATTCAAAGTTTATAGGGTCCAGCAGGCTGCCAAGAGCCGAATCAGGACCACTCATTATCATTGATGCATGATCATATGACAGAATCATCAACCATCAAAATGTATGAAAGTGATTTCATTGTCTTCAGACACAGATGAATACCTACCCTGTCATCAAATCATTTTTATCCTCCTCCTCCTCCTCATTATCGTCGTCATCATCACGATCACAATATGATTGATTATTATGTGTACTATTGTCTTCAGATTTAGATGAGTGCCTGCCCAACCCCTGTCAACATGGAGGTAGCTGTACTGATGGTATCAACTCTTACACCTGTAACTGTGCTACAGGATATTCTGGAACTGACTGTGGAACCGGTATTTCACATTAATTTATTCTTGGAAAAAATAATAAAATAAATAAATGAAAATTTTAAAAAATATATAATAATAGTTTATATATGTGTCTTGACCTTCGGCATCAGCTGTTGGGGAGGAAGTATTATGAAACAAGACAGGGACAGTTTGGATAAAACGATTAGGAAGGCTGGTGGGTTGTTGGGTGCAGAACAGGATGATGTGGACACACTCTGCAACTGATGCACGGCAAATAAACTGAAGGCCATCCTTGATGACGCGACACATCCGCTTAGGCAGGATTATGAAAGTAGGCAAATAGAGCGCAGTGGTAGATACAGGGTGCCGAGGGCTAGGACATGCAGATACGCAAATTCTTTTTTACCTAGATCTGTTTTAATGGCTAACCAGAATAAGAGAAGATAAGAATGATAGTGAGAATGTATGTTTTGGTAATGCGTATTATTTATGTTTTTATGTGTAGTGTTTTTAAGCTGTTTTTGCTAATGTGTATTATTAATTATAGGTGGGCATGTCGAATCAATTTCCTTTTTTGGATTAATAAAGATTTATTGTATTGTATTGTATTGTATTGTATTGTATTGTATTGTATTGTATTGTATTGTATTGTATTGTATTGTATTGTATTGTATTGTATTGTTTACACAATAGGTCCAATGGCGATCGAGATTGCACGCATAAATAACCAATCAAAACCATTGAGAAAAAAAAAAACTTTTTGCACCAAGGGGGAAAAAAGAAAAATGAGCAGCAACTGTTTGTCTTCAACTTCCCTTCACGGATAAAAATTTTATAGTGCAAGAAATACCTGTAGATCTAAATCTGATGAATAAAATTTAAAAAAAAATAATTTGGAGGTACATGAAACTGTGTGGTGAGTGAGAATTAGTATTTTTTTTCTCTTCTTTCATCTCCGGACCCCCCCCCCCTCCCAGCCCCCCAAAAAAAGAAGGAGAAAGAGAGAGAGAGAGAGAGAGAGAGAGAGAGAGAGAGAGAGAGAGAGAGAGAGAGAGAGAGAGAAAGAGAGAGAGAGAAAAAACTTTAAAGGAAACAGATCAATCACTTGGAAACGGTAACCTCCATATCCCATATATGTATGTGTGGAGAGATAGAGAGAGAGAGAGAGAGAGAGAGAGAGAGAGAGAGAGAGAGAGAGATTTAATTTATTTATTTATTTATTTTAATTAATTTTTTTTTTTGTACGAGTATTTGACCTCTCCCACAATATGCAAGCCCTCGCAATCTTCTCCATAAAATCTTCAATCATTGCAATAATTCTAAACAATCTCCAGACGAACACCGTCGTTCGTGCTCCACAAAGAGCAAAGCTGATATTTCCCGTCTTCGGCGACATTCTTTTATTTTTTTTTTCAAGGGGGGGGGGGGAAGAGAGGGGGGCGGGCGCCACGAGCGGAAGAAATGAAAAGAAAGAAAACGATATTCCTAATGGATAATATAATGGATTACAACAGGAGTGCCCAATACGTCGATCACGAGCACCTTGAGCGTCTTAGCTTGTAAGTGCGCTATATAAGAGCACTCTTTCTTTCAGACATAAATGAGTGCCTGCCCAACCCCTGTCAACATGGAGGTAGCTGTACTGATTGTCGTAAGAGGACTAGTTTTACTCTGCTTATTTTAATATTTAGCTTGGTTAGTCTATGTAATATTAGAATTTCAAAGTTAAGCAGCAGACGATGGAAGTAATCAATCGTAGCAATAGCATACTGCCGCTTACACACAGTGGCAGCGAACGGTAAGAGTGAAGGCAATGACATCATCGTAATTACGATAGGCGAGAAAGTTTAACCAATGAGACGCAGGCAGAGCGGTTAGAGCCAGTTCTGACTGTGTCAAAACCTAGCATAGCTTAATTGAGTCGAGTTTAAACCGAGGAAGAGTACACATCTACACCGCTACTCAGCTGGTAGTAGGTCTCTCCAGAAAAGACTAGGACGCAGGACTTGTGTAAATCCGAATTCACTCAAGTAGCCACTGGCCTGATATTGTCACGAAGGTAAATGAACATATTTCTGTTTCATCGTGATGTATTATATTATTGTTGAATTATGTTTGTGAAATTTGCTATGCATAGAATTGACTTGTTAGCCCCACTTTGCCTGACACGTGGAGAAGCCGACCACGAGGCAAAAGACGACCAGCCGACGCCATCTTGAATGATGTACGGAACCACTGTTGTTTAACTTATATGTGTGCTTGCAAACCAGTGGCTGTACAAATGAATGTGTATAATATTATTAATTCTTGATGTGTATAAGTAGCCATGTTTTACAGTTATGAATGTATAGGAAATTAGAGTGGAGATTCCAGTGGACCACGGACTTAGCAGAATGTTCGTCGCTTATAGGCCTATATGTAGATGTGGAGCTAATCACTGAGGGCTATTACGACCTTCAGTGAGACGCTCTGCACACACCTATCATTCAAGGTTGTGCAGAATTTCGTCTCATATGTTACAGACGAACAGGCGTTCTGTAGTGCGCCCAACACTGCCTCAGACGAAACCACGTCGACGCATTAGTTGGCTGCAACGGTATCCCCAGCATTGCGCGAGGAAAGCCAACCAGTCTACCCACAGGGAAAAACCAGAAGAAGACAACACAAGTTGTCAACAAACCGACCACAGCACAGCACGCCAGACGGACAGTTAAGTCTATACACGTGTGTGCACAAAACACTGAGAGCTACAGGACCACAGTAGTCCATTTCTCATGAACTATAACATCCAGTGCCCAAGGATGAACTATTAGCTGCATAGACTATCAGCGATCGAATTATTCACAGTGACTATTTAACGTTTAAGGTAGATTAGTACTTAAAAAATCTTGTATAGAGTAGAAGAAATAAATGTGTGATGTTTAACTGTTATCAAGTGGCTGGACTACATATGATTCATAGCTGTGTGAAAGCTAGTGTGACAGTAATCTTTTACCATTTTTCTATCTATCTCTGTAACCCAGCCTTAAACACAGACCGAGCTAAATAAATAAATTTATTATAGTAATCCACAGGGTGACTAACTAGCAGTTCCCATCGGATAAAGCGTGAGGTTTACATCATTCCATTGTGCAGAGCCCTAAAACCCATAAACCCACGTGACACTGATGGTATCAACTCTTACACCTGCATATGTGCTGCTGGATACAATGGATCTGACTGTGCAACAGGTAATACTCATGCACACGCACGCACGCGGCCACCCACGCCCACACGCACACATGCATACACACACACACACACCTACACACACACACACACACACATACATCCCTGTCCACAATGAGGCAGCTGTACTGATGGAATCAACTCTTACACTTGTACATGTGCTGATGGATATACTGGATCTAACTGTGCAACAAGTACGCACTCACACACACACACACACACGCACACACACACACACGCACATACACACACACACACACACACAAAACCTTCTTATACATTATTGCTATCCATACAGGGAGCAGAACTGCAGTGCGTGGTTCAAACAATACAAACGCACTGCAGCACTGGATGGAAAGTAACAACGATTAGGACATCTCGGAGCACCAATGCAACAAAGATGAATACATCCTTCATACTTGAAGTTAAAACATGCAGATATACAACATGCAAAACGCAAACAAATTTTAATAACTTTGAAACAACCAAACCCGTTAACTTTAACTGCGGAACTTTGTCCTTTTTATTTATCAAAACCACACAATTTCAAGAAGGAAACAAGGCTCATAGCCCAGGGGGCATTTTAGCCAAAAGTAGGGTAAAGAAAGGGGATGGGGGGATGAAGAAAAAGGGAGGGGGATTATAAACACATTAAATAAAGGTAATGAACGGCACACAAAAAGAAGATTGTTCCAAGACAGATCTCTGAATTGTCAGTCCCGCTTTAAAGTTTACATTGGCTCAGTATGGAAAGTAATGTTTTCTTTCAAAACGGTTGGAGCAAGAGTTTTCTGTATTCGGACCAAACACCTGGAATTTACTTCCTCTCCTTTTTAGACAAACATCATCATTCCCCGCATTAAAAAAAATCTGAAGACGCATCTCTTTACAAAATACCTTGATTACAGTAGCTATGTATTGGGTTGTGCTGGCAAGTGTTAAAATCTCTCATCTTGATTTGCAAGTTTTATTCTCACATTTTTGTTGAGCCGACATACATGTTTGATTGTAGCTCTGTATAAATAAAATTGTAGTTTTTGATTTGTCCTTATTAACATCACATCAACTATAATACGAGGAAAAATAACACAAATATATCACAGTTTTGAAATAATAATAAGACGGTTCACAGGACAAGAGAAAAGGAAATGCACATTATTTAAATAGTGACTACACAACTCCAAAAAAAGGCTTAAATTTAGCAACCTGCTCTTTGATTTAATATTAATCAGCTAGTTAAATTTAAAGCTTTTGGATGAGTCCAAAAGTAATTAGGTAAAAGAGAGGCCCTGTTTTCCTTAAGCACCAAATTTTTACATGTAAATAAATAATGAAACTCCTCACCAATTTAATCTGTTACACATAGTACACACTCGTTCTTCTCTATGTTCATTATTGTATCTTTGAGATTGAATTGGCAGTTAACAACATAATAAACAGCACAGGTCGTCAAATACGCCACCCACCACCTCCCTCCTGAATCTTCTCGTCTCCCACACCCTTCTAGCGAATCATGACACTGGATCGTTTAGAGTATTACACAAAGGCATGTACTGAAATCTCTGGTTATAGCAGATGTTTATGAATGAATCATGCAATGTTGCTGGTAGCAATGGGACAGGGTAGCTCAGTTGGTAGAGCGGCTTACTAGTAACCGAAAGGTACTTTGTTCGAATCCCGGTTGGGTCAACGTGTGACCATATTATTTTCCCCTTACCATGAAATGGTTCGCTGGTATCAGAATAATATGACCAATAGTCGCCTACTCGCTCCGGTATAATGTACAATTAACCTTAGCCGGTAGCAGTCAGTGGTCGGATGATGATCAGATAACAACTTACCAAAGTGTGAAGTAATTCTGTAATTCCATTCAGACCATTTGTCTGAAACTCATACACTTAATGTGATGTCAATATCACTAGCAAGCAAATGACATCATCCTCGTCTTCATCATTCATGCGTGCTGTTATTATACTTTTAGAAGCCCTCGTTGGGGTGCCGGGATTTTATGTATAAATAATATTCCCACTTTGTCACACTTTTATCAGTACAACTTATGTTAATTTGATGAATAAAATATGATGCAACAACTTTCTCGAAATTTAGTGCATTAAATTAGCACTGTTTCTGTCATTCTCACTTGTACTTTCTCGTTCTAATGTTCTATCAATCTACTATCTTCTTCGCTAGACCAGTCACCTATCTCTTTTTTCGTGAAAACTGTACCAAAACTCCTCATTTGTGCATGGGGTCTGTTTGGTAAGGTTATTGGACGTTTCTGCCAAATGGTCACTACGGCTTTCTATGGTATTATTATTTAGCAATGTAGGCATTTTATATGTATATGTATATGTATGTGTTTTGTTAATATTTTATAATGGTGTTTATACTCTATTTGGTTTTTGTAAACGGGGTCTCGAAAAATTATAAAATAGCCTCAGCGTCTCCTGCATGGGATGCCTTTATTGTAAAGTGACCGGGTGGTGTAAGTGCCTTTAGTGTTGTCATTATGGTTGTTTCAGCAGATCTTTTATATGGATAGCCCTCTTTCAAACAAGCTGTGGCTCTTTGCAGTCCGCTGGACCATATAAACAATTACTAACTATTAAGAGAATAATAAATAGAAAAGTACTTCTAGGTTTGTCGTTCTCATTCCACCATCCTCCTCCTTCTCATCATCTTCATCTTCCTCCTCCTCCTCCTCCTCATATATATATATATATATATATATATATATATATATATATATATATATATATATATATATATATATATATATATATATATATATATATATATATATATATATATATATATATATATATATATCGTTTTTTTTTCTTTAAGAATAGTGATGATGATGATGTGATCTTGTAAGGCGCCAAAAATCCATGTACATAGTGTTCATGCTCTATGTGTGCTGCTGTGGGTGAGCAATGGTGTAAATATGGTCAGTGACGTTTTGTTTTTGCTGAAGTTGGGTGTAGCCCGAAATATTCAGATGGAGTTACTGGTTATTTTTTCTTTCTATCGATTTACCAAAGTTTTCAGATGATTTATGGAAATGTCCGCACGCAACATTTTTTTTATACGCGTTTCTCATTAAAATACTTATAACAAATTTACTGTATCAGTTAAAAAGAACAATATTAGTTAAATAAATAATTGCTTTGGTGCTTGCAATAAAAATGTCACTGTTTTTTGTGCAATCTTGCTTTGCCTTGTTGTGTTGAAGGGACATCACCGTGTCCATCGCGCTTTGATTTTTTGTCATGGTTTTATTGTTGATATAGATGTGAAATATCGTTGTATGTGTGCATTATGTGTCATGTATTATTTTTACTCTTTATTACTAATTGTGTCAGTATATTAATCATCATAAAATAATACTACTACTAACTGCTTCAAAATGCGAATCTCGACTTGACTTACAGCTTGAAGCTGTGCAGATCGAAACAGAATTAGAGCTAGAAGCAACAGCGGCTATTTTTATGCAAGGATATTTCACGTAGTCCTGCAAGCATTCGTTCGTAAAACATCGAAAAGATCCGTAGGATCTCAACTTTGATATGATGATGGTGATCATTGTTGTCAGGGTGGCGACGTGGTGATCGTCCTTAACGCTGATGCAATAGGACGTTAAGCTTCGTTGTTCCTCCTCGTAAAACATCGGAGAGCTTCGCTCGACTCGGAGAGCTTAGCTCGACTTCGGTAATTGCCTTTTTCGGCGAATGACTGGAACTAGTTTGGAAAATACAAGTTCGCCTCCCGGCAGGACATTAGACCAGACCTGGTCTGGTAGTTCTTTTTTATCATTCTAAAATAGTCTTATCGCTATTAACCTTTTTGTCCTTATCATTTTATATAACAGAACGTAAAACTTGGTTTCGTCGGAAATTTAGTGCTTTAAAAATTACCCCTGTTTCTGTCATTCTCATTTGTTCTTTCAGGTTCCTAATCTGCTCTATCAATCTATTATCTTCATGAAGTTAATCAGACCAAAAACCTGTTTTAGAGGACATTCTTATTGCATGCGATAATGCAGATTTCCAAAAACGAGCAAGAAATGTGTCATATTCTTCAACTAATACGAAATTAATCAAGTGATAGTTGTTTTAACAAATTGTAAAACTCACATTTCATATATTCCTGGTTTAGTTATTATTACCTCAGATCCAGCAATGGGAGCTTAAAAATGCAAAATTTGATATTGATTATTCGCTTACAAAAAAAAGAAAATGTGCAGTTAGTTGTTACTAAGACAAGGGAGTATTTAGAGAAACAATATGCTAACCATTAAAAATCTATAACGACTGCTCAGTTTTAAAATCATTAGAAACTGGAGCTGGAATTGCAATTCCTGACTGAAAATTTTAAAATATTGTATTATATTGGAAAGAATATCTCAACATTTACAGCAGAATTGTATTCTATCCTTATGGCTTTAAATATCGTTTGTAATTCCCCAATTACTTTCTTTAACATCCTTATATGCATTGATTCAAAATCTGTTTTGTATTCTTTGCAAAATTGGTCTTGTTAAACAAGAACATATATTTTATGTGAAATTATAAAGTCTTTAATAAATTATATAATATTTACAGGTTTGGAGTCACCTTTTGCTGAATTCCTTCTGATTCAGGCATTTACTGGAATGATGTAGTTGATAAATTGGCCAAAAAAGGAGCAACGAAAGCCTAACATAATAATACGTATAACGATATAAAGCATTCGATATTTGATTTATTGTCCTTATTTCAATAAATATATTTAGTTGAAATAAACTCAACATTTCTATAGTTAAAGAGAAAAAAGCACAAGACCCTTGCTGTATTATTTTCTTGCCTTTAACTTTTAAATGTTCGCAATAAGCTTGTTCAGGAAGAAATCATGAATGTCAAAAGGATATATATATATATATATATATATATATATATATATATACATACATATAGATATATAGATATATTCTAAAATATAACAAAAATTATCAACCTTCTTGCCTATACCTTCCAATAAGAAGGTTGAGAATTTTTCTTGTCCAAGGCATTTTTGTAGAATAATTCAACCAAGAGTAAATTCATTAATACCAAGTTTTCAAAACATGTAGTTTGTACCTGTTTACATCTAAATCTGTTCAACATATTTTACATGAATGTCCAATTTTGGTTCCACTATATACAGATAATAACAAAAATATTGAAGGATCCATTGACATTTTATTGTATAGTCCTGAAATAGCAGATATTGGCAGTATAATTTATGTGTCCTCAGTTGGTTCAGTTTTTACTGTTTTATTACTTTTTATGTTATGTTTCAACTTTAAATTGTTAGATATGCATTTATGTTTGTATGTCCATTCGTGAGGAAGAGTATATGGTCTAAAATCACACGTACGCGAACAGACGTTAAAATAAATGATTGAATTGAATTGAACAGCAAATTAGATGGCTGCCAAATCTTCGAGATGCTGAAGGCGGCGGCTTAACGGAAAGAACAACAAACAAATAATAGAATTAATAATTAAATGAAAAGAATGTGCTAGAAACAATGGATTAAACTGCATAAGGAAGAATTAAGTTGTAAAAAATCTGGATAATGTAGTTTTTTTTTAATTAGCGGAAACAAGCTTCTTGCTTCTAAACAAAAACAAGAAGAAATAACAACCAACACTAGAAAGAGGCAAAATCATAAACCAGACGTGGTGAGGGTTAACATATTAAGTACATAGATTTGTTGTAAATAAGTCTTTTTTTGGTGGGGGCGGGGGGAGAAGGGTGGGGGGTTGGTATTAGGTGGGGGTGTACATAAGTACTTGGTAAATCAATCAATAACATATATAAGTATATAAATACCTAACACGTTCCTTGGCATTTTTGATATGATGATTTCAAGGTGGCAACGTGGTTTTTCTTCCTTAACGCTAACGCAATAGGACGTTAAGCTTCGTTATTCCAATGTCATCAAACAAAATTTTATGTAATTCGAAATCTTTGCAGCTTATTTTTCAGGCTAACGATAAATGCATGGCACCCTAATTTCCAATTATACTTTGGATATATTCTTTGGCAGCATGTGTATCAACAAACAATAACACAAAATAAACTGTTGAATTTTTTATATTTCCACAATCGCTTTTCGGTTATAGGACCTTCCTGCGACCCACAGCGAACTTGCCCAGAAGAAGAAGGAAAACCAGTGTGTGGCACTGACGGCACAACCTACTTTTCTAGATGTGTTATGGAGCAAATTGCTTGCGATCCCCAGTGAGTCTTCTTCTTGTTCTTCTTCTTGTTCTTGTTCTTGTTCTTCTTCTTCATCGTCGTGGTCGTCGTCATCAAAAGCCATCGTTCTCGTGGTTATTGATTTAATTTAATTTAGTTGTTCTTATATAGCGCTTTTCCAGCTCAAAATCTGCTCAAGGCTCTAGCTCAAGCTGCCCGAGGCGCCCACTTGCAACCTTTGGACGCATAGTCTGATACTCAGACGACTCAGCACAATCCTTTACGATCGGGAATGGAAGAGAAGGGACTTAGTGCTTTCTGGGAGTATTTGTGTAACTGGCAATTACCCGTCCGTGCGATGGAATGCGTGCGTTCACATACTAAACCTTGGCTTATACCCTCATCGGAAGGAGTAGGGGCGCAGTGCGTGAGGGTCCTTGCTTTCACTGCAGGCCGTCAACGGGCTTGGAAACACTCCTATACAGGCTGCAATTTGAAGCTATGCACTGTGTTGAGGAATTGGCTTTGGACTTTGATGTCCGTGTTGATGTCATTGGTGTTGTTGGTCATCATTTTGGTCTTTTCTGCACTTAATTCCATTCCGTGGGCTCTGGAGGTGGTGTCAAGCCTCTGTACTAGCTGTTCACGTTCTTGTTCCTCTCCAGCGAGTCCATCAATGTCATCCGCAAAACGAAGGTTGGAAGATTGCTCCCCCCCCCCCTATGCTGACTGTGCCTTCGTGATCTGCAAGGGCCTCTGACATGATGCGCTCTAGGAAGATGTTGAAGAGTGTTGGAGAGAATAGGCATCCCTGACGCACACCGATTGTGGTTGTGAACCAGTTTCCGATGGCGCTGTTGTGGAGGACTGCACTGATAGCCTTGTCATACAGGCTTTTGATAGCTTCAATAATTTTAGAGCTGATGTTGTACACTCTCATGGTTGCCCACAGAGCTGCATGCCAGACTCGGTCAAACGTCCTTATAAAGTCCACGAACACATGATATAGATGTTGTTGACATTCAATGCTTCAATTGTTTTGCCACTGCGTACACCATTGAGCTAACTGCTGTCTATTGTCGTCATCCTTGTCATCAGCATCATTGTAATTTTTGACAGGATCATCATCATCATCATCATCATCATCATCATCATCATCATCATCATCATCATCATCATCATCATCATCATCATCATCATCATCATCATCATCGTCATCGTCGTCGTAGTAGTAGTAGTAGTAATAGTCGTCGTCGTCATCATCACCATCATCGTCATAATCAGTTTGGCGGTCGTTTCAGGTCATAGATGATTGTGAAAAAATTGTTGTAATTCATATTTGAAGTTTTGGATAAAACTTTTCTTCTTTCTTTCTTTCTTGTATTGATGTCACTGCTCTAGAGATACTGTGCTTTTGCTGGAAAAAAAACAAAGAATCAAAACTGGATATATTTTTAATAATAATTTGTTAATAAACAAATAAATAAATAAATGAATAAATAAATAAAAATCTTCATAATTTTGTTTGTGTTTCAGGCATCAAACAGATGTTAAGTTTGATTACGAAGGAAAGTGCAAATCCCAAAAAGGAGAATTCGAATCTGAACCTTATAAAAATGGAGACGATTCAGAGAAAGACAAATGAATTTATCCTGGGCCTGTCGCGGTTTTGCATGGTTCAATGAAAATAAATTCATTTTGAAAATGCTACACATTGTGTGACTTTCTTCATATTGCCTTTCAATCATAAATGAGACATTAATGTGAACGTCTGGATGCGGTGTGCTTTGTTCATTGTTTTAGACATTGTTTTTAAGGAACGGAGATTACTGTGTTATTCACGGTTTCAAACTTAGTCAACAAATCTGTATTACTCCCGAAAGAAATATAGTATACCACATTGTAGCCAGACAACAATTAAAACCAATAAAAGCATCAACACAAAATTACTGAACTCAAGATAAAAGTAAGAAATCGTTAACAATTTTCTACACTCACACTATATATTTCGCAACCTATCTGTGTCTCCGTCTGTCTGTCTATTTGGATGTCTATGTGTCTCTCTCTATTTCCCATACACACACACTACACTGTCACAGTCTGTCTCTGTCTATATCTCTCTCACCTAGTTCTGCTTTTTAATTAAAATCAAAACAACTTTGCAATGGCTAAGATATAAACATATATAAATATATGTCCTGTGTGTTCTGGCACTAAATCGCTTGCCATCACTCTTCCCCAAAAAAGGTAACCTTCGGGAGTATGAAAATTACCGCACCATCAGCCTCGTCAGCCACCCTAGCAAGGTCCCCCTGAAAATAATACTCAACAGATTTAAACCCAAGCTCAACAAATCACAGCTGAAGAACAAGCAGGATACTTAAAAGATTTTCAACCTCAGAATCATCTGCGAGAGAAATACCTACAGCACCCACAACATCTATACCACGTGTTTGTAAACTTCAAGAAAACCTTTGACCGAGTTTGGCATGTAGCTCTGTGGGCAACCATGAGAATGTACAACCCTAATATTATTGAAGTCATCAAAAACCTGTATGACAAGGCTACCAGTGCAATCCTACACAACAGCGCCATCGGGAACTGGTACAGAAAAACAATCGGCGTGCATCAAGGATGCCTACTCTCCAATACTCTTAAACATCTTCCTAGAGAGCGTTTGGAATGGAAATAAGTGCAGGGAACCAAAATGATGATCAACAACACCAATGGCATAAACAAGGACATCAAAGTCCAAGGCCAATCCCTCAACACAGTGCATAGTTTAAAATATTTAGGAGCCATTGTATCAGACAATAGGTCCCGACAAGAAGTCCTCTCCAGGATCGCAACTGCTGCCCTGACAAGGTTGAAGCCCATTTGGAAAAACATGACAATCAGTCTACACTCCAAGATAAGGCTGCTGCGCTCCCTTTTAATCTCCATCTTAAAATATGCTTGCGCGCGGACGCACACTCACACATACACACACACAGACATACACAATTAAAATCAACACTTCTAATGACAACACCAGTTGCAAAGGGTTCACTCAAAGCACGCACGAACAGACACGCACCTCTATCATCATTTTCACAATTACCACCACCGTCATAAATAGGCCTACTTGAAGGGTTGTGTTCCCGACCGAAGATTCGACACAATATTAATTTATAATACACTTATTTCATGCAAATTAATTAAATTATTTTTATTTTCAGTTTGCATTAATAATTTTGTGGTCGTACAACAACAAAAGCCCTAAACTCATGCTGCCCTTAACGTGATAGTTTGGTTGCAATTATTTAATTATTTATTTATTTATTCGTTTTATTTTATTTATGTCTTTTAAGTAATGTATATTTTTTTTTTTTACATTTATTTTACATTTATTTTCTTTACATTTGTTGTAAACTCTTTTTTAGCAGTTTGTTTTATTTATTGGAATTTTCTTTTATGTGCCTATTTATGTTATTTTTGTTTTAACAATTAACCCTCTACAATTAATTAAATTGCAAGTTTTTTTTTTCAACATGGGCATCATTACAATAGTCATCGTTGCTGTTGTCAAAGTCGTCACTATCAGTATTATTTTTATTAATGGCTAGATGAGTAGATATCATCATCATCATTATTATTAACAATAACAGCAACTGCAACATCAGCAAAGCTACAAACGCTCTCACTGCCGATCTAAATAAGGGAGGTAATAGCCACAAATTACCAGTTTGTGGAGTATTTTCTTCCCTTGGACGTGATGATAGCTTTACGGCTCCACTTGAAGAGAGTAAACCCCGCAAAGTGCACTAGACTGAAGTTCGACCTGGACAAACTGCAAGACGTGGAGGTGGCAGAAATATTTTAAGCCACACTTGGAGGTAAATTTGCACTACTGCTCATTTTGTGAGCTAGTGAAGTAGATGTCAACACCATGACCACCACCTTCAACTCAGCTGTGACAGACACCACCACTGAGATCCTTGGTAAGCATCAGCCAAAGAGGAATACGTAGATCACACCTGAACTTTTGGGCCTGTGTGATAAACGAAGAGAGATGAAAAAGAAAAAGAACACCTCACAGGGAGCTGATGCCTACCGAAAAATCAACAATGACATCCGAAAAGGCATGCGCTTAGCAAAGGAGAACTGAATAGAAGATCAATGCCAGAAAATAGAGAACAGTCTGAACAATAGCATGCAATAGCAAGAAGACCTACCAGACTGTGAAGCGGCTGACAAGGTGTTAAACAGCCCAAGGTCTCCACGATCCAAAGCAAGTCTGGCATATTCCTTACAGAAGAACAAGACGTCTTGGGTAGATGGACAGAGTACTGCTCTGACCTTTACAACCACACATCCAACGGAGACCTATCAGTTCTAGCTTGTCCCGAGAACGGAGAACAAGAAGAAATCCTCCCGATTCTCCGAGAAGAAGTTGAGGCAGCAGTGCAGTCGTTGAAGAAAGAGAAGTCAGCGGGAGTGGACAACTTGCTTCAAGCAAGAGGAGAAGCGATGATTGACGCTCTCACCATTATCTGTAACAAGATCTGGCAGAGTAAGGAGTGGCCTACACCATGGATCCAGTCGCTTGTCATCGCTCTTCCAAAAAAAGGTAACCTTCAGGAGTGTGAAAATTACCGCACCATCAGTCTCATCAGCCATCCCAGCAAGGTCCTCCAGAAAATAATACTCAACAGGTTGAAACCCCAAGCTGAACAAATCATAGCTGAAGAAAAAGCAGGATTCAGGGCAGGGCGAAGTACCACTGAACAGAATTGTAACCTCAGAATAATCTGTGAGAAGTACCTACAGCACCAACAACATCTATATCATGTGTTCGTAGACTTAAAGGCGGCGTTTGATCGAGTCTAGCATGCAGCTCTGTGGGCAACCATGAAAGTGTACAACAACAGTGTCAACCTATTTTCTCCGTACGGTATTTAAATAAGTGGCTGTTTCCTTCATACAAGGAGTGATGGGGTTTTCGGGCTGGTAGTGTGTGTGTGTGCGAGCGTCCTTTCTCCCTCTAAACTAAACTAAAAACTCAACTAATAAAATAAAGTGTTAAAATTACACATTCGCATTTATTCAGAAAAACATATAACTACCCCTTAATAAAAAAAAAACAACAACAAAGAATGAAATCAAAGAAAACATACAATGAATTAAAACATAAACGAGTCTAACACATATAAAAGCAAAACAATCTGCATAAAATGTAGAAAAAATCACTCTCTCATCTTTGGGGTTCCTCTAATAAAACACATACACATATAATGATACACAAAATAATAAAGCACACATAATTATGCCCCCCCCCACCTTTTGTCCCTGATAGTCCATTATACAATGCAATATATAACCAATTCACACCATTTTGCACTGTCACTGATTATAAAAGTCTTGTTGCACAGTTTTTCTTGGTATTTCCTTAATTAAAAACGTTTTTACCACAGTTCCATTATGCACAGTTTATAAAGAACAGTTGTTTAGAGTCACATGGTATTGAAATCCGCACAGTTTCTAATGTAGAAATTCGTGGCTTCTTCTAAAACTTAAATACACACACTCGCAATCTCTCCTTTTTCACCTCTCTCTCCCTTCTCTTTCTTCCCCTTTCGCAGCCTAGGTGACCCTTCCTGTCGTTACGAGATGGCCCCAGATGCTATCCCAGCCGTACACTCTGTCGGCGACACAAAGGTCAACCTATCAACGGACTCAAACAGCGACACAAGACTGCTGCTGCCCAGCCGGTTCGTTGCCTTCAGTGATGGCTACAAGTCCGTCCTGCAAATAATAATAATAATAATGGATACTTTTCTAGCATAACTTTTATATATCTATTTTCCATTTAAATAAATTAAATTATTGTACAGTGTTTCACTCCTAAATTCATTAAAGAGATTCAGGATACCAAAAATAATTATACTATTTAAAAACTAGGCTAACATAATTATTAATAGTTGCATGATCACAAATTAAAATCTAAATTACATTTCAGTAGCATAGTATGTCATTAGTCACACACACACACACACACACACACACACACACACACACACACACCCACACACACACACACACACACTCTCTCTCTCTCTCTCTCCCCTCCCTCTCCCACCTCTCTGTCTTTTTTTCTTCTCTTATGTACTTCTGTCAACCTAAATCTAATTCTCTCATTCATAAAGTCTATATAATGTACATTTCCTCACCCTATTCCATTGAAATAAATACATTATAAAATATAATGTGCGTTTTAGAATAAGTTACATTATAAAATAAAATATTATTTCAAAGTTATAACAAATTACATTAAAAAGCAAACCAATTAATTTACATTAGCATCATGATGGACACATTTACATAATAAAGTATTATTGACTTCCAGCATAGTATAATAGGATCAATCCTTACATAGTTACATTGGCTTTCCTAACATTACTCATTTCAAATTAGGATAAAATCTTGTTACACATTATTAGAAAAAAAATTATGTATATTATTTAGTAACACTGACATATAATTATTATACATAATTTAATTATTACTATTAAACATTAAACATAATTTTTAATTATTTATTATTATATAAATTATGCTGAGTTTCTACATTAATATCATAATAGATAAAACCATATGAAACTTTAAAAGTAAAACTATAATACCTAAGAAATTTGTGTATTTAACACTTTGTTAAAAAAAGCAAGAAATAATTTACAATGCATAGGTGTATATATCACTATCACCTCACACCCAGAATTATTATACCCCCTCAGCCACAAACACATCCACACAGCCTGATTTCTTACCCACTGTCTTTTATATATTTATCTCTCTATATATAAGTGCGATGGTGTGTGTCTGTGTGTGTGTGTGTGGGCATGTAGAAACGACGTTACAGTGACACACTCATGGAACTCCACATGGTTTATTTTGACTTTTTTGGAAGGGCGCCCTATTTTGACGTCAAAATAGTTCCCTGCTGAGTTAGAGCTGTTTTAGGCCTAGGGTTAGGTTAAGGGTTAGGGTTAGGGTTAGGGTTTGGGTTAGGGGTTAGGGTTAGGTTTAGGGATAGGTTCAAAAATTTGAAAATGTCAAAATAATGTCACGAAAATGAAAAGTGTGTCAAAATAATCCCTGTTTTTTTCACAACAGTCATCATAATGTCGTTTTTACAAAAATGTGTGTGTGTGTGTGTGTGTGTGTGTGTGCGTGTGGGCATGTAGAAACGACGTTACAGTGACACACTCATGGAACTCCACATGGTTTATTTTGACTTTTTTGGAAGGGCGCCCTATATTGACGTCAAAAAAGTTCCCTGCTGAGTTAGAGCTGTTTTAGGCCTAGGGTTAGGTTAAGGGTTAGGGTTAGGGTTAGGGTTTGGGTTAGGGGTTAGGGTTAGGGTTAGGGTTAGGGATAGGTTCAAAAATTTGAAAATGTCAAAATAATGTCACGAAAATGAAAAGTGTGTCAAAATAATCCCTGTTTTTTTCACAACAGTCATCATAATGTCGCTTTTACAAAAATGTGTGTGTGTGTGTGTGTGTGTGTGTGGGGCTGTATTCATGGCGTTTTGGGTTTATAAACCTTGCACACTTAGTATACAATGGGTTCACAAACAAAAATGGGGTACCAATTTGTAAACCCATTTTGTTTTCCATTGAAATGCGGTGAAGTGCTCTTTAAGTGCATGCAAGTGCAGTTGTAGTGCATGGAAGTGCAGTTGTAGTGCATGTGCACTTAAAGTACACTTGGCCAAGTGTAGTTCTAGTGCATGTGCACTTAAAGTACACTTGGCCAAGTGTAGTTGTAGTGCATGTGCACTACAACTACACCAGGTCAAGTGTAGTTGTAGTGCACATGCACTACAAGTACACTTGACCTGGTGTAGTTGTATTGCATCTTCCAGACGGGTAGGATAAGGAACTTTCCTCGACGATTAGGGTAAGGCAGTGCCTCGACGATTAGGGTAAGGCAGTGCCTCGACGATTAGGGTAAGGCAGTGCCTCGAAAAGGGTTAGGGTCAGGGCTAGTTGCAGCGCTGCAACTAGCCCTGACCCTAACCCTTTTCGAGGCACTGCCTTACCCTAATCGTCGAGGCACTGCCTTACCCTAATCGTCGAGGAAAGTTCCTTATCCTAGCTGTGTTTTTGAACAAACTTGACCTACTTCGTCTCTAAGAGGCGAGGAAAATTGCTAAAAGTAGCCGTTTTTCGAAGAAAGTTGACCTAATTCGCCGCCTAAGAGGCGCGAAGTACGTCAAAGGACCCCATTTTGACATGAATACAAGTATGTGTGTGTGTGTGTGTGTGTGTGTGTGTGTGTGTGTGTGCGTGTGGGCATGTAGAAACGACGTTACAGTGACACACTCATGGAACTCCACATGGTTTCTTTTGACTTTTTTGGAAGGGCGCCCTATTTTGACGTCAAAATAGTTCCCTGCTGAGTTAGAGCTGTTTTAGGCCTAGGGTTAGGTTAAGGGTTAGGGTTAGGGTTAGGGTTAGGGGTTAGGGTTAGGGTTAGGGATAGGTTCAAAAATTTGAAAATGTCAAAATAATGTCACGAAAATGAAAAGTGTGTCAAAATAATCCCTGTTTTTTTTACAACAGTCATCAGAATGTCGTTTTTACAAAAATGTGTGTGTGTGTGTGTGTGTTTGAAAGTAGGGGGTTGTGGGGGACAAATTGAGACTTGCCAAGTTGGTAGTGAGTTACCTTTTTTTTGTGGGGAACTTTTTCCCGTTACTCCACAAGGCAAACCCCAAAACCTGCTTCCTGATGCTATCCTTCTCTCCCCTGTGCAATTTTAGCGACTCCCCCAAAAAGACGCTGTTCTGCCGTTTGTGTGTACGCACACACAGTACACACATTTTGGACTCTTTCGAGCTTTCGCTGGGAAGATAATGAGGTGACGTCATGAGACAATTTCATTGGCTGAAATTGGGACTGACCCTTAGTTATGCATAAGATCCGTTTCCGGTTTGAATAAGCCATGAGATGGAGCCCGCCATTGTGTGGAAAGATGTTGTGAAGTTAAGTTGTTCTTTTAGTTCATGTTGTGTTATATTGATTGATTGATTGATTGATGTAACCATGATTGATTGATTGATTTATTTATGTAACCATGCATCCCTGTTGCATTACACCCCGGCCACTGACATTATAATAATGGGGGAACAATACCAAGGAAGCGAGTCATACTGTTGAGTAAATAGGCTACAGCCCATCACAGGCTGTGAAGTCCGTTGTTGGCAGCCATCTTCTTCTTCTTCTTCTTTGTTGCTGGCAGCCATAATATATGTTAAAGAAACTTGCTGCACTGAGATGTTGAAATACTGAAGTTTGGGGTAAATTAGCTAGGAGCATGGACCAAAGCTTTTCATGAAAAATATAAATGGCAAATATACTGTTTCTTATGCATGCTTTGCTGATGAATTTGTTGGTTTCGGTTCGTTCCTGTGCACGAGTTTTTTCTTTTTCCTGATAAGTAACCACAATCGTCATGTAGATCACTACGTTACTATGTTAGTTTAGGGCACCTTTTTCTAGTTTAGATAATTTTCAGTTTTTATTTTTTGTTGAAACAAAATTACTAGTAGCAAGATAACTGGCATGTTTACATTTAATGTAGTAGGCTACTCAACTAATGAAAGACGAGAACCTATAACACGTGACTTTGAAGGTCATGGCTGCTACTAGTGAAAATTGTGCTTTGACCTGGTTGGACTTTGCTATGATTTTCGATAAAATCAGTGCCATTATTATAAAGTTAAGGATAAGCATCAACTACAGTCTTGGATTGACCAGTTTCTGGTAAATTGTAATGAGTTTATGGTGTGGTATGTTGATAATTTAGCAAAATATTCGCGTACCGTTTACCGGAAATGCATAGGAAGTGTCGTCTGCTACAATGTTTAATCGATAGTTTTTGGTCTGTAAAATTCCCCTTCTTGTAATGCTGTATACGTTTCTTTTATTATAACACCTATTATGTAATTAGTGGTTGGCTTAGCTTGAGTATTAAACGTTAAATGACTGAACAACTAACATAAAATTTACCATTAATGCCATTGTGTCAAGCTAAATAAATCATGTTAAATACAAAGTGATCTGATCTAGCCAAGTCAACAAATCTTACACAGAACATTGCAACAAGGTTATAAAATTAATAATAATAATATTAATAATAATAACACAAATATATTCTAATTATATCTTTGTAATAATACTTGTATTTCTTTACATCATGGTCTCAGGAGTCTTTCTGCCAAGTTTTATGATTGTGTGTAAAGTTAGTTCAAAAAACATGATTACACTGAATTTTACTATGTAAAGATTACAATGTCATCTATCTATCTACACACCAAAAATGTTGGTTGCATCTTAAATAGTTTCTGAATTATTGGCATTGAAGTGCAAATAAGTAGTAGTAGTAGTAGTAGTATAAGTATTTTTATTATTTCTTTAACAGGTGCTGAAGAGTTTTCCGGAGTGTCTGCAGGCGACCATCTGTCTTCACCTGAAGTGGCTGAACCGTAATCTTAACACCTGTCCTGCATTTAAGGGCGCAAGTGCAGGTGAGATATGCAGTCTACTGACAATTAATGTAGTTATAATTTTGTTGATTTTTTTATATTATTGTATGTTTCTTATAAAGCGCTATTTTTAGCTTAAAAGATATAGAATCTAACAGGATCTAACTCGAGGTGCCCGCTTGCTGCCTAATGACCTGTCTTAACTTCAAGTTTCGTGAAGGTTCAAAAACTTGTTTTCGAGGTTCTCAGGTCCCAAACAAAGGTTGCTGAAGCTTTTTGGAAGAAAAAAAATTGAAATCTGACATATTGGAAAACAAGTTTTTGAACCTTCACGAACCTTCCAATTAAGACAAGCCCTTTGGCGCATCGTCTGACTAACCAGACAATAGAGCACAATCCGGGATGACCAGAGATGGCAGAGAACAGTCCTAGTGTGTGCTAAATCCACAAGTACAGTACTAACAAAAGTTGGAGGTACCCTAACATTGGTCACAATTTTGAACTGGTTAAGAGGACTGTTAATACTAACATTATTATACAAGCACTTAGTTGCCAATAGAATCACTAATATGTGGAACAGTCTGCCAAATGAAATTGCCACTGTTGGTTTCTAGCTTCCAAAATGTATTCCACTGATCTGCAAATTGGGAATAGGCAACATTTTTTTCAGGTGGTTGATGCCTGATGTTCCGATCAAAGTTTCAAATAAGTGTGCTCCAAGCACGTTATCAAGAGGGTAAGAGGTTTAACAGGATATGATGCCAGCTATAATATTCTATAGTTTGACGATTATTAGGATTGGCTGTGTCTCAGTAGTGTCCATTGCTAATAATTATATGACTAATAGGCCTAGTTTAGGCTAGGTTTTGTACACTTGCCCTCCAAAACTAATTCATAAAACCAATCTGTATTGTCCAGTTTAAGCTGCACTTCAAATGGTGTACCTTAAAATTTGCTTTTATTTACCAGCGGCAGCGTGTCCGGTGAAGGCAGTGACAGTGATTTGGAAGAAATAGCAGAATTGTCAGCCTCAGAAGGTATGTAATACTTTTTACTTTTTAAATGAAGAGAATATATATAATCTAATCAGAGGTTTGCTCAATTCGAGTGACTAATTAAAAGAATGTTTCCACTTTTAGCTTGACATGGATTTTGTTTTACATTATTATTTTGCACCCTACCTGAAAACAAAAAAGACGGGAGACTGGTCACTATTAGTTGCTATGTGCTTGATTTTTTATTCTAGCTATATTGTTTTCTTATTTGTCCCACAATCTGTTAAACAGTGTGATATATTAAACAACAAATATAATGTATTTCATTTTTATAAAATGATGCTAGATTATTATTCTGCATTATTCATGTATACTTGACATCATTTGTGGGAACAAAACAGGATGGGACGTATTACAATCCACACATGTACACGCATTCAAACGGGGTCAATACATTTTTAAAGAGAGTGGTTTTATATATATAATTTACATTAAGCGTTCAAGAGCTGCTCAAGGCGCTGGTCGATACAGGATCTAACTCAAGCCGACAGAGGCGCCCACCAGCAGTCTTTGGGCGCACAGTGCGAACACAGAAAGTTGTTGTGCAGGTCAGTGATCTTTTATGAGACATATATATATATATATATATATATATATATATATATATATATATATATAGAGAGAGAGAGAGAGAGAGAGAGAGAGAGAGAGAGAGAGAGAATTTATTTTTAACTTTTTTTTAATTGTTTATTTTCTTGTGTGCCAGGGGTTAAATACAAGCCAGCAGCACCAATGTCTCTCACTTCGATGGTAACATCTGATCCACCAGCAGCAATTCCTGTCTCATCAACAGCAGTGCCATCGTCTCTCACTCCATTGAAGACATCTGATCCTCCAACACCACTTCCTGTCTCATCAACAGCAGCACCACCGTCTCTCACTCCATTGAAGACATCTGATCCTCCAACACCACTTCCTGTCTCATCAACAGCAGCACCACCGTCTCTCACTCCATTGAAGACATCTGATCCTCCAACACCACTCCCTGGCTCTTCGTCATCTTCCTGCAAGCTGTTTGTGCAAACAAAAAGTCCAAAAAGCAGAAATGACAGAATATCCACCAAGAATGGAGGCGCAGGGAAGAAGTCTTTGCAAAATAAAGACTTTATGACAAGTGATCAGATGAAAGCAGTTAAAAAGCACTTTAAAGCACAGATAGAAAGTTTGCAAGTTCCTAGAAAAGCAGAATGTGAAAGTGTGTTGAACAACGAACCTTTTCTTGCAGGGAAGTCTTGGCTGAAAATCAAATGCACTGTTCAAAATGAAATTGAGAAAAGGGAACGTGAAGTCAGAATTTTAAGGCTTCAGAAACGATGAAATGATTTTTCTATCATCATACTGACTATTTTATCTGATATGGATGTTGCTAAGTGCTGCAGGTAGTCATGATTTATTACTTCATATTCAAATACATGTATGACTATGAGTGATGGCATTGTTATGTGTGTGGTCAATTATCGGAAGTCCAATTATTGGAAGTCTATGTACAGGTAATTTGCAGAACGATTGTTTTGATTGCCAGAGAACTTGTACAGAATTTGTGCAAAGGGACACATATGCTTAGGAGAAAGATGAATGAATAGGTATATTTCAAAATTCTGTATTTAGATTGATTTACACTGATGTGTGAACTCCCGTTGGGGTGCCGGGGGTTTCAGTCTTCTTCGCTAGACCAGTCTCCTACCTTTTTTCTTGAAAACTCTTCCGGGACAAGACTCTAGTTTGTGTATGAGGTCTGTTGGATCAGCTTGGGAATATTGGACGCTTTCTGCCAGGTGGTCACTAGGGCTTCCTATGATGTTATTATTTAGCAATGTAGGCATTTTATATGTATGTGTTTTGTTGATAATTTATAATGATGTTTGTATTCTATTTTGTTTTTGTAAACGGGGGTTCGATAAGTTGGGGTGAAGCCTCAGCCGTCCCCTGCATGGGATGTCTTTATTGTAAAGTGACTGGCTGGTGGAGAGCTTTCGGTTTTACCACTAGGGTTGTTTCAGCAGATCTTTTATGTGGATCAGTGGTTGTCCGGTCCTGATTTGGCTCGGAAGAGTCCGCTGGACCTAAAGCAATAATAATGTAACTGATGTGTGACCACCACCCTCCCCCTCCAAAACTCCTCATTTGAGTATGGGGTCTGTTGGGTCAGCTTGAGAATATTGCACTCTTTCTGCCAAATGTTCAGTAGGGCTTTCAAATATATTATTATTATATATGTAGCAATGTAAGCATTGTATATATATGTATGTGTTTTGTTGAAAATTTATATTGATGTTTGCATTCTATTTTGTTTTTTTAAAACGGGGGTTTCATAAATTAGAGTATAGCCTCAGCGTCCCCTGCGTGGGACTCCTTTATTGTAAAGTGACAGGCTTGTGGGGTGCCTTCAGTTTTACCACTACAGTTGTTTCAGCAGATCTTTTATATAGATCAGGGGCGAGTCCTCTTTCAACCTAGTTGTGGTCCTGATTCAGCTCTTTGTAGTCCGCTGGACCATGTATGTAATGAATAACTAATTATCAATTGCTCTTAATCTTATATCCCCACTTAAACCGACATTAACATATTATAACCTTACAGGTTTTAGCGTAATTCTGAAGAAATGTAGATTACAACAAAATACAATGTAACATGCGTTAAACTTACGGGGTGGTGGTGTAGTGATTGGGGTGAATGGAGACAGACGGGAGAGGCAGACATTTGTGCTTGACAATATTACAACCATATAAAATTAGCAAATTCATTTTTTAAAGTTTAACATTGCACTGGCTTTGTATTCTATAGTATATATATTGAAACATCCTTAAATGTGAAAAAAAAGAACTACAAGCTCAGTTTTAGATGCCTACTGTTACGTAAACTTGTGCAGATGAATCTGAGTTTTTTAAAGCTTAAAAATACTTTTGGAGGTACATTTCTAGAATTTTTGATTTGGTTATATTTGACACTGATTTGTGGATGTGAATGTATACTTCTCCGTTCATTATAAGACTGCGGAGCAAGTTTGTTTTCAAAATTATTATTATTCGTTTATTGTTATGTGTAAAGAACCATATTGTTGAAAGATATAGGTAGACAAAATGTACAAGAGAGCTAAGATAAAATGGAAAAAGCTGAGGGAAAACAAAGCTGTAGTTCAGCCATTTTGGCAGGTTTTATACATATGTTATTGTTTACACTTTGTTGTTGGTCTTTGAATGGAAGGTGTGGTATATATTTAATTCATGACTTTATATTAACACAAATGCTGCACTGGCTTGTGCAGATACATTTTTCTTTGTAAAGACTTAAAATATTTTTCAAGAATCTGTGCTTTTATTATTTTACACTGATTTGTGAAGCTCAATATCCAATTTTTATATCATTATCGACCCCCGTGGGGGTGCCGGGGGTTTCAGTATAAATAGTATCCCCATTTTCTGGAAATTTAGTGCTTTAAATTCCCACTGTCATTGTCTTTCTCCTTTGTTCTTTCTGATTCCTACTCTGTTCTGTCAATCTACTATACTATCTGCTTCTGGACCAGTCACTTACCTTTTTCTTGCAAACTCGTCCAAAACTCTCCATTTGTGTTTGGGGTCTGTTGCATAAGCTTGTGAATATCGAATGCTTTCTGCCAAATGGTTACTAGGACTTCCTACGATATTATTATTTTGCAATGTAGACATTTTATGCATATGTATGTTGTTGATATTTTATAATGTTTGTATTCTATTTTGATTTTGTAAACGGGGGTTTGATAATTAGAGTATAGCCTCAGCGTCCCCTGCGTGGGATGCCTTTATTGTAAAGTGACCGGCTGGTGGAGTGCCTTCAGTGTTACCACTAGGGTTGTTTCAGCAGATCTTTCATATGGATCAGGGGCGGGTCCTCTTTTAACCAAGTTGTGGTCATGATTTTATGGTCATGATTCGACTCTTTGCAGTCCGCTGGACTCTGTACGCAATGAATAACTATCAGTTGCTCTTAACCTTATTTGCCCAGCTAAATCTTCATTAACATAATAATTACAGTTTTTAACGTAATTCTGAATAATGGGTTATTGCAACAAAATAAAGTGTAAATTGTGTTTCAATTACAACCCCCTTTCCATTTCTTCAAAAAATTTCAAAACAGGAGTTGGGGAAGGGTGGGTTAGGGTTGGTAAGGGTGGAGTAATAACTGGGGTGAGCGGACCCCTTCCTCCCATTGTGCCCTTGCAATTCCTGTTAGAAAACCCCTTCCTCTTTCTCTACTTCCAACTGCAAAAGGGATTCTAAGGTGCCTATGATCAAGCTCGCTAGAGTGACCAAAGTTTTGGGACGCACAGGTTCTCTGGGACAGTGTACACAAGTCTGTGTTGAGTTCCTGGATGACAGCAACTGCTCAATCATCCATAACGTGAAAGGACCTGTGCGTGAAGGGGATAATCTTGATATTGCTTGAGTCTGAACCTCTGCGTGAGGGGGGGGGGGATAATCTTGATATTGCTTGACTCTGAACCTCTGCGTGAGGGGGGTAATTCTGATATTGCTTGAGTCTGAACGTGAAGCTAGGATATTAAGATGATCTTGCTTCTCTTTTAGCTCTCCATGTAGTTTGTGTGGTCACTTGTTTCCTTTGGTGGCATCATCTAATAGAGTTTAGTTTTGGAGTATCAGGCATGAGCATGCATCTCGGCTCTTATATTCTATACATTTCCAATGAAATGGATCAAAACCATCTGAAAAAAATAAATGGCTATGGCAGTGCTTAAAACAAAACAAACAAAGGGGATGAGCGGAGAAGTACGTTTCAAGAGTCTTTGATTTGGTTTAATTTACACTGATTTGTGAAGTTGAATGTATAATTTTCTGTTCATTATTAGACCATGGAGCAAAATTAATATTATTCATTGTTTTATTTTATTGTTAGTGTAAGGAACCATAATTGTTTCAAAATATAGGTTAACAAAATGTTTACGAAAGCTAAAGTGGAAAAAGCTCAGCGAAAACAACACAGTACTTTAGTGACATTTGAATGGGCAGCACTGTCCATTTTGGCATGTTATAAATGTTTTTTTTACACTTTGTTGCTAGTCTTTGAATGGTAGGTGTTGTATATATTTCATTCATTACTTCATATTAAAACAACTGCTACACTGGCTGGTGCAGATAAATCTTTTCTTGTACAGCTTTAGAAATATTTTTTTTTAGAATCTGTGATTTTATTATTTTACACAGATTTGTGAACCTGAAGATATAATTAGTACATTATAGGACAGTTGAATAGAGCAATTTCTTATGAATAATACGTCACATCAAAATACGTGTTTTATTTTATGTACTTCAGTTTGAGTGACAAAATTAAAAGGAATATATATATATATATATACATTTGTGAAGCTCAAGATATAATTTTGAGTACATTATAGGACAGGTGAATAGAGCAAGTTCTTATGAACAATACTGTACTTTATAATGTGTGTTTTATTAAGATGATGTACTTCAATTTGAGTGACAAAATTAAAAGGAATGAACCATTCTATTGAATTCTGTTTTTCAATGTTGACCGTCTTTGTTTGCTGGTATTAAATCTAAATAAGACTGTATGTGTACGTATTGTTTATGTGTACGTCTTGTGTGTGGTATGTATGCATTCATATGAGCTAAACTCTAAGATCTCAGAACTTATATTTTATTGTGAAGCCGCAAACATGTACATAACTCCGAATTACAGTAATAATGGAATATGACAAAATAAATAACACTATTGAAACTTGCAACATTATTGCACTACATATATATTAAACAGGTCAACAAAGGAAATTTTTATAAATATACATCAAAATATGAAGTGGAAAGAACCATTTGTTCAAGAGAAAGTGAAAGAAATATTTTAAAAAAATGAAACGGCTTAGAAATATAAAAACAGATAAACACTAAGAACTCAAAACTTATGTTTAATTGTGAAATCCACAAACATGTACATAACTCAGAATTACAGTAACAATGGAATATGACAAAATAATGCACACAAATATATGCACACAGTGTCCCCCATACTGCATACTGGTACTTCACAAACCCAGGTAAACAGACACAAATCTATTACATAGGCTACATTATATCACACCTGTTTACATTACGATTTGAGCGTAATAAATAATATCTTATTCCGCGTTGCCTCTTCAAACTCAACTTTGCCAGCTGCTAAAATTACGTTTTCAGCATAATATCTGCTTGAGGAAAAAAAAAAAGTATAATTTTCGGTTTTTAGATAGCACAGGTTTAATCGTATAGGCATACATGTTGCATTTCCGTTCGATTCAGGAATGGCGCAATTATCAAGACTTGTGGATTACATCTATTTTGTGCTAGCAATAGATATAACTTGAGTTAGCCTAGCAGGTTAATTAGACCAAATGTGTAGGCTGTCATGAAGGAACATTTATATGTTTGGATTGAACTACATATGACGCACTTGCTTTTATCTGCTATTCATTGTCACATTTTGTGGAGTGTTCAAAGATGGAATGGCCAAGGAAAGGCAATAGTATTTTAAATTATTTATTTTCAAGTGGAAACCTGACTTGATATTGAACCTGCAAATTTCATAATAAGAAGCTTCTCTGAGATATTAACTTGTGTGAGACATGTCATGTCACCCAACTCAGTTTGTGCTTCAGTACTAGCTTGCATAGGAGCAGTAAAGCAGACAAGGTAAGGTATAAATTTGTTAGTTTATTTATTTTATTTTTGTATGTTTATAATGTGTTACTGATGATTTAGAAGAAGTAAACACCAACTTAAACTAAAGTGAATATCTTTTCTTGGTCTATTAATTATTTGATTCCTATTTAGACCCAAATTGCGTGACAAAGACATTCCTCTTTAGATTCTCAAATTCCTCTTTGTACCCTTCTGGATTCCTCTTGGTTCTGCTTGGGTGTAAACAGGTCTGATATATATATATATATATATATATATATATATATATATATATATATATATATATATATATATATATATATATATATATATATATATATCAGTAAATGAGTAATGTTATAATATGTAACCATTTTTGAAGAGAAAGTGAAAGAAATATTTTAAAAAATTAATCAATATAATCATGATGAAGAAAATAAGCGGAAAGCTTGGACAGAGTAAAAACAGCCTGTGGAGACAGATGTTTTATATTTTATATACTTTTAGTTATTGCTCACTTGTGGTTCTTTTTTTTTTAAAATCTTTTTTGGTTTCATCTCTCTCTCCCTCTTGCCTCCACAGTCTCTATAATATTGTTCCCAAAGTCTACAATTTTGCTTTTCTTTGTTTAATAATTATTGTTTTTATATAACACACTTTCCAACGACAAGTTTCTCAATGCGCTGTTAGTACAAGGGTTCACCGAAATAATTAGTCTCATTGAGATTGCCCTACCAATTAGACTAACCTTTGCTCTTTTGAGTTAAATCACATTTTGAAACAATCATTATAAAGGTAATAATATGTAACTTAATTGCATTAACGTTATCACTACACCAACTAGCAAAATAGCATTTAAACATTAGTTTATTTTATTCAGTCTTTCACTTCTTTAACATGCGTATTATGAGTCTGCTTAACAGGTTTCACATTTGGTATTTGTTTAATTACACCGGTGTTCATGCTGCAGCAAAGCAGTTGGTACGCCTTTGTTTTGGAAATGGCAGGCTGCAACAGACTCAAACAAATATGTACACTTTTCATCAACAATAAACACTATAATAGCACCAAGTGAAGTTTTATATGGTTGATCTTCTTCTTCATAAGTAAATTAAAGTCCCTAAACATCTTCTAAACATATTAGGGACTGATATTTTTGCAATAACCAAAAACATTGTAATGTGTGTTTGTGTGGTTTTATTTGCATACTTTGCGAGGCACATTGTAATGTGTGTATGTGTGGTTTTATTTGCATACTTTGCGAGGCACCTCATGAATATTCATCATGCATAATACCTCAGAAAGCAGGTGTCATACTGTTTTAGTGTAATTGTGTTGCTGCAACAATTTTGTTTTTACATCAATCAACAGGTTCGGTTTTCTTAGTAAAATTTAAATTTTGTTGAATTATATGTGAAATGTGTGTTTGTAGGCTGTGTTTTATGAGTTCCTCACAACGATGATTGTTTTGACTATGCAAAAACATGCACACTGAAGTACCCCATAGGCTAATACAATCGGGTATGTGTGTGTGTGTGTGTGTGTGTGTGTGTGTGTGTTCCCCCGAATTCTCCAATCAATAAAAACAGAGTTTGATGTCCAGTGTAAAGGTAATGATGATGATATAGGCTTACTGTCATTTAATTCTCTGATAGGAGTGACCGTACACACGACAAAGTTATAAAACGTTCATATCCGTTTCCCTACACATTCTTTGTCATACATCAACAAAACAGAACGGACAATATCCTCCCCCCTCCCCCTTCCCCCATCTCCCCCCCCCCATCTCCCCCCCCCACTAAGCTCACAAACTTCTTGACCTGGTCAACACAGTGCAATAAAACACGCACACAATACAAAACCATAAAAACAAATTTCTGCTGGACAATATAATGCAATAAAAATTTCTTGCAGTTGGATTTAGGCCTACGTTTAATTTCATTGAAGGACTATACACATTGTGATTCATACCATTCTGTTGGACTGCAGTAAACAGTTGTTTTCTAATATTGGACAGTAGAATGCTATAAAATGAAAAAAAAAAAAACACCTCTTTACCATTTCAGAGAAGGGTTTAGTAGGATAAAACAAAACAAGCATGGGTACTCGGACCACACAACAAGCGCAATGAGAAATTCTACAAATACATCACAGTACTATCTAGTAAATACTACGCAGTTCTGACCAGCAAACCGGTACAATATGCTTTACCGTCGTACAGCAATAATTCTATGATGTATTGTTGCACTTACAAATCACACCTTGGACAGGTGAGAGATGAGAAATCGACATAAAGGAGACAGAAGGGCTAGTAACAGTCAGACAAAAAAAATAGAAAGAGAAAGAATAAAGAGCATAATAAAACTGAGCAAAGTCAAATTGACAGACAGTAAGAATGGGGGGCTCGTAAAGTGGGAAAGTCACAGCTCAAGGTGGTCCGGAAGAAAAAAAAAGAGAAGATTGAAAGAAAAGAGCGGAACTATTTTTCTCTAACAAAACGAAGGGCAGACCTGAAGTGAGCAGTCTCTATAGAACTCTGTACGGCGTATCGTTGCTTCGTGAAGACCTAGAAGATGATAATAAGGGGTTTCAGTGCTGCAGCACAAAGGGGTTATGTTGATGGTGAAAGAGAAGGCAGATGGGTCCTTTTGGAATGGAATTGGAGGGGCGTTTTGGGTGATTATGGAAGTTAGAACAGTATTGGCACTGCTTATTCATCCGACAGAATATGAACTAGGCGTCAAGGAGGGAGCTTTGTGCTGTGTGCAACGACACAATAGACGCTGCTGGAAGGACAGAAAGAGCCCTGGGCCACCCTCGTAGTGCCAAGTCCCTAGAAAAGCTGACTTGGACCAAACCTCGGACCCCACCCCTCTTTTGTTGTTGCTGTTTTTGTTGTTGTTGTTGTTATATGTTTGTTTTCCGTAGTTTTGTGCACCTCACCCTGAAGAGCGGACTAGCAGAGTGTCTCAGTGGTGTAGAGTGCTCGATAGGCATGCAGTAGAAGAACCTGGGTTCGAATCAAGATGTTGACGGGAGATTTTTCCTCACAGTTTCTTCCCTTCTCTTAATATTGTGATTGACATTGATACGTTTCGGTACGGCGGCACATTAAAGAGCCGCCCGGCAACTCTCTCTCTCTCTCTCTCTCTCTCTCTCTCTCTCAAACGAGCAGTTTACAGGCTACAATTTAAAAACGGATGTACACTGATGTCGCTCGGGGTGGCTCAGTTGTTTGACAATGCGTTTTCTGTTGATAGTTAACAGGGGTCTTGGGCTGCTAAAGTTTGATCCTGATTTCGGTCAACTTCGGGAGCAACTCTTTGAGCAGGTAAATGCGCTATATCCTCACAATTACTTTACCTTTTGAAAACGACATTTTCACAGAATAAACCCTTCGCTGCCTGTAATCTCAAACTTTAACGGAATCACTCTGCTGACGACTGTCAACCGACCCTAAATGCCTGTTCTGTCCATTTTGTTGTTGTAGTTATTTTAGAACCTTAATCTCTTTTCTCCTCCTCCCTCTTTATCCTTCATCCTCCACCCCCTAACCATCATCATCGTCCTTGTCCTCATCAACATCATCACCAAGCATGACAACACTCTACATGCCTGTGGCTGGACTGACCGTTTTGTTGATGTCGCTGTTCTTAGCACCAGAAATCTCCTTCCCTCGTTGAGCAGCCACTAGCGGCCTTGTCAACATAGCAAGGTGTTGCAGCTTCCGGGAAAGCAAACATCGCCGCACGGCAAAGCAAGCTGCTGCAGGAGGGCGCCAACAAGGCCGGAGGCTGACAGTGCAGTAGCCTTTGTTCCCTGCACATCCCAACCCCACAGCCAATTTGCTGCCGGACCGGGACTGACCCAGACCGTCTGAGACCGACTGGAGGTAACGCATTATGAATAGCTGGAATCTGAACCATACAATTTGGTTCGAAAATACGCATAACGCCGCGCCCGCGTGCGGCGCCCTCACGCGGCCGCTCACACACACGCACACACACACACATGCGCGCGCGCTCACACACATACACACACGCACACACACAGATTTTAAAAAAAAACAACATATGGTTCCTGTTTAAAAAAATTGAGAGAGAAAATTCACAATTTCCTCAACCAAATAACCTCTTTAACATATCGTCTTGCTTTAAATTCTTGGGGGACAAAGTACTGCAAAAAATAGCATAACTAGGACACTTATCATTCCTGACTGCAGTGTAACAATACAACATATTCTACAGAACATTTATGCTGTTCAAATTATAAATATTGACTATTGGATAATCATCGCACAATCTTTAATTCATAGTCCTGTGGGACATTTTCTATTAAAAAAAATGACAGACGATCCTATTATTCCATAAACAGTCATCGCGTGAGGATGACCTTAATTATGAGAATATTGCATAAGTTAGACGTTACTGTGTTATATGTATTTATTTATTTATTTATTTATGGTTGTTGGTGTTTGTTGATTTATTCCATTTAAAGTGCGGGAGGCTTGCGCCTATTTACACTAAAGTGTAAAAGCAGGATATGACAACACAGTTATCACTATAAAATAACAAAACAACCCCATTAATATGCACATACAACTGCATTCAGCTCATCTTTCATCTCTCATCTTTACACAGTGTCAGCTTTATATCGCTCTTTGTAAACTTAAATATATGTACACACAGTTACTAATTAATAAAATTTATAAAATTCCCGTCTAACTGTTTTGTTATTTAAAGACAGACAAGCCAAATCACCCAACATACCTTCATACGCAACTAAGACAACGCTATTCAATACCTAACTGATAAGCGCTGTAGCTTTCAGATATAAAAATAGCATGCTTATTCATAAAACCATACAACTCAAAAATACATACACACTTTACGAGTTTGATTGTACTATTTATGGTCTGATTTGGTTTAAACAAATGTTTTATTCAAGGAAAAACACATCATTACAAACAATGATTTACAGGACAGGCAACAAGCGAGCTTATATAAGCCCAACCTGTATAGCAAATTCGTGGTTTGATAATTTTAAACATTAGTTTTGTTTTCTTAATTATTTCACTATATCAGATCAAGTGTTGTTGATGTGTGCTTAATTTGTTTTTTCCTCCCCCACTGGCAATGTATCACTTCCTCCTTCCTTTCCCTAGTCTTCTACTACAACACCCACCCCCACCCCCACCCCCTTTTTTCCTAGTCTAAAATCACTTCGGTGAATAGACGTCAAATGAAATTAACAAAGAAACATACAAACAAAGAAACACAGATGAAAGCTGAAGGTTTAGTTTACTTTTGGCGAAAACGGTTTTACCATACAATTCGCGTTGTTATTACATTAAACAATGATCAAGGGGGCTTTCGTTGCTTCAAACCACTGCTGAAGTTTGGATTTTCCATTTGACTGAGAGTGATTTCCCCTGATTTAACGGTACATACATACTATAGCCTTGTGATCTTTGACCCTAATGTCGACTGAACCACAGTGTGTCTTTGGTGTCTGGGGCAGGGTATAGGTTCTATTTTATCAACCTAAAACGCAAAACCTTGCCTAACCTTTACCGGGTTCTGTCTCTTACCGCCTTTGGTAGATACTATTTTTAGCTCAAGAATATTGGCCAGCTGTTGCTTTTTAAAGGCACAAACGACTTACGGAATTTATTAATTACAAAAAAAATATCTATGCTTTCGAAAAAAGAGTTTTTGTTTTTGTTGTAAGCTTTTTTTGTTGTTGTTGTTTTAGTGGTGCATGTCACAGCAGATCTCCAACGAAGAATACAAAGCATGGAGATGAGGTGTGCTACAGAAGACTTCTGGGCATTTCCTATACCCAGCACATCAACAACGACGAAGTCCGACAGACCATCACACAAGCCATTGGACAACACGATGACCTGCTCACAGTGGTGAAGAAAAGGAAACTCCGATGGTATGGCCACGCGCGTCGTCAGATCATCAGGTCTTGCAAAGACCATCCTGCAAGGCACAGTGCAAGGAGGTAGAAGAAGAGGGAGACCGAAAAAGAGGTGGGAGCACAACATTCGAGAATGGACTGGTTTGACACTGAGCGAAACCATCAGGGTTGCTGAGGACAGGGAAAGATGGAGTACGCTGGCTAAACGATCATCTGTGGTGCCCCTACGACCTCCGAGTTATGAGATAGGATAGGACAGGATAGTGGTGCAACACTCACTGTGAATGTTAAAAAGATCTTTCGAGGGGGCGTAGTCAAAGTGCCAAAGCACGGCAACCCTTAAGCAGCACAACTATTTTAAACATTGGATTTGATGAGATTTGATGTAGTTTTGATGGTTTTTTGTTCGTTCGCTTTTTAACCATGGGAACACGTATGTCATAACATTTGGGAAGCTTTCTCAGTCAAAGCACGGCAGCAGGCAGCACAGTGCTATTCAGGGCAAAGGGGAATTGGGTCTCTATCCCCTTACCTCCCCCCCCCTCCCTCCAAGAATGTACAAATTTGGCCAGTGTGTTTGTGATTGTTCAGAGCAATCTATTAGTTTCGAATTGCTACTTACAAAATATTAATCTTCTTTTTTTTCTTCTTTCTTTCTTTCTTCTTAATTTCTTTCTTTCTTTCTGTTTTATTTTCTTTCTGTCTTTATTTATTCTTTTTTATTTTCGTTCCCTTCGTACTTTTTCGTTCGTTCATTCATTCGTATTTCTTCCTCCTCCTCCTCTTCCTCCTCCTCCTCATCGTCGTCGTTGTCGTCTTCTCTTTACATTTCCCGTTCTTACTCCTCTATGTAAGCTTACACGACAACGACGTCAAAAAAATAATTTCGAGAAAAGCCAATATAATAATAATACGGAGTCGGAAAGTAAACACACTCTACTCTGAATTGAAGAATGCCATAATCAAACAAAAATAACTTCAAAACTGTATGAAGGACCCTGCTCTATCCCTATCTCTTCAAACAACACATTGAGATGCTTTGACTGAGGAAAGAGGGGACGGCAGGTATGGAAGAGAGAGATATAGATGGCGTGTGGAAGGAAGTGGGGGTGGAGGTGTAGGGGTGTCATCAAGGGATCAGGGGATGGGGGTACGGTGAACAGACCCCAAGTGACCCTACACATTGAAGACAACTCGTGCCGTTACAATGAACGGCTCCGGCGTGTCTGTACGGCGATAGTTACCCGCCCCTGCCCGCCATCTTCCCGGATCTTATAACCTGTAGACCGCACTATGCAGCTGAAGGACCGTTCCGTGAGGTTGAAACTTAACAGATCCTTGCAAGAACAACATAAATGTAAATGTATTTCTACGAAACATTCTAGTATTATAAAGTTAAAACAAGAACAAAAGCCAAAAACAACACATTCGTAACTCGTATGCCTTTCGACAGGCTACAAAGCAATAGATTGCTGTAAGAAAATATGGGTGCTGTCTCAAACAATTGTTCTTATACCCTAATGCGCTTACCAACTCAGACAGTGGCTTAGAAAGCTGACCATCAAGTCGAGGCATACACAAACACACACACACATACACACATACACACACATGCACCACACACATACACTCGTGCACGCGCGCACACAAACACACACACACATACACACACGCATACACAACCCCCACTTATTAATTTGTTTGTAATTTCACTCCAAATCGTTCAGCAAAACGTGTGTTATTTAATACATTTTAGCTAAATAATTTAGTCTAAAATTTAAAAAAATAGACAGTACACGAAATAAAACCAACTTAGCAAGCTGATCCGCTCTAACTTTTAACCCGCTCCATGGCAGTGCATGTCGACTTTCTCTTCATTGATAAACTGTTACGTTGAAACGCGCGCCATAGATCTGATCGTTTTATTTTGCAAAGCATGCAATAATGGAGTGTATTTGCCTTTGATTTGATTTTGCATTGTTGTTAGAAGAAGCTTGGTATAATGTTGATAATTTTAGTTGATCGATATTATTTGAGAATTTTCTAGAGTTGGTTGTTTACCATCGATCGAAGGATCTAGATAGATCCATTAGAAGCTGAGAGGTTCTTTTATGATGAAGAAAGTTGTATGACGTAAGACAGTGACGACGAAGTTTGCTTTGATTGGTTGTGGTGCGTCACGCTGGAGTGTTCTAAATTTTTTTGGATTATAGAGAGACTATATATGTACCGTACTGTTTGAGTTGAAAGTTGAAAGTTGTAGAGAGAGAGAAAGTGGAAAAAGATAATGAGCGATTGTATGCAGTTGTTGATGTACGCTGAATAAAGTTGGAAAACTTCATACGACGACTCCTGCCTTATTGCTTAGTGAACGGGTTGCGTGGATAAACGAATCTGAGTTACACTTATCAGGATTCAAGCATTGGGGCTGTATCAACTACTGATAAAAACAAAAACAACAACGAGTGTAACATAAACATAGGACTACTATTGAAAGTACGTGTACATTTTTGACGATTTGGGCTAGAGTTTTCTTGGGCAATTCAGGCTGATTCTTCAAAGATGCAGGCAGAGGATTCCAAAGATTTGTATTTGTGTTCTTAAGCATCATCCCCAAAATCGTTTCGTTTGGGGTCATCAAAAGGGAAATAGTTGTAATATTTTATGTTGCTTTTTGTGTACTGTAATAATACGTGACATATTTGAAGACTATTTACCGTTTGCTATCTGCATTGCGTGGCCTGTATTATTGCGTGTGCGCGCGGGCGCTACGCTAAGGCATGGGAAACAGCGAGGAGAAGAGCAGATCGTCGGAGATTCTGTTTGAGTAACTTTGTTTTCCCTCCCAGCCCTTACTGTTTGTTCGGGATATGTCTTCGCGATCTCGTCCCCTTTGATCAAGGGACGTTTTTTTTATGAAGAAGGAAGCCGTAGGATTCTATCGTACAGGTTCTAAAAACACAGCAAATGGTTTCGATTTTGTGGGCGAGGTTGGTTTCTTCATAATTCGTTTCGTTGTTCAAAAGATAGGACAAATTAAGCTACCAGTTGTTACGCATGTCTATATCGCTTACTTCACCCACTCTAACCATTGAAACCGCGCTTCAAATAAAGTCTTAGGAATCATGGAACAAATGCCGGAGGCGCCACGCTTTTTAATATTTCGTTCAAATTTGTAGGTTTTGTGTTGCTGATGAAGTTTTAATGTCCTTATTTGTTTAATTTTATTGCACGTCATTTCGCGTTATACTGATATTTCATAAATGGGATTTAAAAAAAATATAACCGCAAATGGATTGAAGTAAGAGAACAATGAATTATATTTAAGAATAAGTAAAGAAGAACCTCTTCATCGTCATATTGCTTTTTTTCCCCTTCTTCAACTTAAGTTTAGACTATTATTAAGCAATATAACAACTGTGATTTAAACTGTAATTTTGCCTTGCTTACAATGTGCTGTGTGTTAAGTCTCCATTTGGGTAATAAAGATCACTTGACTTGACTTGACTCACTGTGAATTAGAAAAGAATCTGCGACCCTGAAATGTGTGATCTTGGAGTCCTTTAAAAAAACAAAGGACGAAAATGCACAGACGGTTATTAGCACACATAGAAAAGAATAATAAGGCATGCCCTTTTCTTTTGGTAGTTTCCTAGACGGGTGAGAGGCGGCTACACAAATACACCCAGTACGCATGCACTAGGTTTATGTTCCCCATCCTCGCTCGCCCAGAATTGTTTTCAGTCGTCTGGGCGTCAGACCATGCGCCAAAAGTATGCAAGTGGGCGCCTCGGGTAATTGAGTTAGAGCCTGTATCGGCCAGCGCCTTTAGCGGTTCCTGAGCTGGAAAAGCGCTATATAAATAATGTCCAAACTTAGTAGTGCAGAGGGTAGGCAGATAAAGGAGGAGGAGGAGTAGGAGGAGGAGAAAGCAGAAGAGGAGAAGAAAGAGGAGGTAAATAATAACACAAAAAAGCGAAATAGGGGGAGTGGTTGAGAGGGGGGGTGGGGGTAGAGGGGATGAACGCACTTCTTCGTTCGAGAACCGAACAGGAGGACGTTGGCAAAACCTCGAGGAAGTTCATTGCTGGAAGCTATATGAGAAAAGGAACAAGAATGTTTCTTCGCCAACTCCTTGTGTTGAGAGGGAGAAATGAGCCGCGGTACTGATTAATTGATACTTACCGCACACTCGAACGTCTCCCTGACAATGAAGCGACTTCACAGCGACAACGAAGGCAAACAGTGGAATCTGCCCAATGCTAGACGTTTGTGCTGTTGTCCCCCAGTTCGCCTCCATCTCCTTTACAGCATCGACTGTGTTACACCACAACCAAGCCCCATCATCACTTAGATTTTTACCTACGACATTGTTTACTTTGTATTGGTGCGCGTACCGGCGTGTTTGCGTACGTGTGTGGGTGAACATATTGGCGAAATATTACTTTATTAATATACATCAATTACAAAAAGATCACAAGCATAATTTGGGGAACATAGATAGGCCTGGAGGAACATGGACCTGCTAAAAAAAATACCTGGGTGAACACAGAACTGGGGATCAAAACATAAAACATAGGAACATCGACCTCATAGAACATAGAACTGGGTGTATACAGACCTGGTAGAACACCTGGGGAGGGGTAAGAGGAGCGCGGAATGGGGGGGGGCGGCAAGGGCGGAGAGTGAGGGGAGCGGGGGTGGGGGGTGGGAGGGAGAGAGAGATAAAACAAACTTAGGGCACAAATGCGCGGCCCTAGAAGCTGACTGTTAATGCAAAACATGTAAAGAAAGCGTAACACAATGCTCTGTTTTCAACTAACTAGCATCATGGCACGGTGATCATCACTCACTCTTGCCTTCAGTCCTTGGCCTGTGCTTGCTTGCTTCAGGCTTAAGACTCAACGTCGTGGAGGTCTCTTGAATTCTGAGCAATTGTTTGTTTCCTTCCAAACCCTTTTCTGGCCATGGGAACAGCATTTGAAAGTCGTTATTTGCCGTCTTGATTATTGGTAAAACGGGCCACAATGGGGGGAAAGTTCAGCTACTGCTTCGGGTTCTGGTTGTGAACAGAACCTCTCGACTTCCTCAAAAGGAATTCAGCAATTCAAAATTCTTCCTGGAAAAGAAAGAATATTGAGCCCTGAAGAGTTCGGGTAGGCCTAGTTGTATAGTGGGAGTGCAAAGGAAAAAGTTCTTCGAACAGTTGGAGCATCCACAGTAATAGAGAGAACAAAAAAACACATTCAAAGGGCTGAGTATTGTGAAGGGAAGGCTGAGCGAACCTTTCTATAAAAGCCCTGTCTTGGTCGGTTTCAGTTAGACTCTGGTGTCCACCAGCGCCTTGTTCAACTCTTTGAGCGGATATGTGGGCAATAGAAGAACAATTCCTTTTTCGTTTTTACCGATAGTGGATGTTAGGTACATTAACTTCAGACGAATTTGTTGACTTTGTGCCCCAATCAAGATTTTACCATTAACATTGACAAATCGCTGTGCTTTTTATTTCTACTAATATGGCTTGAGCTGGATCCTTAATTTGCAAGCGCTTGCGCAGTTCTTTGAACTGGTTAGAGCGCTGTAAAAGAACCTTGCGTTTTATTGTAACATTAACATTAAAAGCGTGAATGGAGAACAGCTGGTGTTTAAATGTCACCCGATACCCGATAGCTCCAAACCTATGATAAGGATTTTAGGCAGAGGGACTGTACAGTAAACTTGCCGACTTTCTGCATCAGCACACCAGCATTCAAAACCCTAAATTGTAGAGTGACACCCTCCTACTACTGTGCACTACGGTTTTCGAAAAGACAAGCATTTTTCAGTTGCATGTATCAGCCATTCAATGTGACTACAGTGTGATGCGGTTCTATCACTTTGTCAAATTTCTTTTTTGTAGGTTACGTGAGAACAGTAAATCTCCTAGCAGGCCGCTATCTAGTATCTTGTTCAGAGGTTCATTGATTAGCGGTGACAGAAGCCGTGAGTGACAGAGTGTGGAAAAGAGGGTGGGTGGGGAGGGTGAGGTGGGAGGAAGAGAAGAGCTACTCAGACGACTCATAACGCGTGTTTGTTTGCTCAGAGAGTTCATTGAGCTGCAGTTTGCTGACGATGCAATGAATGTTAATCAGCAATTTCCCACCAGATTGGGTCTCTTCCATCCCACCCGGTTCTGTCTCTGTTGTCCAAACAGGGAGCATGACTATGTTACCACAGCTCTGTGTTTCATTAATTCCAGACCTATGTTCTGCCAGGTCTGTATTCCCCCAGAGGTATGTTTCCCCCTGGTCTATTCTCCTCCAGGTCTATGTTCTCTCAGGTGCTATGTTCCATCACTATAATTATGTTCCCCAGATCTGTGTCCCACCCCAGGTCTATATTCCCCCAGGTCTGTCACAAATATAACATGTACCTGGGAAATACAAACCTGTGAGGGGACAGACCTGGGAGAACATAGACCTGAACAGTCTTCATGAAACATAGGTCTAGGTTTAGGGGGATATAGACCTGGGGACACAAGATATACTTCTGTTGTGTCTCTGCTGTGCACACACCTTGGGTCTTCGACTTGTGCCTCGCACGATCCCCGTCTCCGTTACACACACACACACACCCACACACACACACACCCACACACGCACACACGCACACCGTCTTCTGCCTCTTGCAACCAACCCGATGTCGTTTCTGCAATTCACACAACCTTTGATCCTCTCACCCGGCTCGGCTCTGATAGTATATTAAATGTGACCCGTAATTGTAACACCGACGCACCCTTCATAAGCGTACATAAAGATGATACATGTTATTCGTCAAGGTCATTTTTTTAAATGTTAGTAATATGCATATTGATGATAAATGCTACGCGTCTTGGTCATTAAAAAAAAGTACAACTGGCGTTGGTATCTTTTTATAACATTTTTTTTTTTTCAAAAGTGTAAATTATTGTTAAAATACTTTTTGGTTCAGATGTGTTGCAACGTTTGTATTTTTAAACTAAATTTGTTTAAATCAGTTGCAAACAAGCGGCAATTTGCCGCGGCGGTATTTAGTACCCCAAATCTTTCTTTCATCCAATTCATGTTTTCCTAATTCTGTAACAGACCTGCCAAAGACTCTAAGTGAACGAGAGATGACATGAACTGTTAAAACGCCGAAGTCTGCCAGTGGGACAAGAGGAGTGTGTGTACTTTGTTTCATTGATTATCAAAGCGCCTTCGACAGAAGTGAGAAGGGTGTCGCGCAAAGGGTTGTTTGGGATCCCCTTCTGTTGCCTATTGTTGCTAGCGGAGGATCATAACCGTTATGAAGCGGCAGCAGGACCTTGCGGTTGGTCTTTTGAGTTCATGATTTTTGTGAGACAACTTTGCCACCCTTGACAATCTTGAAGTGGGGCTGGCGAAAACAAAAGGTCGAGATTTTAATGAAGTTTTATTGGATGCTTTGCAGCGTTATATTTGCCTTGTGAATCACACTAACGTTTACGGCAGTTTTTCAAGAGCTGGAAACGAGTTTAACGAAAGACATTTACGTTTAAGTACGTTGATTTGTCACCAGGATGACCATTCGCGCATGTTTCTCCCGGATTTCTAGTTGAGCATGTCGTTTCAACTTTCAACTCATTCTTCGTTTGTTTATCTTTGATGAACTTGAGTCATGACCGTCCGCACCTTCTTGACATTCAGGCATGTTAAATATCATTATGGCGAAGACATTACATTCTGAAGAATTAAAACTGACATAATATTCTACAAACTATTTTGTCACAATGGCACTGTTTACTGACTGTCACGTAGCAAATACACTGATAATTTTATGTCGCTAAGCGCAGTATGAATGCCCCTAATAAGGTTTATGTGGAATATGCTATCATTAACTCAAGTTCTCTCTTTAAGCGATACAGCTAATCTGTGTTTTACAAAAAAAATATGTGTCTCTCTCAAAATGTGGAAGCAATGTATAATTGTTATGCTACCATAATGCACTTACAAATTTGATCAAAACGCTGTCCGAAATCAGGGTCGGACATGAACTGCCCTAGACGCCAAATGTTCAAAAGTTGTTGTGGGAAGGAAGTGTCTCGGGTGTTTCAGAAAAGGATGGCATTACGTTTGATAGGGTAAAGGACCGAGGGTCAATCGGTTTTGTATCGTGCATTTGAAAATCTGGTGAATATTCTGCCACTGTGTGTACCTAACGATTTGCCTTGATTGTCTTCCGTGCATAAATCCCATTTTAGCCAGATTTGCATCCCTTTGATTCCGGAAACACGCGTCAGAGACGCAGCTTAGCCAAACTTTCGGATCGGAAACGAAATCAAACCAAAATTAAAAGAGAACATCCGAAAGTTAAATATTGGATGAAAGAGAGGAGAGTGTTCAATAGGATTTTCTACAGGAACTGATAATATCCGTGCCACATTGAAAGGTTCAATAAAACTGGTCAAGATATAATACTATTTTTATTAATTAATATTAATTTTTTTGATAGTATAAATTTTTCTGTCCTCCCTGGCATTAAACAGTAGCTACTTTGGAATCAGATTTAAATCTAGGCAAAAACAGTGTGCGGTAATCGCTTTTATTCTGGCTGACTCTGCGCTTTAGACGCCGTGCTTTCCTTCGTCTCAGGAATCGACGCAAATTTCATTAGCTTTGGTGACAAGTACTACAGGCGATACAAATAAAAATGATTGGAATTTACCTATCTACATTCCAAGGTAAGGCTGCTGCGCTCCCTTCATCTCCATCTTCCTATACGCTTGCGAAACATGGACCATCACAGCAGATCTACAACGAATAATACAAAGCATGGAGATTAGGTGCTACAGAAGACTTCTGGGCATTTTCTATACCCAGCACATCACCAACGACGAAGTCCGACAGACCATCACACAAGCCATTGGACAACACGATGGCCTGCTCACAGTGGTGAAGAAACGGAAACTCTGATGGTATGGCCACATCACCAGATCATCAGGCCTTGCAAAGACCATCCTGCGAGGCACAGTGCAAGGAGGTAGAAGAAGAGGGAGACCGAAAAAGAGGTGGGAGGACAACATTCGAGAATGGACTGGCTTGACACTGAGCGAAGCCATGAGGGTTGCTGAGGACAGAGAAAGATAGAGTACGCTGGCTAAACGATCATTTGTGGTGCCCCAACGACCTCAGAGTTATTGGATAGGATAGCAGAATTGGAATTGTTCTCAACTCCATTGTGTTCGCTTTTGCAGCGATTCTTTTACGCTACATTCATCAGATTTCCCCAAAACCACATCGTCACTTCTCCCCCCCCCCCCCTCCTCCCCCCACCCCCTCGCCTTTTTCCTTCTCATCGCTTTTACACTCTTCTTTCCTTCCACCAATCCCAAAAGCCGACTTTTATTCTTTTTTCCCTTCCAGCTCCTTCATTCCGCGTCACTACGCTGATCAAAAACCTCTGAGCTGTCTAGGATCCAGTAATTCTCTCCCTTGAATAAATGGACTCTTTCAAGCGTATTCGACACTTCGTTATTGGTAGCAACTAACTTGTGCACTTTCTTCGATGCCGAGGAAAGGAAGATGGATATGAGGTGGGGAGGGAGGGGAGTAGAAGGTGGGGTTAGAGAAGAGGAGGAGAAGGAGGAGGATGATTAGAAAGAGGTGGGTGGAGGAAAAGACCTTGGAAGGAATGAGCTTATTCAAGCGTGTTCGAAGCTTCATTATTAGTGGAAAATGACTTGTGCACTGTCTCGCAGTGGTGGAGAGACGGGTGGTGATGGGTAGAGGATGCGGAATAAACAGAAGAATGAAGAGGAACGAGAGAAGAAAAAGTGGGAAGGGAAGAGGAGGGGGATTAGAATGATTCAAGCAAGTTTGGATACTTCGCTATTGTTAGTACACTTTGGGGAGGGAGAGGAGAGGAGGTGTTTTTGTGCGTTTTTGTTTTGTTTTGTTTTGTTTTGTATTTAATGTTAACTGAAACAATATGGTCGCGACGCATTCTCGTATGTTTCGTGACTGACGAGACAAGTTGCCTTACCTTTTGTGCACTGTACCTATTTCACCAATATTGTTATCATCAGTCACCTCTGTAAAAATGTTCACCGCCTTCACCATCACCTCCACCTCCATCACCATCACCATCATTATTGTCATCATCATTATCATCATCATCATCATCATCATCATCATCATCATCATCATCATCAACCACCACACCGCCTCACAACCATCACCAATAAAAAAATATCAATGAAGTTTTAGGTTAGATGTCGTCTGCATAATAATCCCAAAGCCAAATGTCCAGCAAACTGAATCCAACAAGCGATTTAAAGCGACTAAAAAGGGTTAAAGCGACTAAAAGGGTTTGACAGGGCTCGCTTCCCTCCCTGAACCGGAAGAAATAAGAGAACAACGCTTTTGCTCAAACCGGAAGGAAGACCAGAGTTTCCATAATGCACCATCGGAAAGAACCATCCTGACTGCTCTGCATGCTGCTGCTTCTTCCTCCTCTTCTTCTCTCTTCTTTTGGGGAAGGATTTTCTTTCATCAAATGTTTATGCACGGAAGGTTTGCTGAATGATACCGTATAATGCCAATAAATGATTGACCTGTGTGCTTGTAGTCTACACTGCAGGCTTGATAATTGTTTGGCAATACAAACAGTGAGTAAGGAAAGTTCATTCACTTTTGTAATGCAATGAATGAGGATCTGGACGAGAATCGTGTATGCGGCAACAACGGAGAATTACATTTGCAATACGCTACTATTAATTGCTACAGTTAAATCAAATAAGCTGCTTTCTGATTCCCCACTATGTTAAATTACGACGTTAGCTATGTTTCATGCAACTTCTCGTTTTTCTGGTGCATAAAAGTAGGTTTAATCTTATGAGGCGTTCAAAATCTTTTTATCAGCTTTATTGTATTGTTTTATGGTACACAGTCAGGTCAGCCGAAACAACGAGCACAATAAATGAGGTCAACCAAGACAATTTCCATCTTACCGACGGCCACTGGAAGTCTCGGCAAGCAACCTTTTATGCAAATGAGTCTCATGATCTGAGTGAACTGAGGCAAAAACGGAAGTGCGGAGCAGACAAGAAAGAGAGAGAGAGAGAGAGAGAGAGAGAGAGAGAGAGAGAGAGAGAGAGAGAGAGAGAGAGAGAGAGAGAGAGAGAGAGAGATGAAATGGGTGGCTAGTGAAGTCATGAATATTACCGGAACAATATTATTTCATTCTTTTCCATTCTTCTTCGCTGCTATTACTACAGTCATCCCTATCTCTATCCAGCCATGATGCTGTTAGATTAGGCAGGCCACCGCTAGAGTTAGACTAACTGGAACACAAAACAAAGATGGCCCATGTCAGCCTCCAGGGGATCTATGCATGAAACCGACCTATTTTAGTACGGAACTATGCCATAGTTCGGAACTCTGTAGTTCGGTACTATTTATTTTCATAGTCCGGTATGCATCACGATGGAATAGTTCGAGACTTCTCAGTCTCGAACTAAATTTTGATAGTACCGAACTATCCTGATATATCCTGCGCATCTCTCGAAGGGAGGCTACTCGGCTACGTTTTGTTTTCTTATCCAAGAGAGGTTACTCCGCTAAATTCTTCATATTCAAGATGGCCTCCAATGCTACCACGCCAACGCCTAAGAAGGAAAAAAGTGCAAATTTTTCCCCGCAGGAGGTTTCTGCGATCGTCGTAAGTGTTTCTGACCACTGGGAGGCCCTCAGACAGACATCCAAGAAAGCGGAATTTTGTTTAAAAAAAAGCGGCAAGCCTGGAAGGAAATAGCATTCACAGTAAATGCGATCAAAACTTGAGCATCATTAAAAATCTCCAGTGGATGCGATCTATCACGAAAAACGCGATTTCGACGAAGAGCACGTCTATACCGATTCAGTAATAGTATGTCGGCAGCCATATTGTTTTCTACTTTAGTTCGAAACTCTCGGTGGTAGTCCTGATCGCAGGAGGACTAAATTTGGGGCTGTTTAGTCGGTAATTTAGGACGGAACTTTTGGTAGGCCACTTTCCTGCATACCGGACTACGGGCAATAGAACCGAACTAGCCTATAGTGCGGAACTAAGCGTTTAGTCTCTTTTCATGCATAGATCCCCAGACCTTGACGTTAGCTCAGTATCAGAGATCTATCACGCCTCAGGTTGGGTGTAGGCGTGTGCACCGATAACCTCTGACGCTCCGATTAGGGTCAGCGTCGCTTTCGGGATGACTGCCTATATTAGCTTTAGTAGTACCCCGATAACGGCAAAAGCCAGTTTCAATGTTGGTTTAACATGGACTGCAACAAGTTCTACTTCCCTTCAGTACTAATGCCGCAGCGTTGAACGTGTGCCATTCATCACTGGTCATCATTGACCATCCCATTGAAAGGTTTTCAAAGGCTCTCGTTGAGTTGATAAGTGTACGAATGGCTTTAAGAACTCTAACAACTTTACTGCTAACTTGACTTTATTAAAATCGCTGATCAAGCACAGGGTCAAAACCCGAATCAGTTCCAGCAAGGGAAACAGCTCATGCAATGAAACGACAATCAATCCCATAGCAGCAAGGGTTAACAGTCTTTTGTTTGTATGGGAAGCAACTCGGGCAAGGAAAGGACAATCCATCGAAGGAGTATCAGAAAAATAGGAATGGAAACAACTCAAGCAAAGGAAAAGACAATTCATCGAAGAAAAAAAGCAAGGGAGACAAATAAAGCGAAGAGAGATAATCCGATCATTTGCGTGCCCCTCTTGCTCAACGATGCAGAAGTTCGACTGTTTGTCACATCCAGAACATTATGGGCCGAAAGGACAATTCAGTATAAAAAGAATAATATTGCTTTGATGAATGTAAGTTCAGTCGTTAGGCATACTTCCCTTTTGACGGGGCCAGATTTGAGATGGCAATGTGGAGCTTCTTTTCCAAGCTCATTTGCCGTACTCGATCCTAATCAGAGTACATTAATTTTATAAGTAATTTTGGGGCACTAGAGATGTTGTGTGCGAGTCCGTCTGAAGGTCACATTTTTAAAGATAAGTTTCGGACATTGCCGTATTCAGACTTACTGATGTCCTTAAGCACAACTTATCAAGAGTAGGAAGAAGAAGAAGAAGAAGAAGAAGAAGAAGAAGAAGAAGAAGAAGAAGAAGAAGAAGACGAAGAAGAAGGAGTAGGAGGAGGAGGAGGTGGAGGCGGAGGAAGAAGAGACGACGACGACGATGAAGAAAAAGAAGATTACGCAAATCAGCTCAATTCGAAAAATTCAGCGGCAAAAGGGCATTTCAAGTATCAAAGTTGAAATCTAATATTTTCCTCTTATTAACTTGTAAAGTCCCACCAGTTCTTCTATCTTTTGGAAGTTCCACCCAAACCTGCTCTGGATTTTTGGCGTAGAAATAGTCGCATTCTCAACAACAACAACAACAACAACAACAAAAAGAAGAAGAAGAGGAAGAATAAGAAAGAAACAGGCAGCGGCAAGCATCTTTTCTTTTATTAGTTAAAAACACGCCAGCAGCAATAAGGGAGGGCGAGAAGAACGGTTTTTATTAGTCCGGATAAGACCCCCGTAGCCATCGGGCCGGGAAGACGGCAGCGGTGAATGCTGCTTGGATGGGAGCCGGAAGGAGGATCACGGGGGCAATACAGTCCCTATTAGGGCCCCCTGCTACGCTCCAACGGTGCCCAATGGCGCGAAGCAGATCATTAAATGGCCACTCATTTGGCCAGTCTGTTTCTGCCCTCATTACAGCTACCAATCTCCATCGCATTCGCCTACCTCCCTCCGTCGTCACTTTCTCCAGAGAGAGTTGACTTCAGCTGCTTGAATACAGAGAATGGAGTCGAGTTATTGTTTTCTTAAAGCTAGTCGTTGAATTATTTTAGAAAAAAAAAACATTTTATTTTATTCTATGAAATCTGTACAGAATACACAGGTACTGATAAACATACATATCATCGTCGTTGTCATCGTAGTCGTTGTCATACATCATCGTCATCATCATCATCATCATCGCCATCATCATCATCATCATCATCATCATCATCATCATCATCATCATCATCATCATCATCATCATCATCACCATCATCATCATCATCATCATCACGTTGTTGTATTGTATCTTGTTCTTGTTTTTGATCTTGTTGTTCTTCTTCTTTCTTTTTTTTATAATAGAAATTGGAAATACAATAACTAATTGCACCTATAAAGCATCACAATAATTATTTATTATTTAAAGTTCCAAAGTTCCGCAGAATTTTAAAGAGACGATAACTAACACCAAAATGCATTAATGCATTATTTAATAGCGATGATTTATTATTAAAAATATATTCATAGATTATTTTGTCATTACTAAATGAGAGGTTTTGGAAGAATGTATCCAAACTTGTTAGTAGAGAAAGAAGAGAAAGAAGGAGGAGGAGGAGGAGGAGAACATTGAGGTTTAACGTCTACACCCACCATTGGCGATATGGCAGACGGGGATAACCATCCCAGGGAACAAGGGGTAGGGACCTAAAACAACACTGAACCACCAAGGCAATCATGGACAGTGAAAAATGGCCACTTTTTGTGTCGCCCACCCCGTGATTCTAATCTGGGTCATCGGTGTGCCAGAAGAATAAGAAGAAAAAGAAAGATAAGAAGAAGAAGAAGAAGAAGAAGAAGAAGAAGAAGAAGAAGAAGAAGAAGAAGAAGAAGAAGAAGAAGAAGAAGAAGAAGAAGAAGAAGAACAAGAACAAGAAGAAGAAGAAGAAGGAGAAGAAGAAGAAGGAGAAGAAGAAGAAGAAGAAAGAAGAAGAAGAAGAAGAAGAAGAAGAAGAAGAAGAAGAAGAAGAAGAAGAAGAAGAAGAAGAAGAAGAAGAAGAAGAAGAAGAAGAAGAAGAAGAAGAAGAAGAAGAAGAAGAAGAAGAAGAATTAGAAGAAGAAGAAGAAGAAGAAGAAGAAGAAGAAGAAGAAGAAGAAGAAGAAGAAGACAGATTTCTGTGATGGGTAATAAGCTTGTATTATATTGTATTGTCTCATTGCTGTTTCTACCACCTACCCTCATCAGTAAATCAGCTGTAGGTACAATTACTGCTTCACCATGAAAAGTAATGCGGACCTTGTATGCCTAGGCACACTATCATAGGTAAGCCCAAGTAATTCATTAGTGATAGTGCTGTCTTCTTCGCATAATAAATGTGCCCTTATTAGTCACGGATGCCATTTGTATATATAGAGTATATGAGAATACCAAAAGTATTGTTGTTTGAATGTATCATTATCATCATCAGTCCCACAACCGGTCAGGTCGTTGGGGAGACATGAGGGCTGCTGACGCAGAGGGGTTTTGCTACTTCGGTCTGTCTGCAGCTGTCGTCAGGAGGCGTGGCATTTCCAACGCCGTCCATATTTTGACACCATCTGTCCATCTCTTTCTTTGTCGTCCTTTGCGCCTGCCTCCTTTCACTGTTCTTTGCAGGATAATTTCTGCCAAGATGTGGTCCCGCGTGACATGGCCACATCATGTCAGCTTCCTACTATTCACAATGGCAAGGAGTGATTCTTGAAGGTGTCTGCAAGTGACGTAACCGGGTTTTTGACGTGGTCATTTGTATTGCTTTCATGCCAGGTGATTTGCAGCAGTCTGCGATGGCATGTCATTTCAAAGGACTGAATGCGTTTTTCCAATTCTGCTGTCAACTTCTAGCTTTGCAACCGTACAGCAGAACGGCCAGGAAAGCGGTGCATATCTCTACTCTTCCCGATCTTGTTCAGGCCTGTCATAGTTGATATAGTCATTGCCAGTCTGGTCTTGACCTCTGTGGAGGATCTACAGTACTTTGTTAGAAGTCCACCTTTTCCAGCTTCTCCCGTTCATGGTGATGTTGGTGTTGATGTTGCTCTGAGTGTACACCAGCACCGTGCTTTTGCCTGAGCTGACCTCCATGCCATAAGCACCTGCACGGTCAACAAGCCTGTCTGTAGGTATAGAAACGTATAGAAACGCATTGAAATGTATGGAAACGTAGTAAATAATTATATGAAAATATATTTGGGTGATATCTTGAGCAGCCACTTTGAAGTAGCTACCGTCGCTTTGTCTCCGTTTGTCAGTCCAAAAAAACCCACACATTATATTAAAAAAAAACCACACACACACAAACACACACCCACAAACATACACACACAGACACTCTAATTGTTCTTCCTTTCAAACAAATATTCTTCAAAAGTAGAACAAATTGTTTTTTTTTCATATAGCGCATGTATCTACTCAAACAGCTTTTCAAGGCGATCGTCGAAATCTTGACCCCCTCGATTTTTTGCTCGGCACTGCTTAATGCTAATACCACCATTGACTTTTAATAGTCTGCACTGATCTTCACTGAAAGTATTATTAAGGAGTAAGAGCAAAACGCCCTCACTCGCCTTTGAGAGGGGCACGCAAATCAACAATAATAATGTCAAGCAAAATGCAAAGAAGCTGAACGAAAAATAAAAATATTATTTCTTTAATTCTCAGTTTTGTATTTGACTGTGTGTTTTATTAGTGAGGAGAGGACTGATTTGAGCAGATGAGACGGCAAGGGAGAGAACCCTTTAGGGTCGATAAAAAAAGGAGACGCCGGCATCGGAAGTCGGGGTGGGAGATTAAACCTGAAGAGTTCGCACCAAAGGGACACAACTGCTAACGAAAACATCATCAACTTCCGAAGCTGCATGACGAGGAAGAGGAGACGACGACGACGATGATGACTTGATAATAATAATAATAATAATAATAATAATAATAATAATAATAATAATAATAATAATAATAATAATAATAATAATAATAATAACAACTGTTACAGCGCTGACATTCCATGCTATCGTAGCATTCTCAAGACCCGTGCAAAATTAAATATAGCAGAGGAAAGGCCTGAAAGAACTTTTAAAAAAAATCTTTGTTCAAATCCAAAACCATAAGGCTCTTAGATAATGACATCGACTGTTGGATGAGTGTGGGGGGAGGGAGTGAGGGAGGGAGGGGATAAAGCAACCTTCCCGTCAACATCGCGATTTGAACTATGGTTCTCCTGCCCGCCAGACGATTATTCTACCACTGCATGAACCATACTGCTGCTATCCATCCCCAATGCTGAGTAGTGAGTGGGCGCGCACTAAGCCTTAGATAGTCAGGGAGCACGAAGCCCGGAGTGCTGAGTGCCTTTGTTAGCCTGCTTGACGTGGTGAAGGGGGGTTGGTGCCCTAATTGGAGCTTAATGTTCTGTGAACATGGAAAAGCCATCTCTGGGCCCTACGAGTGCCTGTCTCCCTGAAGCCAGGCCATCCTCTACACACACGGGTACTTATGGTCAAGGCCCTTAGTTTTATCTTCTTCCACTGCATTGCAGCCAGACCTTGTGTGGTTGGTTATCTTTGTAGTTGATGCGCCTCTTTTTTGTACTTTGTGTGGTGTGGCGGTTGGAGTGTGGAGAAAGGCAGATGGATGGATAGAGTGTGTGTGTGTGTGTGTGCGTGTGTGCGTGTGTGGGTGTGTGTGTGTGTGTGTGTGAGTCTGGGTGGGTGGGCACACTTACACAGCGTTATCTGGACAAATCAGTGAACAACTACATAACTTGTATTGACATGCCTATTTGTTTTGACATCAGAACAATGGTCCGTTAGGGTTAGGGCTGGGTTAGGGTTAGGGTTAGGGTTCGAACACTGCAAAGTACTTAACAATGGGGACGAAATATGACCCATTGTCAGCACAACGTATGTGGCGTTTCGGGAAAGTCATGATAATATGGTGTAACCTCGGCTGTGTGTGTGTGTGTGTGGGTGTGTGTGTGTGTGTGTGTTTCCAGACTGCAGCTCTTTGAGCAGCGTCAGAGTAAAACTGTAGCTAAGTGTCATCAATGTAATGTCTAACAATGGGCTCGATCTAGAAGGTCGTTTGGAGGAAAGAAGTTTAAGAGTGGAGGTGGCGTTACTGGTCGACCCAGACAGCTTGAGTGAGATCCTGTATCGGCCAGCGCCTTTAGCAGTTCTTGAATTGGAAAAGTGCTTTTTAAGAATGTGACGGTGGGTCTATTGTTGCTGGGCTCTGTACAATGGGATGCTATTACCCCCTCGTCTTTCGTCTGTAGGGGTCGGCTAGTATAATCACCCTGTGACTAATCTTAATACATTTATATCCCGGTCAGTGTGCAGATAGGGTTATAGAGATAGGGAGAAAATGATTGAAGATTCAATGATACACTAGCTCTCGCCCGGCTATGAAACATAGGTAGTCCAGCCACTTGTTAACAGTAAATATCACACATTTATTTCCTCTACTCTATACATAATTCTCTAAACACTCTATTAACTTAGGCTAAATGTCCAAATTCACTTCGAATAGTTCGCTCCTTGATGGGTCTATGCTGCTACTGTTCTTGATATTTGCTACTGTCTCATCATTGGGCTATTTGTTCTGGTTGGCCTAATGTTCGTTTTCAGGAGAGTGGACTACCGCACAGTCCTTCTAGATCAGTGTTAATGCGTTTCTTCTTGCACGTAGCTGATTCGTTGAAGTGTGGTGATGGTGCCTCCTCCTTGGTTGTTGACTATTGGGCTATCGTAGCTCAGTGCTAGATGCTCCACTGCAGGCCGAATGTCAGGAGTGACTCTCAGTGGTCTGTTTCCTGCATCGGACCAACAAGCCTGCTCGTCTGCAAAACATAAGACGAGTTTCTGCAACGCCTTGTTTACTAAGGTTGTGCAGAGCGTCTCACTGATGGCAGAACCAGCCCTCAGTGATCGCTCCACTTATACAAACAAGAGACGATCAACTTCTATGTCCATGGTCCACTGGAATCTCCAACATAATTCCTATACTTATACATAAATCGTGGCTAAACTAAACACATGGAGAAATAATTAACAATATACACATTCTCTGGTACAGCCACTGGTCTGCATTAATACACATAGGAGAAACAACAGTTGGACAGTAGGGGCTACCTCGTGGTTTTGAAAACCGGTCGCAGGTCAGCCACGTGGTCAAGCTAAGTTTTACAAACATTCACAATCATAAAACATGGCAACACTTCACAAGCATAATCCAACAATATTATCAATAAACCGTGATGAACCAAAAGTTTGATCATTTACCTTTCTGACAATGTCAGGCTGTGGCTATACTGCAATGCATTGAATTTCACCCGTCACCTGCGTAGTCTACTGCTAGAGATCTTTCTGTGTGCGTCCTTCTCGGTTGAGATTTAGGCAAAGAATGACTACCTAACCGTATGGTCAGCCAAAAGCCCGCGAAATCTCGTGATACTTGAGCGCCGTCTAGCGGGGGTGGCTATAAGTCAGCTGGATGAGGTCACTGCCTACCTTGACGAAGAGTTAGCTTACACATGCTTAGCACAGTCCTGACTTGTGTCGTCTGCTAGGCATCGACTTTAATGTACCCAAACCAAAGCAAGATGAACTGTTAGAGGCTTGAAGCCTTAGTGCGGGGTCCAAACTAGCCTTCTGTGACAAAGAAGGGGGAGAGAGAGAGAGTGAGAGAGAGAGAGAGATAGAGAGAGAGAGAAACTGACAAACTATACTGATTTCATAACAACGCTGACAATGTAAACATTTTATGTTGCAATAACGCGTGACACTCTCTTATCCATGACCAACACAAGGCTGTCTGCAATCTGTTGAAACATACATTACATAAGCTTATGCATGCATGCATCCATACACGCACCTTCCTTGTTTTTCTTTCTTTCTTTAAATTGACCAGTTTGTCTGCATTATACCGTCATAATTCCTAACAATTCATGAGACGTTAATTATATGCCTAATGATTTACAATTTAAAATAAAAACAAAGTACTAGTACTGTATTGTTACATTTCAACCCTTACCGCTGTTTTATTGTCTTCTAGCTGACCAAACAAACAGAAAAACAAAGAATTGGATACTTGTATTTTCAGTTTATTTTTATCCGTACAATATTTTTTTTAATGTACGGATGATAAAGGTAAGTTTAAAA